>CM035410.1:158626686-159309186 GCA_020310875.1 Ceratopteris richardii | reverse complement strand
ACAAGCCTATAATTCCAAGCCCTTGGGGCTTGCTTCAAACCATACAAAGCTCTCTTGAGCTTACACACATAATCTGATCCAATTGAATCCATGAAACCCTTTGGTTGCTCCATGTACACTTCATCTGCAATATATCCATTTAGAAATGCATTCTTCACATCTAATTGTGACAATTTCCATCCTTTAGAAGTAGCAATAGCAATTAGAGATCTAATTGTAGACATCTTAGCAACCGGACTAAAGGTTTCATCATAATCTACCCCATAAGTTTGGGCATAACCTTTAGCCACAAGTCTAGCTTTGTATCTAGACACCTCACCATTGGCAAACCTTTCTTTTTGTACACCCACTTACATCCAATCACCTTCTGATTCTTTCTTCTTGGCACCAACTCCCATGTTTCATTCTCAAGTAGAGCATCATACTCTTCTTGCATTGCCTTCTCCCAATTTTGTTTACCTTTAGCTTCTTCATATGTGGTTGGATCTTCTTTTGTCTCAAAATATAAGCATAATCTTTTGTTGTTAAGAAAGATGTATCATAGCTATACCTGATAGGTTCTTTTCTTTCTCTCAAAGATCTTCTGACCTCTGCACTTCTTGAAGTCTCAACCACATTTGATTCTAGATCAAATCTTGGCCTATCTTCAACATTATCCTGCAATTTACTTTTACACTCAACATCATCAATATCTTCTTCATACACATTTACTTAGGTCTTCCCTTTCTTTTGTATTTCTTCAACATTTGCATAATCATTTGTTGATCCTGTATACCATGTGCTTTGCTCATCAAATGTAACATCTTTTGTAACAAAAAATTGCTTTGTAGATGGACTCCACAATCTATAACCCATCTGTCTATAATCATACCCAATAAACACATACTTCTTTGTTTTGGGTTCTAGTGTCTTAATTATGAAGGAACATAAGCATATGCTAAACATCCAAATACCTTACAATGATCAAGAGTAGGTTTCTTACCCCACCATGCTTGATAAGGTGTTCTTCCATCCAAAGCTTTACAAGGTAACCTATTCACAAGGTATGTTGCAGTGTTGATAGCTTCTGCCCATAATTAGTTTGGACAATTCTTCCCTTTCATCATTAATCTTGCAAACTCTACAGGAGTTCTATTTCTTCTTTCTACAACTCCATTTTGTTGAGGGGAGAACCCACAAATTACTTCTCTTTTTATACCTGCATTCACAAATAATCATCAAACTCTTTAGAAAAATACTCTCCCCCTCCATTTGATCTCAACCTCTTAAGATTTTGTCCTGTAATCCTTTCTGCATAAGCATGGTAATGCTTGAATATCTTGAACACGTCAGATTTGTCCTTGATTACATATACAGTAATCCATCTAGTTGCATCATCAGCAAATAACACATAATATCTTCCGCCATGCTTCATAAGGTGTTCTTCCATCTAAAGCTTTACAAGGTAACCTATTCACAAGGTATGTTGTAGTGTTGGTAGCTTCTGCCAATAATTAGTTTGGACAATTCTTCACTTTCATCATTGACCTTGCAAACTCTATAGGAGTTATATTTCTTCTTTCTACAACTCCATTTTGTTGAGGGGAGTACCCACAAGCTACTTCTCTTTTTATACCTACATTCCACAAATGATCATCAAACTCTTTAGAAAAATACTCTCCCCCTCCATCTGATCTCAACCTCTTAAGATTTTGTTCTGTAATCCTTTCTGCATAAGCATGGTAATGCTTGAGTATCTTGAACACATCTGATTTGTCCTTGATTACATATACAATAATCCATCTGGTTGCATCATCAGCAAATAACACATAATATCTAGATCCATTTATGCTATAGTCCCTTGAAGGACCTAACACATCTAGATGAACCAACTCAAACATGTTTGAGTACTTGTATCTTGACTTATTGTATGACCTTGTTCGGCCACAAATCCAACAAGCTCTAACATTATCTTTACTCTTACCTCCTCTTCCTTTACCTCTTGAATTCATCTTTCCTCTTGTGGAATTAGCTTGACTTGAAGGTCCTTCATCATCAGTTGATTGCTTCCCTCTGCCATTCTTTTTCTTGTCCTTGGAGTACATAGCTTGACCTGCACTCCTATCATTGTCTCCCTTAATGTCCTACTCAAAAGTTAGCATGTGTTCTAGCAACTGATTAAGATCAGGAGTAAAATGATCTAGTGACAATTCTATGGACAATATGAAAGGCTTCCATCTCTCATCTCCTCTTAGACCTGTAAGTATTTGTCTTACCAACTTATCCTCTTCAATATCTTCATCTACTGCTCCCAAGTTATCTGCAATATCCTTCATCCTTGCCACATAATCAGAACTTGATTGTGAGCTCTTCTTCTTGAAGGTGATGAACTCAGCCCATAATGAGGACTTCCTTAACTTGGTTGTATTTTGGAAATGCTCTTCCAAAGCATTTCACACATCTGTTGCACTTTCTAATCCTCTAATATGAGGTAGAAGATAATCATTTACAGCCATGTAAATGATGCTCCTGGCTTGAGCATCCTTCCTCATCCAGTTCTTCAAATCTGCAAGCTCTTCCCTACTTGGAACACTAGGATCTTCAAACTCAAGCTTTTCTTCTTCTCTTGTGATGAATGCCATCAAATCTTTGCTCATGAGGTGTGCCTCCATCCTCGTGGACCAAGCTGGATAGTTCTCCCTATCTAGCTTATCAATCTGCAAGCTTTCTCCCATCTTGATCTTCTATGTATGCAATTACTAAGATTTATGTTGATATAATGTACTTTTTATACGAAGCTTTAATCCTTCTTGATCCTTTCAAACTCAATCTTCACTCTTCTACATGTCTTCAACTTGTCTACCTTCAATTTGAAGAGACTTCAATGTCTGCAACAATCCGGACTTTCAATGCTCTTACTTCACTTGTATTACACCTTCAGCTCTGAAACCACTGTTGAAGACCTCTAAATCTCCAAAGGCTTGATCTATACTAATTTAAGAGCACCTCTATATCAGTTATAGACCAAAATTTACACAAATGTTACCTTAATTTATGAGATCTTCCACTATCACTTCTCTGAGTGAAAATTTTCTTCTTCAAGAAGTCTGCTTCAAGATTTCACTTCAGTACCTCCATATATCTTCCAATTTCTTTAATCTACTGATGCACATATCTCCATGCTACCTTTGCACAATCATATCAACCCTTAGATTCTCAAAAGAACCATTAGAACTTTCATTTGATCTTTAAGATCAAAGGTATGTGAGAAACTGTCTTCCTGAACAAGCGACTTTGACATAGTCAACTTCTAAGGTTGATTTCTCACAGCACACGTCCCATTTTGCTAAATGCTTTTAGCCATAGCTTACTTACCTTCTAACTTAGATTTTGAATGCTCGTTCATAAAAAACATTACACTATGCACTGAGATCCAAGCAAAACAATGACACAAAAAAGTGCATGACTCTGAGAGGTCTACCTACAGGCTTTACATACACATGTTCCTATTGATCATACTCACAACATGAAAAGAAAGACCATGAAACTTTGAACATAGCTTGATTATCTTCTAGATTAGATGTGTACAAAAGATTTCCTGATCCACATGATCAAGCTGAGAGAAATCAGAGAAGGACTCAACGCTAACCTCTGAAGATGACTCTCTACACATCTTTCTCATGGACACTTGTCTTCTAGTGACTCTCTCACATATTTCTTTACATCATTGACTTATATACATATGTTTCTAGACTCATCCTGGGTCTATCTCCTTAGCATTCCAATGATCATCCAAACTCATAGTACAAGAATTTCCATCTGTAATGTACATATGTATACACACTATAATTCTGAGATCTGTTCACTATCTTCAATGACTTCTTGACTTCATTCTAATTCTTGACTTGCTTCAAGTTCTTACTAGTCATCAATTTGGGATTCCTTTGTTCCAACAAAGGCTAGTACTTTTAACTCAAATCTTCTTGCATCTACAAGAGCTAAGCCTCTAAATCATATCAAGTTTAGTTTGTTGGGGTACATGATATAGCTCAAACTTTTTAATATTTTCCAAAAGATAGTGGAACTTAAGTTCAAGCCTCTAAAAAATTAACAAAATATGCTCTTAAGTTCGAGCCTCTTAACTCTTGCAAGAGATATCCGGCTCAAGCGTAAGTTTGAGCCTTTGAATCATATCAAGTTTGAGTATTCACATGATATGAGGATCGAACTAAAGTTTGAGCCCATGAGTTTTGACTCTCTTGTGTCACATAATATGAGGTTTGAGCTCAAACTTGAGCCTTTGAATCATATCAAGTCTCAGTTTGTTTATTTACATGATATGAAGTTCGAGCCTCCAACTTTTCCAACGAAAAGGATAGTATTTTTAATTCAAATCTATTTTTTAATTTGAACAAAAGATGCTCGAACTTAAGTTCGAGCCTCTGAATATGATGTGAGGCTTGAACTTAAGTTCAAACCTCTGAATTTTGAGTTTGTTGTGTCACATAATATGAGGCTTTACCTTAAGTTCGAGCTTTTGAATCATATCAAGTAGTCTGTTGAGTTACATGATATGAGGCTTGAACTTAAGTTTGAGCCTCTCAACTTTTCCAATGAAAAGAAGAGTATTTTTAACTCAAATCTATTTTGAAATTTGAACAAAAGACGCTTGAATTTAAGTTTGGTCCTCTTAATTTGAACACTCTCTTCACATGATGTGAGGCTTGAACTTAAGCTTGCACCTCTGAATATGATGTGAAGCTCGAACTTAAGTTTGAGCCTCTGAATTTTGAGTTTGTTGTGTCACATAATAGGCGGCTCAAACTTAAGTTCGAGCTTTTGAATCATATCAAGTATTAGTCTATTGAGTTACATCATATGAGGCTCGATCTTAAGTTTGAGCCTCTTAGCTTTTCTAGCAAAAAGAAGAGTATTTTTAACTCAAATCTATTTTGAAATTTGAACAAAAGACGCTCGAACTTAAGTTCGAGCCTGTTAAGTTGAACACTCTCTTACATCCAAAAGAACTAATTTAAGGTGGAATTTAAGGTTGGATGTCGATTCAAGTTGGACTTTAAGATTCAATCCCTATTGAACTTGGAGTAAGAGAGATTATAACTTAAGTTTGAGCCTCTATTCAATGTGAAATTTGAAAGGCTCGAATTTAATTTTGAGCCTCTATTCAATTTGGAGTTAGAGAATCTTGAACTTAAGTTCCATTCTTTATTCAGCTTAGAGTTAGAGAGGCTAAAATGTAAATTCGAGTGTGTAATATTCAATTTGGAATCAAAGAGGCTACAAATTCAGTTTGAGCTTGCATTTACTTTCGAATCTTACAGGTGAAAAGTTATGTTTGAGAGTCAGAGAGGCATGAATTGAAGTTTGCGAGTTAGAGCAGCTCAAACATAAGTTTTACTTCCCATTTAACTTAGATTTAGACTCGAACTTAAGTTTGAGCCTCTATTCAACTTTGACTAAGATAAGTTCAAATTTATAGTGGAACGTCTATTCAACTTTAAGTCAGTGAAGCTGAAACTTAAGTTAGATGTCAATTCAAGTTGGAGTTTAAGATTGAATCTCAGTTGGATTTAGAGTTAGAAAGGCTCAAACTTAAGTTTGAACATGTATTCAACATGTATTTCGAGCCCATGGATTTTGAGTCTGTTGTGTCACATAATATGAGGCTTGAATTTAAGTTCGTGCCTTTCAATCATATCAAGTCTCAGTCTATTTAGTAACATGATATGAGGCTCGAGCTTAAGTTCGAGCCTCTAAGCTTTTTTAGCAAAAACGATAGTATTTTTAACTCAAGTCTATTTTGATATTTGAACAAAAAATGCTCGAACTTTAGTTCGAGCCTGTTACATTGAATACTATCTTTCATCCAAAATAAGTAAATGAAGGTAAAACTTAGGTTTGGATGTCAATTCAAGTTGGAGTTTAAAATTGAATGTATGTTGAACTTATAGTTGGAGAGGCTCAAACTTAAAATTGAACCTCTATTCAATGTGCAGTTTGAAGGGCTCGAACTTAAGATTGAGCCTATAATCAAATTCAAATTTGAGAAGCCCAAACTTAAGTTTGAGAATCAGAGAGGATCGAACTTCAGTTTGAGTTTCAATTCAACTTGGAGAGAGAGAGAGAGAGAAAGAGAGAGAGAGAGAGAGAGAAAGAGAGAGAGAGAGAGAGAGTTTGAGCTTGTATTTAATTTGGAGTCGAACTTAAGTGAGCCTCTATTCAACTTTGAGTAACGTAAGTTCAAACTTAAAGTGGAACCTCTATTCAACTTAAATCAGCATTGTACACACAAAAATATAGATATCATCTTATGTATGTATACTATATATCTTGTTTAAGCCAGAAAAGGTCAAATTTTAGTTTGGCCCTCTATTTAACTTGGATTATGAGCCTCTATTCAATTTGGAGTCAAACTTAAGTTTGGGCCTCTATTCAACTTTGAGTAAGATAAGTTCAAATTTATAGTGGAACCTCTATTCGACTTCAAGTAAGTGAAGCTAGAACTTAAGTTTAGATATCGATTCAAGTTGGAGTTTAAGATTCAATCTCTGTTGAACATGGAGTCGAAGAGGCTCAAACTTAAGTTTGAGCCTCTATTCAATGTGCAATTTGAAATGCTCAAATTTAAGTTTGAGCCTCTTTTCAATTCAGAGTTAGAGAGGCTTGAGCTTAAGTTTTACTCATTATTCAACTTAGAGTGAGAGAGGCTAAACTTAAGTTTGAGTTTTGTAATATTCAAGTTGGAATAAAAGAGGCTAGGAATTAAGTTTGAGCTTGCATTTACTTTTGAATCTTACAAGTGAAAACTTACGTTGAAAGTCAGACAAACATGAATTTAAGTTTTAGAGTTAGAGCTGCTTGAACCTAAGTTTTACTTCCCGTTTAACTTAGATTTAGAGTCAAACTTAGGTTTGAACCTCTAATATTCAGCTTTGAGTAAGATAAGTTCAAATTTACAGTGGAGGGTCTATTCAACTTCGAGTCAGTGAAGCTGAAACTTAAGTTGGGATGTCGATTCAAGTTGGAGATTAAGATTGAAACTGAGTTGAACTTAGAGCTATAGAGGCTTGAACTTAAGTTTGAGCGTCTATTCAATGTGCAGTTTGAAAGGCTCAAACTTGAGTTTGAGCATCTATTCAAGTCGGAATCTAAGAAGCTCGAACTTAACTTTGAGCCTTTAATCAAGTTCAAATTCGAGAAGCCCAAACTTAAGTTTAAGAGTCAGAGAGGATTGAACTTGAGTTTGAGTTTCAATTCAACTTGGAGATAGAGAGAATTTGAGCCTGTATTCAATTTGGAGTCGAGCTTAAGTTTGAGCCTCTATTCAACTTTGACTAACATAAGTTCAAACTTAAAGTGAAACCTCTATTCAAATTGAAGTCAGTAAAGCTATAACTTTTGTGTGTACTCTACAAACAAAAATACACACACAAAGATATATGTAGCAGGATTTATGCGTGTATACTATAATATATGCTATTTTAGCGAGAGAGGGTCAAAGTTTAGTTTGACCCTCTATTTAACTTGGAGTTTGAGCCTTTATTCAATTCGGAGTCGAACTTAAGTTTGATCTTCTATTCAACTTTGAGTAAGATAAGTTCAAATTTATAGTGGAACCTCTATTCAACTTCAAGTTAGTGAAGTTGGAACTTAAGTTTGGATGTCGATTCAAGTTGGCATTTAAGATTCAATCTCTATTGAACTTGGAGTCGAAGAGTTCAATGTGTCTGGAAGGCTTGAAATTAAGTTTGAGCCTCTATTCAATTCGAAGCTAGAGAGGCTTGAAGTTAAGTTCGAGTCTTTATTCAACTTAGAGTGAGAGAGGCTAATGTTGATATATTTAGGTAGTGATGTGTGTGAACACTCTAGGACCGCAGGGGCACTTTTTTCCCTCTTTAGGAGGTTTTTTCCCCCGGCTTGTATATATGCCTATTGCCCTAATGGGCTACTTATCTTTGTACATTCTCTAGTAATACATTGAGTCGTGTGTATTGTGCTCCAAGCTTCTTCTTCTTCCTTGTGTTGTTGCGTGCTTCCATAGACATCTAACTCCAACAATTGGTATCAGAGCAGGTCGTCGCTTCATCTAGGGTGTCGTCTACACCTCTCCGGATGCAGTCTCAGATTCGCATGAAATTTGGTGAGCATACTCAGGGTGTTTTAGAGATCAAAACAGCTTCACTATGTAGTGCAGAAATCCCGATCTGAGCTCGTTTCAACATCCGAATGCACTATCGCAGCGCTTGTGCAGGCTATTTCATCTTTTTGTGCCAAAGGTATATACCAGTTTCTGTTCGCCAGTATAAGAATCTCTGCTACAGGTCTAGCAGAACTCGTCAGGGCAGTTCTGTTCAACTTTTTGAGATACAGTCAATTTTTTGCATCAAGGTATTTTAGTCACCGGCCATGGCTGAAAGCAGTGATGTATTCCGTGTGTTGGCTATTGAGGATAAGTTGGATGGTACCAACTCCCCATTATGGGCTTATATGATGCGACATGTATTGGTTGCAAAAGGACTGTGGAACATTGTGTAGGGTGTTGAAAGACGTCCTGTTACACCTGCAACTACAGGTACTGCAAATACAGGTGCTGAAGCTGATGGAGATGGTGTCGAAGATGTTATTCTGCATATTCCTGTTTGTGATACTGTTTGTGTTGCACCTACTGCAGAGCAAATCCGTTGGGATGGCAGAGATGCGCAGGCACATGCATTGATAGCTTTGTCTGTCAAACGTGCCATTATTCCTCATATTCGCTCTTGTAGAATAGCAAAGGATGCTTGGGATACGCGTACCACATTGTACCAGGCTAGGAATGAGGCTCGTGTTGCTTACCTCCGAAAACAGTTGGAGAGTGAGCACATGAATGAAGGTGATTCTATGGACAGTTTTTTGACAAAGATCAAAGACTTGAAGGAACAGTTGATTTCTACTAATGAGGTTATACCAGATAGCTCACTTGTGTAGACTGTTCTGAATGGTCTTTCTGATTCATATCAAAGTCTCGCTTCTACTCTTCGATTGATGATGAAAGGCAATCCAAATGCCTTATCATTTGAGGATTTAGTCTCTGTTCTGTTGCAGGAAGATCAATCTAGGCAGAACATGTCCATTATGCATGTTGCAGATCAAGCTTTCCTGGCTAGTCAGAAGGGAAAAGGAAAATGGAGCTCTTCTACTAGTAAGCAGAAATCTGCAAATGTTGCACATTCGAAGAACCAAGACAAAGATGAGAAAAAATCAGAAAATCAGAAATTATTTTGTAAGTACTGTAAAGGGAATGATCATATCATAAAGAACTATCCAAAACTGGTTGCAAAAGAGGCAAAGAAGAAAGAGGCTGGAATGGTTGTTGCAGAAGCCTCTACACCAAAAACAGAGTCTGCTAATCTTGTGCAAGAAGAAGAATGGGCGTTTACTACTGTTTGCAATTTTGACCCATCTTCTCATGAGCAGTGCATGTCTGAAGTAGACTCATATGTTTCGTACTTTGACAGTGGGGCGACCAAACATATTACCTCACAGCGCAGTTTCTTCTCTTCACTCGAGCCTGCCCCTACAGGGAATACTGTTACATGTGCCAACAACTCCTCTTATCCTGTTATGGGAGTTGGTAAGATCATTCTGACTACTGTTGATGGTAGTTCTTTCACTTTGTCAGATGCTTTATTTGTGCCAGGGATCAAGAAGAATCTGTTATGATTTTTTGCATTAGCCAATATTGGCTTGGTTGTGAAATTTGTTGATGACAGATGTACAATTCATCACCTGTCAAATGGCAATGTTATTATTGCTTCTGGCATTTTATGTCGTGGAATGTATAAGCTCATAGACTATGAAAGATCTGTTAATGATTTGGCATGTGTAGTTCATGATTCTCAGGCTATGTCAGATACAAAGCTTCGGCATGCACGCTTTGGTCATCTGAATTTTACTAGTTTGCTACGCCTGCAGAAATCTGATATGGTGTCTTCTTTGCCCAAGCTTGAGGCACCCGAAAAACATGTATGGGAAGGCTGTATTTTGGGCAAAATGCAGGATTCCTCCTTTCCAAAAGATGGTTTAGTTCCGGCTATGCAGAAATTGCAGCTTGTACATTGTGATGTTTGTGGTCATATGCAGACACCCTCTTTTGGAAATTACCTTTACTTCGTGACTTTCATTGATGATTTTTCCAGGCATGCATGGGTATATTCATTGAAGGCAAAGTCCGAAGTGTTCATGTGCTTCAAACAGTTTTTGGTTTTGGCTGAAAATATGTCAGCATGTAAAATGGGCACCCTCTATTCTGATCGAGGGGGCGAATATATGTCTTCTGATTTTAATGCATTTCTAGCTGAACGTGGGATAAAACACCAGTGTATAGTGCCGTATACACCTCAACAGAATGGAGTTGCTGAAAGAAAGAACAGGTCACTCATGGAGATGGCGAGGTGTATGGTCAAGAGTCAGGCTTTACCACATAGTTTCTGGCTTGAGGCTGTCATGTGTGCAGCATATGTACTTAGCAGGTGTCGTTTGACCTCTATTCAACTTTGAGTAAGGTAAGTTCAAATTTATAGTGGAACATCTATTCAGCTTCAAGTTAGTGAAGTTGAACTTAAGTTGGATGTTGATTCAAGTTGGAGCTTAAGATTCAATATCAGTTGAACTTAGAGGCAGAGAGGCTCAAGCTTAAGTTTGAGCCTATATTCAATGTGCAGTTTGAAAGGCTTGAAATTAAGTTTGACATTGTATTCAAGTTGGAATCTAAGAAGTGAGAACGTACATTTTAGCCTCCAATCAAGCTCAAATTCAAGAAGCCAAAACTTAAGTGTGCGAGTCGGAGAGGATCTCACACAGAGAGGATTGAACTTGAGTTCGAGTTTCAATTTACCTTGGAGATAGAGAGAGTTGGAGCATGTATTCAATTGGGAATCAAACTTAAGTTTGACCCTCTATTCAACTTTGAGCAACATAAGTTCAAAGTTAAAGTGCAACCTCTATTCAACTTGAAGTGAGTGAAGCTATAACTTTTGTGTGTAGTGTACACACAAAAATACACACACACAAAGATATACATAGCAACATCTATATATGTATACTATATATGTTGTTTGAGTTAGAGAGGATCAAATTTTAGTTTGAGCCTCTATTTAACTTGGAGTTGGAGTCTTTATTCAATTTGGAGTCGCACTTAATTTTGAGCCTCTATTCAACTTTGAGTAATATAAGTTAAACTTTATAGTGGAACCTCTATTCAGCTTCAAGTCACTGAAGTTGGAGCTTAAGTTTCAATGTCAATTCAAGTTGGATTTAAGATTCAATCTCTATTGGAGTGGAAGAGGCTTGATTTTAAGTTTGAGACTCTATTCAATGTGCAATTTGAAAGGCTCAAATTTGAGTTTGAGACTCCATTCAATTCGGATTTAGATTGGCTTGAGCTTAAGTTCCAATCTTTATTCAACTTAGAGTCAGACAGGCTAAAACTTAAGTTCGAGCTTGGCACCCTTATCTCATCTCAACTGTTTAGATATTGATAGTTCCTTTGTGTGTAATATAAGGAATGTTGGAAGGGGGTAAATTACACCAAGCTTGTGTTTTCTTTTGCTTTGCTAACTTTTTATGTTGCAAGAATTAATGTCAACTAGATGGCTTTGCTAACTTTTTGTGAAGAAAATAGTGTCGACTAGATGGCTCTCCATTAGCACCAATGTTGTTGACCACAAATGGATAGTATTGACTACATTCAATCAGATGGATTGTTATCATGTACTAAATTTATTCGAGTGTTTCAAAGCACCATACAATGTCGAGGTCATTCAATTACATGGATAGTTAACTATACATTAAATTTAATTAGGTGTTTCTAAACACCATATGTTTTTTAGATAATTTTCTTTAAATGGATAGTTATAGATTCAATTATATTTTCTCATCATTTAATAATATTCTATGTTATTCATAGATTTTGAGTTTTCTTGAAGAGGTGGATTTGTAAAGGGCTTAGGTGTCGATGAATTATTACAAGGATAAAGGTTATCTCTAAGAGATAGTATATTGTACAAAGGGGGGTATCAAAGTTTTTGGATGCTTTTAGGCACCCACTTTTTAAGAGTTGGTGAATGGATGTGATTCCTTTGATGAGGTACAAGGATGAATTTAGCAGTGTATGATCGGTGAGTGGTGTGATTTTAGAGGGATGGTTATTAGAAGGCTTGGTGGTTGAGCTATCAGACATGCTTTGGGCACTCAGATTCGAGTGGGGTGGGTCCTGGCTATCAGATACATCTTAGGTACCCATATTTATCGAATTCTCATTGGTGAAGAAGAAGGCCGAGGGGATCTCGAATGTTGAGTTTGACTCTTCTTTGGCTTCTTCACTTCATGGCCTGCACTACTGGAGATGGCTGGTGCTTGCTGACCTTTTGGTACCCATGCTTGCTGTGTACTGGTTGTCTTAGGATACTTGTGTTGCCTCCACCATGGGATAGTCTGGGGAGGTTATTGTCAGTTTAGATTTCAAGTCATGGTTGACTTTTCTATGGTGGTGGTTGAGAGGTCCGGCTGACACTCTAATTTGAAAAAGAAGGGAGGTCCAACATGTGCATGACCTACCCATGAGGAAGTGAGGCATTCTATAAAGGAGATCTAGGTAGGTATGCAGGAAGTGTGGAGGATGAGCCTGAGGAGACTATCATCCCCATTTTTCCATTGACGTAGCCCATCTGACCTTGGGTGGTCATTTGAGGGGGGGATTTGACCAAAAATCTTCTAGTGCCCCTTAGTATCCATCATATATGGGCTGGATCACTTTTCTCTCATTGGGCATAGTTAGGGAAATCAAGTGGTACCACTAGCTACTGGCCTAGTATCTTAAACTGAAGGAAGCATTTCCTACGATTTAAGTCCATTTAATGATCATATAACCAATCTTGACCAAGAATTAATGGTTCTATCTGTTGTATATTATTGAACAATGCATTGTTAAAGTATTATATTATGTATTAATATGTTTTTGATGTTTTTGATATAGCAGCTGAAGGTTCGTGAGGAGCGTGCAAGGCGTGAAAGGGCGAACATCAATAATCGGAATAATTATTATTTAGCTTGTAAATAAACCCGCGTAGAAGGTTCTATTGTTAGAAAAGTAATGGTCAGAATAAGCGTCATTGAAGACCGTAGTTTCTGTTATTGAAAACAATGGCTTTCCGTAAAAGTTATCAACTTTTAGTTTCACGCCTGCTTTTCGAAGCCGCCCTCTTGTAACCACTCTTTTCGACGTAATCAAAATTCCTATAAATACATGCACTCTGTGGACTGTCGAAACAGAGTGCATGGGGGGAGATTGCACCCAATACTGCGTTCTGCCTCGTCTCTTGTTGCGTCTATTCTCTGTGTGTTTTCTGTGCCCGTAATCTCTGTATGCGCGTGAGCAAGATCCTAACAATAGTGGTATCAGAGCTCTGCACGCGTTAATACAGATCTGTTCTCTGTTAGCGATTCTGAATTCCGATTCCATCTCCGTCTCCGTCTTTGGTTTCTGTTTCGGTTTCTGTTTCTGTTTCGGTTTCGGTTTCGGTTTCTGTTTCAGTTCCGGTTCCGGTTTCGGTTTCAGTTCCAGTTTCTGTTCCTGTTCCAAAACCAGAACCTGCGTTTACACCTGCGTTTACACCTGCCGTTGGCAAAGAACTTAGGCAATAACTTAGGCAATACATTGGCAACATTAGCACCCAAGGCTCCCTTGGCAACCGTTGACAGCCGTTGGCTACGCGCGAGGCAATTTTAATTTTTGAGTGGTAATAGAGAGGTTTAGAGTCCCTAAGGTAGGAGGATTTGAACCCACAATCTCCTACTTTCAAGGGAAGTACTTTGACCACTCCACCATCTCTTGGAGTTGTTATTCAAGTTCTCTTTCTTTGGTACTTGTGCAAGGCGCTCGCGGCGATTTCAAGGATGTCCTTGAGGTTTCTATTCAAAAATGTAAATAAGACATACATTTGAAAGACAAGAAACTTTTTGTATGCTTCAATTCGACGGACGAAAAGATGGCCGCTTTGTCTTATCATGGTTATCCCTATTCAACGATTTCTTTTCCGATGAGTTATATTCAGAAAATAAGAAAATTGAGTTTGCCACTAATTATTTGGTCAGAAGAGCGCAACAATGGTGGAATGATCTTTCTCAGACTGCAGATTGTCCACGCACATGGAAGGATTTTCAAGAAGAGTTTCGGGATTCATTTCTACCTTTAAAGTTTATCCTACATGTTTGATAATTGTGATGCATTTACATATTGAATTTAGTTTATAGGAGCATATTCAAGTTTTGCTTGCCCAAATTCATTAGAAAGACTATGTCCGCATCTCACAGATACTTTTAATAACTTAACACCTCCATGAACATTTCCATGCATGTATTTTTACACGGCACATGCCTATTTTCTTTATTCGGTGATGAAACATGTGACTGGCTATCCATGTTTATTCTTTTATCAGCTGAGGTCAGTTGTCTTTTCAACTGAGGGGCATGTTATGAATTATGGAGTATGTTGAACAAGTAATTGTTGGAGTGTGTTAAATTATTAATGTATTATGGAAGATGTTGGCCAATGCATTGTTGGATTGAAATATGGAATAGCCAATGCATTGTTGGATTGTAACATGGAATATGTTAGCCAATGCATTGTTGGATTGAAATATGGAATAGCCAATGCATTCTTGGATTGTAACATAGAATATGTTAGCCAATGCATTGTGGGATTGTAACAGTAACATGGAATATGTTGAACAATGTATTGTAATTGTTAGAGTGTTAAATTATTTTATCAACTGAGGTCAGTTGCTTGTCAACTGAGAGGCATGTTGTATATTATTGAACAATGCATTGTTAAAGTATTATATTATTAATGTATTAATATGTTTTTGATGTTTTTGATATAGCAGCTGAAGGTTCGTGAGGAGCGTGCAAGGCGTGAAAGGGCGAACATCAATAATTGGAATAATTATTATTTAGCTTGTAAATAAACCCGCGTAGAAGGTTCTATTGTTAGAAAAGTAATGGTCAGAATAAGGATCATTGAAGACCGTAGTTTCTGTTATTGAAAGCAATGGCTTTCCGTAAAAGTTATCAACTTTTAGTTTCACGCCTGCTTTTTGAAGCCGCCCTCTTGTAACCACTCTTTTCGACGTAATCAAAATTCCTATAAATACATGCACTCTGTGGACTGTCAAAACAGAGTGCATGGGGGGAGATTGCACCCAATCTTGCGTTCTGTCTCGTCTCCTGTTTTCTCTATTTTCTGTGTGTTTTTCTGCGTCTGTAATCTCTGTATGCGCGTTAGCAAGATCCTGACAACACTATCAAGTCATCATAATGGCACACAAGGAGCTTCACGATCAAGGTTACATCATGTATGAGGATAGGAAGGTCCACCTCACCCATGCAAGGCATTTCCATGCCTCCTAGCCCTATGAGGTATGCCTCGATCAGCTGCATTTCTAATCCCATGTCTTGATAGTGAGACCACCTAATTGCACTAGTTGCAACACTTGAGTCAAGTAAAGCCCTAATCTCCTAGCGTGTATTGTCTTGCCTTAGCATCATTGTAATGAATGATCTCCTATCCACTATGCTAGGGTAAGTAGTTCACTTTGTTTGACACATGGCCATAGGATATCTTGGGGCTTCTTCATCGGTATACATGATTACTTTAGAGCCTTCGATCTGGTCATAGCATTCTCTCTCTAATCCTTGTCTTCTTAATTTCATACGTTTAATGTTTCATATTCTCTTGTCTTCCTGTTGGAAAACAATGTCACATCAGGCCAAAATCCATTTAGGGAAGAAACCCTAATTTTGGTACTTAGTCATTTTTTGGCACAAAAATGGGTAAAATTTTTATGAGTCTATCTTGTAGAGCTTGAAGAGAGATTTCCAATGGTATATGACATTCAGTCATCTGAGATCAGATTTGGGAGAAAACCATAACCCTAATTTTTTGCTGATTTAGGGTTTTGACCTCATATGATAGCTCTCGGCATGAGGATCATAAAAATGTTGTCAAATCATTCATCAGGTAGTCAGAAGTGTGAAAAAGCAGGTCAAGAAGTCATTTTTAAAGTTAGCTAAAAGCAACTTTAAAAATAAAGCAAACTCACTTAAAACAAAGCAAAAGCAATTTGAAAAGGGATGTGATTAAAATAAAGCGCTTTTTTGTGAGTTTTCTGCATGGAGCTTTAAAACCTATATAAGAGAGTCATGGGTCACTTTGTTAGTCATCCTACACCAATTGGCAATGCCATGTTTGATACCTCAATAGAGGTGGTGCTCTTAGCACATGGGGCAGCCATGGTGCTATTTTGGAGCATGTTAAGGAGCAGCTATGGAGTTTTTCTTGGAGAAGAGTGTGCTCACACTCTTGCTTATGGAGAAGACTTACCTATCGGCAGCTTGGTGGTGTGGATCAGCCATCTACATAATGTAGTTGAAGATTGTCTTCTACATGAAGATTTTGGTGTACTTCAAGGACATTGGATATAGCTTAACATAAGATTTGCATCTTATGTTAAGAATTCAGGTACATATTCTCTTTAT
Source organism: Ceratopteris richardii (assembly GCA_020310875.1). Classification (NCBI taxonomy): domain Eukaryota; kingdom Viridiplantae; phylum Streptophyta; class Polypodiopsida; order Polypodiales; family Pteridaceae; genus Ceratopteris; species Ceratopteris richardii. The sequence goes on along the minus strand of CM035410.1, from coordinate 159,292,614 downwards.
GCACACAGGTACTACTTGGAGTTTATGGAGGCAGTGGCATCCATAACAGAAGGAGTCCTATTCAGCATACATGAAGGAGAATCAGTACAACATGCTACATGCATTCAGATGAGGTGTTAGAGAAGGTGTTTCCACATGAGTATGAGGATTTCTAGTAGCAAACTTGTTAGTATTCTTTGCTAATTTTGTAAGTATGTGATCTTTTAGCACACATATCTGATTTAGGGTCTTCCATAGCCTAAGTTCAGATGAGGGTTTGCTGATTATTAGTTTTCGACTGATCCTTCCTCTTTCTCTCACTCATATTCACTCTTCTACAACCCATTAGGTCACACATCTCATATATATTCGGCTTTCTGTCCATACATCTGAATATGTTTGTTACATTTATATATTCACTCATCCATCTATTTCTGTTCACATAGAGTGGTTGAGATTTTGACTCCCACATTGTAAATTGACATTTGTATATATGATTTTGTGAGTAAGCAGTGGCTTACGTAACACTTTACACATGTTGTCTAATCTCTCTCTATCTTTGTCTCATCATTTGTATGATTAAATATGGTATGTTCATGTTTTATCAATATTGGAAGATTGCTGGAATCTGTGTTGTTGATCCTAGATCTATGGAACTTCGACCTGTGGTATTAATTATGGGCCTACCTAATTTCCAACATTTGGTATCAGAGATTTAGGTTTTTGGTATTAGAGCAATCAGGCTCTCAGATTCCTCTCTTCCTCCTTGTGTTTCTTTGCCATCACGAGTCCTCTAAGCATATCCTCAGTAAGAGGTGCTTGATACAACTTGACTCTACACCCACTAATATAATTAGGCATTATCTCTCCTTCTAGCATGGCTAGTTGTACCACCCCACTTTTTGAAGGCCTCTTTATAATCATAGGTCCATAACCATGTTTCTCTAGTTTTTATGCGTGCTATTTTAGTGTATAGAGTAGGACTAAATCTCCTTCTTTCAAGCCTTTATCTTTGATATGTGCATCAAAATAGGCTTTCTACACTTCTTGGCTACATATATGCTTGCTTTCGCTCTCAACCTGATCTCTCCTAATCGTTCCAAGTCCATGATCTTTGATGTTAACTCGTGGCCAGTCCACTGATGCTCTTGTGCAACCTTAAGGGTGGGTATCAAAAAATCCAAGGGAAGCACTGTTGGGGATGTAAGGTCATGTGACTTTACCCTCATATTCATATATATATCATACATAGAGCATTGCCTCAATGGAGATCATTATGTGGATTTGGATGCTCCCACATATCTGTGCGCATCTCTCTTCTTCCCTCTCTCCCTCCATCTCCACCTTGCTGCTCTTGTTCTGCACACAAATTCCCTTCATTGGTATCAGAGCTTACTAAAGACTAGTGTGCAAGAAGCTTCAATGGAAGTTTAGGTCACAAGAGGTGAAAGTATAGGTCAACATCTTTTGATAGCTGCTCAGTATTTCGGCCATAACTCGAGCTAGAAAGCTCAGATTGGTGCATTTTAATTTTTTTTTCATAGCTAACAAGAGGGTTACAACTTCACAAAAGGGTCCAAAACTTGGTTTGGAGTTTTAAATCGCTAAAATTTCAAAAAATGAAGACTAATGTAGAAGAAAAATCTATAATCACTTGGATAATAGGTCAATTTTTGAGCCATAACTTAAGTTTTACAAGTTCAATTCATGTGATTCAACTTGCTATGTGTAGGCTTGAAAAGAAGCTACAACTTTGTAGAAGAGTACAATTTCAAATTCTGATTTTTGGGTCATCAAAATTACAAAATATAGAGCAAAAATATTGCAAATGAAGGTGAAATTGATGACACATGCTTTTTTTGTGTATATCTTGAGCTACATACCTCAGATTGAGGTGTTCTATATATCGTTACGTAGTGAAGAAAAAGTTCTTGAAGTTTGCGAAAGAGCAAAAGTCCAAATTCAGAGGTTATTATCTCTGAAACAAAAAAATTTAGAGCAACATATTTTTAGGCATTGTCAGTGGATGTATAGTGGCGTTGTGGTCTCTATCTCGATTATGCCACTTGGATATGGCTTAGCTTGCGGGTCGTACACATTTTATGAGAGTTGATATTGGATCTTGATTGGAGCCTCAGTTGATTTGTTTTCTTTGCAGGTACATGATCTGGATTGGAGCCTCAGTTGCACACTTATTTCTCATCTTGATTGACTATTCTATTAGCATATGGTCGTTGATTTGATATCTATTTGCCATTTGGTTCAGATTCCATTTTATAGAGGAGAGATGCTAATGAAATTTTGTCAGCTTTTATGCTAGATAGATGGTCTAGTAAATCCTCTATGCTTGTGTGATAGCTTTGGATCATTGCTTATCTCCATTCATATGGACTTGGTCATAGGTTATTCGTGATAGGTTGGATCATCTTGTAGGATTCGTTGTCAAGTGGGCGGTGTATCACCATTGTATTGGCATGTATTGCCATGAGTTTTTGGCATATATATTTCCCATTAACTTTGGTTGGATTAGTGACAGGTGGTGACATGTTACTCATTTAATTTATTCTTTTGTTATTGGTTATCTTGTTTGATTGCTCAGTTTACAGGGGATGCTCTGTCGAATTTTTTCTCAGATTCTTTCACATCTACTTGATGACTTTGGAGACTTGGTGCATGCTAGATGCATCGTTATGTGTCATATGGTTCACATGGTTTCTTCTCCAGCAAGAGATTTATGATGTGATTTATGCACATGGATATGTAGGTGTGATCCTATTGAGGATAGAGTATTGTTTCTAGTCTCTTGTTATATTTATAGTCGCTTTGATTGCCAGCATGGTGTCTTCTCGATTTGATGGCACTGACTTTTTGAGATGGAAAGATCAGATGTGGCATACATTGGTTTGTGCAAGGTTACACATGTATGTGCATAGAGATGCACAGAGGCCTCGTGACATGCCCGACCACGTATGGATGGATATGGATGCATTAGCCAGCTCCACTATCTGATTACAACTTGTGGATTCTATATAGGGTTATGTTATGTATGAGGACACAAGTAGTGCATTATGATAGAGACTACATGATATGTATGCGAGTCCATTGATTCACATGAGACATAGATCACATTGACAACTTTGATGTTGGCACTGTGGTCATGAGGGCCATATTCGATGATGTTGCTTCAAGCGATGTCGAAAGTATGTGGAGGTTCGGTTGGTGGATCAAGTCAACCACCAGAATCCAATGGTGCACGGTGGATGCTTGGAGCAACTCAAGTACAAAAGGGATACTCAAAGAACATATATATACTCAAGAAAATAATCAGTTCAAAATCAAAGACTTGTCATATAGTTAAGAGCTCTTGAAATACTTGTCATATATTGAAAGAGATTTCAATAAGTATTCGACAATTAAATAATATGTCATCCAAGTGCCCTTCAACGAAAGTTTGCCTTTACTATCTTATAGTTAACTCAAATCATATCAATCATTAATTCACACATGTGTACGCATAAAGCAAAAGTGATACAATCACTAATTCTCATCGAAGATAAACACATATGGAAGTTGACATGGTCTCTATGTGATATAGCATTCCAAGATTTAATATGCATTAACAATGTGTAGACTGATCAAACATTTAGAGGATGCTCAAAGAGAGAGGTTTCATAATAAGAATAAGATGGATATTAGAATACTTTTATATTCGGACTTAATCTGAGTTCTCTCAAAGTATATACAATTCAAAGTTGTTCATAAAAAAAACACATCTCTGCACTACACTAGATTCAATCTTTCCGTTGCTGGAATATTATATATAATAAGTTAGAAAAATAAACCTGAAATATTGCCATCAACGATCAGCACATCAACGGCATATTTGATTAGTCAGAGTCAAATGGTTTTGTCAGCGTTGGAAGTATATCAGAGTTGGTTGATAGAGCGCTGAGTCTCCATGAATGAGTGCATCAAAGAACTTGAAGTAATGTGTGAGCGTCATATGATTTTATGAGACCACCACGTGCTAGAGAGATTAAAGATGCAACAGAACCTTGATTTGCTATCGTTGTCAGAAAAAAAATGATTCGTGTAAGAAACTAAGAAATTTTGATCACCACGTGCTAGAGAGATTACTCTCCTCCCAACCAAATGCCTCTATATATAGCTCTCTCCAAGGGACTGCCTTCTTGGGCAGGTGGATACTAACCATCCATGTGTCAGCCATGTAACTGCATGTGCGCCAAGTGTCTCAATTAACTCGAGTTAACTCAAGTGGATGCTTCTAGAAGGTAGATCTCTTTGGGTCGACACAAACCACACTAGTTTATTGTGGTTGGATGATGTTTTAGATTTGCTCTGAATCTTTTTGAGAATCCAGCTTATTTCTCTCAAAGATAGAAAAAATGCTTCAATATCCTGTTGAAACAGATCTTTGAGAAGTTAAAACCCTAGGTCATCAAGTACTTGACTCATAGCAAGTTTATATCTTAGAAGTTTGAATTAGTTGTACAGATTTTTAGTTATTTCCTTCCGCTTTCCAAATCTTTTGGAATTGACTCAGATATGGTATCTGATTCCTTTTGCAAAAGTCCAAGGTTAGCCGATTGGAACTAGATAACTAGATAGATGTTCTGTATAAGAATTTATTCAGTCTTCAAAAGATTTTAAGTCCAAGTCTGACTTATTCATTTGAGTTTGCTTCCAATTACTAGCATACCTCTTATGATTTCCTAGAGTCATGCATACTCTAGAATTGTGAAGTTAGGAATTGCTCATAAGATTGACAATTCCCAAGAACTTTCACCTAAAGTCTTTGAGAAAAGTGTCCTAAGATGGATGGTTTTCATTTTGAATTTGACTTGGTCAAGATATAGTAAGATTGATCCAAGGTAAATGAAAAACTTTCTCCTACAGTTTACATAGGATTTTCAAACCTATTAGGACCAAGTAGTCCTCAATTCGGGTGACGAAATCAAGTAACTATTGGATAGGAGTTAACCATTGTACAAACATCCAAGTTAGATGTTTGGGACAACCAAACTTTGAATGCTCCAAATCAAATTCAAGTGAATCAAGAGTTCTCAAAGTCTTGATTGGGATACAAACCCCATCCTAGTTACTATAGTCCATGCACCAGTCATGCCCAGAAATGGACTAGTAATTTGAATCCATCTAGTTCACATGTTTGTGCCCAGATCGCACCTAGAAAAACTATGAATTGGCTAGGGATGATTTTTGATCCACCCTTATTATTCATTCACTACTTTGTACTTTGACTAGTGTATCAAAGTACAAAGCTAGATAGTGTTTTGAATTATTTGGGCAGGGATGCCACCAGAGAGATGAGACATGTTTTTCCAGTTTTAGAACATGACCATGTTCTTCCAGTTTTAGAACATGAGGCTCGAAGGTTGCCTACAATAAATATATATAGCTCTATTTTCGAGGACGAAAATATTTTTCCAAGGGGGGAAGAATGTAATAAAGTAAATCTATGATCCAAGGGTCCGGTCGGTTCAAACAAACCTGAAATCGGACATCGTTTGGTCATCCGTGTGTATGACCAAAGATCTCGAGTTTAGACTTACTAGGAGGTCTTGTGCTCTCGTGAACAAGTGATCCACTTAGCTTAGTGATTAAGTCTCAAGGATGTGAAGGAGGAGGTCTTGGGTTCAATCCCCATGGGGAGAGTATTTTTCCCAAAGAGATCTAGAGCCTTCTAGAAGCATCCACTTGAGTTGACTCGAACACTTGGCGCACATGCAATTACATGGCCGACACATGGATGGTTAGTATCCACGTGCCCAAGAAGGCAGTCCCTTGGAGAGAGCTATATATATAGGCATTTGGTTGGGAGGAGAGTAATCTTTGTAGCATGTGGTGGTCGAAATTTCTTAGTTTCTTACAATTCGTCAGAGGAATGAATTCATCAGAAGTAATTCTGTAGGAAATTGCGCCAATCAGATGTGTTGTTGCTTTCTTCCAGGGAATCAATTCTCCAAATTTGCCACAAGTTAATACATGAAATTGACCTACAGCAGATCATATCATATGCTTTCAATCAACGTAGCTCCAGTCACCGTTAGATTTCAATCCTCTCCCTCCATGAATTGTCAGTGATCAAATACTCTTCTTTGGAGCTTCCACCTTCATCAGATTTGGCATCATCTAGACGTAGAGCATGTTTTACATATCTTCAGAGAGCATTGAGGTTCTCTCTAACGTTAGATCATAATCAATAATGTTGACCCTTGCGCTACTTTGGCAGTAGATTCTGATGGAAGTTATGGAAGATCGTGTCTCATGTTAGAGTTGTAGATAGGCTAGACCTTCCAAGAGTAGCGAAATTGGATAATCATTAAAAAACATGTCACCTGCTGCCTTTGTCACAATTTTCCATGCTCAAACACTCCGAAAAACACAGGTATAAGGCTTCGAATCACAACAATAATATCTCGTTGAACCCTCGCCACTGTCTCAAGAGGCGGAAGGCCCAACCACCCACACTAACATCTATAGACCTGTCATGTTGTTTCATGTATATATGATATATATTTCTTCAATGTTCATTTCAATTACACAAAAATATAATCTATCATCCAAAAAAACATACATGTATTGCTTATAGATTACTACAGAATGTTACAAAGAAGATTGATAACCCTCTTCTTTGAGTGCTAAACCCATTCACTTGTACAGCTGTAATTTCTATTAATTAAAGTTTAGAAGAGTAGGCATGTACCCTCTCTCACACACATGCATGTACCCTCTCTCTCTTCTCTCACACATGCATCATGCATGTACCCTTTCTCACACATACATGTACCCTCTCACACACACACATGCAAAACATCTCTCTCACACACACAAAACATCATAAACGTTGCACAGTCAAATAAATATGCCACACACATACAAAACATCTCTTACACACGCAAAACATCATAAATGTTGCTCAGTCAAATAAATATGCCCCTTTGGTATGCCTTGCAAGTTGCTTTCAGTTACGACAGTATGGCGTCTACGTCTCTTGGGCTTTGTGGGATTTGGGGGGTCCCTTGGGCACTAGTACCATTCACTTGTAATTGTTCTTCTTTATTTTAATTAAAGTCCGGGAGAATAGGCTAAGGCCGAACTTCTTTTATTAACAAAAAAAAAAATTGCTTTCAGTTAAGACAGTATGGCGTCTACGTCTCTCTCTCACACACACAAATCACGAGTCACACAGATGACTCATGAGACTCGTGAAATATATTTGTCCGTGTCTGCAAATAAGCAGCTCATGGACAGCTTCCTGTACGTTCCTGTTCGTCCGTAGACATCTCTGGAGTATCATGCTCGAAAGTGCTTCTACGGACTCTCTCTCTCTCTGTCTCTCTCTCACACACACACAAACACGCAGTGAATGCATCCATAAACGTTGCAAATAGACATGCCGGTTTGGAAATTCGTATACGTTGCAAGGTGCGTTCAAGTACAACACTGCTGTCGTCTACGTTCGTCGTTCGCCCCTCTCTCTCTCACACACACACAGTGACACACGCATTATGCACAGCTGAGATTGTGAGATATGTTTGTCCTTCTCTGCAAACAAACTTATGCACAGTTCCTGTACCTCCGTAGACATCTCGTGAGTACCATCCTCGAAAGCGCTTCTACGAACAGCGCATCTCTCTCTCTCTCTCTCTCTCTCTCTCTCTCTCTCTCTCTCTCTCTCTCTCTCTCTCTCTCTCTCTCTCTCTCTCTCTCTCTCTGTGCGTGATTGCTGAGATCTCATTGCGCGAAATTGCGTACTTGCGTCTATAGTTGATTGGCATGGCAGAACATATGACCGGGAAAATTTTGACTAGAGAATCAGAATGTCGTTCTTGCAGAAGCTTGAGATCTCTCGACATGGAAGCAGAGCATGTAGCTCCCAGCTTGAAGATCTCTTTAACTGCAATAAGTGGTATGCCATGCTAACATGATGAAGGCTTTCCTTGTTGGAAACATTCCTATGACCTCTTGATTAGACACAAGGGAATATAGACAATTCGAATGGCTGTGGAATGGCTTTCATACTGATACCAGACATTAAATTAGGGAACAAAATGAGCCCTAAGTGAGTTTAGTAAGGATTCTTACAGTGTCTAAGGACTACAAAAACTAAAGCAAGGAGATTAAAGGTGCATACGAAATTACTAGTGGTATTTTGAAATAAAGTAATATTCGATACATGAAACAATCTGAATATTTAAAGAAAGTAATTTGTGGTCTTTGCATGTTTGAAATCAATGGCTTATTATATTAAACTGGATGGGAAGAAAGTGAAACAAGCTCTGAGACCTATTCACAAGAATGGTACTTTGGATTTAGTACCTTTGGCAAAGGGTAGGAAACCTTTACCATGTAACTCGTTATATAGGCTGAAATTCACATCACATTGTGCTTCTCCAAAGTATACATAAGACTTTTTGCAAAGGGTTTTAATAAAAAACATGTTGATTTTGAGGAAATCTTCTTTCTAATAGTCAAGATGACTCCACTATACTACATGCTAATTGGATTCCTTGCAATGGAGGACTTTGAGCTAGTCCAAATGGATGTGAAAACTAATTTCTTGCATGCAGATCTTACATATGAGATCTACATGGAACAAGCAGAGGTTTGTGTAGTTCTTGGCAAAGAATGTCTAGTTTGTAAGGTGACAAAGAGCTTATATGGACTTAAATAGTCATGTAGACAATGGTACCAAAAGGTTGATGCTTTTATGAATTGTTAAGGATATTCTCAAAAAATTATATTGATCATTGTCTCTACACAAAGAGATGCTAAGATGGCAGATTGATATGCTTGATACTTTATGTTGATGATATGTTGATTGCTAGGAAATTGTCAAATGACTTGTCATTTCTCAAAAAGAAGCTGAGTGAGACATTTGATATGAAGGATTTGGGGGATGAAAAACATATTCTTGGCATGCACATTACTCATGACAAGAGTAAAAAATGCACATACTTGTCTCAAAGTAAGTACATATCCAAAGTACTTCACAAGTTCAATATGTTAGGTGGCAAGGCATTGAGTACATCCTTAAAGACATATGTGAAATGAGCAAGGATGATTGCCCCAAATCAAATGAGGAAAAGGAATTCATGACCAAAACTCTTTATCAGTTTGTTGTTGGCAGTCTCATGTATGCAATGGGAGCTATGAGACAAGACCTTGCATTTTCAATGGGAGTTTTGAGTAGATATATGTCTAATCCTGGCAAGAAGGATTGGGAAGTGGTCAAAATTGTTGAGATATCAAGATCACCATGTGATAATCCAAGACGACACGTATCACTTTTTCATTTCTCTGACATGTATAGTGGTCACACCAGTATGTGTCAGGAACACTTCATTGAGCTTTATTAGATTTATCTACTGAGAGTGATGGCACATTTGTTTCTTGCTAGCTCACTCATTCAAATACATTAGGTTTTTCCTTGTGTACTAGTCTTTATATATTGCAGTAGTTGTATTCTTGTTTTTAGGTCATTCTTGTACATTCCTTTTTATGTAATAGAAGAAGAAGAAGATTATTCTTCCTTGCTTCAATCTAAGTGTGTGCTTCTCTTTGATTGTGAGAGTGTATCTATGAGACCTCTTCCTCATCTCCTTCCTCGTGACATGGTATCAAAGCCAGTGAGGCTGTAGAGAGCTCGTGGAGAAGGCCGACAGTGAAGAGTACACGAGAAGGCATGGAGAAAGCGCGATTCACAAACAACCTCAGATTGCTACAAAAATTGGTGTGAAGGTAGAAGGCCTTAAAATATTTTCGAAATTTATCCCTTTAGGGCCACTAGTTTTTGTCAGATGGAAGTTTTGGAGCCATCTCGACCTTCGTTTCAAGCTCACAAGGTGGGGCCCACAAAAAGACTAGGTCAGTTTCACAAACTGTAACTTGCATCATCTTCGATAACACTCATATATTCCAGATCTTGAATTTCAAGCGATTCTGTGTACTATTGATACAAAAAAACCGTTTTTTTGTGAGATCGAACTGTCATGTCATAGTGCGACAGTGTTCAAGCAAAAGTGGTGCTTGTAGTGTTTTGCAGTGTTGTGAGTAGCTGCAGAAATGGCAAACACAAATGGAATGATTCAGCTTATGAGCGATAAGCTGGACAAGAACAACTTCCATGCTTGGAGATTCAGAATGATGAATTTCCTGATGGGAAAAGGCTGTTGGAAGTACATCAAAGGAGAGAACAAAAACACTCCACAATTACCAGAGAGGAATCAGACTGCAGACCAGTTAAGAGCATATGAAGAATGGAATCAAGGAGCACGAAAGGTAATGTATTGGCTATATGTTAGCAAACAAGATAGCAAGATTGGACACATACAAGATGCCAAGACTCCAAAAGAGGCTTGGAACAGTTTAGTCAAATTGTATGAGGCCAATACAAAGGCATGGAAATTGCAACTCAAGAACGAGCTGCATACATTGGAGAAGAAGGGCATGTCGGTAAGTGACTACACCCTAAAAATAAAAAGCATATGTGAGTCACTTGCATCTATTGGTGTGAACGTAGATGATGATGATAAGGTGGAAGTGTGCCTTGGCGTTTTAGGAGCTGCATACAAGCAGTTCAGAACTTCTATACAGACTAGGAAAATATTCCAAATTTTGTTGATCTGGTATCTATGCTGATTATTGAAGAAAATAATATTGGTGAGGATTCAAACTCCCAAGGAAAACCTAGTTCTGAGAAGGTCATCTACTCTGGCAGAGGGAGAAGCAGAGGTAGAGGTTTCAGAAGTGGAAGAGGAAACAGTAACCAAGATCAAGGTCAACAATAGAATCATGCAGGAGGAAGAGGATAGTGTCGAGGCAGGGGGAGCCAAAGAGGTCAGATAAATTTCCAAAGAAATGATTCAGGTAATGACAGCAAAGGATGCTGGAATTGTGGTAAACCTGGAAACTTTGAACGTGATTGCAAGTTGAAGAATCAAAATAACAAAAGGCAGCAAAACAACTATGCATCCACAAGTGCATATAATTCTGAGAAGATGTTCATGGTTCAACATCATATGATGAAAACAATGTATGCTGGCATTTCAAAATCGAATGATAATGTCTGGTATGTTAATTCATGTGCTTCAAATCACATGACCAGTCATGCAGAATGCTTTAATACTTTGCAGAAATTGCCAGATCCTGGATATGTTGAAAGAAGTGATAACACATCACACCCTATCGAGCATACAAGAAACATAGCATTGTCTATGGATGACGGGAAGGTAAAATCTTGCTGATGTGCTGCATGTTCCAAATATAATAAAGAATCTGGTTTTTGTTGGACAAATGGTTGACCAGGGATTACAAGTCAGGTTCAATGCAGATGGTTTATATGTAGAAGAATACAAACGGGATGGAAGATTGATTGCCAAAGGAAACAATGTGGGTAGGATGTTCACCTTAAATGTGAAAATTCATGAAATGAATGCAACCATGTTCACAAAAGGTGCATGAATTATTGCAGATATAGAGATGTGGCACAAGAGGATTGGACATGCGAATTTGTAGAGACTAAAATTGATGCAGTCCAAGGAGCTTGTCAATGGACTACCAAATTTCAAAGTTGCAGAAATGCAAAAGGTATGTGCAACATGTCAATTTGGTAAACAGTCAAGAGCATCATTTTTGCATTACAAGCACGTTAGTGAGAATGTACTAGAAATAGTACATACAGATGTTTGGGGTCCTGCAAAGACCACATCTATGGGCAGTTGTAGGTTTTATGTCACTTTCATTGATGATCATACACGAAAAGTGTGGGTATATCTCATGAAGGAGAAGAGTGAGGTGTTCACTCACTTCCAAAATTTTAAAGCTATGGTGGAAAAGAAGAGAGGGAAGTATATTCATACATTAAGATGAGTTGAATACATGTCAAATGCGTTCAACAAATTTCTAAAAAGTCATGGAATTCAACATCAATTTTCATGCAGGTACACACCACAACATAATGGCGTTGTTGAACGCAAAAACAGACATATTGCAGAAATAGCAAGAGCCTTGATGGCTAAGAGGAATATGTTTCATTGTTATTGGGCAAACGTTGTGCATACTATTGTATACATCATGAACGAAACTCTGACGAGTGTTGTACATCAAGTTACACCTGAAGAGAAGTTTATAGGTAAAAAGCCAAACTTATCACATCTAAACGTTTTTTGTTGTATTGCATATGTAGATGTTCCAAATGAGTTGAGGATGAAGCTTGATCCAAAAGTAGAAAAATGTGTCTTCATTGGATACTCCCTTGAGCAAAAGGGATATAAATATTATGACCCACTCACACGATAGGTGAAGGTGAGCAGAGATGTGGTATTTGATGAAATGTCAAGCTTCTATGCAGATGCCAAAGAAGGACTGAATCTTGACCCAAATGGCAAAGAAAATGCTGAAAAAGCAAATGCAGAATCTCAATTTTTGAGTGGACTAGATGCATCACCAAGCAATAGTTCCAACTCAAATCCATGGAGTGGAAGATTGCGTGGAAATTTCAATCCAGCAAATTCAAATACATCCAAGAAAGGTAAAGAAAAGCTTTCTGCTGGTTAAAAAACATGTGCAGGTTTTGAAGATGTTGATGGAGATTCAAGCGGTTCGGAAAAGAGTTTTGATGAGGAACTTGGATTTCCATCTATGAAGACTCTAGGAGTAAGAAAGGCACATGCAGATGATAAAAGGAGAAGTGATCTAGGACAAAGAAGATCTGGGAGGATGCGCAATTCAGTGCAACGATTGACATATGATAGTTACATGGCTCATCATTGTGCTTACATGACAAAGGTAATACAAGATGATGAACCTTCTTGTTTTGAAGATGAAATTGGAAATGCAGATTGGGAAAAAGCTATGGATGAGGAGATGGCTACACTTTACGGAAATGATACATCAAAGGTGGTTCCATTGCCACAAGGAAAGAAATCCATAGGCTACAAGTGGGTTTACAAGGTAAAGCACAATGTTGATGGTAGCATAAGTAAGTATAAAGCACGTCTGGTAGCAAAAGGATATGCACAAATGTATGTCATTGATTATGAGGAAACATTCAACTGTGTAGCTAAAATGTCTACTATCAGAACACTTGTTGCATTAGCTACAGCAAAAGGATGGACTTTGCATTAGATGGATGTGAAGAATGCTTTCTTATATGGTGAGTTATAGGAAGAAGTATACATGGACCAGCCACAAGTATATGAAGATTCAAAGCATCCAGAGTACGTTTGTAGGTTGCAAAAGGCTTTGTATGGGCTGAAACAAGCTCCTCATGCATGGCATGCCAGGATTGTTGATTACTTAACCACCATTGGGTTTTCTATGTGTGATGCAAATCATTCACTATATGCAAGGAAGGGTGATGATGGCATCACAATTGTGGCTATCTATGTTGAACTTGATTGTAGGTGGTGATAGTGAAGAAGGCATCAAAGAGGTAAAGCAACTTCTTATGCAAGAATTTGACATGAAAGATCTTCGTGTGCTGCATTATCTCGTGGGCATTGAGTTTATACATACAGAAACAGGTATATGGATGTCCCAAAGGCAATATGCCTTGAATATGCTACAAAAGTATGGTATGGTTAATTGTAAGCCAATTTCTATGCCATTAGATCATAATTTGAAGTTGGATAATACATCAGGTGAAGCATTGGAAAATCCTACTACGTACAGGAAAATTGTGGGAATTCTTATATATCTCACAATTACAAGGCCTGATTTAAGCTATACTATTGGACTTGAAAGTCAGTTTACGCAGGTTCCTAGGAAGCCACATTTGGATGCTCTGAGGCGCACTCTACATTGTGTGAGTGCTACTTTGGATTATGCAGTATTTTATGAAGCTGGTGCAGATTTGCAGGTTCATGGATATACTGATGCAGATTGGGCTAGTAGCATTCCAGATAGAAGATCTACTAGTGGCTTTCTATTCTCACTTGGGAGTGCAGTGTTTGGACACTGCTCATCGTAATCCTAACAACACCCAAGTAATAGGTTAGGGAATGGGGATTCACAAATATTACTATTCATAAATATGCGTTTCTATTCCATACTTCAATATGATTTAGTGCAGATAGACAATTCATAAACAATTCCGAATCTTAACTACACAGAACAATAGGCATCTTATTCAGAAATAGTGTTGGTAATTTCATTATAGCATTGTAGTTACAATGGTTCTCTGCTCTGTATATCCACTTCTTGCACTACTCTACATATCAACGTTTTCGTAATCGTTGAGTCCGAAATCTGGAAGAAGCCGTTGAAGACTCGTCTCTGCATGTCATAAGAAAAAAGTAAGGATGAATGTCACACCGTTCCAAGCCTGCGTTCTCCCAAAACCCTTGACATCTCCATTATTACAAACGTGGAAATTACAAAGAATAGCCCGACCACACCGGTTGCTAACATTGGCACACATGGCGGATCCGAACCCACTAAATACAAATGTGTGTGTGAATGGGTGAGCTCAATGAAGTATCCATGACATATACCGACGTGACCACTATACATGTCAGAGAAACGAAAAAACTGGTACGTGTCATCCTGGATCATCACATGTTGAGCTTGATATCTCAACACTCCCCCTCAAGCTCAATGCCATATCCTATAATCCAAGCATCTTCCGAAACTTCTTCAACTTCTCAACTCCAAGTGCTTTGGTGAAAATATCAGCAACCTGCTCATCTATTCTCACATAAACAAGATCAATGTCACCTGCTAATGCCTTCTCTCTGATGAAGTGATAATGTACCTCGATATGCTTTGTTCTAGCATGGAAAACAGGGTTCCGTGCTAACTGTATGCTGCTAAGATTATCACAATAGATAGTGATAGGCTTTTGCACTTCCACACCTAAATCTGCAAGTAACATCTCCAGCCATGATGCCTCATATGCTGCCATTGCAGCACCTCTGTACTCAGCCTCTGTACTCGACAAAGCAATAGTGGGTTGCTTCTTACTGCTCCATGTAATAGCTGCACCTCCAAGTGAGAAAAGAAAGCCACTAGTAGATCTTCTATCTGGAGTACTACCAGCCCAATCTGCATCGGTGTATCCATGAACCTGCAAATCTACACCAGCTTCATAAAACAATGCATAATACAAAGTAGCACTCACATAACGTAGATTGCGCCTCAGAGCATCCAAATGTGGCTTCCTGGGAACCTGCATAAACTGACTTTCAAGTTCAACAGTGTAGCTTAAATCAGGCCTTGTAATTGTAAGATATATAAGACTTCCCACAATTTTCCTGTACATAGTAGCATTTTCCAATGCTTCACCTGATGTAGTATCCAATTTCAAATTCTGATCTAAAGGCATAGAAATTGGCTTACAATCAGCCATACCATACTTTTGCAGCATATTCAAGGCATATTGCCTTTGTGACATCCATATACCTGTTTCTGTATGTATAAACTCAATGCCCAAAAATAGCGCAGCACACCAAGATCTTTCATGTCAAATTCCTGCATAAGAAGTTTCTTTACCTCTTTGATGTTTTCTTCATTATCACCACCTACAATCAGATCATCAACATAAATAGCCACAATAGTGATGCCATCATCAGCCTTCCTTGCATATAGTGAATGATCTGCATCACACATAGAAAACCCAATGCTAGTTAAGTAATCAGCAATCCTTGCATGCCATGCACGCGGAGCCTGCTTCAGCCCATACAAAGCCTTTTGCAACCTGCAAACATATTCTCGATGCTTTGAATCTTCATATCCTTGTGGCTGGTCCATATATACTTCTTCTTGTAACTCACCATGTAGGAAAGCATTCTTCACATCCATCTGATGCAAAGTCCATCCTTTTGCTGTAGCTAATGCAACAAGTGTTCTGACAGTAGACATTTTAGCTACAGGGCTGAATGTTTCCTCATAATCAATGCCATATGTCTGTGCATAACCTTTAGCTACCAATCGTGCTTTATACCTACTTATGCTACCATCAGCATTATGCTTTACCTTGTAAACCCATTTGCAGCCTATGGATTTCTTTCCTTGCGGCAATGGAACCAGCTTCCATGTATCATTTCCATAAAGTGCAGCCATCTCCTCATCCATAGATTTTTCCCAATCTGCATTACCAATTGCATCTTCAAAACAAGAAGGTTCAGCATCTTGTATTACCTTTGTCATGTAGGCACAATGGCGAGCCATGCAACTATCATATGTCAATCGTTGCACTGAATTACGCATCCTCCCAGATCTTCTTGGTCCTGGGTCACTTCTTCTTGTATCATCTACATGTGCCCTTCTTACTCCTGGAGTCTTCACAGAGGGCAATCCAAGTTCCTCATCAAGACTCTTTTCTGAACTGCTTGAATCTCCATCAACGTCTTCAAAACCTGCACCTGTTTTACTACCAGCAGAAAGCTTTTCTTTACCTTTCTTGGATGTATTTGATGAATTTGCTGGACTGAAATTTTCACGCAATCTTCCACTCCATGGATTTGAGTTGGAACTATTGCTTGGTGATGCATCCGGTCCACTCAAAACTTGAGATTCTGCACTAGATTTTTCAGCATTTTCTTTGTCATTTGGTTCAAGATTCAGTCCTTCTTTGGCATCTGCATAGAAGCTTGACATTTCATCAAATACCACATCTCCGCTCACCTTCACCTGTCGTGTGAGTGGGTTATAACATTTGTACCCCTTTTGCTCAAGGGAATATCCAATGAAGACATATTTGTCTGCTTTCGGATCAAGCTTCGTCCTCAACTCATCTGGAACATGTACATATGCAATACAGCCAAAAACTTTCAGATGTGATAAGTTTGGCTTTTTACCTGTAAACTTCTCTTCAGGTGTAACTTGATGTACAGCAGCAGTCGAAGTTATGTTCATGATGTATACAGCAGTATGCACAGCTTCTGCCCAATAACAATGAGGCATATTCTTCTCAGCCATCAAGGCTCTTGCTATTTCTGCAATATGTCTATTTTGCGTTCAGCAACACCATTCTTGTTGTGTGTACCTACATGAAAATTGACGCCGAATTCCATGATTTTTTAGAAAACTGTTGAACTCATTTGACATGTATTCACCTCCTCCATCAGATCTTAATGTTTGAATGTACTTCCTTGTCTACTTTTCCACCATAACTTTAAAATTCTGGAAGTGAGTAAACACCTCGCTCTTCTCTTTCATGAAATATACCCATACTTTGCGTGTATGGTCATCAATGAAAGTAACATAAAACTTGCAACCGCCCATAGATGTGGTCTTTGCTGGACCCCAAACATCTGTATGTACTACTTCTAGTACATTCTCACTAACATGCTTGTCATGTGGAAATGATGTTCTTGATTGTTTACCAAATTGACATGCTGCACATACCTTTTGCATTTTTGCAACTTTGAAATTTGGTAGTCCATGGACAATCTCCTTTGACTGCATCAGTTTCAGCCTTTGCAAGCTTGCATGTCCAATCCGTTTGTGCCATATCTCTATATCTGCAATAACTCCTGCACCTTTTGCAAACATGGCTGCATTCATTTCAGGAATCTTCACATTTAAGGTGAACATCCTACCCACTTTGTTTCCTTTGGCAACCAATCGTCCATCCTGCTTGTACTCTTCTACATATAATCCATCAGCATTGAACCTGACTTGTAATCCCTGGTCAACCATTTGTCCAACAGAAACCAGATTCTTTGTTATATTTGGAACAGTTTCCTGTATGCTCAATAGGATGCGATGTGTCATCACTTGTTTCAACATATCCAGGAACTGGCATTTTCTGCAAACTACTAAACCATTCTGCATGACTGGTCATGTGATTTGAACCACCTGAATCAACATACCAGACATTATCATTCGATTTTGAAACACCAGCAGACATCATATTCATCATGTGATGTTGAACCATAAACAGCTTCTCAGAATCATCTGCACTTGTGGATGCATAGTTGTTTTACTGCCTTCTGTTATTTTGATTCTTTAACCTGCAATCACGTTCAAAGTGTCCAGGTTTACCACAATTTTAGCATCCTTTACTATCATTACCTGAATCATTTCTTTGGAAATTTCTGCGACCTCTTTGGCTCCCCCTGCCTCGAAACTGTCCTCTTCCTCTTGCATGATTCTGTTGTTGACCTTGGTCTTGGTTACTATTTCCTCTTCCACTTCCAAAACCTCTACCTCTGTCTCTTCCTCTGCCAGAGTAGAATACCTGCTCAGAACTGGGCTTTCCTTGGGACTTTGAATCCTCACCAAGATTCTTTTCTTCAATGATCAGCATAGAGACCAAATCAGCAAAATTCGGAATATTTTCCCTGGTCTGTATAGAAGTTCTGAACTGCTTATATGCAGCTCCTAAACCATGAAGGCACACTTCTACCTTATCATCATCATCTACATTCACGCCAATAGATGCAAGTGACTCACATATGCTTTTGATTTTTAGAGTGTATTCACTTACCGACATGCTCTTTTTCTCCAATGTATGCAGCTCGTTCTTGAGTTGCAATTTCCGTGCCTTTGTATTGGTCTCGTACAAAGTGACCAAACTGTTCCAAGCCTCTTTTGGAGTCTTGGCATCATGTATGTGTCCAATCATGCTATCCTATATGCTAACAGATAGCCAATACATTACCTTTCGTGCTCCTTGATTCCATTCCTCATATGCTCTTAACTGTTTTGCAGTTCGATTCCTTTTTGGTAACTGCGGAGCATTTTCATTCTCTCCTTCGATGTACTTCTAGTAGCCTTTTCCCATCAGGAAATTCGTCATTCTGAATCTCCAAGCATGGAAGTTGTTCTTGTCCAGCTTATCTCTCATAAGCTGACTCATTCCATCTGCGTTTGCCATTTCTGCAACAATTCACAACACCGCAACACACTACAAGCAGCACTTCTGCTTGAACACTATCGCACTATGACGTGACAGTTCGATCTCAGAAAAACACAATTTTCGTGTATCAACAGTACACAGAATCACTTGAAATTCTGAATCTGGAATATATGAGTGTCGCCGAACACAATGCAAGTTACAGTTTCTGAAACTGACCTGGTTTTTCTATGGGCCCCACCTTGCGGGCTCGAAACGGAGGCCGTTTGTGAAATCGCATTTTCTCCACGCCTTGCCGCGTAGTCTTCACCGTCACCTTATCCACGAGCTCTCTACAGCCACGCTGGCTCTGATACCATGTCACAAGGAAGGAGATAAGGAAGAGAGCTCACACACACACTCTCACTCTCAAGGAGAAGCACACACACAGATTGAGGCAAGGAAGAATGATCTTCTTCTTCCTTAAATAAAAGGAAAAAGAAGAATGATCTTCTTCTATTACATAAAAGGAATGTACAAGAATGACCTAAAAACAAGAATACAACCAGTGCAATATATAAAGACCAGTACATAAGGAAAAACTTAATGTCCGCTGTTAGAAGGCCGCCGAACCAGGATGGATGAACCCGGACAGGTGCCTTAAATGTAAAAGTGCTGGACGGCCGACGAACAAGGACAAGAGTACGAGGACAGGGAGCTTAAATGAAAAAAGAGAATCTTTCAGGGAACGCGCAGGTAACTGCAAAAGTGCGCACCCTTGTAAAAAAATCCTCTATTTAAGGCAATGAAAAGAAAGAGCAGAGAGCCCCCGTTTTTGTGGGAATTGTAGTGTGTTGTCTGATTAAGTCATGTTGAGATAGTTGTAACGGATTGTGTGCGCGTATATGTTGTTGAAAGGATAAGTTCTGCTTTGATCTGTTCCGTCTGTACTCCTGCTAGTCGATTATACTCACCTTAATACGGAATGACGAATCAGCTGTATTGTGTGGCGAATCTGTTCGGTGATGGTTGAGTATGATTCTAAGTGTGAACAAGTATGGTATGTTATTTGTTAGTTCTTCTGTGAAGTAAGTAGCACGAAGAAGTGATCTCGAACTAATTGTCTGTAAAGTCTTTATAAGCGGCTGAATTCGTTACTGCACCTTATATTTGCTGTTTACCCCAACAACGGGAATATTAGTAGCTGTAACGGTCTGAATGTGAATAAAACAGTGTCGGTTTATGGTTAGTTGGTTATTACGAGGAGATTAACTGTTCGAATCCGCGTGACTTTAAGGCATAAGGTCCAATTGGCACACCTATCTACCTTGAAGAAGTACGAATTAGGTGATTTTGTTATTTAAGTATCTTTTGCGCGTAGAATACGTAACCAGACTGCTAATCTCAGTCCTGAAGTTCTAATTCCAATACACTGAACAGTCTTCCGTTGTTCAGGGACGGATACTGAGCTAAGGACGGAATGACCGTAAGACTGTGTGTTAAATTGGGAAATTAGTACAGGGCCTCTGTCTAACAGACCCCTACCACTCCCAAGAACCCACGTGGCTAAGAGAGGGATTGCGGTTAGAAGTATTTGGAACCGATTGAACGGGAAGTATCTGAATCGGAAGTAGAGTAACACTTAACCCATAAACAAGTATCAGTTTAACATTTGGCGCCGTCTGTGGGAAGGTGGCATCAGGTTGCCAATTATCTATGACCAGTAGCAGTAGCGTGTTGGCTGTTTGTTCAGAATCAACACTACGTTTATCGTTCGATTGACTGACGGTAGCAACAGAACCATATTGTTGCCAACTGCTCAGATAGTACTACTAAATCAATGATACATGCCGGTTACTCGGTCTGGCGAAACGTATCCTAGGAACCATACGACTGGAACACGAAAAGTACTAAAGACAACCCCAGGGAAAGAAGGTATAACGCGACCTGACTCAGTGGTCGAGCAAGTTAAGGACGCTAGAATTAATTCCGGTCATATTCCGGTGGAACGATCAACGCCTTTGGTACATGCTGGTGTCACTTCGACCCAGCCTAACCAAAATATAGCAATTCCTGAATTTACCAAGACGCCGTTGGAAACTAGTTTAACAATCTTGGATAAAGATTCAGAGTTATCCACGATTAGACAAACCCTAGGAAAAGAAATCGGTAAAAGCGGAAAAATACTAAAGTCTGGTACACTGTCAGTTCATTCCGGTGATATTCCGGTGATAGAAACACCAACTGGCGGCCAAGGATTAGCATTTTTCGCGGAGTCCTCAGCCCGACCCGCGTGCTTGGAAGAAAGATTTTGGATATTGGACATCCAGAAAGAAGGAGACCTATTCGAAGCTGAGGTCCGAAGTATACTACGCAAAAACAGTACACCGGAAGGCACGCCATCCGGCGATCCAGATTCTGATAGTTCAACTAATCAACCTCAAGATACAGAAGAAGGACCGGAGACACCCACGATGAACGGACAACAACAACAACAACAGTTAGGTCAACCAAGGCCGCCTCCAACAGGAGTAACATACATGAAATTTGGTGGATTCCCAGGAGATGACCCAGATGCTCACGTACGCACTTTCGAGATCAGTTATGCAGTCCTCAACCATCCACCGGATCAGGCATACAAAGCCATTGTTTTTCAATCTACTTTGGTCAATGAAGCGGCTAGATGGCTTACGGAATACGACATTAATCATTTCGGTACCTATGATGCAGTACGAGATGCTTTCTTGCAACGATTTAGGCTAAAGAAGAATCCCGCCGAAATCTTTGAGTATTTACAGAACAACCGACAGAAGGCGAATCAGACTGTCCAAGAATATGCTACACTTTTTAGAACACACTTGCGACAGATACCACAGGCCCACGCCAACTTACCAGATGACGTCATCACTCAGTGGTTTATCAATGGCTTAAACCCGCAATTGAAGCAAATCATGATTATCAGATGTGTTGGAGCAATGACATTGGATGCAGTCATCGCCATGGCTTTGCAACTAGAATCCAAAGTCGGTGGATTTACAGAAGATCTAGAGTGGTTAAAAGCGAACAAAACTATGACTGAAGATATAACTAGACAAGTGTACTGTATCACATGCAAAAATTCAGGTCATACTAGTGCTAACTGTGCGCTAAATCAAACATTCTGCGCTATCTGCAACACTGCCGGACACTCCACCGGAAATTGTGTCTACAATGCCAGAATACAGGGAACAGCAACAGTCAATGTTGTTATTCAAGAACATGGACAGGCAGCGAATCACTATGTACCTCCGCAACTGAGAAACAATCAACCATAGGGATATCGAAACTACCGAGGACAGAGGAACAATAACTATAATGCAAACCGCTGGCAGAACGAACCACCACCGGAAAATCCCAATTTACCACCACCACGCTGTCATTTTTGTGGTGAATTCGGACACATTAGAAGATATTGCAAAGACGTAGGTGAGTATGATCAAAGGAAGAAGGAGCGGCAAAACCCAATGGCCAACATGGTACAAATTACATCGGTGGAAACGCAAACTACTACAGTCCAGACCCGATCAGGTAAACAACTGCAACCAGCAGCAGAAGTATTTGAACCGGGGATACGAGAACAACATAGGATGTATAACAAGGCTAGTCACTGGACCGCCACAGAACCACCAGTGTTCCCAGAACCCATTCCGGTGACTCAGACCTCGTCGACAAAAGAAGGAACACAACAAGAGGAAGCAGCAGCAGAACAACCATCAGTAGTAGACATAACAGCAGATACTTCGGCAACAACAGAGACCTCAAGTTCAAAGGAGCAGGATAACCAATCTCAGCAGGCCTGGGAAATTTTATCCAAGGCATCTATCACTCTACCTCTCAGCCAACTACTGGCGTTAGTACCTGGCGTTCGACAACAATTCCAGCAACAGTTCAGTCCGGTATCTTCTTGTATTCCGGCGACAGCAACAGTTCAACCAGAACCTGATTCTACGGTTGATCATTCAGTCCCCTTGATCACAGTATGGTATAAGAATCATAAGATTACGCAGGTATTGATTAATGGAGGCTCTGGTGTCAACATTGCAACTACAGCCTTATGCAATAGGCTAGGATGGACCGACATTGAACCAGTTCAATTTTTTGTCAGAATGGCGGACCAATCTAGAGTCCACCCTGTAGGACTTGTGCGAAATATACCCATTACTTTACAAGGTACGACCTTCAAAATGAATTTTGTCATACTAGATTTGCCGGAATCCACTTTGGATTACAACCTTCTTTTTGGCCGACCTTGGCTGAAGCATGCGAAGGTAATACAAGACTGGTCTGCACAAGAACTTACGTTCAAAGATGTCAGCCGTAGATATGTAGTAAAATTAGATGCTATCCAACCTTGCGAACTACACGCCAGACCATATTTTGCAGAACCTGTCCACATGTTAGATGGACTATCAGATGATGAAGAAGAGGAATTTCTGAAGAGTAACGCTGACTTAATGACCTTAGGGACTGTTGATTTACAGTCCGTAATAGATAACTGGAGTACTTCAGTATGTACAGTTACATCAATCACCCAAGAGACCAAGCGGGAAGAAAGAGTGCCGACACATGACAATGAATTACATTCACTATTTCGGACGACAGATGACACAGAGAAACCGCAACAGTTTTATGTCTCTGAAGACCGGTTGACCTCGTACAATCTAGGAGATGAAGATCATCCACGACCTGTAAAGATAACGCAAAACTTACCAGAATCATTTAAAGCTGATCTGATTCGACTACTTCACGAATTCTCAGATGTCTTTGCCTGGGATTACAAAGATATGAAAGGATTAGATCCACTCATATATCAGCATAGAGTCATGTTGAAACCTGAAGCTAAACCGAATAGGCAGCCCAGCTATCGGATGAATCCCAATTATGCATCTCAGGTAAAAGCCGAACTTGACAGATTATTAAAGGTTGGATTCATCGTACCAGTAGAACATGCTGAATGGATTTTACCAATTGTGATTGTGCCAAAGAAAAATAAGCAACTACGAATCTGTGTAGACTGACGGAAATTGAACGCAGCAACAGTACCAGATCCTTTCCCGATCCCCTTTTTGGATACCATGCTTGATAGGGTAGCAGGCCACGAAATGTATTCATTCTTAGACGGATACAGCGGTTACAATCAGGTTAGAATGGCTGAAGCAGATATCCCAAAAACCGCCTTCATTACCAATTGGGGTGTCTTTGCTTGTACGGTAATGTGGTTTGGATTGAGAAATGCACCAAGCACCTTTCAGCGATGTATGCAGGAGATTTTCTCTCCATATCTCAATTCGTTTATGCAAGTCTATCTCGATGATTTCTCAATTTTCAGACAAATAATGGCACATTTGCTTCATCTATGATGCTGTTTCCAAAAGTGTCGAGAATACAGACTCTGCCTCAACCCAAGTAAATCTATGTTTGCCGTTTCATGTGGCAAAATACTTGGTCATATTGTATCTGCTCAAGGTATCCGAGTAGACACAGACAAGATTTCGGCAATTTTAGAAGCCCCAGTACCCGCCACTCCAAAAGAAGTAATGCGTTTTATGGGTCAAGTACGGTGGCACGGCAGACACTTACGGTGGCTCACTCATCTGGCTGTACCTCTGAATAGATTAATCACCAAGACTCCACGACAGTTCGAATGGACTCAAGAATGCCAAACTACATTTGATCGACTCAAGTATCTATTAACGAAGGCACCAATCCTACAACCACCGGACTGGGACAATCCGTTCCACGTTTTTGTCGACGCCTCAGATATTGCGATAGGCAGTATTCTGATACAGCAAACACATAAGTGGTTTCGCCCTGTCTACTACGCCAGTAGGAGGCTTGCACTGGCAGAAAAGAACTATTCTACCACTGAAAGAGAATGTCTAGGATTAATTTACTCCATCAAAAAGTTCAGACATTATTTATTAGGCCGGAAATTTACCTTTCATGTGGATCATGCTGCCCTTGTCTATCTAGTAAGACAACAACATCTAGGCGGACGATTAGCCCGATGGGTGCTACTCTTGCAGGAATTTGATTATGAAGTCATTCACCGACCCGGAAATGCACATGCCCTAGCAGATTTCTTATCTTGCCTCGATTCTGGTGAAGCTCCGATAGGCATAGATGATACGACTCTAGCAATTTATAGTTCTGAGCCAATGACTGATGAGGCTGCCGAATTACAAGCAACACCTACATATTATGATCAAATTTTAACTTTTCTCACAGAAGGATGCTTTCCATCTGAGACGACCAAGGCAGTTCGAAGGAAATTAGCAGTCTTTAGCCGCCGATTCCGGCTAGTGGCAGGAGAACTATATTATGTAGATCACACCAGAATCTTACTTCGATGTGTCCCTCCGCACGAAATTAACTCGGTCATCACGATGGCTCATTCAACCCCTACTCGTGGTCATTTTGCCACAGATCTAACTCACTGGAAAATTCTGCAAGGAGGTCTCTGGTGGCCTACTATGTACCGAGATGTGGCCCAATTCATAAAAAACTGTGATAACTGTCAAAGGTCTGGACATCCACTACAACGACACTTCTTTCCCTTGCAGCCTATTATGCCACTCGAACCATTTCAGAAGTGGGGACTAGATTTTATCGGTCCAATCACACTGCCCGCAGTCTTCAGTAACAACAGATACATACTAACCTGTACAGACTATGCAACGAGATGGGCTGAAGCCTGGGCTTTACGGTCTGCTACAGCAGTTGTAGTAGCGAAATGTCTGTTAAATGATGTCTTCCCACGATTTGGCTTACCACTTGAATTGGTGACAGATCAAGGTACTCACTTCGTAAATCAAGTAATGAAGGTACTAATCCAATCATTCCAGGTGACACATAAATTCAGCTCTCCATATTACCCTCGCGCCAATGGCCTGGCCGAAAGCACAAACAAATCACTATTGAATATCCTCCGGAAATTGATCATGGAAGCACCGGAAAGATGGGATCAACTACTACCCGCCGTATTATGGGCATACCGAACTACATATAAGGTAATAACAGGCTTGACACCTTTCAAACTAGCTTATGGCTTAGAAGCAATAGCACCCATGGAAATAGTTATCCCAAGCCTGCGTGTAGCAATCACCCAGAAAATGCTACCAGAAGAGTCGCTGACAGCACGAATGGACGCACTCAGGGAACTTGATGAGCACCGATGGCTCAGCTTTTTAACCATGCGCGAAGTACAACTAAGGCAAGCCAAGACACATGATCGATATTTCAAGACCCCAATCTTTTCGGTAGGTCAGTTTGTCCTTTTCTATAACGCAAAATCCGATAGAACAGCAGGAAAGTTCAAACTACGCTGGTTCGGTCCCTTTAAGATTTCAGAACAAGTTGGTCCGGAAACTTTTCGGTTGACTACGTTGACTGGAACTCCACTCCCCAAGGTAATTAATGGGTCGAAGTTACGGCCATATCATCACACCACTAGCCCGCATTAAAATTTCCGACGATGGACCGCGTTTTGTTTAAACTTTTCTTATTTTCTTGTTTTTATAAATAGCCGTGTTTTGTACGATCTTGATATAACCAGCCGCCCTCTTAACAGTCACTCGAGTACGCACACCTGCATGAAAAACCAGTACTAGTCCCGCACCGCACAATGATATTCCACCCCCTTCTTTCCATCCCCATCGTAGTGTTTCTATTTAAACTCTGTTAACGACGCCAAAATAAGCTATTGTGTTGCATGCTAGTATTTTGAACCCTCGTACATTCTGCATCCGTGCTCATCATCTACCTCAGTAACCGCCATGGAAGCGCTAGCCAACTACGCTGCTTTCCGTGATGGTATCCCTACAGACGTAGGCGAATATCTGCGTTGTAGAGGGTTGGCTAACTTCGCTGAGTTGCCATGGCACTCAGTGGAAGCCCATCCCTTCTCCGCGCAGATCATCCACGCCATCGCCCAATTCCCCATCACCGAACGACAGTGGGTCTTCCCTTCCCTCCCATATAGAACCGTCATCACCTTTCAAGCCTTCTCTGCAGCCTACCGCCTCACCCCGCAAGGCCGCGAAAATGGCCCTAGCATCCCTATCGCTCGCATGACCGAACTCTTCCCCCGCTCCTCCTCAAACGAATATGCCATTCTCTGCCGCCCGGAACCCGAACGATCCGCTCTACAGTTCCTCGTAGCAATCCTCAACCTGCAAAAACGAACATACGGCATCTCTTGCCCCTTCTATTCCGCCTTGGAGTTAGCCGCCCGCGAACCCGTGAACTTTGCCTCTTACTTCTTCCAACGAATTCATAAGGAATCCGTAGCTATAGTAAAGCAACTCCAAAAGGGCACCTCTCCGCGCTCTCGCCTTCCCCACATCATTTCATTCCTCTTCCCAACCATTCTCGCCGCACAACCCCCACCCACAGGCCCAGCACTTAGGCACGAAGAATCAGCACAACCGCTCGAGGAAACCGAAGAAGACGACGAAGAGATCAATCAACTCTTCCGCACTAAGCGAATCCGGATCAGCTCTTCAGAAAGCGAAGTCCAAGGATCCGCCGGAAAGAAACAAGACACTGAAGAGGACAAACAAGAAGACACATACCACGACACCGCCACTTCAATACACAACGACACTTCGACGGAGCAACAAGACCAGCAAAACCAAGCAGAGACAGAAATAGTGTCCACCGAAAAGGAATCCGAGCATCAACAGGACGAACCAGAATCCGCCACAAAAGCACTGGATGAACTCATCGCAGCCATCAATCATACAGAAACCGAACAACAGACCGTTGCCAAGGTAACCACGACTGACACTGTTCTTCCCACCCCACCTGTCAACCCCGACCTCCCACCGGAACCACCCCGCCAACCCAGTTCTGAACCTACACCATCCTCCTCTTCCTCCCCTAACTACTCTCCGCCAAACTCCCAGAACCTACTCACCGATACGTCCTCTCAGCCTCGTCAACCACCACCACCACACAACGTATTTTCGGAACTAGCCTCCATGGGGCAGTTCCTCATGCATTTATCACACCAGCTGCCAGCACAGTTTAAGGAAGCCACGGACAATCTGAAGGCAGAATACCAATATAAGGTCGACGTCCTGGAAGCCGACATCACCCCCCTCCAGGAAGAAATCAAAGCCATAAAGACTGAGAATCATCAGCTACAGACACAGTTAGCAGAACTCCAAGCAAAATTTTCGGCAGAACAGACTCTAGTACAGCAAAGAGATGCAGCCCTCGAGCAAGTTGCAGCCAAAGAACAACTACTACACGCCGCACATGAAGAAATCCGAGCCCTGAAGACCACCCTCCACGAACACGAAGATATCAATGCCTCTCTCGAAGAGTTGGTCGCAGAAACAAAGATTCAATTGCAGGAGACCATCAAGAAGAATCAGGACCAACAGAAAGAAGCCGAACAAGTCCAAGAACAGTTACGACGAGCCCAAGAATGCGCAGATGAGGTTAACAGTATCCTAAAATGCCAATTGATACGGGAAGGACAATACCTAAAGGATATCGAAAAGACGCGCAGAGACCGAGATGCGTTCAAGAAAACTCTCGATTTCCAAACCCAGCAGTTTGAACGCCTAGACAACCAAGTGCACAACCAGAAGGAGTGTATTACAGAAATGCGGACCAAACCGACCGAAATGCAGACAGCCCGAGATGCGGCATTAGGTAACGAATTTTACTTACAGGAGGCTTTTTTGCAGACCCAGGCCGAAAACATGCTTACCGAAGCAATTGCGCTTAGTTCCGTTAGAATAGATGCGCAAGTTTTAGAACCCGACACGCTAAAACAGCTTTTAGAAACCCTTAAGAAAAAAATAGCTCGCACATTTAGATCAGCTAGGAACATGTATCTCGAAGGTCTCACAAAAGAATAAGTATATTCGCCCATCCGAATTCATAATGTAACAATGGATTCAAAATAAGTATGATAATCCAGTTTTGGTTTTCTGACAATTTTCGCACATGTAAAGTCTTGTTCAGTCTAGCACCAATCTACGGAGTCACACGCGGCATAATGATTCTTACTCATAATGCAAATATTGACAAGGGAGGGAAGAGTCATGTCCTACTGACATACAATCAGTATAGCAGATGGCCGTTCAAGCACTGGTGTTTATAAAATGCGTATACAGAGCATAGCATTCTTCATTAGTATTCTTCGAGATTCAGCACCAGTTAGCAACTTCCAGCATATTCTTCTCAGCAACCCTTAAACAATCATGTCGGAATCTGACCAACTCAGATGGCAACTCAGAAGGCGCGCCAGTACACAAACCCACGTTGTGACGACAACAGATACTACCCTACAAGATGATGCAGATGATGCAGTAACTTCTGCATCAATAAAGACTCAGCATAAATTCTCCACCGAATTTAAAATCGAACTCGACATCAATTCGAAAAAGAATGAGGACTGGCTACGGAAGATAGGGCTCCTCCAGTTTGCCCAATTACCATGGGAGCAGTGGATTGCTAATGACGATGCAGAGAATCAATTATATAGCATGCGACAAACAAACGGCTTCATTCTAAATCAGGTATGATTTTCGCTCCAGCTAGTCTCAGCCGTATTCAAACTACCACTCTATGATGGCGCCCGATATCTTAAATGTTTGAATGAGGATCTGAGAAAGGAATTTGGCGACTGTGAAGGCCCCCGACGATATTACATGTTGAAAAATGCCACATATCACCGTCGAGAACAATTTAAATGGTATTTAGAAAAGCTCTGTTTACTAGTGAAATTCGACTTAATGTCTAAGGAAAATTTTTCACCACTATTACATGCCGAAGAAGGAGGTCGGGTTAGCTGGACACATTGGCTGTATAACCACCTCTACGCACAAATCATTGTCGGGGATAAGCGAAGATCCCACACCAACAACAGACTAGCAGCCTATTTAGCTGCTATATTTAATTTTGTCCAATCCGTAAAGGATGAGCAGCTACACTGGTCCCCCCATTTTTATTACGGTGAACATGATAGAATAGATACAGGACACCAAACAGAGCCTGAGGAAGCAGCTCAAGCCTCCACCTCATCTGCACATTTCTTCCACACAGGTAACAGCGCACCGAACCAGACCGTAGGGACGCCGTTTCGGCTGTCCATTAAACGAAGGATGGCAGACAACTTGCCAACTGCCAGTCCAGAGCAAGTACCGGACGATCTCCAGCCCGCTTTTGTCATAAGGATGCAAAACAAACTACAAGAGGTTTCTCAATATTTGCGGCAACAAGAACAAGCGCTTCAGCACAAAAACGAATTACTACTCGCCACGATGACTAAGTCCAATTCATTAATGACACAGATGCAAAAGGAATTGGATGACAAAGAAGCTTTAATACAGGTGTTACAGAGTAACAACCGGCAACTAATGGCAGAATTGGTCACCGCAAAAAAGTGTGTTCAAGAATTTAATCAGTGGCAGCAAACTATCCAAACACAGATTCAAGCCGAAATGTCAAGTTTTTCTACCCTGAATGCTAACCTGCAAGCCGAAAATGAAATTTTGCAGTCAAGGATACAAGTTTTGCAGGACTTCGAAAGACATATTTTAAGAGATGAGGGCGTAGAACTGAATGCCACATTAATGACAAATGTGGACATAGACTTATTAAAACAGCAATTGGATAGTCGTGTTCAAAATAGCTGGACACTTTTTCGCAGGAGATGGCTGGCTATACTTGTTCCTCCACTTGAACAAGTACGGTCAGAAAGGATTGGGGAGCCAAACCCTGGAATAGACCTACAGGCAACGCAAAAGGATGTTGAAGACAGTAATGCACCTGCGGGTTCGAGTCCACCGTGCGTGCCAGTGTTAGAAGGCCGCCGAACCAGGACGCATGAACCCGGACAGGTGCCTTAAATGTAAAAGTGCTGGACGGCCGCCGAACAAGGACAAGAGTACGAGGACAGGGAGCTTAAATGAAAAAAGAGAATCTTTCAGGGAACGCGCAGGTAACTGCAAAAGTACGCACCATTGTAAAAAAATCCTCTATTTAAGGCAATGAAAAGAAAGAGCAGAGAGCCCCCGTTTTTGTGGGAATTGTAGTGTGTTGTCTGATTAAGTCGTGTTGAGATAGCTGTAACGGATTGTGTGCGCGTATATGTTGTTGAAAGGATAAGTTCTGCTTTGATCTGTTCCGTCTGTACTCCTGCTAGTCGATTATACTCACCTTAATACGGAATGACGAATCAGCTGTATTGTGTGGCGAATCTGTTCGGTGATGGTTGAGTATGATTCTGAGTGTGAACAAGTGTGGTATGTTATTTGTTAGTTCTTATGTGAAGTAAGTAGTGCGAAGAAGTGATCTCGAACTAATTGTCTGTAAAGTCTTTATAAGCGGCTGAATTCGTTACTGCACCTTATATTTGCTGTTTACCCCAACAACGGGAAGATTAGTAGCTGTAACGGTCTGAATGTGAATAAAACAGTGTCGGTTTATGGTTAGTTGGTTATTACGAGGAGATTAACTGTTCGAATCCGCGTGACTTTAAGGCATAAGGTCCAGTTGGCACACCTATCTACCTTGAAGAAGTACGAATTAGGTGATTTTGTTATTTAAGTATCTTTTGCGTGTAGAATACGTAACCGGACTGCTAATCTCAGTCCTGAAGTTCTAATTCCAATACACTGAACAGTCTTCCGTTGTTCAGGGACGGATACTGAGCTAAGGACGGAATGACCGTAAGACTGTGTGTTAAATTGGGAAATTAGTACAGGGCCTCTGTCTAACAGACCCCTACCACTCCCAAGAACCCACGTGGCTAAGAGAGGGATTGCGGTTAGAAGTATTTGGAATCGATTGAACGGGAAGTATCTGAATCGGAAGTAGAGTAACGCTTAACCCATAAACAAGTATCAGTCTAACACCGCGAATGAGTGAGCTGGCAAGAAACAAATGTGCCATCACTCTCGGTAGATAAATCTAATGAAGCTCAATGAAGTATCCCTGACATATACCGGCGTGACCACTATACATGTCAGAGAAACGAAAAAATTGGTACGTGTCATCCTGGATCATCATATGTTGAGCTTGATATCTCAACATTTATCTGCCAACACGAGGTTGGCATGCGCACTATGTTGCTTCCATTGTGCTAGTTGCTTTTCCAACTCAGTAATTCCCACAACTTGGGCTTGTATAGTATACAGAGCCTCTTGAACGGTTTGCAATCTTCCTTCCAACGCTGTAAACTCTGAACTCCTGACCGCCAGTCTCTCCTCTACTTCCGCAGTTGAAATACTCTATCTTTTCAATTCATCACTCTGATCTTTAACCTTGGTTTTTAACCTTTGTACTTCTTGCTCAGCTTTCTGCAACTTTGTATTTAACTATTTATTACCTTTCTTTAACTTCTGATTTGCTTTCTGCACTTGACCGGTCTCTGCTTGCAATCGAGCTATGATTTTGGACTTTTCCTCCATAGTAAGTTTGAGAGTATTATTTTCTGTCAAAGTATCATTTAACTCTTCAACTAGCTGTTCATTAACAGTAGTTTCACGACCCTTGTTCTCAGCTCTTACTGCTTCTATCTCTTCTTGCAATTGAGTTATCTGAGCTGTCATCTGCTTCTTTTCTGCAACCCAGTTATCTTTTTCCAATATCATAGCATTGTACTTTTTTTGGAAATCTTCTAGTTTCATTGAACTCGAGGCTAACCCACGAGCCATATCACCAAGTATTTCTGGTCGAATAGTCTCCTTATTATACATCCATGGATATATCACATATGTGGATTTGAGTGGAGGTAACTTCACTCTACCCTCAGAAGTTTTCCATTTATCGACCATGCCACATTCTTGAAATGTATGTAACATGGGTATTCTACGAGAGGTCTCACCAGAACACCCACCTTGATCCTGTTGTTGCTTTCAAGACTGCTCTTCTTCAGCCTCCTTTCGTGCTGCCTCTTCCTTGTTTCGCGCTACCTCTTCCTCATCTTCCCTAGCCTTCCTCTCTACTTCTTCGCTGGCCTTCCTCCCTGGCCTTCCTCTCGGCTTCTTCCTGGGCTATCCTCTCTTCCACTTGGCGCCTTCTAGATTCCTCCTCTTCATCAAGCTCAGTATCAATTTGATCTTGAGAAGTGTTACCTCCCAACTTCCGCTCTGCCGCTCGTTTCTTCAGAAGTTGTAAAAACACTTTACTTGAGCATACTGTGTATTCTCGAGGTAAATACGCCAGGGTCAGAAAAAGTAACGAGAAGATCACTCCCACTTTGAAGTCTAGTACTGCATTGAGTGCCCGTCTAATCCGTCGAAATTATCTCCGGACTTCTT
Source organism: Ceratopteris richardii (assembly GCA_020310875.1). Classification (NCBI taxonomy): domain Eukaryota; kingdom Viridiplantae; phylum Streptophyta; class Polypodiopsida; order Polypodiales; family Pteridaceae; genus Ceratopteris; species Ceratopteris richardii. The sequence goes on along the minus strand of CM035410.1, from coordinate 159,259,491 downwards.
TCTTTAATTTTTAGTAAATGATTTTTACCCAGTTTACCTGGGTCTTTGCCGCTTCCTTCACCAGCGCAAAGAGCTATTGGGATACTCCATAGTGTTTAGCCTGCAAAGTAATCAGCATGGTCATTAGTAACATTCCCCACTTCAGTGGGTTGTCGTTCGACATCTGCGCGAAGCGATATTCACCCGAGCAGGGTTTGCCGAGCAATGCACAAATTTTTGTATCATCCACAGCCTCTGTGCTCGCCCTTGGCCACATGGAATCGTTCTGCGATCAAATCCGCTGTTAAATGTACTTCTTTCTGTCCTATTTGAATACTAATATCTTGAATATTGATGTTTTTTCCCTCTGTTTGTCGGACAATCTCCATCGCTATCTCTGTTGCTTGAGGATGAGGCTTTATATTTTCCCAATCTATCATGGCACACTACAGGAGTCCTTTGCATTCGAACCACTCCTTCTGCTCCTCTGAGATCTTCTCAGGGATGTAGAGTAGGTGGTAGAGAAAGACACTGCCATCTTATGGTGACCTACCTGCTTCATTGCTCTAGCGCACGACACTCTTGCTTGAAGTATGCGCTCTGCTCGCTGTATTCTCTCTACTCGCAAATTCATCAAATAAGCCAGATTCGACAGAGTTTGCAACCTTTTATGCCCAGCCTTCCTGTGTAACCAATTGCGAGTCTGCGTCATGATGGGTGATCAAGGGATCATAACTCTTGAATCTGCAGTGATTACTGGCTCTCAAAATAAGAACCGCATCCTAATTTGAAACGTCGCCGCCACCCCTATAATTGTTGTACATTTGCATGCAAAATCGTTACTGTGCATCCTGCCTGATCCTACGTTTTTTTTTGTTTTTTTTGTTTTTTTTTTGTTTGTTTTTTTTTCATCGGGAGCATTGATAGGGCCGGAGCTGTTGGAAGTGAGGTAGGCCCTTAGGCTCATGTCACAGGTCCATGGTTCCATAGGTCCAGTCATGTACAACATTAATTCTAGCAATCTTCCATATTGACAAAACATGAACATATCACAACTTAATCATACAGATGATGAGACAAAGATAGAGAAAGAATAGACGACATGTGTAAGGTGTTATGTAAGCCATCGCTTACTCATAGTATCATATATACCAATGTTCAATGTACAATGTGGGAGTAAAATTCTTAACCATTATATGTGATGAGAAATAGATGAATGAGTGAATGTACAATGTAACAAACATATTCAGATGTATGGGCACTAATCTGAATATACATGAGATGTGTGACCTTATAGGTTATAGAAGAGTGAATATGAGTGACTGAATGAGGAAGGATCAGTGTGAAACTGATGGTCAACAAACCTACATCTCAACTTAGGCTATGGAAGACCCTAAGTCAGATACGTGTGTGAAAAGATCACATACTTATAAAGTAGCATAGAATGCTAACAAGATTGTTGCCAGAAATCCTCAAACTCATGTGAACACACCTTCTCAAACACCTCATAAAAATATGCATAAAGCATATAAGTATTGATTCTCTTGTACCTATGCCGAATAGGACTCCTCCTAATATGAACGCCACAGCCTCCATAAACTTCAAGTAGTACCTGTGTGCATAAAGAGAATATGTACCTGAATACTTAACATAAGATGTGAATCTTATGTTAATCACCATCTAATGTCTTTGAAGTAGCCCGATATCTTCTTTGTAGAAGACAATCTTCAACCTAATATCTTCCTGTAGAAGATAATCTTCAAAATCATGTAGATGGTCCCATCCAATGTCTTTGAAGTAGCCAGACATCTTCTTGTAGAAGATAATCTTCAACCTAACATCTTCCTGTAGAAGATGATCTTCAAATACATCATGTAGATGGGCGATCCTCACCATCAAGCTGCTAATAATCAAGTCTTCTTTCTATGAACAAGAGATGACCTCCTCTCCATGAGCTAGAGTGTGAGCACACCCTTCATCTTCTCCAAGAAGAATCACCAAGAAGAACTCCATAGCTGCTCCTCAACATGCTTCAAGTTAGCACCATGGCTGCCCCATGTGCTAGAAGAAACACCACCTCTATTGAGGTCCAAGCTTTAGAAAGCTTGTGTTGATCCTAGGTGAAGGATAAATAGAAGTGATCCAAGTATCTTCTTATATAGTGTTGTGTATTCTCTGAAAAGCACCACTAAAAGCTTACGTTCGCATAAAGCAAGCGATCGCTTAAAAAATCTTTATCGGAATTCGTACGTCGCCGTCGTAGTCTGTTCGTGAGTTTCATAAAGCAAAAGCTATAAAAGTGTTGTTCGTGAACGCTGCTGGTGGGGTTCGAACTCGTACCACATGGATAGGAGGCATGTGTCTTAACCACAGCGCCCACGCTCTTTTGTTCTATAAGACATAGAAGCGAGCTCTATAGATGCTGGTCGCGCCCGTCGTCATTTTCTTGTAGAGAAAGTGTTTAGAGATTCTATACTTGTTGTATTCTCTAAGTAAGATTGACAGGTTTTGACCACTTTCCAACCAATGAGACATTGTTTTCCAACAATCCCCCCTGCAATGTCATATTGGTACAATCTGAACTGAATCTGCAAACTTTATAATCTGCAAATTACCACAAGCTTCAAGCTTGTACTTCCGATACTTCAAAAAAAGTCTTCTTCAAAACTGAAATTGACTTTCCTTCAAAAAACCTGAACTTGCTGAATATGAACCATAATACTTGAGAAAATATGCAAACTAGATATCCAATAGTGTACACATCAAGCAATCATTGCTTGACAACAAATGTAGCATGTACTGACTTTGAACCTGCTATCTCTTGTCTTCAAAAACGTGAAAACATACACTAGGATCCATATATTTGCATTTACCTTCCAAAAAAAGTTTCTCAACGTACTTCTGCTGCATCATGTAAATACACTAAACAAAATCAGGAACTGAATCCTGGAACCTGTGACTGTCAACTCACAACTTAGTGCATTATGAACACTGCTGGTTCATCTCTGACTGTACTCAAGTCATGTCAACTCATCTCAATTGCAATCAACTGAAATATGAGTAAAAAAATCTATGATGTCATAATGTCTTCATCCTTTAAATCCTTCATACCTCTTTCCTTCAGAACTTGGTATAAACATATATGTGCGCACGTCTGAAATATACCTTTCTGAAATATCAAACTTCTCTTCAAATAGAATTCTGGAACCTTCTCCTGAACAGGAACATCCTAACAGGAACTTTCTCCAAATATTCTTCTTCTTCCTTCTTCTTACAAAGCTGGAACATAAAGAGAACCTGACAAAGGAAATATAGGAATACCTGAAATAGGAATACCTGTAGGTATGTCTCTGCATTCTTTCACATATGGCTGAAAATAAGTCTTTCATGTTTCATCACCCCCTGGATGACTTAACACTAGTATCCAGTATTCTTCAAATATATCAGACTTTGTGAAATGTGGAACGTCTTCCTTCATAAATCTGATGTTCAGTTATCAATACCTGTATCTGAAACAAAATCTCTGAACCCTTTTTATTAGCATTGATCAGATGCTAATAGCTTTCCATGTCATTCCTCAGCTTTCCAAAATCTAGAATAAGGTTAGTTGATCCTAACAAAACCTTGCTGAAAGCTTTATAGGATTCATAACCTTCTGTAACATAACAAGTATCTTCTATCTCTCTGCAACACAAATTTGATAGAATCTGAATCTTTGACAGACTTCTTCCAATGTTAAGAATCTTCATAAACAAAGGATAGACAACCGACTCATAAATGCTCAAGATCATACAAGATCAATGATCTCTCCTGTGTAGAATCTACTGTCATCAAACCTTCATGACTGAATGTTTGATTTACTTTCTGAATGTCTCCAAGTGTCCATGCTTCTCAAAAAGTTGTAAAACTTTTCTTCAAACAAATCCTTTCCAAGAATCTGCAATTCTTACTTGAAATTTAAGTGGAAAAACTTCTCACCTTGAGAACTCCAAAAGCTGCAGGTTGATACTTCATAACTTTCATATTTTACCCGGGTGAAATGTGATAGTACTTGCTTGATTTTCTTTTGGCTAACTCCTCTTTTCAATCAAGTGATAGGATATGATGGAACACCTTTTGGAATACAAACATGTATCCAAAAATCTAGACAATCATAAAAAGTAGATTCTTCAACTGACCTGTACATCAGCAAATCTGAATTTTCTGAAGTTTCTGAAAATACTGAGTATGAGGTAACCTTTTCCAAACATAAAACCTCAACCCAAGTCTTCAACATCTGCTACAAAAAACTCTTTTACCTCAAGAGTAAGATAAAGAAGAAATATACTTCTCTGCAACTTGTCATATACCAAGTAGCTCTGTATTGACACTCCAAGAATTCTTTGAGGGAACATATAAGCTGCCTGCTTAAAAGCTTCATAAATCATATACATATGAGTCAAAACATATATCTGCTGCTTTTCTTTCTCTTAATGCAATTCTTTGTCAAATCTACTAAATCATGACCAAGTGTAATGCAAAACAAGAAACTGCTTCTTCTTTAAACAAGATGTTCTCGTAGACTTGTCTTTGGATGTAGAGGATAATATAGGAAAAGTATATGAAAAATATATGAGAAAAGGAAGCCTTACTTTTCTTTTGGAAATGATGGACTTTCTTCTTCTGCATCTTTCTTCCACCTGATGATGTCAACATCTTCAAACTTCTCTTCCATACCTTTTGTTCTCTTCATCTTGAAGTAGCAAGCACTCTTGGCTTCTTCGAATGAACTTTTCTCTTCCTCTAATGCTTAGAGTAAGAGAAAAACAAACATGGTATATAAATGGAAGTTGAATATAGAAACATGTTTTATCATCTCCTCATATCTCTGAATCAAAATTCTGCTTCAAATTTCTGAATCGACTAAATTCACCAATCGTTGTCTGAATGATGAATTGCCCTTCTAGAGTTACCTTCTCTAGATACATTTGTACCTTGATATCCAACCAACTTACAACAGAAAATTGGCTTAAAAAACTCATCTCATCTCTGCACTTGTCTTCTTAGATGAACTTTCTTGCCATGAAAGAGATCTTTCAAAAACTCTCTAGGAAAAACCTCTAGATACCTGTTTTGATGTAGCCTTTAACTTTCAAATGATGAAAGCGTATAAAAGCACTCCTTGAATTTCTTCAAATCTCTTCATAACTGCTCTTCTAAGATATGACCTGCAAATGATAATCTGATAGTAAAAATTGATACCTGTGATTTGATGTTGATCTAATTTCTTCATCTTCTCTAAACCATTGTTCTTCCTTGAATTTGAAGTAGTCTTCTCTTCATCAAGTCTGGGTCTTCAAACAATACTTTTGTAAAGTATTTGCATACTCTTCAAAAATATTCGGCTGCCTAATTTGAGAAACACCATGTGCTAGAAGAAACACCACCTCTATTGAGGTCCAAGCTTTAGAAAGCTTGTGTTGATCCTAGGTGAAGGATAAATAGAAGTGATCCAAGTATCTTCTTATATAGTGTTGTGTATTCTCTGAAAAGCACCACTAAAAGCTTACGTTCGCATAAAGCAAGCGATCGCTTAAAAAATCTTTATCGGAATTCGTACGTCGCCGTCGTAGTCTGTTCGTGAGTTTCATAAAGCAAAAGCTATAAAAGTGTTGTTCGTGAACGCTGCTGGCGGGGTTCGAACTCGTACCACATGGATAGGAGGCATGTGTCTTAACCACAGCGCCCACGCTCTTTTGTTCTATAAGACATAGAAGCGAGCTCTATAGATGCTGGTCGCGCCCGTCGTCATTTTCTTGTAGAGAAAGTGTTTAGAGATTCTATACTTGTTGTATTCTCTAAGTAAGATTGACAGGTTTTGACCACTTTCCAACCAATGAGACATTGTTTTCCAACAGGAGCGTAGACCCATTTACAACCGTCGGCAGAACTTCTCCTGTGAGTGTAGCAACCCGGAATGTACCTGGTCCGCACATTTCATGAATCCAAAATGGACCAGTCCACCGTAATTTCAACTTTCCCATTTTTTGTTTCATCTTTGAACGAAAATACAGAACTAAATCGTCGGGGCAAAAAATCCGAGTTCGCAAATTCCGTTCATGCCAATGCCTCTGCCACTGTTGTACTTCCTGAAGCAAGAGAAAACTCTGATAGCGAACTTCATCCAACTAGCACAACTGATCCATGCGATACGCAAAAGATTCGTCCGGACCAATGCAGAAACTTGGGACCGCAAGTTCAAAAGGAATAATAGCCTCTTGCCCGTATAACAACTTAAAGGGTGTACTTCCCACTAAAGCTTTGTAAGAGGTGCGATAGGCCCATAGCACCGTGGGAAGAATAATCTCCCATTGATCAGTATTATCCAGGAGCATTTTCTGGAGCATCTGTAACCGCACCTTGTTAGTACTTTCGGCTAACCCATTAGGTCGAGGATAATATGGGGAGCTAAACCGATGTTTAATACGAAATCTTGTTGTGAGCTCCCCAATCAATTGATTCAGAAAATGTGTGCCGTGATCCGAAACTAATTCCAATGGAAGACCATACCGAGGAAATATGTCATTTTGGAGCTTCTTAACCACAACGGATGCAGTGGCTTGTTTAGTTGCCCACGGTTTCGCCCATCTAGTGCAGTAGTTAGTACAGGTAAGGATATAAAGTGCACCTGTATTCGTCGCAGGGGGTTTAATTGGGCCAATGAAGTCCAGTCCCCATTTTCGAAAGGTTCCAATGGTAAAACAGGCTGGAGAGGAAAGTAATGAGCATCGCTAGGTTCACCAGTTTGCTGACAAGAATCACAATTCCGAACAATCGCGTGCACATCAGCATACATAGTGGGTCACCAGAGTCCAGACTGTTGAATTTTTCGGACCTAATAAGATGACCGAAATGACCATCTGCATCCCCTGCATGTGCTTTCAAAATGACATCGTGTACTTCGTGGGAGGGTACACAACGAAGCCAAACTCCCGTCGGATCTTTATGATAAAGTTTCCCCATGATCATACTAAAGTGCCGGCTACGTAATCCAAGTTTCTTCTGGGCTGCCGACCGTAAATGAGATGGCACAACACCATTGGCAAGAAAACTCACCATTTCTTCGTACCAAGTTGGATTAGTCTATGGAACATCTTCCAGTTTGGCTATCGTAAAAACTTCAGCAATTTACATTGGCGGTACATATGCTAACTTATTGAGCGGGATAGCAATATACGCTAGCCCTCTTAAATGTCTGCCATGCCAGTGGATTTTCCAGAGAAACCTGAGCACTTCTTTTGGACTCTTCGGAGCTGGTGTATCTCGAATACCTTTAACCTTATCCAGATCAACCGTAATTCCTTTTTTTTTTTAAATGTGTCCGTGCAATTTGCCACATTTCATCGCGAATGTTGACTTTAAGGAATGTAAGCATAGCCATACCTTTCAACAGGATTCAAAACATAAACGTAAATGTTCCAAATGCGACACCGTCCTGCCGGAGACAGAGAAATCATCCAAAAATATATGCATAAAAGATGTTAAGCAGGGCGCGAAGATTTGTTGCATACAGTGTTGAAAGGTACTTGGAGTGTTCTGGAGTCCAAACCACATGACTGTACAGGCAAAGACGCCCCAATTCGTAATAAATGCTATTTTAGGTATATCTGCCTCAACCATGCACACCTGATTATAGCCACTGAACCCATCCTGAAAAGAATACATTTCTCGCCCTACGACTTCATCCAGCATACTGTCCAGAAAGGGTAATGGAAATGGATCTGGAACTATGGCAGTAGTCAATTTTTGGTAATCCACATAGATTCGTAGTTGTTTATTTTTCTTCAGGACGATGACTATTGGTGATACCCATTCTGGATTTTTGATAGGAACAATATAACCAGCCTTAAGTAGACGATCTGATTCTAGTTTAACATGTTTTGCGAAGTGGGGATTCATCCAATATCGTTATTGCATTATGGGAGTGGCATCTGGTTTGAGTAAAATGCGGTGATGATATAATTTTGGATCCAGTCCCTGCATATCTGAATATGACCAGGCAAAAACGTCACTGTATTGCTTTAACAATGCAATCAAAATGGACCAAAATTCCGGAGCTAATTTCGAACAGATTCAGATTGGCTTTGGGTCCTCACTTCCCAAGTTGATCACTTCCAGAGCATCTTCCTCAATGTGAACGCTGCTCATCTCCATAGGATCCTTCAGAGAAAATTCTGGTAATTGAGTCTCGGTATTGTCAAACACTTCGGGGTCTACTGCAGTTGTCAAACTATCTACTTCCATGCTAAAAACTGAGTTAACATCGACCACTCCCATATACCGCAAGTCTTTATTAGCCTCTAGAAATTTAGTTTCCTCATCCTCTTCTAATCCTTCTAGCATATGTGGTGGTTCCGCCCAGATTGGTTTCTGCTGTGGGAGGAAGTATTATTCGTCATCCAACGAAACTGTAAATTTGGAATGTCCCTTCCTAAAAGTGATAGTCTTCTCATCCCAATTCTGTCGAACTTTGGCATTCTGGAGCCATGATCATCCCACAAGTAGATTGTAATCTAAATTATGCCCCTTTAATCCCAGGATGATAAAGGTAATTTTAAATAATAACTGTGCAATCGGGATCGCAATATCCTTAATCAGTCCCATCGATTGAACACAAGATTGATCCTCCATTCGAACAAAAAATGGGGCTGGCTCAAACTGGTGCCACCCCATCTACGTGCATGTTGCTGTAGAAGCTATGTTCATACTCGATCCTCCATCGATTAATACCTTCTGAATGGTGCGATTGCGATGGTAACTATAATGGTAGGTACGACATAGTCTACAAACTTTTTTGGAGTGTCCTTTACCATTGAGATTGTTGCTTCTGGAGTTTTTGTTGTACGGTGTGTCGACTGTAGTTGTTGTAATATTTATTTCCAAAAAGTGGGCACTAGCTCTAGCAAAGCTCCTAATGATAATTTCATATGCAAGTCCTACAATAATCCACCAAGTTTTCGCCTGAGGCGATTCGTTGTAATCTATCTGTATATCATAGTTAACCTGCATTTCATTCCTGTTCTGATTTCCTTCTTGAAAATTCGCAATTTTGGAATCCACAACTTGCGAAAAATTGTCAGAAAACTCCACAACAGGAGTGCCCAAAGGCTCCGTTGCTTGACGCCCCCCAATCTCAGGTTCAATGTATTCTATGGAGACCATGCTAGCCATTGGGGCTTTTAGTTTTGCCTCTTCCTTTGATTGTATTCTTTGGCTTCTTTGCATTCCCACCTACGGTGGCCAAACTGTAAACAGAACTGACAGTGGATGGGGTGATTACCGGAATTTTTCAGACCAGGCTGATGGAATCAGTGTCCACTATCGAAGTCATTAAAATTCTATTTGTAACGTCTTCTAGAGTCCGCATTCTTTTGTAATTCTGAGAACGGTGAGGCTCCTGTATTGCCTACATCTTGGCTATCCTGCCACGGTCCGGGCTGAACAGAATGTTTAAAATCTCTTACGTCCCCTTTCCACTTCTGGGTCTTGACTAATGCAGAAGCTACCAATGTACCCTTTGAATTGAATTTGCAATTATCCAAACTACGATTATGCATGTTGCAGATTGGATAATACACCTGATTTAGGGCACAATCTACTGTGATATGTCCTAGGTTTCGACAACACAAGCAGTACAATTGTTGAATCGAGTTCAAGGGTTGTTTCCCTTTGATTTCACTTTTGACCATCCCCATGTTTGCCAGTCACATTTTTCTATCCATACGAGTGGCTAATTCAATAACCGGGTCTAGCATATGGCTCTGATCTAGTGTAAAGACATAATTTTTTTCCTTTATCAGTGGTTGTAAGCCATCCACAAAAAACTCGAGAAGTAATTCTTCGGAGGGATAACTGTCATCCGAAAACTACCTCATAATAGATTGAAATTCTTCTGCGTAGAGGTCTACCAAACTCTTCTGGACCATATATTGCAGAGTGGTGTATAATTCCGAAATACTTTTGGCCGTCCAAAATCGTGCTAGGAATGCTTCTTTCAATGCGTTATATGCAATAAAATGATCGAAAGGGAACTCAATTAACCATTTGACTGCATTTCTAGCCAAGGTGGCCTGAAATACCTGTAATTTATGATCGTCATCTTGCAAATGCATGTGGTTGCAATTGTATTGGTTTACAAACGTTCGTATATGCACATCGGGATCTTCCCCTGCTTTACCAAAAAGGTGTGTGTAATTCAATCCTGGCAGTTGATATTGTTGTGCCATCGGATCCCATAATTCAGATTGTGGCACCAGAATGAGAGCTAGATCCAACCCTGGGGGGTGGGAATGACTTCCACCGCTGGAACCTTCATCCTCAGGGTATTTTTCTTCTTGTGGGAGGTTTTGCTGGTCGGGTTTGTCACCTTCCCTATGCCCTGCTATTTTCACTAGCTTCTCTTCCTTCCACTCAGTTACCCAATCCTGTAGTAATCGAGGGGGGATGACTCCTTGTTCTACCCAGTATGTCAATTCCTCTCGGATGTTCATTGCCTCCGAAAGAGGAAGATCCTTTAAACCTTCTACAATCTATTGAACAAATTCCTCTAAATGTTCATGATGGTAATTTGTTGCATGATACTCCTTTCCGCTCCGCAATGGCATGAAACTTGTGATAGCACTTCCTTAGCTAGAACCCCATCCCATCGTGGTCGCCAATTTTTGGACACTGCTCGTCGTAATATTAACAACACTTAAGTAACGGGTTCGAGAACGAGGATTCACGAATATTAATATTCATAAACATGCATTTCTATTCCATACTTCACTATGATTTAGTGCAGATAGAAAATTCATAAACAGTTCGGAATCTTAACTACACAGAACAATAGGTATCTGATTCAGAAATAGTGTTGCTAATTTCATTATAGCATTATAGTTAGAATGGTTCTCCGCTCTGTATATCCACTTCCTGCACTACTCTGTGTATCAACATTTCCCTAATCATTGAGTCCGAAATCTGGAAGAACCCATTGAAGACCCATCTTCGCATGTCGTAAGAAAAAAGTAAGGATGAACGTCACATTGTTCCAAACCTCCGTTCTCCCAAAACCATTGAGATCTCCATTATTACAAAAGTGGAAATTACAAAGGATAGCTCGACCACACTGACTGCTAACAGCAGCTATTACGTGGATTAGCAAGAAGCAACACACTATTGCTTTGTCGAGTATAGAGGCTGAGCATAGAGGTGCTTCAATGGAAGCATGTGAGGCATGATGGCTGGAGATGCTACTTGCAGATTTAGGTGTGGAAGTGCAAAAGCCTATCACCATCTATTTTGATAATTTTAGCAGCATACAGCTAGCATGGAATCCTGTTTTTCATGCTAGAACAAAGCATATCAAGGTACATTATCACTTCATTAGAGAGAAGGTATTAGCAGTTGATATTGATCTTGTTTATGTGAGAACAGATGAGCAGGTTGATGATATTTTCACTAAAGCACTTGGAGCAAAGAAGCTGAAGAAGTTTCGGAAGATGCTTGGATTAGAGGACATGTCATTGAGCTTGAGGGGGATTGTTGAGATATCAAGCTCAACATGTGATAATCCAGGATGACATGTATCACTTTTTCGTTTCTCTGACATGTATAATTGTCACGCCAGTATGTGTCAGGGACACTTCATTGAGCTTTATTAGATTTATCTACTAAGAGTGATGGCACATTTGTTTCTTACCAGCTCACTCATTTGCGAACATTAGGTTTTTTGTTATGTACTGGTCTTTATATATTGCAGTAGTTGTATTCTTGTTTTTAGGTCATTCTTGTACATTCCTTTTTATGTAATAGAAGATGAAGAAGAAGATTATTCTTCCTTGCCTCAATTTGAGTGTGTGCTTCTCTTTGATTGTGAGAGTCTGTGTGTGAGCTCTCTTCCTTATCTCCTTCCTCGTGAAAAAAATGCTTTTGAGATATTTGAGTGGGAGTAAGGACAAGTGTCTATGCTTGTGTGGAGGAAAGGCATCCATTATTGGTTACACAAATTCTGATTATGTTAGTTGTGTAGAAAATTGGAAGTCTACATCAAGGTATATTTTTATTTTTCTAGAGGTGTTATCTCATGGAGATATCGTCTTCAATAATGTACAAGTGTTTCCACTACAAAAGTTGAGTGTGCTGTAGCAAGTGAGGCATGTAAGGAAGCATTGTTGTTTAGTCATCATGCTTATGATATGGGTCTACGTTAGCATGTACCTTGTTTGCTCAGTAATAGTCAGAGTTCCATTGCTTTGGCTAAGAATTCAGTCTATCATGCAAAGAAAAAGCACATTGAGGTGAGGTATCACTTCATTAGATATTGCTTAGCCGCTAAGTGTATTATTCTTGAGAAGGTTCATACTCTAGATAGTGTTGTAGATGCTTTGACTAAAGCTCTACCATAGGATAACTTTTGACACTATTGTTACTTGATCCTATTGTTACTTGATGGGGGTTACTTGATTCATGATCTTACATAATTACTTCTATATTGTGTTACATGCCCATCAGGTGGGAGATATAGCTTGTATACTTTCACTCAAGTATTCTTTATCATTCTTTATGTTTTCTCCCATAGTCTTTAGTGGGAGATTGTTATTGTTAGTGTCCATGTGAAAGGCCAAATGGCCATTGGACACTTTTTTATATGTTCTTTAATAAAACATATAGTGGTCTCATCATCCACAAACTATAAGTTCCACCACATTTTTAAAACATAGAAAATATGGGCTCATGTTCTGTGTGTATTGTGTAGGTCAACATATTCTAGAGGTTCTATGTGGACTACCATGTGCAACACCTAGATACTGCTTTTCTACTATAATGGTATCATCCTGGAGCTCTAAAAAAGGAGGATCCATCATGGAGCATTGCCATCAGAACACTTCAGTGACAATTAGTGCGGATTGGAAGTTGCGAGAATCATGATGTTCCATGCTTGCACAAATCACATTGAGTGCACTATCATTATGCTAGTGAGAGGTCCTTTCTTGGAGAGATCAATTTGGCTTATGTGCCCAAACAAGATAAGGTTGTAGGACTTTTCACAAAGGCTCTGCTTAGGGAGAAGTTTGAAGCTTTTTGTGAAGCTTTGGGCTTACTTCAATCTGTGGATTGATCTCTTTCCACATTGTTGGTGCATTTTGCCCAAGCCTACATGCTTGATATGCTTGATATTATCCTCATTTGTAAGTCACATGAGTAGTCATGTGAACACCTCTTGTAAAAGAGTACATTTTATCTCTTGTAAATGGAAAAAGAAAAAAGTAAAAGGATGGCTTACCTCATCCATGATGTAAAAGCAAATTCGTGGCTCCAACTACCAAAATCACGAATTTTTGAGCTGAGGGAATCTCTCCTAACTTTGGGGATCACTTTTAGGTGGAGCCATTCGAATTCGAATTCAAAACTTCCTCCAAGAATAGCTATAAAAGGAGCAAGAAGGAAGAGGCGATTAGCAAGCCTTGTACGTGACCACTTCATGTCATTTTGTAGAGATTGAAGAGCTTACTCCATAGCTCTATCATTCTACTCCCATTGTGCAAAGATTCATTGCCAATGTGGTTGTAATCATATGTGAATCTATACATTTATTATCATCTACCTCTCTGTTTTGTTCTCTGCTATACTCACTCAGAGCAGTAACTTCAGAAGGTCATATCTCAAGTTTTACTGAACATTTTTCAGTGTTTTAAAGTGCGTTGGATAGCTCTCACTGTCTAGTTTCTACATATAAATTTTCAAGGTCATTGGATTTATACTTTTGGAGATATCTGCATTTTACTGCTTACTGGTCTATCTCTGCAGAGCCCCGAGAATTGTGGGAATGTTCCAGAACTTGATGAAACTTGTTCTCAGTGCTTAGTCCATCATTTGAAGTGTTTTAACTTGGAATAGGAAGCTTGCTAAGTCTATTTGCTATGCCCAAAAGGAATTTTTCTAATTCCTTCCAGGTTGAGAGCACTGTTCATTTTTTCCAGCAGGTGTATGTCCAAAAATAGCAAGTTTTGGGAGCTAGTCATTTCGCAACTTGTCGGTCTTGACTTAAACTTTTGGGATACATGTTCCAAAGTACTTGGCTGATATTTTGGTGGATTTAGGAAGCTCAAAGGGTCTACTAATCAACTCTGAAGTCTCAGTTGGCTGGTGTGAAGCTGGTTGTAGCGGCACCTACTCATCTTTGGATTGCATCCACCATCTCTCTTCACAGTGGTATCAGAGCATAGTCAAGCAACATGGGAGATGGATTTCCATCAACAATTGACAAATTGGATCGAAACAACTACCCGGCATGGTCTCTAAGGATGGAGGCTTACCTTCAAGGGAGGAATCTATATGGATTCATATCCGGAGATGAAGCAATGCCAACCATGAGGAACAAAGGGCAACCATCACATGAAGAAGTGGAAGGACTTTCGAATTGGTGTTCGAAGGATGCACTTGCAAGGTCCTATATTCTAAACTCAATCTCTGATTTTCTTTTACCTCATGTCAAGGGATGCAAGACATCAAGAGAAACCTGGAATGCACTTGCTTCTTTCTTCTCTTCCAACACTCGAGCAAGGAAGAACCAATTGTGGATGGAGTTCACAACAATGAAGAAAAGCCCGAAGCAAAATGTGACTGATTATGTCACAAAGATGAAGGAGATTTCCGACCAACTTGGAAGCATTGGAGAGGTAATTGAAGAGGAGCAAATCATAAGACAAATCATGAATGGAATCAAAGCAGACGACAAGTGGGAGTCATTCACAACAGCCATGGATTTATACATGGATATGCATGTACCCGACCTCAACACACTCATGGGCCAACTCTTCACTCATGAAGCAAAGATTAGCAAAGGTGGTGAGTCCTCAAGAGGTAATCAAACTTCTGCCTTATATTCTGATAAAGCTAAGGTCAAGGACAAGTCAAAGAATAGAAAGAATGAAGATGAAGGAAGCTCTTTCCAAGCAAACTTTGCAGGTAGAGGACGAGCTAGAGGAAGAGGCAGAGGTGGAAAGCAAGGCAGGGGGAGATTCCAATCATCTCAACCTTGCAACATATGTGGCTTATCTAACCATACTACTGAAGAATGTTTCAGGAATCCAAGGAACTCAAGAGGAAGAGGATTCAATAGAGGTGGCTATGGATCAAATAGAGGTAGGTACAATGGAGGTTACAACAACAACAACTACTACAACAACAATTACAACAACAACAACAACTATCAAAGTGGCCATAGAGGAAGAAGAGACTACAATAACTATGCAGAGGACCAAAGTCAAGAAGATTCATTATTGATTATGAATCTATCAGCGAAGAAGGGTAAGGATGCTGATCACATATTTTACATTGATTCTGGATGCTCGAACCATGTAGCAGGAAATGTGGCTTTACTTTCTGATTTGGAAGATCCTCATAACAAGCATGAAGTGCAGACAGGAGATGACACAAAGCACTCAGTGGAGAAGATAGGTAATGTGAAGACATCAGATGGGAATATGAACCTCTTAAGCAAAGTCTTGTATGTCCCTACAATTACCAAAAATTTAATAAGTGTTGGACAGATTGTTGAAAAAGGATTGCAGGTTAGATTCAATCGATTTGGAGCATATGTTGAAGACCCAAGGCAAGGCTTTCGAAGGATTGCCAAAGGAGAAAAGACAGGAAGGCTTTTCACTTTTGAAGTGGAAGATACAAAGAACATAGCTTTGTTTAGCTATGGATCTCAAACTCTAACAGAGTTGGAGATATGGCACAAAAGGCTTGCTCACATTGGTGAGAGGACACTCAAACAGATTTGCAGGGACCAAAGTGTACTTGGTTTGCCTAATATCACAAGGCAACACATGATTTATAAGTGTGAAGCTTGTCAACTCGGCAAGGCTCATAGACAACCTTTCAATAAGAAAGGATATATGTATCAAAATCCTTTGGATCTAGTGCACACGGATGTGTGGGGTCCAAGTAAGGAGCCATCTATATCAGGCTCAAGATATTATGTGTCTTTCATAGATGATTGTAGCAGGTGGACCATTCTGTTTTTCATGAAGCACAAGGATGAAGTGTTTAATTGCTTTAAGAAGTATATTGCTCTTGTTGAAAATCAAACAGGTAGGACTTTGAAAAGACTCAGATCAGATGGTGGAGGAGAATACTTCTCTTCTGAATTTGATGCCTTCTTGCATGAAAGAGGCATTAAAAGGGAAGTCACTACAAGGTATACACCCGAACTCAATGGTGTAGCAGAGAGGAGGAATAGAGCTATCGTCGAAGCTGCAAGGTCCATGCTCAACGAAAAGGGATTGCCGAACTACCTATGGGCAGAGGCTGTGTCGACAGCCACATATCTCATAAATAGACTTCCATCTAAGTCACTAGATGGAACCACTCCATATGAAGTGTGGAATGGAAGAAGACCTAGTCTAGAGCATTGTAAAATCTTTGGATGCTTAGCCTATGCTCACATTCCTTCTCAAGTAAGAGGGAAATTGGATCCCAAGGCAGAGAAGTGTGTATTCATTGGTTATGATCAAAACCAAAAAGGATATAGATTGTACAATCCAACCAATAAAGGATTTTCTGTGAGTAGAGATGTAATTTTTGATGAAAACAAATCATGGTTTGATGATGACAGGAAAGTGAAGCTGCCATATGACTTGGATGAAGATTTTCCATCACTTCAACCAAAGGAGCCAAAGCAGATTGAAGAAAGTGATTCGGAGATTGACCTAGAAGACTTGGAAAGACTAAAGCTATGGAAGAACAAAGGTAAAGCAAAGATGCAGGATGCTACATATGGACCCGAGAGCTCACATCAACCACTTAGAAGGTCTTCGAGGGAGAAGAAGAAACCAGAGAGGTTTGGTTATGATACTTCTTTGGTCACCAAGCACTCAATCTACATTGCAAAGGATTCAACCAATGAAGAACCTACCACATTCGAAGAAGCACAAAGCAAGAAAGCTTGGAGAGATGCAATGGATGAAGAAATGGAAGCCTTGAAGGAGAATGACACTTGGGAGCTTGTACCTAACAAGCCATCTATGAAGATAATCGGATCTCGATGGATATACAAAATCAAGAGGAATCCAGATGGAAGTATAAATAGACACAAAGCAAGGTTAGTTGCTAAAGGGTTTGCTCAAACCCATGGTATTGATTATGAGGAGACTTTCTCTCCTGTTGCAAAAATGCCTACAATTAGGGTTCTCATTAGTCTTGCTGCATCTAGAAATTGGAATCTTTATCAACTTGATGTAAAGAATGCTTTCTTGAATGGATGGATTTCTGAGGAAGTGTATATGGCACAACCTCCTGGATATGAGGATGCACATCATCCTAACTATGTATGCAAACTAAAGAAAGCTTTGTATGGATTGAAGCAAGCTCCAAGAGCTTGGAATTTCAGATTGGTTACTTATTTGCAGGACCAAGGATTCAAAGCTAGCAAGGCGGATACCTCTTTGTTCATAAAGAGGAATGGATCTGAAGTGATCTATTTATGTGTGTATGTTGATGATATTATTATCACAGGCAATGATCTTGAAGGAATCAAACAGGTAAAGAGTCAAATGAAGGAGGAGTTCAAAATAAGTGACCTCGGACCACTCACTTATTTTCTTGGATTGGAGTTGATCTACACAGATTCAGGTATATACATCACACAAAGGAAGTATGTCCATGACATGCTCGTCAAGTTCAAGATGGAAAATACAAAGTGTGCAGGTACACCTATGGAGCAAAATCATAAGCTTAGTGCTTATGAAGGAGAGCCAATTGAAGACATCACAAGCTATCAAAGCTTGGTTGGAAGTTTGAACTATGCAACACTCACAAGGGTGGATATATGCTATAGTGTTAGCATATTGAGTCAGTTTATGCATAAGCCGAGAAGACCACATATGGAAGCGGCCAAGCGAGTCCTCAAGTATCTAAAGGGGACCATGAATGAAGGTTTGTTTTATTCATTTACTTCAGATATTGAGCTAAAGGTCTACTCAGATGCAGATTGGGCCGGATCTAAAGATGATAGAAGAAGCACATCAGGGTATATATCATTTGCAGGTTCAAAAATCATTTCTTGGTCATCGAAGAAGCAACCAACCGTGGCATTATCTTCTACTGAAGCTGAATATAGAGGTTTGGCTAATGCAACTCAAGAAATCATGTGGTTAAAATCTTTGTACACAGATCTTGGACTTCATTCTTCAACACCTCACATTTTTGGTGACAACACAAGCTCACTACATCTAGCAGCTAATCCGGTATACCATGCTAGAACCAAGCATATTGAAGTCCACTACCATTATGTAAGGGAGAAGCTAATGAGCAAGGATATTCAACTATCCTACGTCTCTACAGATATGCAATGTGCAGACATGTTGACGAAAGCTCTTGATGGTACGAAATTAAGTAGATTCAAGTTGATGATTGGTTTGCAGGAAATCAAGGACAATTGAAGACTTATTTGGAGGCCAAGCATGTTAGGCTTGAGGGGGAGCTGTTGGTGCATTTTGCCCAAGCCTACATGCTTGATATGCTTGATATTATCCTCATTTGTAAGTCACATGAGTAGTCATGTGAACACCTCTTGTAAAAGAGTACATTTTATCTCTTGTAAATGGAAAAAGAAAAAAGTAAAAGGATGGCTTACCTCATCCATGATGTAAAAGCAAATTCGTGGCTCCAACTACCAAAATCACGAATTTTTGAGCTGAGGGAATCTCTCCTAACTTTGGGGATCACTTTTAGGTGGAGCCATTCGAATTCGAATTCAAAACTTCCTCCAAGAATAGCTATAAAAGGAGCAAGAAGGAAGAGGCGATTAGCAAGCCTTGTACGTGACCACTTCATGTCATTTTGTAGAGATTGAAGAGCTTACTCCATAGCTCTATCATTCTACTCCCATTGTGCAAAGATTCATTGCCAATGTGGTTGTAATCATATGTGAATCTATACATTTATTATCATCTACCTCTCTGTTTTGTTCTCTGCTATACTCACTCAGAGCAGTAACTTCAGAAGGTCATATCTCAAGTTTTACTGAACATTTTTCAGTGTTTTAAAGTGCGTTGGATAGCTCTCACTGTCTAGTTTCTACATATAAATTTTCAAGGTCATTGGATTTATACTTTTGGAGATATCTGCATTTTACTGCTTACTGGTCTATCTCTGCAGAGCCCCGAGAATTGTGGGAATGTTCCAGAACTTGATGAAACTTGTTCTCAGTGCTTAGTCCATCATTTGAAGTGTTTTAACTTGGAATAGGAAGCTTGCTAAGTCTATTTGCTATGCCCAAAAGGAATTTTTCTAATTCCTTCCAGGTTGAGAGCACTGTTCATTTTTTCCAGCAGGTGTATGTCCAAAAATAGCAAGTTTTGGGAGCTAGTCATTTCGCAACTTGTCGGTCTTGACTTAAACTTTTGGGATACATGTTCCAAAGTACTTGGCTGATATTTTGGTGGATTTAGGAAGCTCAAAGGGTCTACTAATCAACTCTGAAGTCTCAGTTGGCTGGTGTGAAGCTGGTTGTAGCGGCACCTACTCATCTTTGGATTGCATCCACCATCTCTCTTCACACACATAACTTGGCACTTCCTCATACATGAGTGCCAAATCCTTCTTCACAACATCAATCCTAGGGGCATTTGTTGATATATTTTAGTAGTGATGTTTATGAACACACTTAGGACCATCGAGACATTTTTTCCCCTCTTCAAGAGATTTTTTCCCCTGACTTGTATATACATCTATAACCCTAATGGTTCACTTATCTTTGTACATCATTCACATGGTAATACATTTTGTATTGTGTTGTTCTCCAAGTTTCTCCCTCTTCCTTGTGTTGTTTGTGTTCTTGTGCAGACATCAAACTACAACACCAACTTAAGAAAATGGATTGATATAAATGAAGAAATAAACACATCTTATATAGGACATATACTTTAGTTTAGAGATAAACAAACCTAGATATAGTATTTGAGGGAAGAAATATATCAAAATGATAAAGATTGGAGGAGAAAGAAGACAAGAAAAATTCAAGAGATTAGGGCCATCATAGATTCTCTAATTGCCTTAATTGCTTGAATTGTTCGTGTCTTTTTTTTCTCTAGAAAAAAACTTATATAGGCCACATACTACAGTTCAGAGATAAACAAATGTAAACATAGAATTCGAGGGAAGAAATATATCAAATTGCAAAAGGTTCAATATCAAATTGGAAAAGGTTCATTAAGGTACAAGAAACCACCAATTCAAGTGATATATGCCATCAAAAGTTCTTGGATTGCTCTAATTTCTTGAATTAGACATGTCTTTCTTCTCCTCCAAACAAGTACTCAATGTGTAGTTCAAAATCTTAATCAATATAAACATATTTACAACACTCAAAAAAAGTATGAAAACACCTAAGAATAGTTTTGAATGGATAGTAGTTAAAATATAAATAGATCTCATAAATGTTGAGCACACCACTCATATCTTTCTGAGCTTGAGAAAACCCAAAGGACATCAACATATAGAAGAGCAACAATGATTTCAACCTAGAAACAATAAATACAAATATACTATCTTTAGGATCAAGATAGTGTTGCATCATTATAAAAATATAGTGCTCTAAAGGTTTCTCTTTGCAGAATACATATTCACAACAAAACAAAGCAAAAGAATATATTCAAACATATGTTGGATATACATGGGCTTGCTAACTAGTGCTAATCAGACAGAGGGAAAACTATAAATTTACTTTGGTTTCTTATGCTTTTCCTTCTTAGATCCTTTGCCTTTGTGCTTTTTCTTTGGATCATGCTTTAAAGGAGATTGGATAGGATGTTGTTTCCACCTATCATGCCTCTTCTTATCTTCTGGTGTGGTGGAGGTGAATCTGGCTCATATGGACATATATCTCTCAAAATCTTATGTATTGATTTTTCCCTCACCAAATAGAGCCAAGCATTTGGATATTCAGATAGATTTAGGTCAATACTATATAATCTATGTTTTAAGAACCTTATAGCATTGGCAATTACTCTCCATCCATGTAGAAGAGGCAATCAGGACCACAATTCCAATACTCCTACTTCAAAAGGGATTCTTCCTTGGGGAAATATACCTTATGATTTGTCTATGTGTAGGAATATTGCTTGCCAATCACTCTCCATCCATGTAGAAGAGGCAATTGGGACCACAGTTTCAGTACTCCTTCTACTTCAAAGGGGATTCTTCCTTAGGGAATTATACCCTGTGAATCGTCTATGAGGAATACTACTCGACGATAAAGACACAATGATGGAAAAAATTGCAAATTCACACAATGGTGGAAGAATTTGAAAATACATAGATGAGAAAATCCATATTTCTTAAGACTTATAATGATTACAATAAGTCAAAATAATCCAATGAGCAGTACAAAAATCAACAATAAAGTAGTCTTTGCAATTGAAATGCAACAGACTCCAACTAAGATACAATAGCCAAGCCTTGCCCAATCACCCTCTCATGCTATCCACCATGCAATAGAGAAGTCGACACTCTGTATAGTCACCACAGAGTGGCCTCTCCACATGGTGGATAGAGTCACAACAGAGTGTAGAGGGTAGCCAAGAAATATCTAAATAGAGAGTACAACTAGAACACAAACCAACAACAATACGAGATGCTCAGAAATAATAGCCCAAAATCGGTGCAAATCCTCTTCTTATATAGGCTCTAGAGCCCAAGTGGAAAGGTATTGCTGAATCTAAGCCTTTACTATTGTACATGCCAAACTCACAAGATTGGTGGAGGACTGGGCTGATTTTGGCACTAAAAGCCAACCAATTTTAGTTCCTCCAATGAAATCTTCTGACATTGCCAGATCCTTGAGTGGATTTCCTTGCATTAAATTATATTGTAATAATTTACTGACAGTTCCAAAAAATTCTAGTTCCATGGAGATCACACTATAGCTTAAGGTAGTCATGTTGCCCAATTTAGGATGCCCAAAATAAAGTTGCCTCTGGAAAGTATAGTCATCCACCTCAAAGACCTACCTTAGAGAAAAAAATTGTGTAGCTACAATCCTAAATCCCAATTTGCATGGAGTGACTAATTTTTGGGGGGTCAAGTGTACAGAAAGAGGGACGAATTTATCTTAGGAGAGGAGTTAGGGGACAACTTTAGAGGTTGAAGGAGGGCTAATTTGGCTAAGGGGGGCATGAATTGGGTTCAGGGAGTGAGGGGGCAACTGAGGTTTGATGGGAGGTAAATTGGATTCTGGGAGTGAGGGGGTGAAAGGATAATTAGGTCTGAGAGGGGGCGATTAAGGGTATAAGGAGGTGAAGGGTGAAATATTTGTTATGGTGGGATTAAATGGGGCAATTAAGGGTATGATGAGGTGGAGAAAGAATTTTAGTTTGGGGGGTGAGAGAAGTTAAGGGTATGAGGAGTTAGAGGGAAACTTTTGTGGTGATTTAGGGAGTGAGGGGAGTAATTTAGGGAGTTAGGGGGGGGGTGATTGAGGGTAAGAGGAATGGAGGGGCCCATTAATGGTATGAGGAGGACGATTTAGGGAGTGAGGGGGAAATTTAGGGAATGAGGGGGGAGATTTAGGGAGTGAGGGGGGGTGATTGAGAGAGTGAGGGGGGGCAATTGAGAGTAAGAGGAGATGGAGGGGGCAATTAAGGTACACTGAGCACTACCTTTTGACGTAGACGGCTTGCGAGGTGAGGAGTCGTCTGATTCATCGCTATTGATTTCGGTGATCTTCGGTCCGGACGTGGATGCCTCTTCCATTTTTGTTGCTTGCACTCTAGTGTCGACTCGTTTTCTCCAACACTTCTCGGTTGGGTGGCTGCCTTGCCAATGCTTGCACACCGGGCGGGGGTCGTGCCGGAGTTGGTTGCTTCGACTGGGTGAGCCGGAACGATTCTCGGTGGGAGCCGGAAGAGCTTTAAATCCTTGGTTGCGTTGGTTGTCGGTAGGTCTTCGGTAGGTTGACATTTGCTCTTTGGTCATGGTTGCATCTTTGCGGGTAGATTGGCCTCCATCAGTGGAACGTGCCAGCCGGTTGGAGTATGCATCATTGAGCCGTTCTGCTATGCGCACTGCGTCCTCCCAAGTTAGGGGGTCTTGTTTCTCTACTTCTTTGCGGTAGTATGGGGAGCACCCATAAAGAAAGCCATGTAGCCAATCAATTTCTTCCATGTCGGTGATTAGGAGCATGAGCCGACGATATTGTGACACGTATGGCCCAATGAACTTGTCTTGACGGAGGTTGCGCCATTCGTCCCGTGCCTGGAATGCTTCATTGCGAGGCACAAAGTAGTCGACGATGGCCGCCTTGAATTGATCCCACGATGTCCAGGATTGCTTCTTGTGCTCCATCATGTACCAAGCCGAGGCCTCGTCTTGTAGAAATTGGCCGGCAATGCGTGTCCGATGGTTGCGGCCAACCCAGAGCATCTGAAGGTAGCTTTCCATGCCTTCGATCCATCGGTTGACGGCAATGGAACTGAGGTCGCCTCGGTACTTGTCGGGGGGGTTCGGTTTGAAGAAGCCAAAAGAGTCGGGGTTGTCGATATCCACCGGTTGAAGCTGAGTGATCGGGGTTGGGTTTAAAGGGGTTGGAGGCGGTTGGGACGTTTGGGTGGGAGTGGGTTGGGGTGCCGGTTGGGTGCTTGACTGAGGTTATGGTTGGGGTTGAGACTGGTCTTTACCTAAGACGTGGGCTTCTACTAAGGTGGTTAGCCTAGCGAGGGTGTCTTCGAGTCTATCAATGCGGTCGTGGACGGGGTCGGGATTTGGAGGGGCTTGGTCAGATTCGGGTTGGGTGTGGATCTCCACGTTGAGCTCGGCCTCCTAGAGGCGTTCATGTAGCTCGGCATTCATCAAGAGCAAACGGTTGAGTTCCTCTTCTAGGGCAGCTCATTGGGCCTTGTGACGTTGGCGCCGTTCATTCACATTCCTGGCGCGTTCCATCCCCGAAGTTAGACCGGCTGTGCCAACATCGTGTTCGTTGGCCATGGTGGCGCGGAGCCAACCGGTGGCAACTCGGGAGGGAGAGGGTACCTAAGAGGCGGGAGGCGAGGGCACACGGGCACCTAACGGGGAAGGGAGTGGTCCACCGGTTAAACGAGGGTACGGCGTGGCTTGGCGGGTAAGGCGCGGGCCGACGGCGGATAGCGCGGAGGCGACGGTGGATAGCGCGGGGACGGCGGGAGGGTGAAGGGTTGCCTAGCTTGAGGAGGGGGGGGGGCAAGGGGGGCCTTTCTTGGGGGAGGGGGGGGCAAGGGGTTGCCTTGCTTGAAGGGGGGGGGGGGGGTGGGCAAGGGGGTGCCTTGCTTGAAGGGGGAGGGGGGGGGGGGGGGGGGGGGCGGGGGGCAAGGGGGTGCCTTGCTTGAGGGGGGGGGGGCAAGGGGGTGCCTTGCTTGAGGGAGGGAGGGAGGGCAAAAGACCTCTTGCGACGTCAAAGAACTTCCCACGGATGGGCCCGGGATGTTAGATGGCGCTGCCAGCACTGGTGTGACAGTCCGCCCATCCAAAGGCTTCCCCTAGGGTCGTTGCTCTGATACCACTTGAGACGTTCAAACCCAGAAAATGCATAAACCAACAAGAGGGACACCAAGAAGATTTCCAGAACACGTTTATATTCGATTAGCAGCTCGTGTTGAAGAAGGGAATGATAGCTTGGTATGAGGAGTACTAGTACCCCTCATAGTTGCGCACAATTTGGCGCCACAAGGCATACCCCCCAAGCACTGAAAAGGGCTAGATAGAAAAACAGGCTGTGACAGGGGGGGGGAGATTGAGGGAGTGAGCGATAGGGGGGCTATTGAGGGTAAGAGGAGATGGAGGGGGTGATTAAGGGTATGAGGAGGGAAATTTATGGAGTGAGGGGGGAGGGGAATTTAGGGAGTGAGGGGAGGCGATTAAGGGAGTCATGTTTGGGGTGATTGAGGGAGTGAAGCGGGGGGATTGAGGATAAGAGGAGATGGAGGTGGCGATTAAGGGTATGAGGTACGAGATTTAGGGAGTGAAGAGTCGGGGGGGCAATTGAAGGTAAGAGGAAATGGAGGGGTGATTAAGGGTATGATGAAGTCATTTTAGGGAGTGAGGGGGATGATTTAGGGAGTGAGGGCGGCTGATAGAGGGTAAGAGATGATGGAGGAGGTGATTATGGGTATGAGGAGGGCAATTTAGCGAGTGAGCGGGGGAGGGGGCGATTGAGGGTAAGAGGAGATGGAAGGGGCAATTAAGGGTATGAGGAGGGAAATTAAGGGATTGAGGGGGTTAATTTAGGGAGCTAGGTGGGGGGGCAGCTTAGGGAATGAGGGAGGGGGATTTAGGTAGTGGGGGGGCAAATTGAGGCTAAGAGGAGATGGAGGGGGTGATTACGGGTATAAAGAGGGTGATTTAGGGAGTGAGAGGGTGGGGACGATTGACGGTAATCTAAGGGGAGGGACAAAGTTCGGGAGTTGGGGAGGGGGTTTGGGGGCGATTATGGAGGGCACATGCAATCTATAGGAGGTGAGGACAAATAGCTCATTCCATACCCTTATAAAATGGCATAGTCCATGGATTCAATAGTCAAAAAGGATGGCCAATTCTATCCCAAGTCATGTCTACATCTTCTAGAGAGACAAGTTTCATCTTGCATAACCCAAGCAATGCAAGAGTGATATGTCCTTCTCCTACACTACAGTCCCCCACATCAAGTCTTTGCACCATCCTAGTGCATATTTCTCCATTATTGTCTAATTAACCAAACTGATGCACAAAAATGAAATGATTCGAACTGTGGTATATATAGTGAGTGAATTCACCCATGCTTAATTTAATTCAGATAATTCTTTCACCCTAGAAATATTGACAAGGGGTAACTCCTCGCCTTGAAAGTCTTTCAATTGGATTGCTCCTTGCAGAAAAATATTTTCCACTTTCTATGGTGTTGACCACTTCGGTGCTAGTTTGGTAGGTACAAGCAAAATCTCATGCACAAGGACTAAGGATCCCCCTTTTGTACTTCATTGGCCGTTAGATGCCTGTCATGGACCCGTGTCCTCCCCTATTGCTTTACTTGCAATCTCCTCATAGTTGTTTCCCTACATTCTTCCAATGCTACAAGTCTCCTAATATGAGGGTCAATTCTAGTTGCTTTGGCTTCAATTTCTTTCTTGATGATGAATTTGAAAGGGGTCAATGCCTGCTTGCCATAGAACAAAAAGAATGGGCTCTCATTAGTGATGCCTCTTCTCAATGTATGAAAGGTCCATATTGCACCAATAAGTGCTTGCAGCCAAGAACTATGGTGGTCAAAAGCCAATTTGTGCAACAGTCTGATCAAGATCTTGTTAGAACTTCCTACCTGCTCATTTGCTCTAGGATAATAGGCACACATGTTCTTTTGGAAAATCTTGTACACATCAAAATAAATTGTAGCAATTGATTTACAAAATGTATGCCCCTATCACTAGTAACTTCTGTTGGGCAATCAAATCATGAAAATATCTATTTATACATAAATTTGGCCACTATCATCGTAGTACAATCAACAGTAGCCTTAGCTTCTACCCACTTAATTGAATAGCATGTGGCCATCAAAATATACCTTTTACCACCAGTTTGACTAGTTGGATTGATGGGTCCAATGTTGAAATGACTAATGGTTGAAAATTTATCCTAATCAGCCTAAGATCACATCTATGACAGATGTCACATTCATTTTCAAATCTAATAACATCCCTATAAATGTGAAGCCACCATAATACCTTGTGGAGGACTCTTTGCACTAATTCCTCTCCTTTGAGATGCCCTTCATTGTCTGTTGCTTCAAGTAAAAAATGTACTTCTTGTGGATAAACACATTTTTGCAAGATACCATCTTGACAATATTTATACAACTGACCATTTATGAGTGAAAATGTTTTTACCTTGAATAGTAATTTAATCTTTTCTAATGGATTCAAGTTCTCAAGGACTATTCTAGAAGCAAGAAATTGCAAAATTTCATCATACGAATCAATATGAGCCTCTACAAGAAAGAGACCACTATCCCCGAGCTCATCTTTAATACATGTTGGCCTTTTGATCATGGCCTTTCTTGACACATGTCCTGCCATTTTGTGCCCTTTCCTTGCCTTAATGTTAATCTCAAAACTCATATTCTTGAAATATTAGTAGCCACCACCAAACCCTTCCAACTACTCTAGGATTATTAATTAAATACTTTAGATATAGATGATCGAAAATGACAATGAAATGTATGTCTAAAAGATAGTGCTCACGCGTTTGAAGTTTGAAGACAATAGCCAAACCTTCTCTTTTAGTAATACTATAATTTCTCTCCTCTTTGATAAGTAATCTTCTTGCATAAACAATAGGTTGCTCCACCTTATGCACCGATGGTTGTGCCAAGACTTCTCCAATTGCATGAAGATTGGTATCTATGTGCACATGGAACTCAAGTGACCAATTAGGAATAGTTAAGAGTGGTGTAGTACATAACCTTAGCTTTAGCTCAGTAAATGCCTTTTCAGGTTCAAGTTTCCACGAGAAAGTTATTTTCTTACTCATAAGCCTTAATAGAGACTTAGCTATTTCATAGTACATTCATATAAATCTTCTATGGTACCCTACATCGCCTAGAAAATTTTGCACTTCCTTAGGATTCCATGCAATCGACATGGAAAGAATGGCAGCTACTTTGGCCATATTGACAATTATTCCCTTGGCCTAAACTATGTGACCTAGAAGAGTACCTTAGGTGGCCAATAAATGATATTTAGCAAGATTCAACTTCAAACCTATTTTGAGATATTTCTCAAAGATGTTTTTGAAATTCTCCAAATTTTGATGAAAATCTTGGGCCACTACTCTTCTACTATTCCTGAAGATACTAAAAAGTCATCCATGAAAATGGGAACGAATTTTGTTAGCCATTTTCCTGGTATTAGATACATTGCTCTATTAAATGAAGAGGGAGCACTTTTTAGACCAAACACCATGCATGTTTGACATAAGTGCCCCATGGAGTAACAAAGTCTATTTTATCTCTATCTTCAAGATGAATAAGAATTTGATTATTGTCATGAAGAAGGAGATAAGGAAGAGAGCTCACACACACACTCTCTCTCAAGGAGAAGCACACACACAAATTGAGGCAAGGAAGAATGATCTTCTTCTTCTTCTATTACATAAAAAGGAATGTACAAGAATGAACTAAAAACAAGAATACAATAAGTGCGATGTATAAAGATTAATACATAAGGAAAAATCTAATGTCCATGAATGAGTGAGCTAGCAAGTAACAAAGGTTCCATCACTCTCACTAGTGTATTACCTTGGTCATGTAGGCACAATGATGAGCCATATAACTATCATGCATCAATTGTTGCACTGAATTCCACATCCTCCCAGATCTTCTTGGTCCTAGGTCACTTCCCCTTGCATCATCTACATGTGCTTTCCTTACTCTTGGAGTCTTCACAGAGGGAAATCCAAGTTCCTCATCAATACTCTTTTCTGAATCGCTTGAATCTCCATCAACATCTTGAAAATCTGCACATGTTTTGCTACTAGCAAAAAGCTTTTCTTTATCTTTCTTGGATGTATTTGATGAATTCTTTGGACTGAAATTTCCACGTAATCTTCCACTCCATGGATTTGAGTTGGAACTATTGCTTGGTGATGAATCCGGTCCACTCAAAGCTTGAGATTCTACACTTGATTTTTCAACATTTTCTTTGTCATTTGGTTCAAGATTCACTCCTTCTTTGGCATCTGCATAGAATCTTGGCATTTCATCAAATACCACATCTCTGCTCACCTGCACCTGTCGTGTGAGTGGGTTATAACATTTATACCCCTTTTGCTCAAGGGAGTATCCAATGAAGACACACTTTTCTGCTTTTGGATCAAGCTTCATCCTCAATTCATCTAGAACATGTACATATGCAATACAACCAAACTTTCAGATGCGATAAGTTTGGCTTTTTACCTGTAAACTTCCCTTCAGGTGTAACTTGATGTACAACAGCAATTGGAGTTCTGTTCATGATGTATCCAACAGTATGAACAACTTCTGCCCAATAACAATGAGGCATGTTCTTCTTAGCCATCAAGGCTCTTGCTATTTTTGCAATCTATCTAATTTTACATTCAGCAACGCCATTCTGTTGTGGTGTGTACCTGCACGAAAACTAACATCAAATTCCATGAATTTTTAGAAAATTGTTGAACTCATTTGACATGTATTCACCTCCTCCATCAGACCTTAATGTCTGAAGATACTTTTGCGTCTCCTTTTCCATCATAGCCTTAAAATTTTGGAAGTGAGTGAACACCTCACTCTTCTCTTTCATGAAATATACCCATACTTTTCATGTATGGTCATCAATGAAAGTAACATAAAACCTGCAACTACCCATAGATGTGGTCTTTGTAGGACCCCAAACATCTATATGTACTATTTCTAGCATTCTCACTGACATGCTTGTCATGCAAAAACGATGATCTTGACTGTTCACCAAATTGACATGCTGCACATACCTTTTGCATTTCTACAACCTTGAAATTTGGTAGTCCATTGAAAATCTCCTTTGACTGCATCAATTTCAGCCTTTGCAAATTTGCATGTCCAATTCGTTTGTGCCAAATCTCTATATCAGCAATAACTCCTGCACCTTTTGCAAACATGGCTGCATTCATTTCAAGAATTTTCACATTTAGGGTGAACATCCTACCCACTTTGTTTCCTTTGGCAATCAATCGTCCACCCTATTTATACTCTTCTACATATAACCCATCAGCATTGAACCTAACTTGTAATCCCTAGTCAACCATTTGTCCAACAAAAACTAGATTCTTTCTTATATTTGGAACATGCAACACATCAACAAGATGTTTTACCTTTCTATCCTCCATAGAGAGTGCTATATTTCCTGTATGCTCGATAGATGTGATGTGTCATCACCTGTTTCAACATATCCAGGAACTGGCAATTTTTGCAAACTACTAAACCATTCTGCATGACTAGTCATGTGATTTGAAGCACCTGAATCAACATACCAGACATTACCATTCGATTTTGAATTATCAGCAGACAATGTATTCATCATCTGATATTGAACCATGAATAGCTTCTCAGAATCATCTGCACTTGTGGATGCATAGTTATTCTGCTGCCTTCTGTTATTTTGATTCTTCAACCTGCAATCACGTTTAAAGTGTCCAGGTTTACCACAATTCTAGCATCCTTTATTGTCATTACCTAAATCATTTCTTTGGAAATTTTTGCGGCCTCTTTGGATCCCCCTTCCTCGAAACTATCCTCTTCCTCCTGCATGATTTTGTTGTTGACTTTGGTCTTGGTTACTGTTTCATCTTCCACTTTCAAAACCTCTACCTCTGCCTCTTCCTCTGGTAGAGTAGAATACCTGCTCAAAACTAGATTTTCCTTGGGAGTTTGAATCCTCACCAAGATTCTTTTCTTCAATAATCATCATAGATACCAAATCAGCAAAAATTCAGAATATTTTCCCTGGTTTGTATAGAAGTTTTGAAGTGCTTATATGCAGATCCTAAACCACGACGGCACACTTCCACCTTATCATCATCTACATTCATGCCACTGTTGGTGCAGACCAATCACCAATTGAAGATTGGAGGACAAAGGATGAAGATGAAATCAATTCTTGAAGTTTGGAAGAAGGATACATTCAGAGGATATGAGGAATGTACACATATGTACATTAGTATAGTCATAGTTCACTTAGATCTTTTTGATTAGTTATAGACTTGTACAAATTTCTC
This sequence comes from Ceratopteris richardii, assembly GCA_020310875.1. Lineage (NCBI taxonomy): Eukaryota > Viridiplantae > Streptophyta > Polypodiopsida > Polypodiales > Pteridaceae > Ceratopteris > Ceratopteris richardii. The sequence continues at coordinate 159,228,717 of CM035410.1, read as the reverse complement.
TATAAAAACCTTAAAAATGTCGAGGTGTAATATGAGAGCATATGTAAGAATAGATAGAAGTCAAGAAAGAGGAAGTTAGATGTCATGAGACATGTGAAAAGTTAGTTGAGTTTCCTCTCATCACTCAACTGTAACTTTTTGAGTAATTGAAGAAATATTGCGCCCGATCTTTTCGTGTCTGCTCCGTCTGTGGTAAATCATTTGTGAAATCCTTTTGAGGATATCTAAGCTCATAGTTAATGAGCCTATGGCTTAAGTTTCAGAGCCTAATTGTAAACAGGCCAGGAGAATTGTTAGTAGGAACATTCATATGTGTTGAGTGTTCACAGTTCTCTCAAACAGGCGCAAATTTTGATCTTAATCTTTTGGTCAGTTCTCACTCCATAATTTAAAGTTTTGTGCAAGCAAGCACTTAATCTTTAAGTCGGAAGGTAATCTACTCGTGGCTAGAAGCATTTGCTTAAACGGGTTTTGTACTGAGAGAATTGAAGTTAAGAAGTTAGGGGTGTCTAAATCGACTTCTCAGAAGTACAGATTTAGACATAGGTAACTTGTGAAGTTGATTTCTCAAGTTATACTAAACCTTTTGAAGAACTTTAACTTGGAGGAGGTGTGCAAATTCTAGGCGACACTCCATACAAAATCTCATAGAAAACTTTACATGTTTGATAGGTCAATGAGAAGAAATTGTGCAGCAGACTTTCTGTGTTTTATCTTCTTCACAAAATTTTTCAACTTTTGATAATTTGGAGATTGGACCTCTAATTTGGTGAAGGTTTTGACTTACTCTTGATATAGAGGTGTTCTAAATTCAAGAGTAGGTTGTTCTTTTGGAGATTAACACTCTCCATCAGTGGTATCAGAGCAAGAGACATCAAAATCAAGGAAAGGAGGATCCCGACTGCTGCAGATTCAAGAAATTCAACAATTGAAGGACTAAAAGGTGAAAGCTTGAAGGCAAAGCTTGAGGAGGAGACCATACGACATCAAGAAAGACAAAAGGAGTCTAATTTGAAGCAAAGGTCCATATATCATTTATAAAGCTTGAAGATTTCAATACACAGGTGGACACAAGATGGGAGATTCTCTTCAGATAGAGAAATTGGATAGGGAAAACTATCCTGCATGGTCAATGAGGATGGAAGCTCATCTTATGAGCAAAGATTTAATAGCTTATATCAAAGGAGAAGAAGAGAAGCCACAGTTCAGAGATCCTAGTGTTCCAACTAGGGAAGAGTTAGCAGATTTGAAAAATTGGATGAAGAAAGATGCTCAAGCTAGGAGCATTATATATATGGCAGTCAATGATTACTTGTTACCTCATATTCGAGGTCTTGAAAGTGCAACTGATATTTGGAATGCTTTGGAGGAGCATTTCCAGAATACTACTAAGTCAAGGAAGGCATCCTTATGGGCAGAGTTTACCACCTTTAAGAAGAAGGCTTCTCAATCCATTTCAGACTATGTGACAAGAATGAAAGATATTGCAGATGCTTTAGGAGCTGTTGATGAAGACATTGAGGAAGATAAATTGGTAAGGCAAATTCTTACAGGTTTAAGAGGTGATGACAAATGGAAGCCATTCATTTTGTCTACAGAGTTATCACTTGATCATTTCACTCCTGATTTAAATCAATTGCTAGGTCATATGCTAACATTTGAGCAGGATGTTAAAAGAGATGGTGACAAGAGTGCACGTCATGCAATGTACTCAAAGGACAAGAAGAAGAATAGCAAAGGAAACCAACAAGCAAATGAAGATGAAGGCACAACTAGTCAAGCCAACTTCCTAAGAGGAAGAGGACGTGGCAAAGGTAGAGGAAGAGGCAGAAACAACAAAGATGGAGGCAAAGCTTGCTGGATTTGTGGTAAGACAAATCACTTAGCTAATGATTGTGGGCACAATACTCAGAGTAATAATGGATATAGTCAAAACTATAATGCAAGAGGAAGAGGTGGCAGAAATCAAAGAGGTAATTTCAGAGGTAGAGGTAGTAGGGGTTACTTTGGAAGAAATGCAGGTAGAGGTTTCCAAAGTCAACAATATAACAACACCTACTACAACTATGCTTCAGATCAAAAGGAAGATTCAACATTCATAATGAATGCAACTTGTGAAAGGCAGAGTGAAGATCAGAGAGTCTTTTACATTGACTCAGGGTGTAGCAATCACCTGAGTGGTAATATAGCCTTGATGACTGATTTGGAAAATAAGGTATCTAATCATGTTGTTCAAACAGGTGACAACACAAAGCACAATGTGAAGTCAATTGGATCAGTGAAGGCCAAGGATGGTAGCACCTTATTGAGTAAGGTTTTGTATGTTCCTACAATTCCTAAGAATTTGATAAGTGTAGGACAAATTGTTGAAAGGGGATATGAAGTAACGTTCACTAATGATGGAGTATATGTGGAAGACCCTAGTCAAGGGTATAAACAGATTGTTTCAGGGAAGAAAGAAGGAAGATTATTTACATTGAAGATTCAAGGCAATATTGGTCATGCTATGTTCACATATGGAGGACATAAGATCTCTGAGTTAGATCTTTGGCACAAGAGGCTTGGACATTTCAATGAAAGAGGTATTAAAGACATGATTAACAATGGTTCAGTGCTTGGTTTGCCTAATGTTGCAGGTCAACATATGACATACAGATGTGAGGCATGTCAATTAGGTAAAGCTCATAAGCATTCCTATTCCAAGCATGGTTTTATGTACTCAGAGAAGCTTGAATTGGTACACACAGATGTGTGGGGACCATCAAAGGATTTCAGTATAAATGGGTCAAGGTATTATGTGATTTATGTTGATGATGCTACTAGATGGATTACTATTTATGTGATCAAAGATAAGTCAGAAGTGTTTAATACATTTAAACACTATCATGCATATGCAGAAAGAATTACAGGACATAAGTTGAAGAGACTAAGGTCAGATGGAGGGGGAGAGTATTTTTCTAATGAGTTCAGTGATTACTTGTGGAATGCAGGTATAAAAAGGGAAGTTACTTGCAGGTACTCTCCTCAACAAAATGGTGTAGCAGAAAGGAGAAATAGAACACTTGTTGAGTTTGCAAGATCCATGATGAAAGAGAAAAAATTGCCCTAATTATTTGTGGGCTGAGGCTGTAAATACAGCCACTTATTTGGTCAATAGGTTACCATGTAAAGCCTTGCAGGGTATGACACCATATGAGGCTTGGTGGGGTAAGAGACCTACCTTGGATCATTGCAGAGTTTTTGGATGTGTGGCATATGCATATGTGTCATCACAATTAAGGCACAAATTGGAACCTAAAGCTGAAAAGTATGTTTTCATTGGTTATGATGATAAGCAGATGGGTTATAGATTGTGGAGTCCATCTACAAAACAATTCATGGTTTCTAAAGATGTTACATTTGATGAGCAAAGTACTTGGTATGCAGGTACAATTAATATCAATACAGGTGATGAAGAAGAAGTGAGCCAAAGGAAAGGTAAATCAAAGGTTCAGATAATTGATGAGCAAGAGAATAATGAAGTGCAGGTTGAAGTGGAAGAAACACCAAGGTTTGATCCTGAGTATGAAGAACCAGAGACTTCAAGGAGTGGAGAACTCAGAAGATCATCAAGAAATAGGTGGCAACCTACAAGGTATAGTTATGATACTTCTTTTTTGGCCACAAAAGATTATGCTTATATGGTGAAAACAGATGAAGACCCTTCTACATATGAAGAGGCAAAAGGTAAAGAAAATTGGGAGAAAGCTATGCAGGAAGAATATGATGCATTGTTGGAGAATCAAACTTGGGATTTGGTTCCTAAACCAAATAGTCAGAAGATCATTGGATGCAAGTGGGTTTACAAGACCAAGAGGTTTGCAGATGGAAGTGTGTCTAGATACAAAGCTAGACTTGTTGTCAAAGGGTTTGCTCAGACATATGGTGTTGACTATGATGAGACTTATAGTCCTGTGGCAAAGATGACAACCATCAGGACACTTATAGCTATTGCTGCATGTAAAGGTTGGAAGTTATGTCAACTTGATGTGAAAAATGCTTTTTTGAATGGTTATATTTCAGATGATGTGTTCATGGAGCAACCTCAAGGGTTCAGAGATAAAAGGTATCCAGATCATGTGTGTAAGCTCAAGAGAGCTTTGTATGGCTTGAAGCAGGCCCCAAGGGCATGGAATTATAGACTTGTAAAGTTCTTGAAAGAACTTGGATTTCAGGTGTCTAAAGCAGATAGTAGCTTGCTTGTCAAAGCAAGTGATAATGGTTTCATATACATGTGCATATATGTTGATGATATAATCCTTACAGGTACAGATGAAGAAGGAATACAAATACTCAAGAAGCAAATGGAAAAGGAGTTCAAAATAAGTGACTTGGGAGACTTTTCATATTTCTTGGGCATGGAGATTACATATACCCAACATGGAGTATATGTGACCCAAGAAAGGTATTTGAAGAACTTGTTAATCAAGTTTAAAATGGATGATTGCAGGGTAGCACCTACACCAATGGAGGTGAATCACAAATTGAGTAAATTTGGAGGTGAAGAATTCAAGGACATGAGACAATATCAGAGTTTGGTTGGTAGTCTTATCTATGCTACTTTAACTAGACCTGATTTATCATATGCAGTTGGAGTTTTGTCTCAATTTATGCATTGTCCTAGGAAAGAGCATTGGATTGCAGGTCAAAGAGTGTTGAGGTACATTAAGGGTACACTCAAAGAAGGTTTGTATTATGGATTTACATCAGATACAAATATCAAAATTTATAGTGATGCAGATTGGGCAGGTAATCCAGATGATAGAAGGTCAACTTATGGATACATGTGTTATGTGGGAGATAAACTTATCTCATGGTGTTCCAAGAAGCAACATACAGTTGCTTTGTCTTCTACAGAAGCTGAATATAAAGGCATGGTTGAAGCTGCAAAAGAAGTGATTTGGCTCAAGACCTTGATGAAGAGTTTTGACATTGTGCATGGGATACCAATTATATATGGAGATAACATGAGTTCATTGTATTTAGCTGCTAATCTTGTTTTTCATGCCAGGACTAAACACATTGAGATACAGTATCACTTTCTAAGAGAGAAGGTGATGGATAAGGAGATTGAAGTCATACATACTTCAACTAAAGATCAGATAGCTGATATGCTTACAAAGAGCTTGGATGGACCAAAGCTACAGAAGTTTAAAGACATGGCAGGTATAAAGAAGAAAAGAGAAACCTCAATTGATGATTGAGGGGGAGCTGTTGGTGCAGACCAATCACCAATTGAAGATTGGAGGACAAAGGATGAAGATGAAATCAATTCTTGAAGTTTGGAAGAAGGATACATTCAGAGGATATGAGGAATGTACACATATGTACATTAGTATAGTCATAGTTCACTTAGATCTTTTTGATTAGTTATAGACTTTTACAAATTTCTCTATAAATACCTTAAAAATGTCGAGGCGTGATATGAGAGCATATGTAAGAATAGATAGAAGTCAAGAAAGAGGAAGTTAGATGTCATGAGACATGTGAAAAGTTAGTTGAGTTTCCTCTCATCACTCAACTGTAACTTTCTGAGTAATTGAAGAAATATTGCGCCCGATCTTTTCGTGTCTGCTCCGTCTGTGGTAAATCATTTGTGAAATCCTTTTGAGGATATCTAAGTTCATAGTTAATGAGTCTATGGCTTAAGTTTCAGAGCCTAATTGTAAACAGGCCAGGAGAATTGTTAGTAGGAACATTCATATGTGTTGAGTGTTCACAGTTCTCTCAAACAGGCGCAAATTTCGATCTTAATCTTTTGGTCAGTTCTCACTCCATAATTTAAAGTTTTGTGCAAGAAATCACTTAATCTTTAAGTTGGAAGGTAATCTACTCGTGGCTAGAAGCATTTGCTTAAACGGGTTTTGTACTGAGAGAATTGAAGTTAAGAAGTTAGGGGTGTCTAAATCGACTTCTCAGAAGTACAGATTTAGACATAGGTAACTTGTGAAATTGATTTCTCAAGTTATACTAAACCTTTTGAAGAACTTTAACTTGGAGGAGGTGCGCAACTTCTAGCCAACACTCCATACAAAATCTCATAGAAAACTTTACATGTTTGATAGGTCAATGAGAAGAAATTGTGCAGCAGACTTTCTGTGTTTTATCTTCTTCACAGAATTTTTCAACTTTTGATAATTTGGAGATTGGACCTCTAATTTGGTGAAGGTTTTGACTTACTCTTGATACAGAGGTGTTCTAAATTCAAGAGTAGGTTGTTCTTTTGGAGATTAACACTCTCCATCAGCCACTTCTACTTGTGCATCACATTTAGGCATTCTTATCATGACTCTCCTATCTTCTATCTCATACTTCTTAAAGTTTAGGGACCTCAAACAAAGATTCTTCCTCATCTGATATGTCCTCTCTTCTTCCTTTTCTTGCCTTCATTCTTAGTAGTTACCTGTGTGGCTAATCTCACATCACTCGTAAGTCTTTATGTCTCTGAGGATGAGCCTCTACTTCGTAGAAATATTCCTTTTCTGATGTAAAAAGAGGATCCATAATGATTGAATCTACATCAAAATCACTTTCTTGTTTAATTTCTTCCATACTAGGCTCGCATTCTTCAATAACTGAATCACATATCATTGGCCATATCATGAAGACTGAAATGTCATAGCCATCCTTGTCATAGTGGGGTGTCCATTGTTCTTCATTGATGGCTATGTCCATTGTTGCTAAGATCTCTACCCAACCATGAGGTTCAAATTCTTCATCCAAAAAGACTATAGGTGCATAGGCTGGGTCTCAAATGGATCTATGAATTTCCTTAGCACCTACCTCTCTCGCATTTTCCCTTTTCTCTTCTTCTACTGCCACTTTGCATATGTGATTGTCTTCATGCATCCAAGAGGATCTTGATCCTATGGAATGCACTGATTTTGTATCATCTGTGGCTCTATGGATGGGATTCCATTGAATAGGGGGCACATCTCTATGAGAGTAATCTTCGAGATTGACTTTGGTTGTAACACCTAAGTATTGAAAATACAAAGAATTGGTTGCCCAATCTTGTACTACTTGCAACTACCTCATAAATGGTCTTCCCAAAATCATTTCATAGGCCTAGTTCTTGCTAAAGTTACATATGGAAAAAGTATGCTCAAACTCTACACCACATGTAGTGAGAGTTATTCCTTCTAGCATTCCTAAGGGTCTTTCTATGTGACCATCGACCCTCTGCAATTTCATTCTCGTTGGCCTGAGTGTTGGCTTGCCCCAATGCCTCCATAGGGAAGTGGTAGCAATTGCAACTCCTACACCTGAGTCCAAAATTGTCGAATTGATCATGTAAATCATCCACAAGTTAAATGGGAGGAGGAGCTTCACTTTCTTTAGCCCACTTCTCTTCTTGGATCTCCCTTAGAAATTCTGGGGAATATTGATTCAAAGAAGAAGGTGTGTCTGGTTTTGTGGAATTAGGCACATAAGCGTCCTGGAGAGGAGGGCTTATCCTTTCATTTTCCTTGTCCTTTCCTTGGGAGGTGGCTTTCTTTCCAGATCTTGCAATTAAGCTCTCCAATCTTTCTAACAGTCCATCAAAGTGCAACTGTGTCTTAGTTGAACTAGAGTAGTTGAAAAGGCGACCGGCTTCAAACATGGTTTGAGCCAATTCTACCATCTTTGAACAAAGCTTGGTTCTTTCTATCTCTAGGTCAGCTCTAGGGTAACATTTGTCATGATCTGTCACATTTGGCCCTTCTTGGATTCAAGACTGATATGCTTTAAGCATCATGTTTAGGTCCTCTGGAGTGGGATCTGCTAAGACTAGTCCTACTCTAGGTGGTGGTGGAATTGTATGAGGCGGGTTAGAAGGTGGTGGGTTGGATGGTGATAGGGATGGTGTTGTTGTGTGAGAGTGCATTTGAGATGCAATTTCAATTATCTTGGCTTTTGTTTCTCTTAGGCTCTCTTCTAGCTCGCTCAGCTTCTCACACCATTATCTCCTCATTCGCTCATGACTATATTTCCACGATCTTGTCCTCTTCTTAGTTATACTCTTAGTCTCACTAACCTCATAATTCTTTTCCTGACCTAAGCCTTGGTTTTGTTGTAATGCCTGAGCTCTTGTGACCACTTGCACTGAGGTAGTGGAAGTTACACTTCTAGAATCTACTACAAGGTCGATGAGATTAATGGGAGTGATTTTTGGTACATTGTTTGGGTTCCTTGGGCAGTTGCGTAAGAGGTGCTCTTTCCCACAATCTTGACAGAAACCTTGAATTGTCACCGAGTGGGGTTGCACAGGTGTAGGTATAGGGCAATCATGAATGAAGTGATCACGTTGGCATCTATAGCATGGTCCTCTAGGTGCTGGAGGTCTGATCTATCTAGGTTGAGGCTTCGAATTAGGATTGGCATATATGACATTGGTATATTCAAGCTCCCCACTAGAGTCACTAGGATCTTCGTAATAGTATGTTTTGGTATGCTTTGGTGACTGCATATAGTAGGCCTATGGACTATCCATATGAGTCGATTCAAAGCTTTGATCATTCAGGTCGCTCTCTGGAAGCAATGGTGTGACTGGCACTAAGGCTCTGTTTAGGTTTTCTTCAGTGGTTGCATACTTCACTGGGATCACATTGGCTAGAGTTGGAGGTTGCTGAGCTAACATAGGTTGAGGCCTTTGTTTAGCCTGGTAGGGTTGTTGTGGCCTACCATATTATTCTAGGTATAAGTTCTAGTATCTCCCTTGTTGTGGATATGATTGTGGATAATTTTGTCTAATCTTTTGCTTGTTAATGTATCTCCTTTCTATGGTGCAATATTGGTTATTAGGGTTCACCTGGGGTTGAGCCATGATTGGACACACATTAGCCATATGGTCTCCTCCATAGGTATAGATCGTTTAACCAAGGCAAATTTGGGTATTTGTTTGCTTGAGACTCCTAATTTTTGGGCTACCTTCTCTGCTAGTTCCTCAATAGATGTGGATTGTTTGGAAGTGAGGCTAGTAGAGCTATCAGAATCTTTATAGATCTTTGAAAGCTCTAATTCCTCCCCTAGATTATCCTCAATGTCTATGCACATGCATACACACTCTGCTGTGGTTCGAGTGTCCTTCAAGTACACATAAGATCTCAACTTGGTACTCAACAATCCATCCAAGAATAAAGCCACTTGTTTGGTTGGAGCGAGTAACTCTGGAACAGGGCACCTCTCTAGGTATTGTTTGAACCTCCTTCTTGCAAGTCTAACTCTTTCTTAAGGTGTCTCTTTGAAGCTATATATCAAGGAAGAGGTGTTGTGTCTTATGCCACTCTTAGAAAATTATGTGATGAAAGCTTCAAGTAGTTGGTCTATGTCTCTAAATTGCCTCTTGTGTAGTGGTTGAAACCATGTGAGAGCAGTGTTCCTCAGTGTTAGGCTGAAAGCATTGTATTCTGTGAACAAGTCATCAACTTGTTAAGCTCTCAATACTTGCCTAAATTTATCTACATGATCATAAGGATCTCCGATACCATCAAAATAATTCTTCATAGACATGACCATTTGTGTGGGTCTCAGGGTCATAGTGTGTTCTCTAGGCCTTGGAAGAGGGATTTCCTCTGCATTTCTTTGGTTTCTTGGGTCTCTATGTCTCTCATTTTCCATTCTATCCATCTCTATTCTCGTTCTTTCTCTTCCTAGTAGGTTAGCACTTACTACGGGTCTATCTCTCTTCCCATCCCTTTGAGTTCCATGAGCGTGGGATGTCCCAACTCCTTGGTGTCCATAAGAGACATTGGACCCTAGTTGGGGAAAGACAAATTCACCCTTCCAAGTGTAGGCATGCCTACCATGTTTTGGGACCACAAAGTCCCGCTTTGAAGTATTGTCTAAATAGGTCACTTTGCCTGGGCTATCAGGATCTTTAAATTCATAGATTGTGAGCATTCCTCCTTCATTAGGCTGATCATTCTTCTACCTCCAAAAAGCCTCGTCGGTCTCTCAATTTAAGAGTAGATCTATGCTCTTATTGTGCTGGGGAACCCACTCTGGAGTGATAATTCTAGTGAGGACTGATTTGCCTCGAGGATTTCTGGGCTCTTTTCCTAAGCTCCCTTGCTTTATGTCATCTATGTCTGTCCTCTGGAATCACATTACCAAATTCATCTATTCTATCTGGCTAGTTGGTGACTACGTACATTGTTCCTTCCTTGTCGATGTAGGCACCATTTTCGAACTTGACTACTGGATGTTCTAGTTCTAGGGGTCAATCAGAGTTTTTAATATGTACAACGGATCTTCTCAGACTGTCCTCATAGATGCGAGCACCTAATCGGTTGGTCCTGATATATTCCAGTTGAGTCTTCTAAGGTCCTTCTAGCTTTTCTAGGTATGCCACTCCTGAGATACCTACAGTTCTCTCCATGTTATAAGACATCTCAGAATCACTTGTTTTTTAACTTAGAATCTATGGATAATCACTCAACTATGGGGCCCAAGACCTAGTAGTATGATTGACACTAGCTTTAGATGATCTGAGGCTTTGTTGATTTCTCCCTAGATATCTTCCTGACCTAAGGTTCATAAGCCTTGGCTATTACCCCAATTTTCTTAGTAGAACCTCATCGCAGATTTCTTTGGAAATAGCCACTTGTTCTTTTTATTTCCCTTAGGTTGTCACTTCTTGTCCAATGCTTTTCATCGCAAGGAACACTTGATTTTTATCGTACTTGAGTTTAATCACTTAATTTATGTCCTGTTATTTTAGTGTTTGTCGCCACAACAATCTATTTATGCTTGCACTTGAGTAATTAGGGTTCTTGTACTTGATCACGCTTAACATCACCCTTAATTAATCAATACCTCTATCCGTACTTAGCCTAAGCTAGGAATTGACAGAGGGATTTGAGAATGATCCAACCTCAATTGCTTATCCCTTGCTCTTGGGTGCTGAAGGACCTCATTCTCAAGCTTGCAAAGTACCCTTGCTTTGGATGCCCTCTATCACTCTGTAGCAGTCCCACAGCTAGTTCAAGATTTAACTTTAACTGACTCAATAGACCATGTCCATGCATGCACTTCACAGACACAAATTTTTGTTTTGAACTGTCATAACTTCTTAATATGAACTCCGTTTCTAGTGATTTTGGGCTTGTTGGAAAGCTTGTTTCGAATCCCACAAAAACATCCACAAGTTTTTGTAAAACTATTACATGGAGTTATAGATAGGGTATTTTGAAGTTGACCTTACATAGGCATGAAAAGTTGAGGGATCTCTAAGGGAGTTTTCATTGAAACAAGGCTATCAATAAAAGGCTATCAATGGTGATGCACAACGCTATCCGCCGTGGTCTATCAATCACAATTGATGGGTGTCAATCGTGATGAACAGGGGTGTCAGTCACGATTGATGGAGTCAATCGTGATTGATGGTATCAATCACGATGGACATAATTTTTCGGATTTTTGCATGAGTACTTGTCAATCATGGGTTTCTAGGTTATGATAGATAGGTTTCTTACTGAGATAGGGTGTCAATCATGATTTACCTATCAATCATGATGGACGGGGGTGTTCATCATGATGGACATGCAGTCCGTCATGGGGTGTCGATCGTGATTGATTGAAATTTTTTCTTTTTTGCATGTTTGTGTGTCAGTCGAGCATTTATGCATCACAATGGATACAATTTTCACTAAGATGGGGTGTCGGTCATGATTTTTATGTCGATCGCGATGGACAAGGATGTCCGTCACGATGGATACCATCTGGTGCGATTGACAGAGGTGTCCGTCAGGGTCTATCGATCACGATGGATAGGTTGTCCATTGCGATGGACACTATCAATCATGATTGATGCTATCAATCGTGATGGATAGAAATTTTGCAAATTTTTTAAAGATTTTTGTGGATTTGTGATGTGCAAAGCATCTAGTGTGTGAATATGTGCTTACTTTTACCAAAGAGGCAATTTTTTTGTCAATGTACCTATGCAGACATTTTTCGTACCTGTGCAAGCCGCGAGAGATGATGATGCGGCCAAAACCTACAAGAAATGCTCAAAAACACACAAAAACAGCAAGCACACAAGTTCTCTCTTGCTCTCTCTCACAAGTGAAATGAGGGAAATGAGGTGGGAAAGGTGATATGACCAAAAAACTGAAAATTTTGAGAAGGTGGAGATGAAGGTGGGAGATGGTGAGGATGATGATGGTGATGATGATGGTGAAGTAAGAAAGAGAAAATTAAGGAAAAGTAGAGAAATTACCTATGACTCCAACATCAAAACTCTACATCTTACCATCACATGCTCATCCTCGAAGCTCTCTCCCTGGTAACGACGCCAAATTTGGTGTCACTTTAGCACAATGGCAAGTGCCAACATGAGGAGATCCACCTCATAATTGTCAATCCATGGAGACGTGAGGACTAGTATGAAGACTATGAGAAAGTGATGGCACAATTGCATGAGTGAGAAGCACACCAGCATGCACACACATGCACACACATGCACACAAGGCAAGAACAAAGAGAGGAACAATGGAGTTCTTTGTATTACTCAAAAAGTCTCTTACACAAGCTCAATTCAGTAACAAGCCAACCTCAAAAATAAGCTCTCTAACTCTTTTTATAGTTTTTGACTAGCTTTGGCCCTATCCAGACCTAGCCTTTGGCCTAGTTAAAAATTAAGTTCCAGGGCTTATTTGAGGGCTCAAACAAAGTCTAGAAATTATGAAAATTGGTATGTTGCTGCTTCCAATACTCCTCAAGCTCGAGAACTCTTGGGCTTGAACAAAATGGAGTCTAATCTACCAAAAACGGTATTTATAATGTTCATGTAATGATGAAAATCACTATTAATGGGGAGTTATCTTGGAAAACTTGTATGGCCTAATTGACATATCTTCTTTGACTGCTTTGCCTACTTGGCCCTTCTCTCTACTCTGATTCTTTATGTCAGCTCCCTTGTGTTGTGATGATGTGACTACTGCCAACATGCTTTTGAACTCTCATTCTTGAGCTGAATCTTTCGTGCCTTTGTGGAGGTGGAATATAATCTCTCCAGGGCCTCCCACACTTTCTTGGATGAGTCAAATTCTTGGATATGAGCAAACATGTTATTACTAATGTGTTGAGATAAGATGAATACGACTCTTGTATCTCTTTGAATCCACTCATCCACTTCCTTTTCCTATGCTTGAGTGAGTGGCTCTACATATTGAGGCCTAAGCTTAGCTTCACTAACTAATCTCCATAGTCCCTTGCCACATGAGAAAAATTGCTAACCCAAAATCTTTAGGGTTGGTAGTTTCCTTTCTCCAACTTCTCTATTTGGGTAGGATACTCAACCATTGCTTATGGTTCTATGCTTCTTAAGCCTTTTTGAGTGTGAGGGAGTAGGACATGTTCAAAATGATTACCTTCTTATAGCTTTCTCCTTGGTATGTATTGAGGAACTAGTTGTAAGTTTCAAGGTCCACTTTTGAATATTGTTCTAGCTCACCAAGCTGCTACAAGTCCTTTCCTAAGAGCTTGGTGCTTTACTAGCTTTAGATAGTTGCTTTGAAGAGCTCTGATACCATTTTTTTGGGGGAAGATTCAACACCCCCATGCAGCTTTGGAAGGTCTTAGGCCCTCATAGGTTATTTTCCATAGTGAACTTGAGTCACTCTGAAAGTTAGACTAGTCATCGGTACTATTGTTTGGCTATGTGTAGAGACACACTTTCACAGTTTAAAATTTTACTCAAAGATCACTTTGAGCATAGTTACAAAACTCACACCACATTAAATAGAATCTTTAAGCAATCAAATGCAAATAAAATCACTTGAAATGGATAGTAGAAGAAAGAGTTAGAGCCATAAAAAAATGATGCTAAAAACTAGCTTACTCCTTAGGGAGGTAGTGAGTAATAGCTGACTACAAAGAAGAGTAAGCTAACAAAATGACTAACTATGCAAGGGTCTGCATACAACATCTTCCTTATATTCTATACTAAATCTAGGAAGAGATTAGAGGATGTCTTTGACTCTTGAATTTGATTCATACATATATAGGTTGTCCAAAAGTGCTCCTACAATTTTGCAAGAATCTCTCAATCAGCCTCGTAACATTTTTGGTAAGCTATGATTTAGGAAAGTGGGGTGGCCAATCCTCTTGTGCCACAAATCTGCCTGAACTATTTGCTTGTTTCCAACTGTCAAATAGATTGTATGTGATGAGGGTGGTTTTACCTCCATCGTGAAGAGTCTTCCTTCCTTCTTTCCTTTAGCTATCAGTTTGTAGCCTTGCTTTGGGTCTTCCACAAAACATCCTTTGTTGTTGAACTTGACTACATATCCTCTTTCAACCACCTGTCCAACTGGTATTAAATTCTTTGTGACTGTCAATACATATAACACATCTTTAAGACACTTTGCATTCTCATTTTCATCTAAAGGAACATCACCTATGTGTGTGATCCTATGCTCGGTGTCACCCCCTATTTCCACATGCCCTTGTGTGCTTGGTTCATGAAAATTACAAATCATTTCCCTGTTGCAACTCATGTGATTTGAACATCCAGTATCGATGTACCATGTGGTATCCATACCTTCTCTTCTACCATTTTTTTGCATCATATCTAATAGATTATCACCATGTGATGTATTTGAAGTATTTTCATAGTTAGCTTGATTCATTTTATGGCCTCCTTGGTTGTTTTTTGAGTAACAATCCCTTGCAAAGTGATCTAGCTTGCCACAGTTGTAGCATTCCTTTGTGTATTCCCTTCCTTGATATCGACCTCCTCTTCCTGTTGCTCTGCTCTCCCCCTTGCTCCATAGCTTTGACTCACTCTATCTTGATCATTGCTTGATCTTCCTCTACATCTACCTTGTCCATTGTGTCCACCTCTCTTTCCTTTGCCTTTACCTGCGTAAAAGACTTGGGCTTCATTGCCCTTGAGTGATCTTCATTGAGGTTCATTTCCTCAGCCACCATGAGTGTGACTAAATTCTCAAAATCTAGTAATGAGTCTCTCACATATACTGAAGTAGTGAATGGCCTCCATTTGTCATCATCCCTTAGCCCATTTAGTGTATGAGCTACCAAATCATCATCATCGATGGAGCTACCTATTGATCCTAAGGCATCAGCAATCCCTTTTACCTTGAGGATATAATCACTGATGCTGTTATTTCAAGTCTTTCTTAAGTTGTTCTTCTCATTCTTGAGCTCAATCTTTCATGCCTTTGTGGAGATGGAGTATAATCTCTCTAGGGCCTCCCACACTTTCTTGGATGAGTCCAAGTCTTGGATATGATCAATCATGCTACTATTAATTTGTTGAGATAAGATGAATATGACTCTTCTATCTCTTTCAATCCACTCATCCACTTCCTTTTCCTGTGCTTGAGTGAGTGGCTCTGCATATTGAGGCATAGGCTCAGCTCCACTAACTAATCCCCATAGCCCCTTGCCCATGAGAAAATTGCTAACCTGAGGGTTGGTAGTTTCCTTTCTCCAACTTCTCTACTTGTATAGCATACTCAGCCATTGCTTATGATTCTATGTTTCCTAAGCCTTTTTTAGTGTGATAGAGTAGGACGAGTTCAAAATGGTTACCTTCTTATATCTTTCTCACTTGGTATGTATTGAGGAACTAGCTGCAAGCTTCAAGGTTCACTTCTGAATACTATTGTAGCTCACCAAATTGCTACAAATCCTTTCTTGAGAACTTTACTAGCTTTAGATAGTTGCTTTGGAGAGCTCTGATACCATTTTGTTGGCAACGATTCAACACCCCTATGCAGCTTTGGAAGGTTTTAGGCCCTTAGAGGTTGTTTTCCATAGTGACCCTGAGTTACTCTGTAGGTTCGACTAGTCATCGGTATGGTTGTCTGCCTATGTGCAAAGACACACTTTCAGGATTTACAACTTTACTCAAAGATCACTTGGAGCATAGTTATGAAACTCACACCACCTTAAATACAATCTTTAAGCAATCAAATGCAAATGGAATCACTTGAAATGGATAGCAAAAGAAAGAGTTACAGCCATAATAAAATGGTGTTGAAAACTAGCTCATTCCTCAAGGAGGTAGTGAGTAATAGCTGACCACAAAGAAGAGTAAGCTAACAAAATGACTAACTAAGCAAGGGTTTGCATACAGTAACTTCCTTATATTCTATACTAGCTCTAGGAAGAGATTAGAGGACGTCTTTTACTCTCGACTTTGATTCATACATATATAGGTTGTCCAAAAGTGCTCCTACAATTTTGCAAGAATCTCTCAATCAGACTCTTAACATTTTTGGTAAGCTATGATTTAGGAAGGTGGTTGAGGCTACTTGATAGCTGACATTCGTGATATGAAACCTCTAATTAATAGGTCCACTTTTCATCTATGCCTCTAAGACTTTAGCTATGATTTAGGCAAATATTCAGAATTCTTGCATGGCAGAACATACCGAACCATCGGACTCCTGTACTTCTAGACCACCAAAAAGACATCGGAAGGACATTGGACTGCATGTTCCCTGACATTTTTAGGCCACTGGAAAATATTGAAAGTCACCAAAAAAATACCGGACTAACACCAGACTGCATGATCCTTGAGACTTTTAGGCCACCAAAAAAATACCAGAAAGACATCAAAAGAATATCAGGCCACTAGAAAACCACGGGAATAATATCAAAATAAAATTTGGCCATCTTCAAGGCTTGATTTTTAACAGGTCACCCCCAAGAGTTGATTGAAGTGGTTGGCAATAAGTTATATATTCTATTCATGGTGCATTCCACCTCTTGGTTGTCTACCATGTATGGTATCTCTTCCTTGTTTAGGAGTATACATATTTCTTTACACATGAAGAGATGGAGAAGATTATCAATAGTCTTGGTATTGATTATCATTCTATACATGTCCCAATGATTGTATTTTATATAGAGTTGAATATGTAGACAATGTGACATGTCCAAAATATCAATCGTTTTGATATAATGAGGAGAAATTCAAATTTCCAAAGAGAGTATTGAGGCATTTTACATTGGCTCCATGAATCAAGTGTATGTTTCAAAGTCTAGATCTATCAAAGTTCTTTAGTTGGAGATCTGACTATAAAAGCACAGATGGAGTAATGAGAATTCTACCAGATCGTCCAATATTTCAACACATTGATTTCAAATGTTTTGATTTTGCAAAAGATCCACACAATCTAAAGTTGGGTGTTGCATTACATGGAGTTCATCCATTTTCAATGAAATCTAGTAACTAATCTACATGGCTAGTGGTAGTGATCAACTATAATATTCTACCATATCTTAGCATTAAGTAAGAACATTTAATGCTTTCACTTTTAATATCACATAAATGATAAGATAAATGCATAAATGTATATGTAGCTCAGTGATGAGTAGCACCTCCTTTAATGTCAATCCGGGAAGACTTGAGGATGGTATGAAGACCTCGAGCAAGTGGCTGCACAAGTGCGTGAGTGAGAAGCACACTAGCATGCACACACATACACACACACGCACACACCAGGCAAGACCAAGAGTGAGAATCAATGGAGTTTTTAGATTACTTTCAAAATGCTCTTACAAGTTCGTTTCAATTACAATCTAACCTCAAAAATGAGCTCTCTAGCTCTTTTTATAGTTTTTGGCTAAGTTTTGGCCCTGTCCAGACCTAGTGTCCGGCCTAGTTAAAAATTAGGTTCCAGGGCTTATTTGAGGGCTCAAACGAGATCTAAAAATTACGAAAATTGGCAGGTAGATACTTCTAAAGCTCCTCAAGCTCAAGGACTCCTTGGCTTGCACAAAATGGAGCTACAAAAATATGAAATGGTATTTACAATGGTGTTTAGTGATGAGAATCACTTTTAATTGGTGTAAGGGTTTTTGAAAAGTTAAAGGGTTGCCTAAGTGCTAGATTTGCGTGGATGCTCATACTTACTTCTTCATGAGGAAAATTATTGGCCTATTTGCCAGATCTTCTTTGACTACCATGTCTGCCTATGCTGTCCCTTCGCTCTGACTCTCTTCGTCTGGTGGCTCCTTCGGTTCCCTGACTGCTGCCAACACCCCCCCCCCACTCTCGCGTCTATCGCCCCTGACAGACCCTTGTCTCGAGGATTTTTGAACATAGTATTGGACAACATCGGAGGCTAGGTGGTGTTCTTCGAGTCGCAGGCCACGTGCTAGATCTGTGAGCAGCTCATCCCAATTCACAGGACCGGGAACCTCTGGATGAGGCACCCTCAATTGTTCTGAGTAGATAGTTCTCTCCACAGCAAATAATTGGAGGAGATGGGATGGTCTGGGTATAAAGATTTCGGAGTGATATTCCCAGAATCCGGTGATGAACATCTCCTCAAAGGTCTGTTTAAAGCAGGCTGGGAGGTATTTGATTCTGGCGTGCCAAGCATATATTACTTCAATGGACGGGGTGGTACTCATATCATACACTAGATCTTGGTTTCCTATCATAAAGCCTGCACCTGAGAAGTGAGGGTCCTTAATGTTTTTAAACGTCCTGAAGGTGATCAGCATTAATTCAAATATTTTCATGCACATCTGGGCCATCACATCAGGATTATTGCGTAGCCTAGTACTCGAGTGATGGATTGTAGAAATCATGTAATTGACTGTGGGAGGTCCTCGTGGAGGTGCTAGGTAAACATAATTTAACCATTTTGCACAGGCTTTGATGTCTCTGACAGCTATAGTGAATTCAGGCCAGGTGCGTCGTCGCAGAACTGGAATGTAACAAGGGTTGTACTTAATAAACAACGGCATATTATTCCAGGTTCGGACCATTTCTGGATACGTTTCCAAAAGCCTGATTCTCCAGGTGGGTTGATGGATGGACCCACGCTGAGCACTTTCCGGTAGATCATCCGGACCAAATTGTGTAGCAAAGGTGGGAGGTTTGCCACATTGTCGTTGAATCTCTGCGTTGTAATCGGCCAAAAGTATACAGAATGGCACATACTGGTCATTATTGGTGCCGATCCATCTATGGTGAGACATGCTTCTGAAGTATTCAGACTTTATGACAGTCTCTTCTAAATTCGCTAGTGATTGGATCTAAATTGCCACCCGTTCTTCGTGAGTGTTCGCTGTCCTTTCCAGTGTCTGAAGCCACTCGGGTGCTTCCACTTCCAATGTGTCTAGTCCCTCTGAGGTTCGTCGCCCGCCTGGCATTGGCATAGGAACATACGGTTCCTCGTAAGAATCATCTACCTCAATAGGGACTAGCTCTTCTTGCTCTGGTTCTACCACAGGGGATGGCTGTCCCTCGTATGTCAGTAACCTCCTTTGTAATTCTGCTACCTGCTCGGTTAAGGCCTTCACTTCGTCTGAGGTGGAGGTTGATGGGACACTCTTCGGTTGTTCTTCCTATTCCTTCAGCCTGCTCTGAAGTGTGTCACGCTCTCTTTCCAAGTCATCATGGGCTTCCAGGAGATCTGCATAGCTTTCCAGAATGGTTTTCATCGTCTCCGTGGGAATTGCTTTAAATTGCTCTGGATCTATCTCGTGAGGGGAGCCTTCCATTGCCGCTTCCAGATTCTCTTCATTTTGTTTTTGCAATCTTTTGTTCTCCTCCAGTGCTGTGGCCATATGTTTCCGTAGTAGCGCCAAGTTGCGTCTGACTCGCAGGTTATCGGCCTGGTATACTTCGAGCAAAGCTTCTAGTTGTTTTACTCCTGATTTTGTCGATGGTTGTGGTGTCTCCAATAGTGTTTGGTGAGCCTGCTCAAGCGTTGAATAGCGTTGATTCACTTCTGCATTTTCCTCTTGTAGAATGTGAAGTTGTCTTTGTAAGTTCTGATGGTGCGTTGTCAGCTGTTGATACCGGCCGTTGAGAGCCCTATACTCATTCTGGAGCTGATATACACATTGATTTAATGCTAAAAATATGCTATTTACATTGAATAATGATGGGAGGGGTGAAGATGCAGGGGGAATGGGGGCGGGAATGGGAGTTGTGAAAGATGTGGACGCAAGTGGAGATGTGGGTGGAGGGGGTATGGGGGATGTAGGTGGCATGGGGGGAGGGAGCGGTGCTGTGGCAGGAGAAGTTTCCATCGTGTCGATTGTTTGAGTGACAGTGTAGATAGGGATCGTGGGTGGAGTGGATGTGACGTCAGTGAACAGATTGGTGAAAGTGGGCATGGTGACTCCCCCGAATTGGATTCCCGGAGAGAGTGGGATGCCCATGACAATGGTAGTGGTAGTGGACGTGGTAGTGCTAGTGTCATGTGGTGGAGTGAAGTGTGTAGTGCGAGGTGGGGATGGTGGTGACAGTGGTGCTTCCTGATGTTCGTCGGCTTGCGTTGTCTCTCCTGGTGCTGGTACATTGATGTGAATTTGTTTCCCGGACCTCCTGGGACGAACGGGAACCCTCTTCTCAAATCTGTGAATGTAGGCCATTGCTTCATGGATGGCCTCATCCAATCCTACTGCATCGGCATGAAGGTTTATGGACTCAATGAACATCTCGTCCACACCTTCCTCAGCTAACAACTGGTTCATGAGTTTCTTGCCCGATTCCAGTGACATCTTATGCTGTTCTTGAACCAGTTGCATTGTTCGATATAGTCTCTTGATTTGTGCCGAGTACGCAGGGGCACTTGCCAGCTCAGAGAGCTCGTCATATTCTTGTTCCTCGTAGGTTTCTTCTTCTTGTTCCTCGGCGTCGACTTCTACCACTTCTGGTCGGGTGGGGGCTGCTGTTGTGGTCTGGGGTTGTTGTTCCTGAGCTTGTTCTGCTTCCGTCTCGAGATTAGAATCATAGATCAATCGGGCTACTTCTTCATCCGTGAGATCGTTGAGAGTAAAACCTTGTGGGAATTCCAGATCTGAAGGGACGGGTGGGAATACCAGATTAGGCCCCTCTGTGCTTGGTCTTGGTAGCCGGATTGTGAATGGCCTAACGCGTCGTGTCTGGGGAGGGGTAATTTCTGGTGTAGTGGTGGCTCCCCTTGGTTGAGCACAGGGTAATTGTACTCCCCCCCTCATTTTCTTTGATGGGGGACTTGCTGCTGATAGTCTTCTTTGGAATTCCTGGGTGCGGGGCCAAATGAGTGCCCTCTGAATAGGCACGTCATAAGCCAGACATCGGTAGATTATCTTGGTTAGAGCGCAACATCCATGAAGCACGTTTTTCTGCTTCTTGTTCCACCTCTGATGGGCTAGGTGGATCTGATCGATGATCCAGTGTGGCACGTTGATGGGAAGGCTTTCTGTCTCTGCTAGATACAAGCTGAACCAAATTTTCTTTGGGGGCATTGTGAATCTTTCCTGGGCGGGGAAGGCAAAATGTTGCATGATGGTCCGCAGGTGAAGCGCAATGGTAGGTGTCATCGCTACCATATCCTTCAGCTTATTAAGATCTTTGTGTTTCATTCGACCTGGAACCATTGTTTCCTTCTCTGTGGGGATGTGCATGCCATACATACCCAATGCTTCTCTTACCAGATTGAGGGTCAACTTGAATCTTTTAAGCTCATGACCCGGCAGCAGCGATGGCAACACAAAGGTACTGTCGCCTCCTTTGGCCCTGCTTGGCGTGATGGTACTGATCAGATATGAACATCGTAAGAAATCCGGCTTTGGTAAGTGGGCCCTGAAATAACTGTCCACACCTGCTTTGATCCAAACTGATCGCATGACTTCGGCGTTTTGATAGCTTTCAAACTCGCGCGTGAAAAAGTGGTATCGACCCCATTTGCCATTAAATTCCAACTCTGCTTCCTAGAAATATGTTCCATCGCCCAACGGTCCCGCGACATCACTGAACCAGTGAGCGTGTTTACCTACTTGAGACGTGTGCCCTTGAGGAGGATCCTGAATGGGGAGTACATGCACGGCTTGAAGTTCTTGTGGCCTTGCGGTGAGATGTGGCTCGAGGAGGAGTGTTTCTATGTCCACAATCTGGGCACCGGATCCGGCTTGAGAACTTGCACCTGCTTCTGCCATGGCCCTGTTTGCTGGTTGGTTCTGTGAGAATATAGAACCACGTGTTAACATCGTAATGGACAGAATGAATCCGTTGTTGTCCCCGTTACAACATTAACATGAGGTAGATGGTGAGTTAGTGGTTAGTAGGTGCACAAAGACAGTGTGTGTAGTTAGTTCGTGGGTGGTCCTAGGAGACTAATGCAGTTAGTAAGTGGGGATGAATTTACAAATTGGGGTCGGGGGGTTTATTACAGGTCTTAGGCTGCCAATTGCAGTGGATGGGTCTTGTTCTTGGTGTCGTAGAGGCTCTAGAGAGCTTTATAGTTGTATCGGCTTGAAAATGAGGCCTTTTAGGGACCCATTTACAAGCGATTATGTTCGTGCTCATGGGCCTTAGTGTGTTCTTGAGTGTTGAAAACAAGTGGATGCTGGCTGCGCCGGTGAATGGGTTACGCTGTATAGGTTGTGGCTTTGGCGTAGCTATTTGTGCCCGCAAGCAAGCCTTAGGCACCCAAATTTGTCTTGATTGTGGACTAGCCTTCATCGACTTCTTGGGCACCCAAATAGATTTCACGTTAGCAGAAGAATTTCCGAAAGACTTCTTATTAGTGACGTGTTGTTGGTTACTAATAAGAGGCTTTGCTCACGTGGTTGGCTTGAGTGCAACCGGGTGTTCACCTTTCCTCACCCACACTTGGTTTACTTGCTGAGATATTTTGCTGCGCAGGTACTTTTGATTTCCGGCATAGGTAGTACTCTGCTTCTTCTGCCTTTGATCCTCCTTTGGTTGCTGCCTCCTTTTGTCCTTTGGAAAAGAAGGGGGTTCCGTTGCATCCCTGACTCCTTTTTTGAGAATATCATTCCTCTGCAACACATAGTTTTGGACAAGAACAGCATGGTCAACTTCATGTGCACCCCTGGAGGGACCAGGAGTCTGTGCCTTTCCTAGTTCCTTGAGTGCTCCATTATCTAACTCTACTGTAATTCGACTATGATTGACCCATACCTGAAGAAGTCCACTTCTTAGGTTCAAGTTGACTGCTTGGTCATAGATCTAGTCTTGACCCAAGACAAGGGGTTCCGTGAGGTCCTCATCTTGACACACTAGTACTTTAACTGTCATTGCCTCATCATGAATGTAGAGGGGAAGTTCCACCTCGCCCATGCAAGGGGTTTCCACACCTCCCAATCCTATGAGATACGCTTCCACAGGATTGACAGTTAACTGCAACTCTTGACAGTAAGACAATTTAACAGCACTAGTGGCTGCACCTGAGTCAATCAAGGCTCTTACGGTCCTTGCACTCTTTCCTTGTCCTATATCTAAGGTTACAAAAGGACGTCGATCAGTTATCCTATGTGAGCTTGTTCCTGCGACTTCACACATTGCCATATGATATCCTCGATTGGCATAGTCATTTGTTCTAGGCTGATCTCTACTTTGCCTTCGTAATTTCATCCTTCTGATGCGTTCTAAAGCTTCTGCTTGAGCTTCTTCTCGAATTCGCTTTTCTTCCTCTTTGCGTTTCTTAGCAGTGTTGAGTCGGCTGAGCATTTCCTCCGTGAGGGGTTCTTGATACAGCCTGACTCTGCAACCGCTAATATAGTTAGGGAGAACATCACCCTCTAACGTGGCTAGTTGTACTGCTCCGCTCGTGGAAATCCTATTGATGATCATAGGTCCGTAGCCTCTCTTTTCTAGTTTCCTTGCGTGTTGTTTCAGTGTATAGACTAAGACTAGATCTCCTGCTTTCAAGCCTTTATCCTTCACATGGGCATCAAAGTATGCCTTCTGTCTCTTCTTGGCTGCATATATTCCTGCAGCTGCTCTCAGTCTTGTTTCTCCTAATCGTTCAAGGTCAAAGATCCTAGAGGAGAGCTCATGACCTGTCCATTCGTGCTCTTGTGCTATTCTCAATGTAGGAATCAGGAAGTCCAGGGGTAGCACAGCGTTTTGGCCAAAAACCATCTGAAAGGGGGTGGCTTGGAGTACCGTTTTGTAGGCGACTCGGTATGCCCAAACAGCATGATGTAGCTGTTTGTCCCAATCAGAGTGTTTAGTGTTTACTAATTTTGTCAGTACATTGCATAAGATCTTATTGGTGCTCTCAGCTTGCCCATTAGCTTGAGGGTGATAGGGGGCAGATTTCTTATGTATTACTAAGAATTCTTGGAGTAGATTTTCAATCACTTCGTTCAAGAAATGAGTGCCTCTATCACTTACAAGCTCTATAGGTAGCCCATATCTCGTGAATACATTCTCAAACAAGAATTTGGCAGTTGTTTGAGCATCGTTCTTTGTCGTAGCCTTTACCTCTACCCACTTGGTGAGATAATCTGTTGCAACAATGATGTATTCCGCATGAGAACCTTTAGCTGGGGGATTAATAGGACCTACGAAGTCTATTCCCCACTTAGAGAATGCACGTCCACCCATCATAGGTTTCAGTGGCATCTCATCTTTGCGTATAGGATACTGAGTCCTCTGACAGACATCACACCGTTTCACATAGGTATGTGCGTCCATGTGAAGGGTAGGCCCCCAGAAGCCCGCAAATAGTATTGCCTTGATCACCCGATTCGGTCCAAAGTGTCCTCCTGCTACACCTTGGTGAGCAGTTTCCAAGATCTTCAGATATTCACTTTCATGTACACATAGCCTCAGGTAACCATCTTTACCACGCTTATATAGATTATCACCAATGAGTGAGTAATCCAGGGCTTCTTGTTCTAAACTCCTTTTCCTAGCCAGAGTCATGTCTGGAGGGAATGCTTTCGTCCTTAGGAAGGATACTAGTGGTTCACTCCAATCTGGCACAATGGATACTTGATACAGAGTGGCGTGTTCCACTGGTGGTTTAGTGCAACAGATTGGGCATTCCTTGCACAACTTTTGGACATCCGCTTCCATAGTCGGCCAATGCACTCCGAGTCTCTTTAGGGTCTGTAAAGTTCGTTGCTTTGAGTAGTGTTGCTCTAATGCACCTACATGTGCTAATTGCAACCATTTAGCGTACTCATCCTCTTCTACGCAACAAGCCAAGATCCCTTGATCTGTGTGCTTGTACATGCTTCCTGCCATGATGTGGTACTTTTGGGCTTTTACAACCTCTCTATTCCGTGTGTTTACCACTGGATGGTTAGTGTTACCGTTAGTGTCCATGTGAAAGGCCAAATGGCCACCGGACACTTCTTTGTATATGTTCTTTAATAAAACATATAGTGGCCTGGTCAGTCACAGACTGTAAGTTCGACCGCATTTGTAAAACCTAAGAAGTCTGTCTTCGTGCTCCCTGTGTACTGCGTTTTCTGCGTATTCTACAACATCTGTGCGTAGTACTGTGTGTGGCGACCAGAGCTCGGTTTTCTACTTTGAGCATATCGTCGTGGAGCTCTCGAGAAGGAGAGTCCAGTGTGGTGCACGCCATCGAATTACTTCACTGGTATCAGAGCAGTTCGAGGCAAAAAGCTTTGTACCTTTTGTGCGAGCGAAGCGAGCACCGTTTTCTCCAAGGCTTTCGACTAAGGCGGCAGACTAAGGCGGCGACCAAGGCATAGACCTTGGCATACCTTGTCATCTGAGTCACCGAAGTCACCGTTGGCGCCGTTGGCTGCGCGCGAGGGAGGACCTCAACGATCAAGGAATATAGAGGTTCCCGGTACTTCCCGGGAGGTCACCCATCCCAGTACTGTTCCCCCCAGAGCTCGCTTAACCGCGGCAATCTCTTGCCACTAAGCTACACTCTTGTGGTGTTTGAAGAAGGGGAAAGACTAAGGTTGGCATTACCTTGAACAAGTTTTGGTCCCTCAAAGCTTCATTTTTTTTTTTTTATAAAGGAAGTTCGGCAATAGCCTACTCTCCCGGACTTGAATTAAATTAAGAAACAAAGGTACAATGGAAGGGGACTAGTGCCCACGGGACCCCCCAAATCCCACAAAGCAGGGGAAGCATGATTGAATCCTAGGTTGCATTACAGAGAAGGTTAATCACCCTCTCATCGCCCACATGCGGGGCCCACTTGGGTTTGAGCTTGTTGTTGATCAGCAGGAGAACTTGATGGTGTCTGAAGGGGGGGGACTTCTTGCAGTTAACAATCCTTTTGCCCAGGAGGAATAGTGATTTCTCAATCGACCACTCCCTGGGGGGATCGCCGAAGTTGAGAGCACACCTCTCCCGCCAAATTTTCCACAGGACTTCCCCTCTGATGGCGTTCCAGAGTGTCGCAGAGCAGCCGATCGCTTCTCCCAGAAGGACTTGTTTCCAACTAAGCTGTTTTTGAAGTCTGATTTTCATTCCAACCGTTTGCCAGATTCTGTAGGAGTTGGGGCAAGTAAGGAAGATGTGTGGGACATCTTCGATAGCACGGTGGCAGCGTTTGCACCAAGGAGGGATCCCACAAAGTTTGCTAGCCTTATGGTTGGTCCAAATTCCTCGATGAAGAATTTGCCATAAGAGGACGGACTTCTTAATCTCAATAAGGGGGTGCCAGATACCCATGAATTTCATGTCCCACCGAAGCCGCGTCCAAGACAGGCACCACTTCTTGTTGAGGCTGATCTGGAGGTCAGCCGTTTCTTTGATGTTCGGGATTTTGAGTAGGCTATTTCCGTTGTGCCATTTGAGACCAAGCGAGTTCGGTGAGTCGTGTCCCATGAGAAGGCGCGTCTTGCGGCGATCCCAAGCGAGGCATCTGCTTTGCAAAGTGTTCCATTCTTCGTAGGAGATGTTTATGCGAGGGTCAATATCCTCGAAGTTGATCCAGTTGTTGGTGTCATGTTTCCAGAGGTGTTTCCATTTTTTGAATCCTTTGTTCCATAGCTTCTTGGCATTTTGAATGTTCCACGGCTCCACACTCAGGATGCCATGTATCGGAAACCAGATAGAGTCGTTTTGTCTGACTCCGGCCGCCCACTTCCAGTCCTCACTAATTCTTGTGAAGCTTTTGACTTTATTCCAGCCCTTCCAAAGGGAGCACACGAGATTGGAGCCTTTCGGGAAGACAGGGATCGGGGAGAAAAGCAGGGTCATGATGTCAAGATTCTTCCAGTTCGGGAACCCCGTGAGGGCCAACTCATTCTTGTTTCTGAAGATCAGCTTGGCCCACGAGGCCTCCCTATTGCACCAAGCCCTAATCATCCATTTGGCTGCCAGTTTGTTAGCCATACACCCAATGTCCAGGATACCAAGCCCCCCGCTATCTCTAGGGCTAGTGCAGATGGCCCATTTGATTTTAGGCACCCCCCTTCTGTTATGATCGCCCGTCCAAAGAAAGTTTCTACAGATACGATTCAGTTTGGACAGGCCTTGCTCATTCGGTCTCCAACAAGAAAGGAAATAGATGGTAGAAGAGAGGAGGAACGTGTTGATAACCATCGCACGCCCAGCGAGATTGATTTGCATACCTCTCCAATAGTTAAGTTTGTTTTCGAGTTTAGCCAACACCCAGTTCCATCGCTGCTCCATAGAGACGCCAAACCCCAAGGGGATTCCAAGAAGTCGAAGGATTTGGCCCTGCGGAATGATTTGACAGCCATGATTAGTGAGAAGGCCAGGGTGCTGTCCCACAATAGCCTTGAAGGCGGTCTTGGAGTGGTTGATTTTGGATCCAGAGGCATCACAAAAGGTAGCAAGACACCTCCAGAAAGTCTCCAGGCTGGTATTATCATTGTGGACGAACGCGTTCATATCATCAGCAAAAAGTCTCATGATGATTTGACTGTGGTCGTGAGGCAGCCGGAGGCCTTTGATATTGCCAGCCTCCACATGATGAGCCACAAGTCTGCTCAGCCCCTCAGTGGCGATGGCAAAAAGAAGGGGGGCCAGAGGGCAACCTTGTCTAATCGATCTTCTAAGATGGATCGCCTTCGAAAGTTTGCCGTTAACGTTAATTTGGGTCGTTGCGTTTCCGAGAAGGGTCGCGATCATCTTGGTGAATTTCTGACTAAGTCCGAGATCTTGGAGCGACTGCAGAATATAGTCCCATTCTAGCCTGTCGTAGGCTTTGTCAAAGTCGATCTTGATGAAAACCACATCTTGATTAGACTCATTTGCAAATTGAATACCTTCCCAAATATCCATAATGGTTTCCAGGATAGACCTGCCTTTGATGAAACCTTTTTGGTCCTCACTAAGCCAAGATCTCAGGTGGCACGAGAGTCTGTTGGCAATGACTTTGGCGATGATCTTGTATCCTATTTGGAGCATCGTAATAGGCTGCCAGTTCTCGATTCTGTTCTTTTCCCCCTTCTTGTGTATCAACTTGATAATTCCATTATTTAGACAAGAAGGAAGAGCACCAAACTTTAGCGCTTCTTGCCAAACCATCCGAAGAGGAGTGGCAACCACCAGCTTGAAGGATTTAAAGAACTCGTTAGTGAGTCCGTCGGGTCCGGGGCTTTTACCGAGGGGGAGGGCATCAATGACCTCAATGATTTCCGATTCCGAGATAGGGGCATGAAGAAGGGAGTGGAGGTTGGGTGGTATCCTCCGGGGGGAAACCCTAGAAATGGCAGCCATACAGTCCCTTCTATGGTGGGAAAGGGGGTTCGATGTTCCCAGGAGTCTCGTGAAGTGCCCCTCGATGATGCCAAAATTATCTTCTTCCGAGTTGCAAACATTGCCATGTGGGTCTAGCAGTAGGGGGATCGACTCTCTGCTGTGTTTCCTTTTAAGGATACGACACATCTCTTTGGTGGGTCTGTCGGCTTTGCCAGCCCACCACTCCTTGAAGAAGATTTGCAAGTTTTTCCTTTGTAATTCTTCCTCGTATCTCAACGCTGCTCTGATTTTCCTGAGGCCTTTCTGGGCTTGTTGTTTTCCTTTGTTCACTTCCTCCTCGAGCCGCCAGAGTCTGTGGTAAAGGGCTTCCCTACGAGCCCGCCACATAGTCTCGAGCATCTTCTTAGTTCTGATCATGATCTTACGAGACTTGTCGACCGCACTTCTCCAGCACTTGGCAGGGGCCAAGCCAGAGGCGAACGCCACTTTCCACACATTGGCAATTTCTTGGTGGACAGAAGGGATAGAGAAGGTGGTTGCGTTGGCATGGAACCACGGAGCCTTGCGGATTTTGTTGGAAGGTTGAAAAGTGATAACGATCGGGTAGTGATCAGAGATAGTGAGGTCAGTGCGTTGCGTGATGGTAGGGTGACCCCACTGTTGAGTAAAACTCTGGGAGATGTAGCATCTATCGAGTCTAGCTTTCCTCAGGTCCTCGCCCGCTTGGAGATTCGACCAAGAAAAGCCACTCGAATCTTTGAACTCAATCAAATCCAAGTGGAGTTTGGTCAGGTCCCACGTTTCTTTCTCCCGACTGTCGATGACCCTGCCCTTGCCCATCCATCTGTCCATAGGGTCTTCCACCATGTTGAAGTCTCCAAAAATAAGCACGTTGTGGGGAAGTGAGTCTAAGGAAGCCCAAGTGTTCATTCTCTCCAAATCCACGTTAGGGGCATACAAAGAAACCATAGTGACACAAAGAGGAGCACCAAAAGAGGCAGCAATCCAACGGTGACTTACATCTTCAATGGAGTTTTCAAGCTTTTCAAACCAGAGTTGTTTAACACCGATAACCGTTCCTCCAGACCCCCGCTGGTGCTTCGTTGGGATCCACACATGGGCCGAGGAGATCTGTCTGAGCCGCTTCTGGAGGTCTTCTCCGTCAATTTTAATCTCTTGAATACATATAAAGTCTGGGTTTACGCTAATGTCGCGAAGCCATTGACCAATGATGGTCGCTCTTGAGGGGTCGGTTAGCCCTCGAGCATTTAGCGAGATGACAATCATTTTTGCATTGATCCCTCTTTGCGGGAGGGAGCTTTATCCTTTCTTCTCTTGACTTCATCTTTCTTTTTCGCTGGGATCTGATCCCGGCTTAGAAGTCGGTTCTTGTGGGGGCTTTTCCAGGGTAGCTCCATAGGCTATTTTCCTTTGCGGGATGTCCCTTGCTGGGGAGACTTGGGCCCCGTGCTCGGCACCGTTTCCGGGATCGTCGATCCAATGATGGAACTTTCACTATCCATGTTGTCTTCGTTACTAGTGGTGAAGCCATCTTCTTTGCTTGTAGTGTAACCCTCCTGGGGGGTTTCTTTATTGTCATGGATCTCTAGGGCTTTGTCGTAGTTGTCTATCTCAAGTATCTTCCCCCCTGGGTAGTCAAGCTCATTGATCTCCTTTTCTAGGTTGCAATACAAATTGTTGAAGGGGGTAGGCAGCAGGTTGTTTCTCTCACCGTTGGCCCTAGGGCTTCTTTTCCTTCTTCTTCTAACTTCCATAAAGCCATCAGCATCGGCTTGCGGATTAAGGAGGCCCTTGCCTTCCCCCACCCTGGTCGAGTGGGTCAAATCGCCAATGTTGTCTTGAGCGGTTTTGGAGGCTTCTTGAAGGCGCTTGTTTTTTTGCCTGAGAGGGCACTCTTTAATCCTGTGACCTTGTTGGCCACAACGAAAGCACGCGTTGGGAAGGTTTTTGTATGTGATGTCCTGTTCCCAAACATCTCCTTCGCCCATGTCCACTTTGATCGTTGAAGGAAGTGGCGAACTGAGGTCGGCCTCGACACAGATTTGGGGGTGCCACCTAGCATTGAACGAGTGTCTTGCACCTTCATAGATGAGACCACCAACGTCTTCGCGTGAAGCCAGCGGCTTGCCGATAGGAGAGACAATGTCCCACACGAAGTTGTACAAGAAGTAAGGAAGGTTAGGGAGCTCAACCCAAAGAGGGTACCGAAGCGACTTCGATTTGTCGGGAGTAAAGTCCGGGGACCATCTGAATAGGCACAGGGTCGCCCGACCGAACTGCCAGGTGCCAAAGCTAAGGGCTTGGAACGCCATCTCTTCATTTTCAAAGACTAGTAGCATGTGGTTCGCTGGTAAGAACTGACATTTGTTAACAATTAGTCCTCGAGGGAACCACTCTTTTCGAAGCCATTGTCGCACAGTTTCGAGCGGAGGCCTAGGGCCAAACACTTGGCCGACGAGGCAAACTTTCTTGAGCTCCTCCTGAGCCGACAGAACTGCGGGTCTACTGAGGGAAACAATGGGGGATTCAAAACAATTGGATGCCCCAGGGGCGGCACACGACCCCCCCTCCAGCAGAGCGGCCAGGAAATCGGTCTCCCTAGGGGGAGGGGCCCGATTACTTTTGACGAGAGAGGGTGAAGCCACATCCATGGCCAAAAGGAACCAGCACCCACCCGTGCCCCCCGAATTTACTTTGGCATTGAGAGACCTCAACCCACTAGCGGGAAGACTAGGTCATTGCGGGAAATGGGATCCAGAGAAGCCCAAAAGTAGCACTCTTCTTTTTTGAAACTTTACTCTTTTTCTTTTTTCTTCTTTTTCTTTTTCCCCCTTCTTTTCTTTTTTTTTTCTTCTTCTTTTTTTTTTTTCCTTTTTCCCTTTTTTTTTTTCTCTCTTCTTCTTTTTTTTTTTTCTTTTTTTCTTTTTCGAAAAGAACTCTTCAGTCGGTCGTGACTTGAGGTAGATACAATTCTACATCAAGCATCTCGTCTGTGTCAATCGCAGCCCGCCCCGCGATGGACTGAATCCAGTCAGTCGCGCCCGTGTCAATCGCAGCCCGCCCCGCGATGGACTGAATCCAGTCAGCACCAGGTGGTCGCGGTTCAGCACCAGGTGGAGTTAGCAATTTCTCGTCTGTGTCAATTGCAGCCCGCCCTATTTCTGAAGCAATTTTGGGGTGTTTTTGGAGCCATTTTGGAGTACTTTCGCACGTAGTTCTCTTCACACAGGTCCAAGAACATCAAGAAGAGTGTTCCTTGTACTTCTCAGACAATAAATATCAACCTTTGGGGCTGTATTTTCAGCCACACCCGTAAAACTACAGGTTTCTCGAGGGGTTTTCAGTTTTGGTGGGAGCAGTCGCTGCAAATTTATGCAGGTTTTTAAAGCCTAAAACATCAGAGTTGACAGACACTTGCAGGTGTTATTGGCTAGTTTTTTGGGCTGTGTATTCAGCCTTTCAGTGTCATTTTACTGCATATATTGAGCACATACACACCATGTATGCTTCTGTGGATACCGCTTATGTACGTCCATGTGGGCATTGATATAGCGGTTACGTTCTTTGCATAAAGCCTTTTACGTTTGATAAAGAGGGTCGTGGTGAGGTTTTCTTAACTGGGAGACACCCAGATGTCGGGGTCTCTTCGGTGATGCAGGTGGAAGACTTACCCAGCCTCGCCATAGGAGATGTATGATAGTTGTTCATAGGTGCTCGATAAGCCTAGTTGGCTTCTATTGGGTAACTGATTATATGCAGTGGAGTCAGTGATTCACTATGCAGGTAGACATGTTAGTACTTGCAGTTTTATGATACTTTGACACTGGTCATATGCTAATTTTGCAGAGGATACTCTGGCAAAATTTTTCCAGATTTCTGGTTTAGTCAACTATATAGTGGTCGATTTACTCCTTGATACACTTATTTGTTGGTGTTTGGACTCTTCTAGCTCCATTATCATTCTATTCAGTTCTCTACGATCATGGCATCAGAGGTCTCAGGCACATCCGGTGGATCAGGGTCTAGTGCTAGCGTTCCGAGGAGGAGCTATAACTTGCAGGGCAAAGACCATTTTGAGATCCGAAAATTTGATGGCACAAACTTTGCTCTATGGAAGAATCAGATTAAAGATGTGCTGATTCAAAGAAGGCAATGGAAGCCAGTAAATGGGATTTCAAAGAAGCCTGCTGACATGGATGAAGATGATTGGGATGAGTTAGATGAAATGGCCAGGTCTACCATTCGCTTGCACCTAGCAGATAATGTTTACTTTACAGTATTAGACTGTGAAAGTGCAGAGGAGCTTTGGAAGAAGTTATGCAATACATATGAAAAAGAGACGGCATCAAATAAAGTATATCTGATGAGAAAATTATACGACCTTCGTATGAAGGACACAGATAGTGTTGCTGCTCATCTAAATGAGTTTGATGCCATATTCTCCCAGTTACAGGCTCAGAAAATGGATATGGACAATGAAATGAAAGCAGTATTGCTGTTATGCACCCTGCCATCATCATGGGATACATTTTGCACAGCTATTAGCAATAGTGCACCAGGTGGTAAACTCGTCCATGATGACATATATGGAGCACTCTTGAGTGAGGAGATTCGTAGAAAATCTATGGTTGGCACTCAGAGTGGAGATGCATATAATGTTCGTGATTCTTACCAAGGAAAGAATCAACAACGTGGCAGGAGCAAGAACAAGGAAAAGAATGGTCAACGGAATAAGAGCAGAAGTAAATCAAGGAAGAGGGATATTGAATGCCATTATTGTCATAAGAAAGGACACATGAAGAAAGACTGTTATGCATTAAAGAATGCTAAAGGTAAAGGACAGAATGTTGATGGGCATGTTAAACAGTTACCTGCACCATCTACTTCGACTGTGAAGATTGAAGAAATTAATGCTATTTCTGATGATGCTGATGTGTTGACACTTGATAGTACTGTGCCATCTGAGGCACTTATGGCTGATTCTCTTTCCCACACCTGGCTGCTAGATTCTGGTGCTTCTTTCCATGTGACACCACATAGAGAATGGTTCTCTAATTATGCAGCAAAGTCTCTTGGTACCGTGAGACTTGGTGACTCTTACCAGTGTGATGTTGTGGGGATTGGAGATGTGGTTGTGCAGTTCATTGACGGTTCAAAATTTACTATGCATAATGTACGCCATGTACCTCAGTTATCACGCAGTTTGATGTCAGTTGGTCAACTTGATGACCTTGGTTACAAGGTGGTCTTCTATGCTCAGTCCTTTCGTATATCAAAGGGCAATATGGTTATTGCAAAAGGAAGGAAAGTTGGCTCACTTTACCCTTTATTTGTATCACAGAAAGAACACTTGTTAGCTGTTATTGAACAGCCTATGGCTTGTATTTGGCATGGTCGTTTGGGCCATATATCTCGTAGTGGAATGGAAAATCTTTCTCGTTCTGGCTACTTACGTGTGTTATCTTTCTCTGATTTTTCATTTTGTGAGCATTGTCAATATGGAAAGCAAACCAGAAATGTGCATAAAACGCACATTGACTCTTCAATTCAGCCTTTAGATCTTGTTCATACAGATGTGTGTGGTCCTATGCCCACTAGGTCCTTAGGTGGTTCTCTTTACTTTGTTACTTTCATAGATGATGCTACTAGAAAAGTCTGGGTATATCCTATCAAATCGAAGGATGATGTATTCCCTAAAATGGCTTGCTTCAGTTGAGACTGAAAAAGGAACTAAGCTTAAGGCTTTACGTTCAGATAATGGGGGTGAGTATACCTCACATGAATTCAGCCTTTTCTGTCAGTGTAGAGGGATTCGTAGAGAGTTTACAGCTCCTTATACCCCAGTACAGAATGGTGTAGCTGAGAGGATGAATAGAACTATTCAAGATAGAGTAGTCTCTATGTTGCATCATGCAAACCTCTCACAAGGTTTTTGGGCAGAAGCAGTATTGACTGCAGTTCATGTGATTAACCTTTCACCTAGTACTGCCAAAGGTCTGAAAGTGGCACAAGAGTTATGGACAGGGAAACCACCATATTATGATCATCTTCGAGTTTTTGGGTGTGAAGCATATGTTCATATACCCAAGAATCTTAGACAGAAGTTGGACCATAAGTCAAAGAAATGCATTTTTCTTGGATATGGTCGAGAAGGACAATTTGGATATCGCTTATGGGATCTTGAAACACGGTCAGTGATCAGAAGTAGTGATGTCATTTTTAATGAGTCTAAGATGCATAAACAGCCGATTAAGGAGGTTGAAGTGAGAAGAGTGGTGTTTGAGGATACTAGTCCTCCGGTTAGCATGCATAAAAATGCTGCACATAGGGATGTTCAAGAGAATGTCCATTTAGATCAGTCTGCACATGTTCCTGTTCAGCAACCATTGAGACGTTCTGCACGTGTCTCATATCCACCTGATAGATATGTTCCAGGTTTAGATTTTGTTATGCTAACAGATGCCGGTGAGCCCTCTTGCTACAAAGAGGCTATGCAGACAGAGGATCATGTCAAGTGGGAGCGTGCCATGAAGAGTGAGTTGGATTCTATTCACAAGAATGGTACTTGGGACTTAGTACCTTTGCCAAAGGGAAGGAAAGCTTTACCATGTAAATGGGTATATAAGCTGAAATTCACATCAGATAGTGCTTCTCCAAAATATAAAGCACGACTTGTTGCAAAGGGTTTTAAGCAACAACATGGTGTTGATTTTGAGGAAATCTTCTCCCCAGTGGTCAAGATGACTACTTTGCGCATGTTGCTTGGATTCGTTGCAATGGAGGACTTAGAGCTAGTCCAAATGGATGTGAAAATAGCTTTCTTGCATGGAGATCTTACAGATGAGATCTATATGGAACAACCAGAGGGTTATGTAGTTCCTGGCAAGGAAAGTCTAGTTTGTAAGCTCAAGAAGAGCTTGTATGGACTTAAACAGTCTCCTAGACAATGGTACCAAAAGTTTGATGCTTTTATGAAGTCCCAAGGCTATTCTCGGAGCAATGAGGATCATTGTCTCTACACAAAGAGATGTTCTGATGGCAGCTTGATATGCTTGATACTTTACGTCGATGATATGTTGATTGCTGGGAAGTCCTCTTATGATTTGTCAATTCTCAAAAAGAAGTTGAGTCAGACATTTGATATGAAGGATTTGGGGGATGCCAAACATATTCTTGGCATGCGCATTACTCGTGATAGGAGTAAAAGATGCATATACTTGTCTCAAAGTGAGTACATATCCAAAGTACATCGATTCAATATGCAGGGTGGAAAGGCATTGAGTACACCTTTACCCACATATGTGAAATTGAGCAAGGATGACTGCCCCAAATCAGATGAGGAAAAGGAATTCATGACCAAAATTCCCTATCAGTCTGCTGTTGGTAGTCTCATGTATGCTATGGTAGCTACGAGACCAGACATTGCATTTGCAGTGGGAGTTGTGAGCAGATATATGTCTAATCCTGGCAAGAAACATTGGGAAGCGGTCAAAATGATTTTGAGATATCTGAGTGGCACTAAGGACAAGTGTCTATGCTTAGGTAGAGGGAAAGCATCCATTATTGGTTACACAGATTCTGACTATGCTGGTTGTGTAGACAATCGTAAGTCTACATCAGGGTACATTTTTCATTTTGCTGGAGGTGCTATCTCTTGGAGATCTCGTCTTCAAGAATGTACAGCTGTTTCCACCACAGAAGAGGAGTATGTTGCAGCAAGTGAGGCATGTAAGGAAGCATTGTGGCTTTCTCGTCTTGCTTGTGATATGGGTTTGCCTCAGCATGTACCTCACTTGCTCAGTGATAGTCAGAGTGCCATTGCTTTGGCTAAGAATCCGGTCTATCATGCAAAGACCAAGCACATTGAGGTGAGGTATCACTTCATTAGAGATTGCTTAGCCACTGAGAGCATTATTCTTGAGAAGGTTCACACTCGAGATAATGCTGCAGATGCTTTGACTAAAGCTCTACCACAGGATAGCTTTCGACACTGTTGTCACTTGATGGGGGTTACTTGATTCTTGATCTTACACAGTCACTTGTATACTGTGTAACATGCCCATCAGGTGGGAGGTATAGTTTGTATACTTACACTCAGGTATTCTTTATCATTCTTTCTTTTTTCTCCCATAGTTACTCTGGCCATATTGGCCTTTAGTGGGAGATTGTTACCGTTAGTGTCCATGTGAAAGGCCAAATGGCCACCGGACACTTCTTTGTATATGTTCTTTAATAAAACATATAGTGGCCTGGTCAGTCACAGACTGTAAGTTCGACCGCATTTGTAAAACCTAAGAAGTCTGTCTTCGTGCTCCCTGTGTACTGCGTTTTCTGCGTATTCTACAACATCTGTGCGTAGTACTGTGTGTGGCGACCAGAGCTCGGTTTTCTACTTTGAGCATATCGTCGTGGAGCTCTCGAGAAGGAGAGTCCAGTGTGGTGCACGCCATCGAATTACTTCAGTTAGGCCCGTATGTCAATACTGGTACCAATGGCTTAGCCCACTGCGGTACAACTTCCAAATTAAACAAGTAAGCATCAGGGAGGTCATCTGGCACTCCTTGTGGGGCTTCTCCCGATGTGAGCCTAGAGAGGTGATCTGCTCTCAAGTGAGTCCTCCCTTTCCTTACCACAACCTCAAAATCATATTCCATTAGCAAGAGAAACCATCTCACTAATCTTCCTATATTGCAAGGCTTGTTTACGAGGTATAGCAATGCTTGATGATCCGTAAAAAATTTAAACTTATTTGCAAGCAAATAGTGTCTAAATTTCTTAACTGCATATACCATGCCTAAACCTTCTCTCTCCGTAGTGGTGTAATTTCGTTCAGCCGCATTCAACTGTCTACTGGCATAGGCAATTGGAAGATCCATATTACCTTCACTAGTAGGTTGTGCAAGTACACATCCAATAGCATAATTGGATGCATCCACATGAACGTGGAATGGCTTATTCCAATCTGGTGTGGTCAAGATTGGTGCTGAACATAATCTTCGTTTAAGCTCTTGGAAGGAATTCTCACATTCATTCGTCCACTCAAAGTTTGTCAGAAGTCCGTACATGGGCTTTGCAATGACAGCATACATGTGTATAAACCGTCGGTAATAACCACAATGCCCCATGAAAGCTTGTACTTCCTTGACATTCTTTGGTCTAGGTAGCTCTGCTATGGCTCTCACTTTCTCTTCATCAGTAGATATGCCATTCTTTGACACTATGTGTCCTAAGATCTTGCCTTGCCTGACCATGAAGACACATTTTTCTGGGTTCAGGCAGACTTGATATTCTCTACATTTGTCAAAGATTTGTCTGAGCTCAGGG
This sequence comes from Ceratopteris richardii, assembly GCA_020310875.1. Lineage (NCBI taxonomy): Eukaryota > Viridiplantae > Streptophyta > Polypodiopsida > Polypodiales > Pteridaceae > Ceratopteris > Ceratopteris richardii. The sequence continues at coordinate 159,190,952 of CM035410.1, read as the reverse complement.
ATATGGGTTTGTCTAATGTTGGAATGAGCACAAAGATCATCCACATAGACTTCTAAGTTCTTCCTCAGGAACTCTTTAAATACATGGCACATCAGCCTTTGGAAGGTAGCTGGTGCATTGGTAAGCCCAAATGGCATTACTCTAAAGGCAAAAATGCCCCATTCTGTGGCAAAGGCTGTCTTATGCTGATCCTCTGGAGCTATGGCTACTTGATTGTAACCCGAAAATCCATCAATGAAGCTGTACACTTCCTTGCCCGCCACTCTTTCTAAGAGATGTTCTGTGATGGGAAGCGGATAGTTATCTCGAATCGTGGCTGCATTAACCTTTTTCAAGTTAATGCACACACGCAACTTGCCATTCTTCTTGGGCACCACCACGATGGGGGATACCCATTCAGTGTGCTCAATTTCATAGATAAATCCAGCTTCAACCAGTCTATCTATCTCTTCTTTGATCTTAGCAGCGTAATTATCGTTATATGTGTAGGGCTTTTGCTTAGAGGGTTTAGCATCTGAGGTCATGGGGATGGTGTGTGAGCATATGTCAGGGTCAACACCTTTCAAATCCTTGTAACTCCAAGCGAATACATCTCTGTATTCTCTCAGCAAGGCAATTAACGCATGCTCTTCTTCCTCTGTTAAGTCATGGCCTATGTATGTGCATCTCTCCTCTCCTTCTTCTAGGGCCACTACAATTTTCTTGGTGGTTTCTTTGTTATCATAGGCCTCTCATGATTGTGCCTCTCGTTTAGGCATTCTTATCATGACTCTCCTGTCGTCTATCTCATACTTCTTAAAATTTTTCGGGACCTCAAACAAGGATCCTTCCTCTTCTGGTGAGACTTCTCTCTTCTTTCGTTTCTTCCCTTCTTCCTTCGGGGTCACATGTGTTGCTAATCTTACATCGTTTGTAAGCTCTCCATGCCTCTGGGGTTGAAATTCTACTTCATGGAAGTATTCTTCATCTGATGCAAATGGTGGGTCCATAATGATTGACTCTAGATCGGAGTCACTTGCATCCTCATATGCATCAGGGCTAGGTTCGCATTCTTCTAGAACTGCCTCTCCTATGATTGGCTCTATGGAGAAGACTGAAATGTCATAGCCATCCTCATCACAGTGAGGTGTCCATTGTTCTTCGTTGATGGCTACGTCCATTGTTGCTAAGATTTCTGCCCAACCGTGAGGTTCAAATTCTTCGTCTGGAAAAACTACAGGTGCATAGGCTGGGTCTTGGATTGATCTATGGGTTTCTTTCGCACCTACCTCTCTGGCTTTCTCTCTCTTCTCTTCCTCTACTGCTACCTTGCACATCCATAAGTGAGTGTCTTCATGCATCCATGAGGATCCTGACCCTATGGAATGCACCGATTCTGTATCATCTTTGGCTCTATGGATGGGATTCCATTGGATAGGAGGGACATCTCTATGAGAATAATCCTTGAGATTGACTTTGGTCGTAACACCTAAGTGTTGCAGGTACAAAGAATTGGTTCCCCAGTCCTGTACCACTTGCAACTGTCGCATGAATGGTCTTCCCAAAATCATCTCATAGGCATGATTTTTGCTGAAGTCACATATAGCGAATGTATGCTCAAACTCGACACCACAAGTGGTGAGAGTTATTCCTTCTAGCAATCCTAGGGGTCTCTCTATGTGACCATCGGCCATCTGCAATTTCATTCTCGTTGGCCTGAGTGCCGGCTTGCCCCAACACTTCCATAGGGAAGTAGTGGCAATTGCAACTCCTGCACCTGAGTCCAAAATTGCCTTGGTGGTGTACTCCTGGTAGGTGATGGGAAGATAGGTGTTCCCTTCTTCACCTTCACACATATCTCCTATCTTATCCAAGGGAATTTCTGGCACTGTCCTATGGGATCCTACCTGGGAACGAGGTTTTGCTATCTCTGGTACTTGTTTGGCTACATGTTTCCATAATTCAAGTCTAACCTTGAGTAGCTCTTCTAACTTGAGATTACACTGCACGTTAGTGTTCTTCACTACCTCTGTGTTCCTAGGTATGACTGAATCTTCGTTTCTTACCATGACTGTAGGTGCTCTCATACAGGTGGACTTTGCTTCCCATGGTCCTGTGAAGTGGGGTAACTCTTGTATGGAATTAGATTCAAAGTCCAATCTCTCGTGAGATTGAGTACTCTCATGTTCCCCGTAAATAGATGGGATGTCTTGTGGGAATTGGTCGTGTGCATCATCCACAAGTTCAAAGGGAGGGGCGACTTCACTTTCGTTATCCCATTTGTCTTCTTGAATTTCTCGTAGGAAGTCTGGTGCAAACCGATTCATAGAAGAAGAAGTGTCTGGCTCCGTAGAATTGGGCACATAAGCAACCTGGGAAGGAGGGCTTATTCTATCGTTGGCTCTCTCCTCGTTCTCATAGATGGCTGGAGCACAAGCTTCCTGGGGAGGGTTACTTATTCTATTACTTTTTCGAACAGGCTCATACGCTCCCTGAGAAGGAATGTAGGCAACCTGTGGAGGTACGCAAGCTTTCGAGGGAGGCTCATGTGCCTTTTGGGGGGGAAGATAAGCTTCTTGAGGAGGCACATGGGCTTCCTGAAGAGGCTTGCTTATCCGTTCTCTTGCCCTTTCCTTTCTTTGAGGGGCAGGTTCCTTTTCTGATTGTGCAATTAGCCTCTCTATTCTTTCTAAGGAGGGGAAGTTGTCTGGTTTAGTGGAATCGGCCACATAAACTTCCGATGGGGGATGGTTCATGTTTTTGCTTGCTTTATCTTTCTCTTGATTTTTTTCTTCCTTGGCAGATCTTGCAATTATTCCCTCTAACTTCTCTAGGAATCCATCCAAGTGTAATTGCGTCTTGGCGGAGCCCGAGTAATTGAAAAGGCGACTGGCTTCAAACATAGTTTGAGCCAATGCTATCATTTTCGCGCAAAGCTTGGTTCTTTCTATCTCTAGGTCAGCCCTAGGGTAACACTTGTCGTGATCTGTGACATTGGGCCCTTCTTGAGTTCTGGCCTGATATGCTTTAAGCATCATGTCTATGTCTTCCGGAATGGGATCAGCTAATACTGATCCTACTCTAGGGGGTGGTGGAATCGTATGACGTAGGTTGGAAGGTGGCGGGTCGGATGGCGATGGGAATGGTGGTGATGGGATAGTGTGAGAGGGGGTTTGAGAGGTGATTTCGGTTATCCTAGCTTTGGTTTCTCTTATGCTTTCCTCAAGTTCACTCATCTTTTTAGCCCATTGTCTTTTCATTCTTTCTCGAATATCTTTCCATGCTCTAGTCCTTTTCTTTGTTATGCTCTCGGTTTCACTAGCCTCTGGGCTCTTATCCTGGTTTACCCCTTGATTCTGCTGCAATGCTTGAGCTCTAGTGACTACCTGGACGGGAGCAGTGGAAGTGACACTTCCTGTGGAATCTACCACTAACCCAATAACATTGATAGGAGTGATTTTTGGCATATTATTGGGGTTCTTCGGGCAATCTCGTAAGAGATGCTCTTTTCCACAATCTTGGCAGAAGCCTTGGATCGTCACTGATTGGGGTTGTGTAGGTGGAGGTAAGGGGCAATCACGAATGAGGTGATCTCCTTGGCATCTATAGCACGGTCCTCTTGGGAACGGAGGTCTTACTTGCCTGGGTTGAGGCCTAGGGTTGGGGTTTGCATACATGATGTTTGTGTAATCTGACTCCCAACTAGGTTCATTTGGCTCTTCGCTGTAATAGGACTCACCATGTTCTGGAGACTGCATGTAGTACGCCTGGGGACCATCAACATGTGTAGAATCAAAGCTATGGTCACTGGGGTCATTTTCAGAAAGCAAGGATGTTACAGGGACTAAGGCTCTAGTCAGGTTCTCTTCTGCAGCCGTATACTTTACCGGAATCACATTAGCTGGAGCTGGGGGTTGTTGTGCTAGCACAGGCTGAGGCCTTTGTTGGTTTTGGTATTGTGGTTGGTAATTTTGTTGTGGCCTGCCATATGGTTGTAGAGGGTACGGGTTCTGGTATCTTCCCTGCTGAGGGTATGGCTGAGGGTGGGGTTGCCTAACTGCCTGCTTGTTGTATGGGCAATCTTGTGCGGTGTGATTGGTGTATCTCCGTTCTATAGTGCAGTACTGGCTACTAGGATTTACTTGGGGCTGAGCCATAATGGGGCAGACATTCGCCATGTGGTCACCACCACAAGTGTAGCACCTTTTCACAGAGGCAAACCTTGGGATTTGTTTACTAGTTACACCTAATTTCTGAGCTACTTTCTCTGCAAGTTCCTCGATTGATGTGGATTGCATGGAAGAGAGGCTAGAGGCACTATCTGAATCTTTGTATATCTTAGCAAGCTCTAACTCCTCCCCTAGGTTATCCTCAATGTCAATACACATGCGTACACACTCTTCTATGGTCCTAGGATCTTTCAAGTACACATAGGATCTCAATTTCGTACTTAGCAATCCATCAAGGAATAAGGCTACTTGTTTGGCAGGTGTGGGTAGCTCCGAAACAGGGCACCTTTCTAAGTATTGCCTAAATCTTCTTCCTGCAAGTCTCACGGTTTCTTGAGGGGTTTGCTTGAAGCTGTGAATCAGCGAGGAGGTATTATGCCTTATGCCACTCTTAGAGAATTCAACAATGAAAGCCTCTAGGAGTTGGTCTATGCTCCTGAACTGCCGCTCATCCAATGGCTGAAACCATGTAAGTGCTGTGTTCCTAAGGGTTAGACCGAAGGCATTGTATTGCGTGAATAGATCTTCCACTTGTTCAGCTCTCAAGACTTGCTTGAACTCCGCCACATGATCATAGGGATCTCCTGTGCCATCAAAGTAATTCTTCATGGACTTAACTAGCTGGGTCGGTCTCAAAGTTCTTGTGTGCTCTCTAGGTCTCGGCAGAGGGAATCCATCTACATTTCTTTGGTTCCTGTGAGCTCTAATCATCTCAGGTTCTACCCTATTCGTCTCCGTCCTCGTTCTTTCTCTGCCCACTAGGTTGGCAAAGCTTACTTCTGGTCTATCTCTACTTCTGTCTCTTTGCATTCCATGAGCTTGGGATGTTCCAGCTCTAGGGTGACCATAGGATACATTCGATCTTGGTTGAGGGAAAATGAATTCACCCTTTCAAGTGTAAGCATGCCTATCATTTTCTGTCACCACAAAGATCCTTTCCGAAGTGTGATCTAAGTAGGTCACTCTACCTGGGCTATCCGGATCCTTAAACTCATAGATCATGATATTCCCTATATCAGTTGGCTGATTAGATTTGTACCTCCAAAAGGCTTCGTCAGTTTCTCGATTGAGGAGCAACTCTAAGCTCTTGTTGTCTTGGGGAACCCACTCAGGCGTGATAATCCTAGTGAGAACTGATTTACCTCGGGGGGTTCTAGGTTCCGCACCCATGTTTCCCTGCTCTAAGTCCCCTAAGTCTGCTTCTGAGATTACATTCCCAAATTCATCTGTCTTGTCTGGGTGACTGGTGACTACGTATATGGTTCCTTCTTTGTCCAGGTATGCACCATTTTCAAACTTGACGGATGGGTGCTCTAGTCCTATGGATTGATCAGGATTCTTGATCTGTACCACAGATCTTCCTAGGCCGTCCTCATAGATGCTAGCACCTAATCGGTTGGTCCTAAGGTATTCCAATTGCGTTTTGTAAGGGCCTTCTACCCTGTACAAGTATGGCACACCTGAACTACCTGTAGGTTTGTCCATGCCTTGAGACATCTCTGACTCACTGGTCTCCGAGCTAGGGTAGTACGAGTGGTGGCTCAACTGCTGGGCCCAAGACCTTGCAGTGTGATTGACGCTAGCCTCGGAAGACCTAAGGCTTTGTCTCTCTCTTGCTAGGTGTCGTCCTGATCTAAGGTTCATATGCCTGACTGATTAACCCAACGTTTTCCCAGGTACAACCACGTTTCTGAGTCCTTTTGTATCTGTCACTTAGTTCTTTTTATGTTGATTATCGTGTTTATACTCTTGTCTGACATCACGTCGTCAGGAATACTTGAGTTTAGTTTAGCACTTTAGTTTGGTCGTTTCACGTTAGGTTCTTTCCCTTTTAAGATTGACGTTCGCACACACACAGGTTATCTCTTAACTTGCACTTGATTTTCTTAGATAGTCTGTGACTTAGCTCGTGCCTGTCGTTCCTTGGAATTACTTCTAACACTATCCGCACTTAGCCTAAACTAAGAATTGACAGAGAGTGTTGCGGGTTTTCCAACCTTGAGTTCCTTTCCTTGTGGTGTTGCCCAGATGTGCCCAGGACGCGCGTTCCCAAGCTTGCACTTACTCTTGCCTTGCGTACTTTTTGCTTCTCTCAAAGGACCTGTAAAAGGCCCACTATTAGCTCAAGACTTAAATTCAAAAGACAGAACCAATCACTTTCATTCATGCAACACTTCACCACTTGGCACTATGATTTTTTGGACACAACTCTAGAGATCCCTGAACTTTGTTCCCCCTGGGTATGGTCAACTTCAAAATACCCTAGCAGCTATTCCTGATCTTAATTTAACCATAACCAGTCGATGTTTTAGTTGTGCTCCCCACGAGCTTTCCAACGAAACAAAAATCACGGCAAACGGACTTCGTATGAGAAAGTTATGTCAGTTCAGGGTTTTGGGGCTAAAACAGGATTAAACTAGGTTAACAGGCAAACAGGAATTCTAGAGTGACTTGGGTCGTGCCCTCGTAATGCAATGCTACACCCTAATGTTTGTCCCACACTTGGCCAAAATTTAGACCACTATTTTTACCTTAAAAATTTGACCTAAATTGCCCTTCTAACGTGTTCGCAAAGTCTGTCGGTCGCGATTGACAGGTCAGTCGCGATCGATGTGTCGATCGCGATTGACAGGTCCGTCGTGGGTGTCAGTCGCGATTGACTGGTCAGTCGCGATTGACAGGGGTTACGAAAAGTCAATCAGTCGTGGTCAAAGGGTCGTTGACTCTGTCGGTCGCGATTGATGGGTCGATCGCGATTGACAGGTCGGTCGCGAGGGTCTGTCGATCGTGGTCAAACAATCATTGACTGTGTCGGTCGCGATTGACAGAGTCGTCGAGGTCTGTCCGTCGTGGTCAAATAGTCGTTGACTGTGTCGGTCGCGATTGATGAGTCGATCGCGATTGATGACTCGATCGCGATTGACACATGTCACGCGTATGGTCCGTCGGTCGCGGTCAATCGGTCGTTGACTCTGTCGGTCGCGATTGACAGAGCCGTCGTGGGCTGTCGATCGCGATTGACAGATCTGTCCGTCGTGGTTTATCGATCGCGATTGACAGAGCGATCGCGATTGACAGAAATCTGAGGAATTTCAAAAAACTAAACACATTTTTGGGAAGCTCTAGGCCTGTAGATCATGGTTTTGCACTTTGTTTGGTGGTTTGAGCGTTTTTTCTGTCGGTCGCGATTGACAGAAGTCGGCGACACACAGACAGTTACTTCGAAATCCGTACCTGCGCAGAGTGCTGGGGACGATGATGTGACCTGTACCTGCAAGACAACTCAAGAAACATGCAAAAACAGCACACGCAATTTCGCTCTCTCGCTCTCTCTCACAAGTGAAATGAGGGAAATGAGGTGGAGAAGGGGATATAGTCAAAAAACTGAAATTTTCGCAATGATGGAGATGGAGATGGAAGATGGTGATGATGATGATGGTGATGATGGTGGTGAGGTAAGAAAGAGAAAAATAGAAAAAGTAAAGAAATTACCTACAACGCCAACGTCTCCAATCTACGTCTTACCATCACACGCTCGTCCTCAAAGCTCGATCCCCGGCAACGGCGCCAAAATTTGGTGTAGCTCAGTGATGAGTAGCACCTCCTTTAATGTCAATCCGGGAAGACGTGAGGATGGTATGAAGACCTCGAGCAAGTGGCTGCACAAGTGCGTGAGTGAGAAGCACACTAGCATGCACACACATACACACACACGCACACACCAGGCAAGACCAAGAGTGAGAATCAATGGAGTTTTTAGATTACTTTCAAAATGCTCTTACAAGTTCGTTTCAATTACAATCTAACCTCAAAAATGAGCTCTCTAGCTCTTTTTATAGTTTTTGGCTAAGTTTTGGCCCTGTCCAGACCTAGTGTCCGGCCTAGTTAAAAATTAGGTTCCAGGGCTTATTTGAGGGCTCAAACGAGATCTAAAAATTACGAAAATTGGCAGGTAGATACTTCTAAAGCTCCTCAAGCTCAAGGACTCCTTGGCTTGCACAAAATGGAGCTACAAAAATATGAAATGGTATTTACAATGGTGTTTAGTGATGAGAATCACTTTTAATTGGTGTAAGGGTTTTTGAAAAGTTAAAGGGTTGCCTAAGTGCTAGATTTGCGTGGATGCTCATACTTACTTCTTCATGAGGAAAATTATTGGCCTATTTGCCAGATCTTCTTTGACTACCATGTCTGCCTATGCTGTCCCTTCGCTCTGACTCTCTTCGTCTGGTGGCTCCTTCGGTTCCCTGACTGCTGCCAACAGTATATCTTGCTCCTCTCATCGACAATATCCAAGAGTTATGAAGAGGTATTGATATCATTGATATGTCTAAAAGCATTGGTCAAATACAAGTTATGATTCATGGAATTGTATCATGGGCTATACATGATTTTCTAGGATATGGTTTTTGTTCAGGTAATGATATGATTTCTTTTTTAATATATTTGCACTTTTATGTGAGTTTAAACTAATTATAATTTTTATGTTTTCCATGCATCTACCAATATCTACTCAGGGATATAAATCTTTGTTGATATATTTAGGTAGTGATGTGTGTGAACACACTAGGACCACCAGGGCACTTTTTTCCCTCTTTAGGAGGTTTTTCCCCCCGGCTTGTATATATGCCTATTGCCCTAATGGACTACTTATCTTTGTACATTCTCTAGTAATACATTTAGTATTGTGTGTTGTGCTCCAAGCTTCTTCTTCTTCTTCCTTGTGTTGTTCGCATGCTTCCGCAAACGTCTAACTCCAACAATTGGTATCATAGCAGGTCATGGCTTCATCTAGGGTGTCGTCGACACTCCTCCGTTTGCAGTCTCAAAATCGCACGAAATTTGGTGAGCATACTCAACATATTTCCGAGATCAAAACAGCTTCGCTATGTGGTGCCGAAATCGTGATCTGAGCTCGATTCGGCCTCCGAACGCACTATCGTAGTGCTTGTGCATGCTATTTCGTCTTTTTGTTCCAAAGGTATATACAAGTTTTTGTTCGCCAGTATAAGCATCTCGAAGTTTGCTACAGGTCCAGCAGAATTCGTAGGGGCAGTTCTGTTCAACTTTTTGAGATACAGTCAATTTTCTGCATCAAGGTATTTTAGTCACCAGCCATGGCTGAAAGCAATGATGTATTCCGTATGTTGGATGTTGAGGATAAGTTGGATGGTACCAACTACCCATTATGGGCTTATATGATGCGACATGTATTGGTTGCAAAAGGATTGTGGAACATTGTGCAGGGTGTTGAAAGACGTCCTGTTACACCTCTCACTACAGGTACTGCAAATACAGGTGCTGGAGCTGATGAAGATGGTGTCGAAGATGATATTCCGCAGATTCCTGTTCGTGCTGCTATTTTTGATGCACCTACTGTAGAGGAGATTTGCTGGGATGGCAGAGATGCCCAAGCACATGCATTGATAGCTTTGTCTATCAAACATGCCATTATTCCTCACATTCGCTCTTGCAGAACAGCTAAGGATGCTTGGGATACAGTTACCACATTGTACCAAGCTAGGAATTGTTGATATATTTAGGTAGTGATGTGTGTGAACACACTAGGACCGTCGGGGCACTTTTTTCCCTCTTTAGGAGGTTTTTTTCCCCCGGCTTGTATATATGCCTATTGCCCTAATGGGCTACTTATCTTTGTACATTCTCTAGTAATACATTCAGTATTGTGTGTTTCTGCTCCAAGCTTCTTCTTCTTCCTTGTGATGTTCGCGTGCTTCTGCAAACATCTATCTCCAACAATTGGTATCAGAGCAGGTCGTTGCTTCATCTAGGGCGCCGTCGACACTCCTCCGTTTGCAGTCTCAGAATCGTACGAATTATGGTGAGCATACTCAGGGTGTTTCCGAGATCAAAACAGCTTTGTTGTGTGGTGCCGAAATCGCGATCTGAGCTCGTTTTGGCCTCCGAACACACTATCGCAGCACTTGTGTAGGCTATTTTGTCTTTTTGTGCCAAAGGTATATACCTATTTCTGCTCGTCAGTATAAGCGTCTCGAAGCTTGCTACAGGTTTAGCAGAACTTGTCTGGGCAGTTCCGTTCAACTTTTTGAGATACAGTCAATTTTCTGCATCAAGGTATTTTAGTCACCAACCATGGCTAAAAGCAGTGATGTATTCCGTATGTTGGTTGTTGAGGGTAAGTTGGATGGTACCAACTACCCATTATGGGCTTATATGATGCGACATGTATTGGTTGCAAAAGGATTGTGGAACATTGTGCAGGGTGTTGAAAGACGTCATGTTACACCTGTAACAATAGGTACTACGAATACAGGTGTTGGAGCTGATGAAGATGGTGTCGAAGATGATATTGTGCAGATTCATGTTCGTGCTACTGTTTCTGCTGCACCTACTGCAGAGCAAATTTGTTGGGATGGCAAAGATGCCCAGGTGCATGCATTGATAGCTTTGTCTGTCAAACATGCCATTATTCCTCATATTCGCTCTTGCAGAACAGCTAAGGATGCTTGGGATACACTTACCACATTGTACCAAGCTAGGAATGAGGCTCGTGTTGCTTACCTCCGAAAACAGTTGGAGAGTGAGCACATGAATGAAGGTGATTCTATGGACAGTTTCCTAACAAAGATCAAAGACTTGAAGGAATAGTTGATTTCTGCTGATGAGGTTATACCAGATAGCTCACTTGTGCAGACAGTTCTGAATGGTCTTCCTGATTCATATCAGAGTTTTGCTTCTACTCTTCGGTTGATGGTGAAAGGCAATCCAAATGCCTTGTCATTTGAGGAGTTAGTCTCTGTTCTGTTGGAGGAAGATCAGTCCAGGCAGAACAGGTCCATTATGCGTGTTGCAGATCAAGCTTTCCTGGCTAGTCAAAAGGGCAAAGGAAAATGGAGCTCTTCTACTAGTAAGCAGAAATCTGCAAATGCTGCACATTCGAAGAACCAGGATAAAGATGAGAAGAAATCAGAAAAGAAGAAATTGTTTTGCAAGTACTGTAAAGGGAATGATCATATCATAAAGAACTGTCCAAAACTGGCTGCAAAAGAGGCAAAGAAAAAGGAGACTGGAATGGTTGTTGCAGAAGCCTCTACACCAAAAATAGAGTCTGCTAATCTTGTGCAGGAAGAAGAATGGGCGTTTACTATTGTTTGCAGTTTTGACCCATCTTCTCATGAGCAGTGCATGTCTGCAGTGGACTCAGATGTTTGGTACTTTGATAGTGGGGCGACCAAACATATTACCTCACAGCGCAGTTTCTTCTCTTCACTTGAGCCTTCCCCTACAAGGAATACTGTCACATGTGCCAACAACTCCTCTTATCCTGTTATGGGAGTTGGTAAGATCATTCTGACTACTGCTGATGGTAGTTCTTTCACCTTCTCAGATGCTTTATTTGTGTCAGGGATCAAGAAGAATCTGTTATCAGTTTCTGCATTAGCCAAGATTGGCTTGGTTGTGAAATTTGTTGATGATAGATGTATAGTTCATGATCTGTCAAATGGCAATGTTATTATTGCTTCTGGCATTTTATGTCGTGGGTTGTATAAGCTCGTAGACTATGAAAGATTTGTGAATGATTCAGCATGTGCAGTTCATGATTCTCAGGCTACGTCAGATGCAAAGCTTTGGCATGCACCCTTTGGTCATCTGAATTTTGCTAGTTTGCTACACCTGCAGAAATCTGAAATGGTGTCCTCTTTCCCAAACTTGAGGCACCTAGAAAACATGTTTGTGAAGGCTGTATGTTGGGCAAAATGCAGCGTTCCTCCTTTCCAAAAGATGGTTTAGTTTGGGCTACACAGAAATTGCAGCTTGTACATAGTCATGTCTGTGGTCTTATGCAGACACCCTCTTTTGGAAATTACCTTTACTTTGTGACTTTCATTGATGATTTTTCCAGGCATGCATGGGTATATCCACTCAAAGTAAAGTCCGAAGTGTTCATGTGCTTTAAACAGTTTTTGGTTTTGGCTGAAAATCTGTAAGCATGTAAAATGGGCACCCTCCGTTCTGATTGAGGGGGGGAATATATGTCTTCTGATTTTAATGCATTTCTGGCTGAACGTGGGATAAAACACCTGTGTACAGTGTTGTATACACCTCAACAGAATGGAGTTGCTGAATGAAAGAACAGGTCACTCATGGAGATGGCGAGGTTCATGGTCAAGAGTCAGGCTTTACCACATAGTTTCTGGCTTGAGGCTATCATGTGTGCAGCATATGTATTGAACAGGTGTCCCCCACTAAAGCGCTGCAGTCTATCACTCCATATGAGGCTTGGCATGACCGTAAGCCATCTGTTGCTCATCTGTGTGTTTTTGGTTGTTTGGCATATGCACTAGTGCGTGAACAACATCCCAAAAAATTGGATGATAAGGCAGTAAAATGTATTTTTGTTGGGTACAGTTCTAAAGTAAAGGTTATCATCTGTATCATCCACAGACTAAAGCATTCTGGTTAGCCGTGATGTTGTCTTTGTGGAAGATGCTATTCAGCCATTGCTTTCATGTACTAAGGAGACATCAGTTAGCTCTAAAGACATGTATGATACTTTGATGCCTCTTTTTACAGGTGGACAGTCTAGTGCTGGTCCTAATGAGGCAACTTCTCAGCCTTTGCAAGTTTCATATGATGATGTAGATCATTCCATTTCTGATGCAGATTTACATGATGCACTTGTTGATGAGAGAGCTGATATTGAGCAGGCAAAAACTATGCCAAAATGGCTGGTGTAGACTATGCGTGACAGCAAATTAGATGCGCATTTGTCATATCGTACTCGTTCAGGCTCTCATAGTGCCTCCTTTGCATCAGATTGCTATGCTATGGCTGCATCTAGTCTGTGTGATGAGAATGAGCCTGTTTCTTTTGATGAAGCACAGAATTCAGAAAATTGGATGGTTGCTATGCAATCTTAATATGATGCTATAATGAAGAATGGTACATGGTCTTTATGTGACTTGCCTCCTAGCAAGAAGGCCATTGGCACTAAGTGGGTATACAAGGTGAAGCGTAAACCTGATGGTATAGTTGAGAGGTATAAGGCTAGGCTTATTGCAAAGGGTTATGCGCAGGAAAGAGACATTGATTTTGATGAGACCTTTGCACCTACATGCCGTATGACTACTGTTCCGAGCATTTGTGCACTTGCAACCCATCATGGTTGGAATGTACATCAGTTGGACATTAAAATAGCATTTCTGAATGGTGACCTGCATGAAGAAGTGTATGTTTTTCAGCCCCGTGGCTTTGTGCAAAAAGGGCATGAAAACCAGGTGTGCAGGTTAAAGAAGGCATTATATGGTTTAAAGCAAGCACCAAATGCTTGGTATGAGAAGATACATGCCTATCTCGTTGCACATGGTTTTGAGAACAGTCCAACGAAAACACCTTATATGTTAAGCGTGCTAATTATGTGCTTCTGATCATTGTTATCTATGTTGATGGCATGCTGCTCACTGGTCCTATTGAGAAGCATATTGCTGATTTCAAGGCATTGGAGGTCGGTTAAGCGCATCTTTCGCTACTTGAGTGGTACTCGGCTACTTGGGTTGTTTTATCCCAAGGGGGGATCACTACCGCTAGATTTGCATGCTTTTTCTGACTCAGATTGGGCTGATTGCTATGACACTTGTGTGTCCACTAGTGGTTTTTGCTTCATGCTTGGTAGCTCATGTATATCTTGGTTGAGCAAGAAGCAGCCTAGTGTGGCCACTTCTAGTTGTGAGGCTGAGTATAGGGCATCTTTCATGGCGACTGTTGAGTGTGTGTGGCTCAGATGCCACGCCTTATGAATGATTTGGGTGTTGGCCAGTCTTCTGCCACCACCATCTTCACTAACAGTCAGAGCGCATTGGCAGTTGCGAGGAACCCTGTGTTCCATGCTCACACTAAGCACATTGAGGTGCATTATCACTATGTCAGGGAGAGGTTCTCTGCTCGGGAGATCAGCTTGGCATATGTGCCCATGCAGGAGAACATAGCAGACCTTTTCACGAAGGCTCTGCCTAGGGAGAATTTTGAATCTTTCCACAAAGCTTTGGGCTTACTTCCTTTCGTGGAGTGATTTCCACATAGCTTGGCACTTCCTTATACATGAGTGCCAGCTCCTTGTTCACCGCATCACTCCCAGGGGGGATTTGTTGATATATTTAGGTAGTGATGTGTGTGAACACACTAGGACCACCGTGGCACTTTTTTCCCTCTTTAGGAGGTTTTTTTCCCCCGGCTTGTATATATGCCTATTGCCCTTATGGGCTACTTATCTTTGTACATTCTCTAGTAATACATTCAGTATTGTGTGTTTCTGCTCCAAGCTTCTTCTTCTTCCTTGTGTTGTTCACGTGCTTCCGCGGACATCTATCTCCAATAGGAATGAGGCTCGTGTTGCTTACCTCTGAAAACAGTTGGAGAGTGACCACATGAATGAAGGTGATTCTATGGAAAGTTTCTTAACGAAGATCAAAGACTTGAAGGAACAATTGACTTCTGCTGATGAGGTTATACCAGATAGCTAACTTGTGGAGACCATTCTGAATGGTCTTCCTGATTCATATCAGAGTTTTGCTTCTACTCTTCGATTGATGATGAAAGGCAATCCAAATGCCTTATCATTTGAGGAGTTAGTCTCAATTCTGTTGCAGGAAGACCACTCCAGGCAAAACAGGTCCATTATGCGAGTTGCAGATCAAGCTTTCGTGGCTAGTCAGAAGGGCAAAGGAAAATGGAGCTCTTCAACTAGTAAGCAGAAATCTGCTAATTCTGTATATTCAAAGAAGGAAGATAAAGATGAGAAGAAATCAGAAAAGCAGAAATTGTTTTGTAAGTACTGTAAAGGGAATGATCATATCATAAAGAACTGTCCAAAACTGGCTGCAAAAGAGGCAAAGAAAAAGGAGGCTGGAATGGTTGTTGCAGAAGCCTCTACACCAAAAACAGAGTCTGCTAATCTTATGCAGGAAGAAGAATGGGTGTTTACTACTGTTTGCAGTTTTGACCCATCTTCTCATGAGCAGTGCATGTTTGTAGTAGACTCAGATGTTTGGTACTTTGACAGTGGGGCGACCAAACATATTACCTTGCAGCGTAGTTTCTTCTCTTCACTCGAGCCTGCCTCTACAGGGAATACTGTCACATGCGCCAACAACTCCTCTTATCCTGTTATGGGACTTGGTAAGATCATTTTGACTACTGCTGATGGTAGTTCTTTCACCTTGTTAGATGCTCTATTTGTGCCAGGGATCAAGAAGAATATGTTATCAGTTTCTGCATTAGCCAAGATTGGCTTGGTTGTGAATGTACAGTTCATGATATGTCAAATGGCGATGTTATTATTACTTCTGGCATTTTATGTCGTGGGATGTATAAGCTCATAGACTATGAAAGATCTGTGAATGATTTGGCATGTGCAGTACATGATTCTCAGGCTATGTCAGATGCAAAGCTTTGGCATGCACGCTTTGGTCATTTGAATTTTGCTAGTTTGCTAAACTTGCAGAAATCTGATATGGTGTCTTCTTTGCCCAAGCTTGAGGCACTTGGAAAACATGTATGTGAAGGCTGTATTTTGGGCAAAATGCAGCGTTCCTCCTTTCCAAAAGATGGTTCAGTTCGGGCTACGCAGAAATTGCAGCTTGTACATAGTGATGTTTGTGGTCCTATGCAGACACCCTCTTTTGGAAATTACCTTCCACTCAAAGCAAAGTCCGAAGTGTTCATGTGCTTTAAACAGTTTTTGGTTTTGGCTGAAAATCTGTCAACATGTAAAATAGGCACCCTCCGTTCTGATCGAGGGGGGGAATATATGTCTTCTTATTTTAATGCATTTCTGGCTGAACGTGGGATAAAACACCAGTGTACAGTGCCGTATACACCTCAACAGAATGGAGTTGCTGAACAAAAGAACAGGTCACTCATGGAGATGGCGAGGTGCATGGTCAAGAGTCAGGCTTTACCACATAGTTTCTCGCTTGAGGCTGTCATGTGTGCAGCATATGTACTGAACAGGTGTCCCACTAAAGCGTTGTATTCTATCACTCCATATGTGGCTTGGCATGACCGCAAGCCATGTGTTGCTCATCTGCGTGTTTTTGGTTGTTTGGCATATGCACTAGTGCCTGAACAACATCACAGAAAATTGGATGATAAGGCAGTAAAATGTATTTTTGTTGGGTACAGTTCTAAAGTAAAGGCTATCGTCTGTATCATCCATAGACTAAACGCATTCTGGTTAGTCGTGATGTTGTCTTTGTGGAAGATGCTATCCAGCCATTGCTTTCATGTACGAAGGAGACATCTGTTAGCTCTAAAGACATGTATGATACTTTGATGCCTCTTTTTACAGGTGGACAGTATAGTGCTGGTCCTAATGAGGCAATTTTTCAACCTTTGCAAGTTTCATATGATGATGCAGATCATTCCATTTCTGATGCAGAGTTACATGATGCACTTGTTGATGAGAGAGCTGATATTGAGCAAGCAAAAACTATGCCAAAATGGCTGGTGCAGACTTTGCGTGACAGCAACTTAGATGCACCTTTGTCATATCGTACTCGTTCAGGCTCTCATAGTGCCTCCTTTGCATCAGATTGTTATGCTATGGTTGCGTCTAGTCTCTGTGATGAGAATGAGCCTATTTCTTTTGATGAAGCACATAATTCAAAAAATTGGATGGGTGCTATGCAATCTGAATATGATGCTATAATGAAGAATGGTACATGGTCTTTATGTGACTTGCCTCCTGGCAAGAAGGCCATTGGCACTAAGTGGGTATACAAGGTGAAGCGTAAACCTGATGGTACAATCGACAGGTATAAGGCTAGGCTTGTTGCAAAGGGTTATGCGCAGGAAAGAGGCATTGATTTTGATGAGACATTTGCACCTACGTGCCGTATGACTACTGTTCGGAGCATTTGTGCACTTGCAGCCCATCATGGTTGGAATGTACATCAGTTGGACATTAAAACAATATTTTTGAATGGTGACTTTCATGAAAAAGTGTATGTTTTTTAGCCTCGTGGCTTTGTGCAGAAAGGGCATGAAAACCAGGTGTGCAGGTTAAAGAAGGCATTATATGGTTTAAAGCAAGCACCACGTGCTTGGTATGAGAAGATACATGCCTATCTGATTGCACATGGTTTTGAGAACAATCCAACTAAAAGCACCTTATATGTTAAGCGTGCTAATGATGTGCTTTTGATCATTGTTGTCTATGTTGACGACATGCTGCTCACTGGTCCTATTGAGAAGCATATTGCTGATTTTAACGCTGATTTGCATGCCTCATTTGAGATGTCTGATTTGGGGCATTTGCATCACTATTTGGGCATTCAATTTATGCAAGTTGATGGTGGAATGGCTTTGTGTCAAACGAAATATATTGACACATTATTGCAGTGGTTTTGCCTTGAAGACTGTAAGCCTATTGCCACTCCTATGGAGATAGGTTTACGATTGAGTCTTCATGATGTTGGAGATGCATTTGATGTTGTTCTCTATCAGCAGGCTATTGGATGCTTGATTTACTTGTGCATTACTCGGCCAGATATTCAGTTTGTTGTCTCACAGATGAGCAAGTTTATGCATTGCCCAGGAGTCAAGCATTGGCAGGCGGTTAAGCGCATCTTTTTCTACTTGAGTGGTACTCAGCTACTTGGGTTGTATTATCCCAAGGGGGGATCACTATCGCCAGATTTGCATGCTTTTTCTGACTCTGATTGGGCTGATTGCTATGACACTCGTGTGTCGACTAGTGGCTTTTGCTTCATGCTTGGTAGCTCATGTATATCTTAGCAAGAAGCAGCCTACTGTGGCCACTTCCAGTTTTGAGGCTGAGTATAGGGCAACTTTCACAGCGACAGTTGAGTGTGTGTGGCTCAGACGCCTTATGGTTGATTTGGGTGTTGGTCAGACTTCTACCACCACCATCTTCACTCACAGTTAGAGCACATTGGTAGTTGTGAGGAACCCTGTGTTCCATGCTTGCACTAAGCACATTGAGGTGCATTATCACTATGTCAGAGAGAGGTTCTCTGCTGGGGAGATCAGCTTGGCATATGTGCCCACGCAGGAGAACATTGCATACCTTTTCACGAAGGCTCTGCCTAGGGAGAAGTTTGAAGCTTTCTGCAAAGCTTTGGGCTTACTTCCTTTTGTGGAGTGATTTCCACATAGCTTGGCACTTCCTTGTACCGGAGTGCTAGCTCCTTGTTCACCGCATCACTCCCAGGGGGGATTTGTTGATATATTTAGGTAGTGATGTGTGTGAACACACTAGGATCGACGGGGCACTTTTTTCCCTCTTTAGGAGGTTTTTTTCCCCCGGCTTGTATATACGCCTATTACCCTAATGGGCTGAAGTATTTCGATGGCGTGCACCACACTCGACTCTCCTTCTCGAGAGCTCCACGACGATATGCTCAAAGTAGAAAACCGAGCTCCTGTCGCCACACACAGTACTCCGCACAGATGTTGTAGAATACGCAGAAAACGCAGTACACAGGGAGCACGAAGACAGACTTCTTAGGTCTTACAAATGCGGTCGAACTTACAGTCTGTGACTGACCAGGCCACTATATGTTTTATTAAAGAACATATACAAAGAAGTGTCCGGTGGCCATTTGGCCTTTCACATGGACACTAACGGTAACAATCTCCCACTAAAGGCCAATATGGCCAGAGTAACTATGGGAGAAAAAAGAAAGAATGATAAAGAATACCTGAGTGTAAGTATACAAACTATACCTCCCACCTGATGGGCATGTTACACAGTACACAAGTGACTGCGTAAGATCAAGAATCAAGTAACCCCCATCAAGTGACAACAGTGTCGAAAGCTATCCTGTGGTAGAGCTTTAGTCAAAGCATCTGCAGCATTATCTCGAGTGTGAACCTTCTCAAGAATAATGCTCTCAGTGGCTAAGCAATCTCTAATGAAGTGATACCTCACCTCAATGTGCTTGGTCTTTGCATGATAGACCGGATTCTTAGCCAAAGCAATGGCACTCTGACTATCACTGAGCAAGTGAGGTACATGCTGAGGCAAACCCATATCACAAGCAAGACGAGAAAGCCACAATGCTTCCTTACATGCCTCACTTGCTGCAACATACTCTGCTTCTGTGGTGGAAACAGCTGTACATTTTTGAAGACGAGATCTCCAAGAGATAGCACCTCCAGCAAAATGAAAAATGTACCCTGATGTAGACTTACGATTGTCTACACAACCAGCATAGTCAGAATCTGTGTAACCAATAATGGATGCTTTCCCTCTACCTAAGCATAGACACTTGTCCTTAGTGCCACTCAGATATCTCAAAATCATTTTGACCGCTTCCCAATGTTTCTTGCCAGGATTAGACATATATCTGCTCACAACTCCCACTGCAAATGCAATGTCTGGTCTCGTAGCTACCATAGCATACATGAGACTACCAACAGCAGACTGATAGGGAATTTTGGTCATGAATTCCTTTTCCTCATCTGATTTGGGGCAGTCATCCTTGCTCAATTTCACATATGTGGGTAAAGGTGTACTCAATGCCTTTCCACCCTGCATATTGAATCGATGAAGTACTTTGGATATGTACTCACTTTGAGACAAGTATATGCATCTTTTACTCCTATCACGAGTAATGCGCATGCCAAGAATATGTTTGGCATCCCCCAAATCCTTCATATCAAATGTCTGACTCAACTTCTTTTTGAGAATTGACAAATCATAAGAGGACTTCCCAGCAATCAACATATCATCGACGTAAAGTATCAAGCATATCAAGCTGCCATCAGAACATCTCTTTGTGTAGAGACAATGATCCTCATTGCTCCGAGAATAGCCTTGGGACTTCATAAAAGCATCAAACTTTTGGTACCATTGTCTAGGAGACTGTTTAAGTCCATACAAGCTCTTCTTGAGCTTACAAACTAGACTTTCCTTGCCAGGAACTACATAACCCTCTGGTTGTTCCATATAGATCTCATCTGTAAGATCTCCATGCAAGAAAGCTGTTTTCACATCCATTTGGACTAGCTCTAAGTCCTCCATTGCAACGAATCCAAGCAACATGCGCAAAGTAGTCATCTTGACCACTGGGGAGAAGATTTCCTCAAAATCAACACCATGTTGTTGCTTAAAACCCTTTGCAACAAGTCGTGCTTTATATTTTGGAGAAGCACTATCTGATGTGAATTTCAGCTTATATACCCATTTACATGGTAAAGCTTTCCTTCCCTTTGGCAAAGGTACTAAGTCCCAAGTACCATTCTTGTGAATAGAATCCAACTCACTCTTCATGGCACGCTCCCACTTGACATGATCCTCTGTCTGCGTAGCCTCTTTGTAGCAAGAGGGCTCACCGGCATCTGTTAGCATAACAAAATCTAAACCTGGAACATATCTATCAGGTGGATATGAGACACGTGCAGAACGTCTCAATGGTTGCTGAACAGGAACATGTGCAGACTGATCTGAATGGACATTCTCTTGAACATCCCTATGTGCAGCATTTTTATGCATGCTAACCGGAGGACTAGTATCCTCAAACACCACTCTTCTCACTTCAACCTCCTTAATCGGCTGTTTATGCATCTTAGACTCATTAAAAATGACATCACTACTTCTGATCACTGACCGTGTTTCAGGATCCCATAAGCGATATCCAAATTGTCCTTCTCGACCATATCCAAGAAAAATGCATTTCTTTGACTTATGGTCCAACTTCTGTCTAAGATTCTTGGGTATATGAACATATGCTTCGCACCCAAAAACTCGAAGATGATCATAATATGGTGGTTTCCCTGTCCATAACTCTTGTGCCACTTTCAGACCTTTGGCAGTACTAGGTGAAAGGTTAATCACATGAACTGCAGTCAATACTGCTTCTGCCCAAAAACCTTGTGAGAGGTTTGCATGATGCAACATAGAGACTACTCTATCTTGAATAGTTCTATTCATCCTCTCAGCTACACCATTCTGTACTGGGGTATAAGGAGCTGTAAACTCTCTACGAATCCCACTATACTGACAGAAAAAGGCTGAATTCATGTGAGGTATACTCACCCCCATTATCTGAACGTAAAGCCTTAAGCTTAGTTCCTTTTTCAGTCTCAACTGAAACAAGCCATTTTCTGAAAGTAGGGAATACATCATCCTTCGATTTGATAGGATATACCCAGACTTTTCTAGTAGCATCATCTATGAAAGTAACAAAGTAAAGAGAACCACCTAAGGACCTAGTGGGCATAGGACCACACACATCTGTATGAACAAGATCTAAAGGCTGAATTGAAGAGTCAATGTGCGTTTTATGCACATTTCTGGTTTGCTTTCCATATTGACAATGCTCACAAAATGAAAAATCAGAGAAAGATAACACAGGTAAGTAGCCAGAACGAGAAAGATTTTCCATTCCACTACGAGATATATGGCCCAAACGACCATGCCAAATACAAGCCATAGGCTGTTCAATAACAGCTAACAAGTGTTCTTTCTGTGATACAAATAAAGGGTAAAGTGAGCCAACTTTCCTTCCTTTTGCAATAACCATATTGCCCTTTGATATACGAAAGGACTGAGCATAGAAGACCACCTTGTAACCAAGGTCATCAAGTTGACCAACTGACATCAAACTGCGTGATAACTGAGGTACATGGCGTACATTATGCATAGTAAATTTTGAACCGTCAATGAACTGCACAACCACATCTCCAATCCCCACAACATCACACTGGTAAGAGTCACCAAGTCTCACGGTACCAAGAGACTTTGCTGCATAATTAGAGAACCATTCTCTATGTGGTGTCACATGGAAAGAAGCACCAGAATCTAGCAGCCAGGTGTGGGAAAGAGAATCAGCCATAAGTGTCTCAGATGGCACAGTACTATCAAGTGTCAACACATCAGCATCATCAGAAATAGCATTAATTTCTTCAATCTTCACAGTCGAAGTAGATGGTGCAGGTAACTGTTTAACATGCCCATCAACATTTTGTCCTTTACCTTTAGCATTCTTTAATGCATAACAGTCTTTCTTCATGTGTCCTTTCTTATGACAATAATGGCATTCAATATCCCTCTTCCTTGATTTACTTCTGCTCTTATTCCGTTGACCATTCTTTTCCTTGTTCTTGCTCCTGCCACGTTGTTGATTCTTTCCTTGGTAAGAATCACGAACATTATATGCATCTCCACTCTGAGTGCCAACCATAGATTTTCTACGAATCTCCTCACTCAAGAGTGCTCCACATATGTCATCATAGACGAGTTTACCACCTGGTGCACTATTGCTAATAGCTGTGCAAAATGTATCCCATGATGATGGCAGGGTGCATAACAGCAATACTGCTTTCATTTCATTGTCCATATCCATTTTCTGAGCCTGTAACTGGGAGAATATGGCATCAAACTCATTTAGATGAGCAGCAACACTATCTGTGTCCTTCATACGAAGGTCGTATAATTTTCTCATCAGATATACTTTATTTGATGCCGTCTCTTTTTCATATGTATTGCATAACTTCTTCCAAAGCTCCTCTGCACTTTCACAGTCTAATACTGTAAAGTAAACATTATCTGCTAGGTGCAAGCGAATGGTAGACCTGGCCATTTCATCTAACTCATCCCAATCATCTTCATCCATGTCAGCAGGCTTCTTTGAAATCCCATTTACTGGCTTCCATTGCCTTCTTTGAATCAGCACATCTTTAATCTGATTCTTCCATAGAGCAAAGTTTGTGCCATCAAATTTTCGGATCTCAAAATGGTCTTTGCCCTGCAAGTTATAGCTCCTCCTCGGAACGCTAGCACTAGACCCTGATCCACCGGATGTGCCTGAGACCTCTGATGCCATGATCGTAGAGAACTAAATAGAATGATAATGGAGCTAGAAGAGTCCAAACACCAACAAATAAGTGTATCAAGGAGTAAATCGACCACTATATAGTTGACTAAACCAGAAATCTGGAAAAATTTTGCCAGAGTATCCTCTGCAAAATTAGCATATGACCAGTGTCAAAGTATCATAAAACTGCAAGTACTAACATGTCTACCTGCATAGTGAATCACTGACTCCACTGCATATAATCAGTTACCCAATAGAAGCCAACTAGGCTTATCGAGCACCTATGAACAACTATCATACATCTCCTATGGCGAGGCTGGGTAAGTCTTCCACCTGCATCACCGAAGAGACCCCGACATCTGGGTGTCTCCCAGTTAAGAAAACCTCACCACGACCCTCTTTATCAAACGTAAAAGGCTTGTTGGTGCATATCAATCACCAATTGAAGATTTGGAATGAAGAAAATGGATATATTCACAAGAATGAAGGACATGTACACATATGTACATTAGTTATAACACAGATTACATATACTTATGTTTTGATGAGAGTTTGTACATAGATGTCTATAAATACTTTGAGAAAAGTCGGGGCATGTATGAGAGCTTATGAGAGCATATGTAGAAACCAAGATTGAGGAAGTTAGGAGCCAAGAAATAGAGAAAAGTTAGTTTGAGTTAGCTCTCATCACTCAGTTGTAAGTTTCTGAGTTAATGAAGAAAGTTTGCGCCCGATCTTTTCGTGTCTGCTCCTTCTGTGTTTGATCATTTGTGAAATCCTTTTGAGGATATCTAAGTTGTTAGTTAATGAGCCTGTGACCTGAATTTCAGAGTCTAATTGTAATCAGGTTAGGAGAATTGTTAGTAGGAACATTCATATGTGTTGAGTGTCTACAGTTCTCTGAAACAGGCGCAAATTTCGTGTTTAATCTTTTGATCAGTGCTCACTCCATAGTTTAAAGTTTTGTGCAAGCAAGCACTTAATCTTTAAGTTGGAAGGTGATCTACTCGTGGCTAAAAGCATTTGGCAAAACGGATTAGATATTGTGAGAACCAAAGTTAAGAAGTTAGGGGTATAGAATCGACTGTTCTGAGTAACAGATTCTGACATAGGTAACTTGTGAAAACAATTTCTCAAGTTATACTAAAGTTTTTCAAGTGATTCAACTTGGAGGTGATGCGCAATCCCTAGGAGATGATTTGTACAAAGTTTCATCAAAAACTTTACACGTTTGATAAGTCAATGTGAAGAAATTCTGCAGCAGACTTTTATGTGTTTCACTTTCTTCACAGATTTTCTTAATTTTGATAATTTGGAGATTGGACCTATAATTTAGTGAAGGTTTTGACTTACTCTTGACATAGAGGTGTTCTAAACTCAAGAGTAGGTTGTTCTTTTGGAGATTAACACTCTCCATCAGTGGTATCAGAGCAGGAGACATCAAATCAAGGAAAGGAAGGTCCCGACTGCTGCAGATTCAAGAAGTTCAACATTTGAAGAACTAAGAAGTGAAAGCTTGGAGTCAAAAGGCTGAGGAGAAGTCTACTCGACATCAAGAAAGGCAAAAGAAGCCTAATTCGAAGTAAAGGTACATACATTGCTTGTAAAGCTTGAAGTTTTCAATACACAGGTGGACACAAGATGGGAGATGCTCTACAGATAGAGAAATTGGATAGGGAAAACTATCCTGCATGGTCAATGAGAATGGAAGCTCATCTTATGAGCAAAGATTTGATTGGTTACATCACAGGAGAAGAAGAGAAGCCAGAGTTCAGAGATCCTAGTGTTCCAACTAGGGAAGAGTTAGCAGATCTTAAAAATTGGATGAAGAAAGATGCTCAAGCTAGGAGCATTATCTACATGGGAGTCAATGATTACTTGTTACCTCACATTAGAGGTCTTGAAAGTGCTACTGACATATGGAATGCTTTGGAGGAGCATTTTCAGAACACTACAAAGTCAAGGAAGGCATCCTTATGGGCAGAGTTTACTACCTTCAAGAAGAAGGCTTCTCAGTCCATCTCAGATTATGTGACAAGGATGAAAGATATTGCAGATGCTTTAGGAGCTGTTGATGAAGACATTGAGGAAGATAAAT
This sequence comes from Ceratopteris richardii, assembly GCA_020310875.1. Lineage (NCBI taxonomy): Eukaryota > Viridiplantae > Streptophyta > Polypodiopsida > Polypodiales > Pteridaceae > Ceratopteris > Ceratopteris richardii. The sequence continues at coordinate 159,165,825 of CM035410.1, read as the reverse complement.
TGGTAAGGCAAATTCTTACAGGGTTGAGAGGTGATGACAAATGGAAGCCATTTATTTTGTCTACAGAACTATCACTTGACCATTTCACTCCTGACTTAAATCAATTGTTAGGTCATATGCTAACATTTGAGCAGGATGTTAAAGGAGATGGTGACAAGAGTACAGGTCATGCAATGTACTCAAAGGACAAGAAGAAGAATAGCAAAGGAAAACAACAAGCAAGTGAAGATGAAGGAACAACTACTCAAGCCAACTTCCTAAGAGGAAGAGGAGGTGGCAAAGGTAGAGGAAGAGGCAGGAACAATAAAGATGGAGGCAAAGCTTGCTGGATTTGTGGTAAGACAAATCACTTAGCTAATGATTGTTGGCACAATACTCAGAATAATAATGGATATAATCAAAATTATAATGCAAGAGGAAGAGGTGGCAGAAATCAAAGAGGTAATTACAGAGGTAGAGGTGGAAGGAATTACTTTGGAAGAAATGCAGGTAGAGGATTCCAAAGTCAACAATACAACAACACCTACTACAATTATGCTTCAGATCAAAAGGAAGATTCAACATTGATAATGAATGCAACTTGTGAAAGGCAGAGTGAAGATCAAAGAGTCTTCTACATTGACTCAGGGTGTAGCAATCACCTGAGTGGTAACATATCTTTGATGACTGATTTGGAAAGTAAAGTTTTTAATCATGTTGTCCAAACAGGTGACAACACAAAGCACAATGTGAAGTCAATAGGATCAGTGAAGGCCAAGGATGGAAGCACCTTATTGAGTAAGGTCTTGTATGTTCCTACAATCCCTAAGAATTTGATAAGTGTAGGTCAAATTGTTGAAAAGGGATATGAAGTAAGGTTTACTAATGATGGAGTATATGTGGAAGACCCTAGCCAAGGGTATAAACAGATTGTTTCAGGAAAAAAAGAAGGAAGACTATTTACATTGAAGATTCAAGGTAACATTGGTCATGCTATGTTCACATATGGAGGACATAAGATCTCTGAGTTAGATCTTTGGCACAAGAGGCTTGGACATTTCAATGAAAGAGGTATTAAAGATATGGTTAACAATGGTTCAGTGCTTGGATTGCCTAATGTTGCAGGTCAACATATGACATACAAATGTGAGGCATGTCAATTAGGTAAGGCTCATAAACATTCCTATTCCAAGCATGGTTTTATGCACTCAGAGAAGCTTGAGTTGGTACACACAGATGTGTGGGGACCATCAAAAGATTTCAGTATAAATGGATCAAGGTATTATGTGATTTATGTTGATGATGCTACTAGGTGGATCACTATTTATGTGATCAAAGATAAGTCAGAAGTGTTTAATACATTTAAACACTATCATGCATATGCAGAAAGAATTACAGGTCATAAGTTGAAGAGACTAAGGTCAGATGGAGGGGGAGAGTATTTCTCAAATGAGTTCAGTGATTACTTATGGAATGCAGGTATAAAAAGGGAAATTACTTGCAGGTACTCTCCTCAACAAAATGGTGTTGCAGAAAGGAGAAATAGAACTCTTGTTGAGTTTGCAAGATCCATGATGAAGGAGAAAAATTGCCCTAATTATTTGTGGGCTGAGGCTGTAAATACAGCCACTTATTTGGTCAATAGGTTACCATGTAAAGCCTTGCAGGGTATGACACCATATGAGGCTTGGTGGGGTAAGAGACCTACCTTAGATCATTGCAGAGTTTTTGGGTGTGTGGCATATGCATATGTGCCATCACAATTAAGACACAAATTGGAACCCAAAGCTGAAAAGTATGTTTTCATTGGCTATGATGACAAGCAGATGGGCTATAGGTTGTGGAGTCCATCAACAAAACAATTTATGGTTTCTAAAGATGTTACATTTGATGAACAAAGCACTTGGTATGCAGGTACAATCAAAATCAATACAGATGATGAAGAAGAGGTGAGTCAAAGAAAAGGTAAATCAAAAGTTCAAATATTTGATGAGCAAGAGAATAATGAAGTGCAGGTTGAGGTGGAAGAGACACCAAGATTTGATCCTGAATGTGAAGAGCCAGAAACCTCAAGGAATGGAGAACTCAGAAGGTCAACAAGAAATAGGTGGCAACCTACAAGGTATAGTTATGATACTTCATTTCTAGCCACAAAAGATTATGCTTACATGGTGAATACAGATGAAGACCCTTCTACTTATGAAGAGGCAAAAGGTAAGGAAAAATGGGAGAGTGCTATGCAGGAAGAATATGATGCACTATTGGAGAATCAAACTTGGGATTTGGTTCCTAAACCAAATAGTCAGAAGATTATTGGAAGCAAATGGGTCTACAAGACAAAAAGGTTTGCAGATGGAAGTGTGTCTAGGTACAAAGCTAGACTTGTGGTCAAAGGTTTTGCTCAAACATATGGTATTGATTATGATGAGACCTATAGTCCTGTGGCAAAGATGACAACCATAAGGACACTTATTGCTATTGCTGCATGTAAAGGTTGGAAGCTATGTCAACTTGATGTGAAGAATGCTTTTTTAAATGGTTATATTTCAGATGATGTATTCATGGAGCAACCTCAAGGGTTCAAAGATAAAAGGTATCCAGATTATGTGTGCAAGCTCAAGAGAGCTTTGTATGGCTTGAAGCAAGCTCCAAGGGCATGGAACTATAGACTTGTGAAGTTCCTAAAAGAACTTGGATTTCAGGTGTCTAAAGCAGATAGTAGCTTGCTTGTCAAGGCAAGTGAAAATGGTTTCATATACATGTGCATATATGTTGATGATATAATTCTTACAGGTACAGATGAAGAAGGAATACAAAGGCTTAAGAGGCAAATGGAAAAGGAGTTCAAGATAAGTGACTTGGGAGACTTGTCATACTTCTTGGGCATGGAGATAACATATACTCAACATGGAGTATTTGTGACCCAAGAAAGGTATTTGAAGAACTTGTTAATCAAGTTTAAAATGGATGATTGCAGGGTAGCACCTACACCAATGGAGGTGAATCACAAATTGAGTAAGTATGGAGGTGAAGAATTCAAAGACATGAGACAATATCAGAGTTTGGTTGGTAGCCTTATCTATGCTACTCTAACTAGACCTGATTTATCATATGCAGTAGGGGTTTTGTCTCAATTTATGCATTGCCCAAGGAAAGAACATTGGATTGCAGGACAAAGGGTGTTGAGGTACATTAAGGGTACACTCAATGAAGGTTTGTATTATGGGTTTACCTCAGATACAAATATCAAAATTTATAGTGATGCAGATTGGGCAGGTAATCCAGATGATAGAAGATCTACATTTGGATACATGTGTTATGTGGGAGATAAACTTATCTCATGGTGTTCCAAGAAGCAACATACAGTTGCTTTATCTTCTACAGAAGCAGAGTATAAAGGCATGGTTGAAGCTGCAAAGGAAGTAATTTGGGTCAAGACATTGATGAAGAGTCTTGATATTATGCATGGGATACCAATCATATATGGAGATAACATGAGTTCATTGTATTTAGCTGCTAATCCTGTTTTTCATGCCAGGACCAAACACATTGAGATTCAGTATCACTTTCTAAGAGAGAAAGTGATGGATAAGGAGATTGAAGTCATACATACTTCAACAAAGGATCAGATAGCTGATATGCTTACAAAGAGCTTGGATGGACCAAAGCTACAGAAGTTTAAGGACATGGCAGGTATAAAGAAGAAAGGAGAAACCTCAATTGATGATTGAGGGGGAGCTGTTGGTGCATATCAATCACCAATTGAAGATTTGGAATGAAGAAAATGGATATATTCACAAGAATGAAGGACATGTACACATATGTACATTAGTTATAACACAGATTACATATACTTATGTTTTGATGAGAGTTTGTACATAGATGTCTATAAATACTTTGAGAAAAGTCGGGGCATGTATGAGAGCTTATGAGAGCATATGTAGAAACCAAGATTGAGGAAGTTAGGAGCCAAGAAATAGAGAAAAGTTAGTTTGAGTTAGCTCTCATCACTCAGTTGTAAGTTTCTGAGTTAATGAAGAAAGTTTGCGCCCGATCTTTTCGTGTCTGCTCCTTCTGTGTTTGATCATTTGTGAAATCCTTTTGAGGATATCTAAGTTGTTAGTTAATGAGCCTGTGACCTGAATTTCAGAGTCTAATTGTAATCAGGTTAGGAGAATTGTTAGTAGGAACATTCATATGTGTTGAGTGTCTACAGTTCTCTGAAACAGGCGCAAATTTCGTGTTTAATCTTTTGATCAGTGCTCACTCCATAGTTTAAAGTTTTGTGCAAGCAAGCACTTAATCTTTAAGTTGGAAGGTGATCTACTCGTGGCTAAAAGCATTTGGCAAAACGGATTAGATATTGTGAGAACCAAAGTTAAGAAGTTAGGGGTATAGAATCGACTGTTCTGAGTAACAGATTCTGACATAGGTAACTTGTGAAAACAATTTCTCAAGTTATACTAAAGTTTTTCAAGTGATTCAACTTGGAGGTGATGCGCAATCCCTAGGAGATGATTTGTACAAAGTTTCATCAAAAACTTTACACGTTTGATAAGTCAATGTGAAGAAATTCTGCAGCAGACTTTTATGTGTTTCACTTTCTTCACAGATTTTCTTAATTTTGATAATTTGGAGATTGGACCTATAATTTAGTGAAGGTTTTGACTTACTCTTGACATAGAGGTGTTCTAAACTCAAGAGTAGGTTGTTCTTTTGGAGATTAACACTCTCCATCAAGGCTTTATGCAAACAACGTAACCGCTATATCAATGCCCACATGGACGTACATAAGCGGTATCCACAGAAGCGTACATGGTGTGTATGTGCTCAATATATGCAGTAAAATGACACTGAAAAGCTGAATACACAGCCCAAAAAACTAGCCAATAACACCTGCAAGTGTCTGTCAACTCTGATGTTTTAGGCTTTAAAAACCTGCATAAATTTGCAGCGACTGCTCCCACCAAAACTGAAAACCCCTTGAGAAACCTGTAGTTTTACGAGTGTGGCTGAAAATACAGCCCCAAAGGTTGATATTTATTGTCTGAGAAGTACAAGGAACACTCTTCTTGATGTTCTTGGACCTGTGTGAAGAGAACTACGTGCGAAAGTACTCCAAAATGGCTCCAAAAACACCCCAAAATTGCTTCAGAAATAGGCTTTAAAAGCAAAAATGAAGCTTTGAGGGACCAAAACTTGTTCAAGGTAATGCCAACCTTAGTCTTTCCCCTTCTTCAAACACCATAAGAGTGTAGCTTAGTGGCAAGAGATTGCCGCGGTTAAGCGAGCTCTGGGGGGAACAGTACTGGGATGGGTGACCTCCCGGGAAGTACCGGGAACCTCTATATTCCTTGATCGTTGAGGTCCTCCCTCGCGCGCAGCCAACGGCGCCAACGGTGACTTCGGTGACTCGGATGACAAGGTATGCCAAGGTCTATGCCTTGGTCGCCGCCTTGGTCGTAAGCCTTGGAGCCTTGGAACATATACAAAGAAGTGTCCGGTGGCCATTTGGCCTTTCACATGGACACTAACGGTAACATGGGCTACTTATCTTTGTACATTCTCTAGTAATACATTCAGTATTGTGTGTTTGTGCTCCAAGCTTCTTCTTCTTCCTTGTGTTGTTCGCGTGCTTCCGCAGACGTCTAACTCCAACAATCTTGAACTTATTGTGGTGATTGGTTGAGATCAGTTCATATTAAAAATCTCAGTGAAAATATTTATCTTCAACAAGGACACTTTTTTTCTGATGATCTTTCATTACAGCACAAAAGAGAAACAACATATTTTAATGGAAGGATTGAAAAAGGTAAGTGCCCAAAACCAATGATATTAATGGATTGGTATTTGAATGGAGAGAAGGACCTCCTATACATCATCAATAAAAAATCTTTAGTGATGGTGAAGATGATGACAATGTGAAGATGAGATGCACAAGAAGATGATCATTAGCGGAGAATGAGAGTTAAAGAATTTTCATCTTCTTGGTCCTATGCATATATTCAAGAATCTTGGTTTTTCATTATGGCTACATCCCATCAGATTAAAAGGCATAACGACATTAGGAAAAAAATTTAAAAGAGAAAAACTTAAAACAAAAGTTATGGCCAATTTGTGATGAAGATCAACATGAGACAACCTATGAACCTTCTTCTTGGGTGCCTACAGCAAAAGTGATGCAAATTATCAACAACAAGATTTAATCAATTCACACATCTATAGGATATGGAGCATCTTGTCAAGACATGTTTACTTTAGATGATAATAGCTTATAGGTTTAAGTACATATGATTGGCACAACTTCTTGAAACATGTTGTACCTCTTCTTATCCATGGATATGCAACAAAAGGAGTATGAAGCATAATCTATCATCTTAGATCACTTACACGATAATTAAAACTCTTTTAATTTTAGTATATAAAATTATTCGATATCTTCCCATTATAAATTAATTTCTTCGTAATTGAATAATCAATTTAATAGTAGTAGATTACATCAAAAGAAATTGACAGAGATTCAATCCCATAAAAGAAACGTGAATTTAGAGAGCTAATTTGTTTAATGGAGAAAGAGATTCTAACTTCCTTTTTTATTTACAACTTCTTTTTTTCATCAATCTTGTAGATAAAATAGAGAATATTGGACTTGTAAGCACTTGATAAATGTTTTGGGTCAAGAGATTTATGAGTATATTGAAAGGTTATGTGTGACAAGGGCAAAACTGGAAGGGTCCATGGCAAAGGAATGGATGCTTGAAAAACTCATGTATTATGTCAGTTAATATGTTGAGAGAGTTGATGAAAAAGCTCCCCATGCATGGACCAATGAGTAATCTTCAAAATTGACTATTGAGGTATTATCAGGTAAGGGAGTTCCTTTCCAACTTTGAGTGCAAGAGAAAATTGATATTTCTACTTTTATTGTATATAATAGTGAATTCATGCAAGTATTCATTAATGAGTATGAATAGGAAATTCAAAACCTATGAGTTAGAAGACGAAGAAACAAGAGATACAAATGTAATACTGAGGGTAATGAGAATACCAAAAAAAAAAATATTTCATGCATTGGTTTTATAATGGTATGCAAAGAGTCAAAAGAGATAATGAGATAATTTCAAATGAGCAAAGAGAGAGAATGATAGGGTGTTAAAGAAAGCTAAATTTTTTACATTAATATTCTTTTTTTGCACTTATATTTGTGTTTTTTTTTCTTCTAATAATCTATTTAATGTTATAGGCTCAAATGTACATAAATATGTGGGCCAATGGACAACTCATAATCAAATTTAACAAGTCTTTGCACAAAACATAGGATTCTAGCATTATTTCTTCTTTCAACCAATTATCATGTGCAAGTTCAAAAGAAGTGAACCTTATAGGCAATGAATTTGGTCACATGGGAACCATTGTTGGCATCTAGGAAATATCATATCATATCTTCAATTGGATAAAAAGAATTTATATTCTAAAATCATAAACGTATTGCATCTCAAAATAGCTCAGCCATGAAGAGGCCATCACTCCTATTCTAGTTTCAAAAAAATCAATGGCATAATTATGCTATCGATTCTTCATTTAGGAGCACATTGAAGAAGTGATTGAAAGAAAAAATGTGTGATAAATGCTACAAAATGATGTAGGCAAACCTCATATTGGCTACTTCCATAACAAAAACAGGGTTATAAATAGCATGGCAACTATTGGATGTTGGAGGAAGACGTCTGCGGAAGCACGCGAACAGCACAAGGAAGGAGAAGAAGCTTGGAGCACAATACACAATACTGAATGTATTACTAGAGAATGTACAAAGAGAAGTAGCCCATTAGGGCAATAGGCGTATATACAAGCCGAGGGAAAAAAACCTCCTAAAGAGGGGAAAAAGTGCCCCGACAGTCCTAGAGTGTTCACACACATCACTACCTAAATATATCAACAAATCCCCACTAGGAGTGATGCGGTGAACAAGGAGCTGGCACTCATGTATAAGGAAGTTCCAAGCTATGTGGAAATCACTCCACAAAAGGAAGTAAGCCCAAAGCTTTGCGGAACGCTTCAAACTTCTCCCTAGGCAGAGACATCATGAAAAGGTCTGCAATGTTCTCCTGCGTGGGCACATATGCCAAGCTGATCTCCCCACTAGAGAACCTCTCCCTGACATAATGATAATGCACCTCAATGTGCTTAGTGCGAGCATGGAACGCAGGGTTCCTCGCAACTGCTAATGCGTTCTGACTGTCAGTGAAGATGGTGGTGGCAGAAGACTGACCAACACCCAAATCAGCCCTAAGGCGTCTGAGCCACACACACTCAACAGTAGCTATGAAAGCTGCCCTATACTCAGCCTCACAACTGGAAGTGGCCACAGTAGGATGCTTCTTGCTCAACCAAGATATAAATGAGCTACCAAGCATGAAGCAAAAGCCACTATGGGACACACGAGTGTCATAGCAACCAGCCTAGTCTGAGTCAGAAAAAGCATGCAAATCTACCGGTAGTGATCCCCCCTTGGGATAAAACAACCCAAGTAGCCGAGTACCACTCAAGTAGCGAAAGATGCGCTTAACCGCTGTCATAGAGGGGTGTGAAGGGAGGCAAACATCCATCCAACGGATTCATGCTAACCTAACCATGTGACTACATGCAAGGTGTTTCTTAGTATGCTTCGGGTTTTGGATTGAGTTCTCAGTTTTTGGGTGAAAACCTAGAGGTTTTTAATCCATTTAATTTAAGAACTAAGATTCATATTTGAGTTTAATCTAAAAACTAAGATTCAAAGAACTAACTAATTTTTCATTTTTTAGTAACAGATTTGCTTATCATTGCTAAATGCTTAGATATATGAAAGTGGAATATATAAAACTTAATTAATCGTAAAGTGAAAGTATGAAAAACTTTAGGATCAATTCTAAGCCTATACAAATTCTCATAATAAGTTCTAATACAATTCCCAGAGAATCAAATTTATATTTCTAAATATCATATGCTGCTTCAATCTCGTAATCTTGTAATCTCCTTCGCAATGATCTGCAAATAAAGTCATTAGGAAAACATAAGTATGCTTTTAATTAACATAAAACACTCATTTGTTAATCTAATATTCAAAACTTAACATAATTTAAACCTATACTAACACATGTTAATTAACCTTCTAATGGATATATATGCTTACATACAAACATTATCTTTAATATGCATATTCATACACTGACATGTACTTCTAATGCAATCTCATTTATACCTAACATGTTTTTATGCACAAGTAAATGCATATATTTAACTTATGCACACATCTACATCATATAGGCATATTCACATTCTTCATACATGCATATACACTTAATCATATCACCTACTTACTTCATTTATGCTCATGCATTCTTAAACATGCATTCATACACAACTTATGCATACATCTTATTGAATGCACAACTTATACATACATCTTATATGCATATGCACTAACTCTAATATGCACATGCACACTTGCATACATACACATGCACTTCATCAAAATACACATGCATAACTATACATCATACTCATCATATCCATACATGAGGACTCTCTCTCACTCTCTCTAGCATGCACATAGAGTTCTCTCTCTCTCTCTCTCTCTCTCTCTCTCTCTCTCTCTCTCTCTCTCTCTCTCTCTCTCTCTCTCTCTCTCTCTCTCTCTCTATCTCTCTCTCTCTCTCTCTCTCTCTCTCTCTCTCTCTCTCTCTCTCTCTCTCTCTCTCTCTCTCTCTCTCTCTCTCTCTCTCTCTCTCTCTCTCTCTCTCTCTCTCTCTCTCTCTCTCTCTCTCTCTCTCTCTCTCTCGACTGAGCATGTGCATGCGGCCATCACCATGTCTACGCCCATTCTATTCTCTGAACCAAGCTTCATATCTCTCTCTCACTCTCTCTCTCCTCTCTCTCTCTCCTCTCTTCTCTCTCTCTTCTCTCTCTCTCTCTCTCTCTCTCTCTCTCTCTCTCTCTCTCTCTCTCTCTCTCTCTCTCTCTCTCTCTCTCTCTCTCTCTCTCTCTCTCTCTCTCTCTCTCTCTCTCTCTCTCTCTCTCTCTCTCTCCCTCCCTCCCTCCCTCCCTCCCTCCCTCCCTCCCTCCCTCCCTCCCCCCCTCCCTCCCTCCCTCCCTCCCTCCCTCCCTCCCCCCCCCCCCTCCCCCCCCCCCCTCCCTCCCTCCCTCCCCCCCCCCTCTCTCTCTCTCTCTCTCTCTCTCTCTCTCTCTCTCTCTCTCTCTCTCTCTCTCTCTCTCTCTCTCTCTCTCTCTCTCTCTCTCTCTCTCTCTCTCTCTCTCTCTCTCTCTCTCTCTCTCTCTCCGTTCTCTGCATTCTGCCATTCCGAGCGCCTGCTGAGGATGGAGGGGGGAGAAGAGGATAGAAGCACTCTCTCTCTCTCTCTCTCTCTCTCTCTCTCTCTCTCTCTCTCTCTCTCTCTCTCTCTCTCTCTCTCTCGCATGCTCTGTTGCCGATGGATGGAGGGAAGGGGAAAGAGGTTTTCTCTCTCTCTCCCTTGTCATGAGCACAACCGTCAGGAGTGCAATTGCCAGGATCTGGAGCCACTAGGAGCACAACTATCAGGAACCCCAAGGAATAAATCTACTATCTCTCTCTTTCTCCGTGTTTCCAACGATGTTCATCTCTCTGCATGCATCTCTCTCTCTCTCTCTCTCTCTCTCTCTCTCTCTCTCTCTCTCTCTCTCTCTCTCTCTCTCTCTCTCTCTCTCTCTCTCAGACTCGTGCGTGCATCGACCTGCAGTAGCCATGGAGGGGGGGGAGAAGTGGTTAAGAGATAATCTCTCTCTGTCAGATTTCTCTATCATTTGTGTATCCCTGGGCACCCGTCAGAAGGGCACCTCGAAGGGGAGATGTTAAGAGTAGGTCTTCATCTCCTTCTCATTTATATTGCGAGGGGGGGAGATGCAGATAATCACAACAATGGATGGCTACAACAGGACCCCCATGGCCATCATAAAAATATGCAAATCAGATGGTGGGAAAATGGTAAACAGAGAAAATTATGAACAATACAGACAACATCCTCCATTTCCTTTCTACGTCCACACACACAGAGAATTCCATCATTAGCATGGAGAGACTTTGCATTTCTAGCTTCTGTGATTTTCTCTCTCGACCGTTGATGTGTTGGCACTTCTTATATTCAAGTGAATCACAGTGGATGATGTGTTGGCCATGCCTTCATGCTCAAGCATGGAGTTTAGGATGGACGAAAGGATCCATAGTATGTTTTAGTTCCCAATCAATCTTTCAGCGCCTTGGCCATGCCTTCATGCTCAAGCATGGAGTTTAAGATGGACGAAAGGATCCATAGTATGTTTTAGTTCCCAATCAATCTTTCAGCGCCTGCTCATTTTCAAAGCAAAAGAAAAGAATTGGCTGCTAATCAGATCACCTTTACTGCAAAAGACTCACTAATGAGTTTTTTAAATCCTTCAAGCTGGTGGTCGCCACCCCTCTTCGGATGGTCTGGCAAGAAGCGCTAAATTTTGGTGCTCTTCCTTCTTGTATAAATAATGGAATTATCAAGCTGGTTCACAAGAAGGGGGAAAAAAATAGAATCGAGAACTGGCGGCCAATTACGATGCTACAAACAGGATACAAGATCGTCGCCAAAGTCATTGCCAACAGACTTGCGTGCCATCTGAGATCTTGGCTCAGTGAGGACCAAAAAGGTTTCATCAAAGGCAGGTCCATCCTGGAAACTATTATGGATATTTGGGAAGGTATTCAATTTGCAAACGAGTCTAATCAAGATGTGGTCTTCCTCAAGATCGACTTTGACAAAGCCTACGATAGACTAGAATGGGACTATATTCTGCAGTCGCTCCAAGACCTCGGATGTAGTCAGAAATTCACCAAGATGATCGCGACCCTTCTCGGCAACGCAACGACCCAAATTAACGTAAACGGCAAACTTTCAAAGGCGATCCATCTTAAAAGATCTATTAGACAAGGGTGCCCTCTTGCCCCCCTTCTCTTTGCCATCGCCACTGAGGGGCTGAGCAGACTTGTGGCTCACCATGTGGAGGTTGGCAATATCAAAGGCCTCCAACTACCGCACGACCACAGTCAATTCATCATGAGACTTTTTGCTGATGATATGAACGCGTTCGTTCACAATGACAAAACCAGCCTGGAGACTTTCTGGAAGTGTCTTGATACCTTTTGTGAGGCCTCAGGATCCAAAATCAACCACAATAAGACCGCCTTTAGGGCCATCGTGGGACATCAACCTGGCCTTCTCATTGATCACGGCTGTCAAATCATTCCGCAGGGCCAAGTCTTTCGGCTGCTTGGAATCCCCTTGGGATTTGGTGTCTCTATGGAGCAGCGATGGAATTGGGTGCTGGCCAAACTTGAAAACAAGCTCAATTACTGGAGAGGCATGCAAATCAATCTCGCTGGACGGGCGATGGTTATCAACACGTTCCTCCTCTCGTCTACCATCTATTTCATTTCCTGCTGGAGACCGAATGAGCAAGGCCTGTCCAAATTGAATGGCATCTGCAGAAACTTTCTTTGGACAGGTGATCATAACAGAAGGGGGGTCCCTAAAATCAAATGGGCCATCTGCACCAGCCCTAGAGATAGCGGGGGGCTTGGCATCCTGGACATTGGGTGTATGGCTAACAAACTGGCAGCCAAATGGATGATTAAAGCTTGGTGCAATAGGGAGGCCTCGTGGGCCAAACTGATCTTCAGAAACAAAAATGAGTTGGCCCTCACGGGGTCCCCGAACTGGAAGAACCTCGACATCATGACCTTGCTATTCTCCCCGATACCTGTCTTCCCGAAAGGCTCCAATCTCGTTTGCTCTCTTTGGAAGGGCTGGAATAAAGTCAAAAGCTTCACAAGAATTAGTGAGGACTGGAAGTGGGCGGCCGGAATCAGACAAAACGACTCTATCTGGTTTCCGATTCATGGCATCCGGAGTGTGGAATCTTGGAACATTCAAAATGCCAAGAAGTTATGGAACAAAGGATTCAAAAAATGGAAACACCTCTGGAAACATGACACCAACAGTTGGATCAACTTCGAGGATATCGACCCTCGCATAAACATCTCCTACGAAGAATGGAACACCTTGCAAAGCAGATGCCTCGCTTGGGATCGTCACAAAACCCGCCTTCTCATGGGACAGGATGCACCGAACGCGCGTGGTCTCAAATGGCACAATGGAAATAGTCTACTCAAAATCCCGTACATCAAAGAAACGACTGACCTCCAGATCAGCCTCAACAAGAAGTGGTGCCTGTCTTGGACGCGGCTTCGGTGGGACATGAAATTCATGGGTATCTGGCACCCACTGATAGAGATTAAGAAGTCGGTCCTCTTATGGCAAATTCTTCATCGAGGAATTTGGACTAACCATAAGGCAAGCAAAATTTGTGGGATCCCTCCGTGGTGCAAACGTTGCCACCGCGCAATCGAAGATGTCCCACACATCTTCCTTACTTGCCCTAACTCCTACAGAATCTGGCAGATGGTTGGACTGAAAATCAGAGTCCAGAAACAGCTTAGTTGGAAACAAGTCCTTTTGGGTGAAGCGATTGGGTGCTCTGCGGCTCTCTGGAACGCGATCAGAGGGGAAGTCCTGTGGAAAATTTGGCGGGAGCGATGTGCTCTCAACTTCGGTGACTCCCCCAGGGAGTGGTCGATTGAAAAATCTCTGTTCCTCCTTGGCAAAAGGATTGCCAACAGTAAGAATTCCCCCCCCTTCAGGCATCATCAAGTCCTCCTTTTGATCAACAACAAGCTCAAACCCAAGTGGGTCCCGCATGAGGGCGACGAGAGGGTGATCAACCTTCTTTGTAATGCAACCTAGGAATCAACCAAGCTTCCCCTGCTTTGTGGGATATGGGGGGTCCCGTGGGCACTAGTCCCCTTCTATTGTACCTTTGTTTCTTAATTTAATTCAAGTCCGGGAGAGTAGGCTATTGCCGAACTTCCTTTATATTAAAAAAAAAGAAAGAGGTTGGTTGCTAAGCTTGGATTAAACTAAAGTGCCAAGAGATGAATGTTGTTTAATAGACAGTAAGCAAGAACATTCAGCATGTCTCCAACAGCTTCTTGCCCTCTCGTGAGGCTCTATATCCTTCTCTCCATACAGTATATAAGGTAACGAAAGCCAAACTCTCGACTCGACATCCTACGTTAGATGAGTGATGTATGCAATCACAAGATCTCTCTCTGTCACTCTCTCTCTCTCTCTCACCACGCACGTACCTGCAAATAAAGTCATTATGAAAATAAGTTATCACATCATACATTTATATATACTTTTTTACGGATGTTTGCGCGCTTATCCTAAAGTGTAGATAACTCACACTTTTTACATGCATACTAAATGATTACTATCTCAAAAGTCATTAGGTACACGCATTTCTAGACTTGTGTTCCACTTCAATTTAACATGCATACACGTATGTTATCTATTTCAATATAAAAAATCTATATACTCATTATTATAGTATTTAATTATTAAATAATTATTGTAGTTATTTCTTAATTAAATTCAATTTTACCTTATAATTTATATTTTAAATACATATGGATTAATTATTCAAATAGGTATATATATATACATAAAATTTAAATATATATATACTATTTTACCATATATATAATAATCATATATGTGTATATATATAATATATTTACATTAACGTATGTATAGTTACTAACTTATTTATTATTAAAGTTCCAGGAACAAAATTAAGCATTTAGATTTAATACACATGCACTTTTAATGAAGGTGCACATTTATATATTATGGGTCTGATACACAATTATTAAACCTTATAGACCAAAACACATAGGCACACATTAAATCATATTAACATGTATACATGTATATGTTCTTCATAAAAAAACTAAACAATTCATAGGTTTACTTGAACTCATACACATCATGAACTCCTATATATATTCATGCTTAGGTAGGTAAAGATACACAAACACATAGATATAGATGTACACATATGTATCTCTTGAAATACATATGCAAATACATACATATGGCATAAAACGCATATTCTCATTCACTCTCATAGACATATGAACACATACATAATTTAGTGCATTCACATAAACATAGATACAAAACCCTATAAACATAGGCATAAAAAAAGGAAAAAATATATTCATAGATTTCCTCATATGATCATGGATATACATAAATTCACTTTAATAATCTTATAAACATATAAATGAATATAAATAATGAAGAGCTCAAGTAAGGGTTCAATTAGTCTTCCATTCTGAATATATTTTCTTCTTTTTCCTGTAGGTACCCAAGAAAAGTTAGTCAATTTAAACCAATGTATTAAAAATTATGTGAGAGAGATATCAACTAATTGACTTTAAATCAAAAACTTTTTTATTTTTCCATATATTAATTCAAGTGAGGATATCCTTCCGATATCTGCCCCCACCAAACCTGCACATCGTCCTTGATGGGCCAACCTGCAGTTCAATGGAAAGCAGTATCAAATTCCTTGGCAAATTCTTCTTGAAATATTTTGAAACAATATATGAAATATGCTCCTAATCATAAGGACAACTTCTGGTAGTGAAGAAAACTTTTTTAAATTACAAAAGCTTGAATTACAAACTTTTTCGTTCAATGCATGAATTTGAAAACAAGATTTAGAAAGTCCTATAGAAATCATTCAGATAGTCTTGATACTTGCTCTTCTATTAACCCTCTTCAAAAGTAATAAATATTTTATACAAGCATTCTATTTCTCATCTCCTAGCCACTTGCCATAAGATACATCTAACTAGCTCCTCTATAGCATACATCCGCCTCATATTGCCCGCAATACAAGTCAGAAGTGATTTCAAGATCACAACTGATTCATGATAACTTTTTGCTTTTCTTTTCTTTATTTTTCTTTTTTTTTTATTTTTCTTTTTCTCATTTTTCATTTCTCATAATGCAGCAACCATTAATCTACTGCTTTATGTATCTTTGATTTCTTTCTTCGTAACTTTTTTGTTAGAGGGGAAAGGCTTAACCCCTATTCAGAGCAGAGGTTCTAGAGGAATGCTATAGTTGGAACTAAGATCTCATTAGCTAAATGGTTTAGGAATTAAGGTAGCCTACCTATATAAAATATGTTTACTTCTACTAGGAGTCGCAAGTCAAGTGTTCCCTCTTCTATCCTTATGAAAGCCATAGGGTCTCTAATTCTTATCTTCTCTTCATACACATTCCTACTTCAGTTTTGAATTCATTGTTTCATAATTTTAATAATCTTCCTTACATATCAAAAGGATGTACACATCTAATCATGAAATGCCTCAAAAATAATCATGCAAGCAGCCAAAAAAAAGTAGGTCCCTTTTGATGAGGGAGATGGTAAAACTCTTGTGCTCATAATTACCTTTTTGATGAGGGAGAAGGTAAAACTCCCGTGCTCATAATTACCTTTTGATGAGGGAGATGGTAAACTCCCGTGCTCATAATTACCTTTTGATGAGGGAGATGATAAACTCCCGTGCTCATAATTACCTTTTGATGAGGGAGATGGTAAACTCTCGTGCTCGTAATCTACTTTTTTGTTGAGGGAGAAAGTAGAAACTCCCATTCATAATCTACTTTTTTGTTGAGGGAGAAAGTAGAAAACTCCCATTCGTAATCTAATTTTTTGTTGAGGAAGAAATTAGAAACTCCCGTTCGTAATCTACTTTTTTGTTGAGGGAGAAAGTAGAAACTCCCATTCGTAATCTACTTTTTTGTTGAGGGAGAAATTAGAAACTCCCATACTGACCATCTCCTCCATTTTGCGTTCTTGATAACACATTGAATGGAGTAGAAGATCTCTAATGGTACGTTTTAATTGTTCCCTAAACTGCCTAAACCTACCTCTGTCGGAAGGATTTCCTCATTTTAATTGTCATATGAAAAAATAAAAATATTTTGCTTTAGAGTTGGTGAAATGATATCTCTCTCTCATATTTTTTAATGTACTGATTTAAAATGACTAATGTTATCTCTTGGGTACCTGCAGGAAAAAGAGGAAAATATGTTCTAAATAGAGATGGAGGATTAATTGAACTCCTACTTGGGCTCAATTTTTTTTATGTCCATTAGTGAGTTTGTGTGTGTTCAGGATCATATGAGGTTAACTATTAATAGATGGTTATATGTTCCTATGATTATAGGGTTGTGAACCTATATGTATATGTGAAATGCACTTAATGGAGATATGTGAACATATATCTATGAGAGTGAATGAGAATAGTTTTTTGTCATATATGTGTATTTACATATGTATACCTCAAAGATATATTTGTATGCACTGATGTCCATATGAGTGTGTGTTTTTTGTTTGTCTAAACATATATATATATATATATATATATATATATATATATATATATATATATATATATATATATATATATATATATATGGGTAATAAATAAGAAATAATATTGTTTTATTATATAATTTAGTTCCTAAAAACACTAATTTTAAGCTTTAATGTTTAATCATATATAAAATTTATATTAAAAACTAAGTTTAAAATAACCTAATATTTATATTTAATTCAATAGATTAATGATTATGTCATTTTTATAAATAAAAGGAAAACTGTGCATACGTAAATTTAGATAAGTGTGTGTGTGTGAGTGAGTTAGCTAAGAATCGTGTCTATGATGAAGTGAAAGTATGTGTGAGTGTGCATGAGAAATACGGTGAGGTGTGTGAGTTAACTGATTGTGAGTTAGCGCATATCTGTGTTTGTGCTTGTGTATATAAATGAATGTATAATTGTGTTATTTATTAATGTTCTTCCTGCAGGTACGGCGAAGCTCTGTCGAGAGAGAGAGAGAGAGAGAGAGAGAGAGAGAGAGAGAACAAAAGAGAGAGATAGATAGAGAGAGAGAGAGAACGAAAGAGAGAGAGAGAGAGAGAGAGAGAGAGAGAGAGAGAGAACGAAAGAGAGAGAGAGAGAGAGAACGAGAGAGAGAGAGAGAGAGAGAGAGAGAGAGAGAGAGAGAGAGCGAAAGAGAGAGAGAGTGAGAGAGAGAGAGAAAGAGAGAGAAAGAGAGAGAGTGTTAGAGAGAGATGTAAATATATGTGTGCATGTTTAAGTATGCATGTGCATCAGGAATGCATGAGTGCATATGCATATGAAGTGTATGTGTGCATGAATGAATGTTTGTTAAGAGGCATGTATGAATGCATGAATGAAGCATGTTTGCATGTGAAGAAAGTTGGCATGTATGCATGTAAAGATGTGCTTGTATGCATATGCAAGTTAGGAAGCGTGTAGGTAGCATGTATGCATGAGTTTATGTTTATGCACGCGCATAAGTATATTATAGATAGATGCATGTGTATTATGCATGCATGAGAGAGTATGTGTATGCATGCATGAGAGCATGTGTGTTTATGCATATGAATATTATATACATTTATATTGAAGGTATACATGCATGTGAGAGTGTGTGCATGTATGCATATGGAAGTTAGGAAAATGGTGAGTGTATAAATGCATGGTCGAGCATGTGTATGTATGCATGTTTTTTGCATGAATGCATGTATATGTATGTGAAGCATGAGAGACTATGATGATTGTATGTATATGCAAGTAAGATAGGAAGGTGTACATGTATGCAATGATAAGTAATGTATGCATAAATATTAGAGATATATGCCTATAAATAAGGTGTATGCATAAGAGCATGATGTCTATGTAATGTAGATAGGTTTGCATATGTATAGTATATGTATGCATATAAAGTTGAATGTGTTAGCATGTTATACATGTACATGTGAAGTGAATTTGCATGTATTTGTTTATTTATAAAGTGCATGTGTGCATGTAGATTAGCATGTCTAGTACATGAGTATGCATGTAAGTAAGCTTGTGTATGTTTGCATAAAAGCATATGTATAAATACACATATGCATTAGAAGATTAATTAATATGTGCTAGCATAAGGTTTAAAATTATGCTAAGTATTAAATGACAAATTATTAAATGAGTGTTTTATTTTTACTAAAAGCATACTTATGTCTTTTTTTTCCCCGAATGTTCTTCTTGCAGATCATTGAAAAGATTACAAAGGAGAATACGAGAACACAAGCATACGAGATTTCAAGATTACAAAATTATGATATTTGAAGATTGTTCATTTAGAACTATTAAGTTGTATAGGATTATTTATAAAGAGATTGTATTTGCACTCCACATAAGATTTGTATAGGTTATCCTTTAAACTTGATTAGAATATCTTTTTATGAACATTATCTTTTAGGATTGTATAGGAATTTGATCATTAATCTAGTGTCATTTCATCTTATGTCGAAAGAGGCTTCATCAAGTAGTTCCTTTCTACCTTCATCTACATTTGAGTCATTATTTCCTAAACCAGTTGAAGTTGAAGAACTAGTAAAAGATAAGATAGTAGAAGAAACTTTGCACGATCCTAGTAGAACTTTACATTTACTTTCCATTGTTCCACCTAACATTGAGAATAGTGAAGACCTTTTCCCACCATCCGTAGATAGAAACGATGATAATTCTCAAGACGATTCAAACGAAACTGAATGCATTAAAGATCAAGTAGTTAGCGAAAAACTAATCTTACCATCTTATTTTTACGTGATAGAAAGATATAGAAACACTCGTGCTTACGGCTCCTACTCCTAAAAAATTAGTTCTTAATTTAAACTCGAATATATTAGAAACTTATAGTTTTTAACTATCCTAAACTGAAAAAGCAATCGAAGGCCCTAAACATACTTAGAAGCACCCTGCGTGCAGTCACACGGTTAGGTTAGCGTGATTCTTTTAGATGAACGTCAGCCTACCTTCACACTCCTCTACGACAAAATTGGTGAACCCGACGTGAAGCGTGACGATAGTGTGCCTAGGACTTACGTTGTATTTTCAGTTTTAATTTAAATTTCTAATTCTTCTTGTTCTTGCAGGAAAAGTGAAGATCGAAGTTGTGACAAAACGAGAAGAGTTTGCTGTTTCTTTTTTTCCTTTGTGTTGAGCGTTGGTCGTAAGACATGAGCACCTCCACGGGAAGAAGGATTTCCAACTGGTGGAGCTTCCTCGCTTCAAACCCCCCCCTCAACATTCAAGAGAATCAAGATATATTTATAGTCATTTTAGTTTTGTGTTTAGGATTGTTTAATCATTCACTTTAGAGACTCTTCAGCAAGCAATCATCAAGTAAGGTGTTTATTTTAAGTTCTTTGTTTTTAGTTTACACACATCACTTAAAAGGAAAGTTGTTTTCATCTACAACTAGGATTTAAGCACTTTTATATTTGCATTAAAAAAGTATTTAAAACCTTTCTTTTTTATTTAGGAAATATAATTTTTACTTAAAGCATTTAAATATCTGCATTTTATATTTTAGGAGAAGTTATTATTTGCATTATTATCAAAAAGAAAAGATTTTAGTTTTTGAAAAAAGAAAGATTGATTGTTTTATTTTCATTGCATAAAAAGAAAGCTTATAGCATAAAAATAGTTTAAATTTAGGTTTCTTTTGACTTATAGTTAATATTTTTATTTCTTCAAAGAAATTAAAAGTAAAATAAAAGATTTAAATCAAGAAAAAAAAACTATTTTATAAATATTACCTTATTCATAAAAAACCCTTTAAAATTGAAAAAAGGTTAAAAATTTTTTTTTTTAAACTCTAAAAAAGTTCGAAGTTCTAAAAGAGTAAGTATAAGAGATAAGTCAAAATTTAGGTTTTTGAAATCAAAAATATTTTAGGAAAAGAAGATTAGAATTAGTAAAGCCTAGGACTAGGGTAAAGCCATCCCTGGCTTTATCAACTAGTGATAGATTTAGGCAATTTAGAGAGCAATTAGATCCGGCTATTAGGGAACTTCTTCTCCATTCGAAATGTTATCAAGTACGCAAGATGGAGGAGATGTTCAAGAACATGATGATAGAAAAGCAAGGGACACGTACAGTCCAAGCTATTCTAAAAGAAAAAGGAAAATTTATTGGATTAAACATTACAGTCCTAATGCTTCTCAGCCAAGGGAAACTCCTGCTATAAGGCAAGTTGACATGCCAATGCCTACTACTACGGCTACGGCTAATAATGCAACTGCTACTAAAGCTCCCATAGAATTTCAACTAGATATTCTATGTAAACAGATGGAGAATGTCATGAACATGCAGGCATCTCTTTCAAAAGAGGTTGCTAATTTAAATAAAAAAGTTTACTCCATGAGCTTTAATGATCCAGGGGCTAGTAATAGTGGTGCAGGGCAAGCACCGCCTATTCAACCAGTTATGTCTCAGTATGTTCCACCTCAACCAATCTTTCAGCCAGCACCTCAGCAAGCTCCTCAGTTTGCTGTACAGCCACCCTTTCAAAGAAATATTGAGAAAAGAGGGACTGGCGGGAAGCGCTGTGTTTGGTGTGATAGTCAAGAGCACGCATCATTTGCTTGTGAAGAATTAAAAAGTGCTAAGGCGAATCAATTAGTCGTAGAAATAGATAGAAGACTATGTGACTTTAGGTCACGTCTTCCTTTGTCCGTCAATTGGGGCAAAGGCGGAATGAAAAAGCTTTACGAAAATTTAACAGTCTCAGATGCAACTGCCAGTACTTCGGCTGCAAGACTAGAGTCGGTCGAGGATAGGCCTCCTTCAGTGCCTAGCCAAAATCCATATTCAATAGAGGCACTAGTACGAGCTAGAGACGAGATAATGTACAAGACCGCATGGAAATCTGCTGTAGTTCAATCTTTTGTTTTTTCTCACATTGCCAATGTTGAGGAAAAACGGAGACGAGAAGATCAACAGGATGATGTAGAAGAAGGTGATAGAAGGGTAACTAGGAGGCAAACAAGAGAAGATGAAAAGAAAACTGACAAGAAAGTTCAATTTGATGAATCTAATTTATCTCAAGAAGAGAAGAGGAAAATGATAAAGGAAGGCAAAAAGCCGACCGATGAAAATGTTCAACCCCAAGAAGAACAGAAGAAAGTGGAAAAAGAAACCTCTAAACCTGAAAATAAAGAGGATCAAAAGCAAAATGAAGAGAAAGGGAAGAAGAAGGGTAGAAGAGCTCCACATGCTATTATGATTTCTGAGCTCGAAAAGAAAAATGATGCTAGGGAGATTTTAAATGACATTCTTCTAAAAAGTCAAGTAACGATGTCACTTGAGCAAAACACATTTTCCATAGCAAAACTGGAGTTCAAGGACAGTTTTATTCGACTTATTAGAAGAAGACGCTTTCCTTTGCCACAAGACGAGGACATGCAAGACGTGGCAGAGGAAGCCTTAGCTATGAATGATGCAAGTACATTAAGTGAAAGTGACTATGAGGATGATGAAAAATTTACAACGGGTAGTGTAAATAAAAATTTTTAAGGACCCATACAACCTGATGAAGAAATGTTAAAGAGTGAAAGTAAATACAATTCTACCTTCTAGGCACGAGGCACAGCAGAAGTGAAGATTAGAATTGGAGATGAGAAAGATTCTTGTTTAGCTTTGGCTCTCATTGACTCCGGGTCAGAGATAAACATGATTTCAAAAAAGTTCTTTGACAAATTTAGATGGCCAATTGATAAAGAGCACGGTTGGCGGATGAGAACAGCTGACAATGGCTCTTGCATTTTGTTGGGTGCATGTGCAAATGTGCCTATAATGATAGGTAGTGTTCGAGAAGAGTTTCACTTCTTGGATAGCCATTTATAGCTTAAATGAGAATGGAAACAAAAGCAATGAATGACGGATCAGCATATGGAAGAATTTGATCCAAATCAGGGATGGATTCTTTGCAAGTTATGACGGTTTTCCCAAACCACACTAGAAATAGAAAGAGCTTAAGAAGAAATCCCATTGACTTGATCAGTCATGTTTGTGATGATCCACTGGCTGTAAGAGAATATGGAGCGTATTATGATCAAAATTTCTGCTAGACTCCACTATTGAGCGAGACAATAGTGGACGTTGTTTTGATGTCTCGCCTATCAATGAATATAAATTTGAAGATTACTTAATTTGTACTCCTACAACTAGTTTGCATTATATTACTAAGGAAAATCTTACAAAAACATTTAGAAAACAAACTGAAAAATATTTCAGACAAACCGGATTAATTTCAAGTGACGAGAAAATTGAGAGTATAATTGAATTATCAAAAAGTTCTATTTTATTAGAAGAGCTAGAAAGTGTTTCTTATGAAAATTTAGAATCAAATCTGATAATTCTTAACTCTATTCAAGAGTATGAGATTATTAGTGAATTTATCCTAGAACATGAAATTAACATAGAAACTAAATACAAAACTGTAGAAAAGAAAATAAAGCCTATAGCTAAACCCTTACCCAAAGATAGTCATGACATACTTCGTCAAGTATCAAATGATCCTATTCTTAGAGATCGATCTAAGATAGGTCACATATTTACTGATGAGAGTAAAAAGTTTATTAAATTCGGTGATGAGTTTCTTTCTCAAATTGAAAAAGAGCAGTTTACCAAGATGATTGTTCGTCATGGTAAAGCTTTTTCTTTATTCCCTCATGAGATAGGATGTGTAGACCCAAAGTTAGTAGCTCCAATGATTATTTTCACAGTACCACATATTCCTTGGAATCTTTGTCCGATTCCAGTCCCAAAGGCTCATTTACCTGAGCTAATGAGACTGTTAAAGGAGAAGATTTCCATGAGAATTTTGGAACCATCTTCAGCACCATATTCCAACAGATGGTTCACAATACTGAAAAAGAGTGGGAAGCTACGCTTTATTCAGGATTTGCAGCCTGTGAATAAAGTCACTATTAGGAATGTAGGAACGGGACCCATTGTAGATGAGTTTGTTGAGGCATTTACCGGTCACTCCATCTATTCAATGGGAGACCTGTATTCAGGGTATGATCAGTTTCAATTAGCAATTGAGAGCCGAGATGTGACCACGATGAAGACTCCTTTGGGCTTAGTACGTATGTGTACTTTACCACAAGGAGCAACAAATAGTTGTTGAACCTTCCTCTTGAGTAGCCATAACTTCCTCTATTGTATCCTCTGCCTCTTTGATTCCTAGAATTCCTAAAGCAATTTTTAGTTGTATGATTAGTTAATCCACAAATAGAACATGAGTTGGAGTCTTGGGATCTCCCCCTGCCTTGTCTATCTCCTCTTCCTCTACCTCTACCATGTCTTCCTCTACCTGCATAGTTAGCTTGATATGTACATGCTTCATCATCCACTTTCTTTGCCTTTCCTTTGTTATCTTTAGACTTGCTTTTATCCGTGTATAAAGCTGAAGATTGATTACCTTTAGAGCTTTCTCCATTTTTGATAAGCTTTGCCTCTTGAGTAAGTAGTTGTCCAATGAGTGTGTTGAAATCAGGTACATGCATGTCCATGTACAAATCCATAGCTGTGGTGAATGCTTCCCACTTGTCATCTGCCTTCAAGCCATTGATGACCTGCCTTACAATTTTCTCTTCATCTATTACCTCTCCAATGCTTCCCAACTGATCCGCTATGTCCTTGAGCGTTGTGACAAAATCAGTCACATTTTGTTTGGGAGCCTTCTTGAGAGTTGTGAAATCCAGCCATAGTTGATGCTTCCTA
The DNA here is from genome assembly GCA_020310875.1 of Ceratopteris richardii. Classification (NCBI taxonomy): domain Eukaryota; kingdom Viridiplantae; phylum Streptophyta; class Polypodiopsida; order Polypodiales; family Pteridaceae; genus Ceratopteris; species Ceratopteris richardii. The sequence continues at coordinate 159,141,234 of CM035410.1, read as the reverse complement.
GATTTAGTACTTGAAGAAAAGAAAGCTTCAAGTGCATCCCACACTTCCTGAGATGTCTTACAACTTCTAATGTGAGGCAACAAAAAATCTGAGATAGAGTTGAGGAGATAAGACCTTGCAAGTGCATCCTTGGAGCACCATGTGCTCAATCTTTCTTGCTCTTCCGGTGTTGGTTGACTTTTGTTCCTGAAACTTGGCATAACTTCATCTCCAGCCACATAACCATATAAACCTCTACCTTGGAGATAGGCTTCCATTCTTAATGACCAAGCTGAGTAGTTACCTCTGTCTAATTTATCAATTGATGAAGGAAATCCATCTGCCATGTTGTCCAACCTTGCTCTGATACCACTGTGAAGAGATGGATAGGTATGTGCTTGAAGATGAAGAGGTGTTGCAAAATCCTTGATCTACACCAGCCAAATGAACTCCAGAAGTATATGGTGGGCCCTTTTAGCTTGCCAATGGATGTATTAGACACCCTATGTACCTTGGAGGATCACTCTCAAAAAGATAGATCAAAACAGATAAGTTGGAGTTAGCTCAGAGGTGAAAACTTGCTATTCTTGGTTCATACACCTGTCCAATGTTTTACATAATTCTCTGAGCACAGCAGCAATTAGCTTAATTCCTCTTGGGGAAGTCTAGGTAACTTAAAGAGCTAACTTTCAAGAGTAATTTCATCAAAAGTAATGAACCACACACTGAGAATGAGTTTTAACAACTGATGACATCATCCCGATTTTCACGGGCTGCTACAGTTTGAGACCAGTGAGCAGAAAAATCATCCTAACTCAAAATGTAGGAATCCAATGATTATGAAAATTTTTATGGTTATACTAGACAGTAAGCTGAATCCAACAAGCTTTAAATCACTGAATTTGGATAAGTAACCACTGAGAAACACCTCTGACACGATGAGTGAAAAAGTCGGGTACCTGACAGAGAAGTGAAAATGCACAGACACTGTTGACTTCAACTGAACATAACTGAAGATTGCAACATCCAAATGACATGAAAATTTGTGAGCATATAGTATAATTATAGAGCTAACTTTACCAAGCTAAATCACTGAAAATGATGCACCAAGCTCAGAGAAAACATCTCTGCAAGCTGACTGAGAAAAACTGAGAGTAATGGCAGTGAGTAGTACACTTCACAAGAACATGGAAAGATGAACTCAAATAATCATGAAAATGAAAGTATATTGCTTGTACAATACAATGAATTACTGATACATATGTGTGCCTTGTAATCACACCTTGATATGGCATAAAGCTCAGCTCTTGGAGGTCTTCACATAGGTCTCTCTAACCACGACTAAAACTGCCATCTATTTATAGTTGAGTTTGGGAGGCTAACTTCCCTCAATCACTCTCCAATCACTCAATGATTGATTTGATTCTCTACCTAACAGAAATCACGAATTCGTGGCTCCTCTTTCCATTCTTGATCAAGTGGACTCAACCACTTAAGATTCTTTCACTTTTACATTAAGTAAACTCTTCAAAAGTTACAAGAGGTAGTTCACAAGTGAACTTTACATAGTCTTCATTTTAAGGCTTTTTCTATGACTTTGTGGGACTCAAGCCACTACTTAGGCTTGTCATAGACTTGCTTCAACAGCGAATCCGCTTTATGATTTATTGAGAAAAAGAAAGAAATTCTTTTGGACGGATGAACATTCTAGAACTATGAGGCGTCTAAAGCAATTGCTTATCAATGCTCCTGTTTTGAAACGTATTGACTATACAGGAAGTAAGCATGTAATCCTAACCGTTGACACTAGTCCTATTGGTATAGGCTGGGTCATTGGGCAGGATGATGAGAAGGAACAAAGGTACGCAGTTCGCTTTGGAGCAAAGATTCTTCATGATACTCAAAAGAATTACCCGCAAATTAAGAGAGAATTGTGGGGATTAGTTACAGCTTTAAAAACAGATAAAGAGTACTTTATAGGAGCTAATGTAATAGTAGAGACCGATTGTCTTCCATTAATAGGTTTAATAGCTAATTGTTCATCTCCGGGCATAGATATGTTACGATGGATAGCCTATATTAAATTCATTAATCTTGCTTTTGTTCATATAGTCGGTAAACATAACACCGTTGCTGATATGCTTTCAAGAGCAAAGTTCGATAATGATAGTGAAGCATTAAATAATCATATTAATTTAATAATATATGAAACATCTACCTATACATATGAAAGATTTAGAGAAAACGATTATGAAGGAGAGTAGTGAGATATAGGAAACTATCTGAGTTCGTTTCAACCTTCCCCAAGCTGGTCTTCAAATCGATTCCGAAACATCAGGAAGACGTCTTTCAACTTCTTCTTGAAAGATGGATATCTTTGGAGACATGCTAGAGGAAAGGTTCAAAACCCTCAAAGAGTACTAGGTTTGAAGGTTTTTCAAGTGCAAGTTATGCATGAGATGCACGAAAGCCTTTGGGCTGGTCATAAAGGCTTTGTAGCTACATATGAAAAGATTAGGGAAAGCTATTGGTGGCCGAGGATGTATGTAACTGTTAAAGAATTTGTGAGCACTTGTAGTACATGCCAGTTACACTCCTCTGTCAAGCATAGAGATCCCCTTCACCCGACCTATCCACCTTGTATTCATTACAAGTGGGTAGTTAACCTTGTGACCATGCCTAAAAGCAATGATGGCATGAGATATATTGTTCTTGCACGAGAGGATTTGAAAAACCACGTCGAAGGTAGAGGGCTTCGTTCCAATACTACTTATAATGTATGCGTATTCCTTTTATAAGAAGTATTATCCAGATTTGGATATATAGAAAAAGTAGTAGCGGATAGAGGTGAGTTAGATGCGAGAGAGGCGAGAGAATTCTTTGCACAACATGGGATTCGATTGTCTCTTACGATTGCCTATAACCCAGAAGCGAACGGTAAAATAGAACGAGGTCATCCTTCCATAGTGAAGGCCATTTTGAAAGCTTGCCATGGAGATATTGATCAATGGCCAAAATATCTCCCATTTGCTCTTTGGGCTGATAGAATGACGTACACGAGAACAACTGGTTTTATGCCAGCTGAACTCATGTACTGTCAAAAACCATTATTTCCCATCCATACTCAGGTAGCTAATTGGATGAATTTAGGTTGGAAAGATAACGTTTCAAGAGAGGACTTATTAACACTTAGAATTAAGCAATTAAAACAAGGAAATGAAAATCTTAAAGAAGCAATAAAAAAATTAAAAACATCTAGATTGAAAAATAAATTATATTTTGATAAGAAACATAGACTAAGGCCGCAACCAATAGAGAGTGGTGACTCGGTGCTTGTATATGATAGTACGTTTGATACTCAATACGATGCATGTCGGAAACTAACTAAACGTTGGTTCGGACCTTACGTTGTTGTTTCGGTTTATGAAACAGGTACATATAAATTACGTGAATTTGATGGTTCTATCCTAAAGAATTTGATTGCAGGAAAAAGAATCAAACTGTTTAGAAGAAGAGAAAGCAGTAAATTCGAATTGGACCGTCTTTCTAGAGAACGAAAAAGAAGATGAATAAAAATGATCAGGTGAAAGAGTTCTAAACTTTACTTACTTTTTAGTTGTTATTATGATTTTTATTGATGCATTCCATGTGTAGATGTGTACGTCCTTCTGATAGGAAAGGAAGATTTTTAAAATTATGAAACAATGAATTTAAAACTGAAGTTGCGAAGAAAGAAAAAAGAGAGATGCATAAAGCAGTACATTAATGGTTGCTACATTATGAAAAAGAAAAAAAAAGATAACAAAAAGAAAAATTAAAAAAGAAAAAGAAAAAGAAAAGAAAAGAAAAAAGTTATCATGATTCAGTTGTGGTCTCAAAACCACTTCTGAAATTCTATACGGGCAATATGAGGCGGATTTATGCTATAGAGGAATTAGTTAGATGCATCTTATGGCAAGTGGCTAGGGAATGAGGGATATACTATTTATATAAAATATTTATTACTTTTGAATGGGTTAATAGAAGAGCAAGTACCACAACTGTCTGATTGATTTCTATGGAACTTTCTAAAACTTGTTTTCAATTTCATGCATTGAACGAAAACGTTTATGATTCAAGTTTGCATAATTTTAAAAGGTTTTTCTTAACTATCAGAAGATGTAATTACCTTTAAGAGCATATTTTATATAATTTTCAAGAAACTAGTTCAAGAATTATTTTTCAAAAGAATTTGATACTGCTTTCCTATTGAACTGCAGGTTGGCCCATCGAGGGCGATGTGCAGGTTTGGTAGGGGCAGATGTCGGAAGGATTTCCTCATTTTAATTGTCATATGAAAAAATAAAAATATTTTGCTTTAGAGTTGGTGAATAAATAAGAAATAATATTGTTTTATTAATAAATAAGAAATGGGTAATAATATATGTTTTATTAATAATATATGGGTAATAAATAAGAAATAATATTGTTTTATTATATAATTTAGTTCCTAAAAACACTAATTTTAAGCTTTAATGTTTAATCATATATAAAATTTATATTAAAAACTAAGTTTAAAATAACCTAATATCTATATTTAATTCAATAGATTAATGATTATATCATTTTTATAAATAAAAGGAAAACTGTGCATACGTAAATTTAGATAAATGTGTGTGTGTGAGTGAGTTAGCTAAGAATCGTGTGTATGATGAAGTGAAAGTATGTGTGAGTGTGCATGAGAAATATGGTGAGGTGTGTGAGTTAACTGATTGTGAGTTAGCGCATATATGTGTTTGTGCTTGTGTATATAAATGAATGTATAATTGTGTTATTTCCGAATGTTCTTCCTGCAGGTACGGCGAAGCTGGGCAGATGTCGGAAGGATTTCCTCATTTTAATTGTCATATGAAAAAATAAAAATATTTTTCTTTAGAGTTGGTGAAATGATATCTTTCTCTCATATTTTTTAATGTACTGATTTAAAATGACTAATGTTATCTCTTGGGTACCTGCAGGAAAAAGAGGAAAATATGTTCTAAATAGAGATGGAGGATTAATTGAACTCCTACTTGGGCTCAATTTTTTTTATGTCCATTAGTGAGTTTGTGTGTGTTCAGGATCATATGAGGTTAACTATTAATAGATAGTTATATGTTCCTATGATTATAGGGTTGTGAACCTATATGTATATGTGAAATGCACTTAATGGAGATATGTGAACATATATCTATGGGAGTGAATGAGAATAGTTTTTTGTCATATATGTGTATTTACATATGTATACCTAAAAGATATATTTGTATGCACTGATGTCCATATGAGTGTGTGTTTTTTGTTTGTCTAAACATAAGTATATATATAAATATATATATATATATATATATATATATATATATATATATATATATATATATATATATATATATATATATATATATATATATATATATATATGGGTAATAAATAAGAAATAATATTGTTTTATTATATAATTTAGTTCCCAAAAACACTAATTTTAAGCTTTAATGTTCAATCATATATAAAATTAATATTAAAAACTAAGTTTAAAATAACCTAATATTTATATTTAATTCAATAGATTAATGATTATATCATTTTTATAAATAAAAGGAAAACTGTGCATACGTAAATTTAGATAAATGTGTGTGTGTGAGTGAGTTAGCTAAGAATCATGTGTATGATGAAGTGAAAGTATGTGTGAGTGTGCATGAGAAATACGATGAGGTGTGTGAGTTAACTGATTGTGAGTTAGCGCATATCTGTGTTTGTGCTTGTGTATATAAATGAATGTATAATTGTGTTATTTCCGAATGTTCTTCCTGCAGGTACGGCGAAGCTCTGGAGAGAGAGGGAGGGAGAGAGAGAGAGAGAGAGAGAGAGAGAGAGAGAGAGAGAGAGAGAGAGAGAGAGAGAGATAGAGAGAGAGATAGAGAACGAAAGAGAGAGAGAGAGAGAGAGAGAGAGAGAGAGAGAGAACGAGAGAGAGAGAGAGAGAGAGAGCGAAAGAGAGAGAGAGAGTGAGAGAGAGAGAGAAAGAGAGAGAAAGAGAGAGAGTGTTAGAGAGAGATATAAATATATATGTGTGCATGTTTAAGTATGCATGTGCATCACGAATGCATGAGTGCATATGCATATGAAGTGTATGTGTGCATGAATGAATGTTTGTTTAGAGGCATGTATGAATGCATGAATGAAGCATGTGTGCATGTGAAGAAAGTTGGCATGTATGCATGTACATATAAACAAATGATGTGCTTGTATGCATATGCAAGTTAGGAAGCGTGTAGGTAGCATGTATGCATGAGTATATGTTTATGCACGTGCATAAGTATATTATAGATAGATGCATGTGTATTATGCATGCATGAGAGAGTATGTGTATGCATGCATGAGAGCATGTGTGTTTATGCATATGAATATTATATACATTTATATTGAAGGTATACATGCATGTGAGAGTGTGTGCATGTATGCATATGGAAGTTAGGAAAATGGTGAGTGTATAAATGCATGGTCGAGCATGTGTATGTATTTCATGTTTGTTGCATGAATGCATATATATGTATGTGAAGCATGAGAGACTATGATGATTGTATGTATATGCAAGTAAGATAGGAAGGTGTACATGTATGCAATGATAAGTAATGTATGCATAAATATTAGAGATGTATGCCTATAAATAAGGTGTATGCATAAGAGCATGATGTCTATGTAATGTAGATAGGCTTCCATATGTATAGTATATGTATGCATATAAAGTTGAATGTGTTAGCATGTTATAGATGTACATGTGAAGTGAATTTGCATGTATTTGTTTATTTTTAAAGTGCATGTGTGCATGTAGATTAGCATGTCTAGTACATGAGTATGCATGTAAGTAAGCTTGTGTATGTTTGCATAAAAGCATATGTATAAATACACATATGCATTAGAAGATTAATTAATGTGTTAGCATAAGGTTTAAAATTATGCTAAGTATTAAATGATAAATTATTAAATGAGTGTTTTATTTTTACTAAAAGCATACTTATGTCTTTTTTTTTCCCGAATGTTCTTCCTGCAGATCATTGAAGAGATTGCAAAGGAGAATACGAGAACACAAGCATACGAGATTTCAAGATTACAAAATTATGATATTTGAAGATTGTTCATTTAGAACTATTAAGTTGTATAGGATTATTTATAAAGAGATTGTATTTGCACTCCACATAAGATTTGTATAGGTTATCCTTTAAACTTGATTAGAATATCTTTTTATGAACATTATCTTTTAGGATTGTATAGGAATTTGATCATTAATCTAGTGTCATTTCATCTTATGTCGAAAGAGGCTTCATCAAGTAGTTCCTTTCTACCTTTATCTACATTTGAGTCATTATTTCCTAAACCAGTTGAAGTTGAAGAACTAGTAAAAGATAAGATAGTAGAAGAAACTTTGCACGATCCTAGTAGAACTTTACATTTACTTTCCATTGTTCCACCTAGCATTGAGAATAGTGAAGACCTTTTCCCACCATCCGTAGATAGAAACAATGATAATTCTCAAGACGATTCAAACGAAACTGAATGCATTAAAGATCAAGTAGTTAGCGAAAAACTAATCTTACCATCTTATTTTTACGTGATAGAAAGATATAGAAACGATCGTGCTTACGGCTCTTAGTCCTAAAAATTTAGTTCTTAATTTAAACTCGAATATATTAGAAACCTATAGTTTTTAACTATCCTAAACTGAAAAAGCAACCGAAGGCCCTAAGCATACTTAGAAGCACCCTGCGTGCAGTCACACGGTTAGGTTAGCGTGATTCTTTTAGATGAACGTCAGCCTACCTTCACAGCCCTCTACGACACCGCTAGTTGATAAAGCCAAGAATGATGGCTTTACCTAACCCTAGGCTTTACTATTACTAACTTCTTTTCTTAAATATTTTTATTTTCTAAATTTATACTTATCTCTTTGACTTGATCTTTGGAATTTATATTAAATAATCCTTTGGATTTTTTATTATGGAGATACTAAGCATATGACAGGCTAAAGAAAGGTATTTTCTTCCCTTTCTAACTCTTCAAGAAAAAGTGTGACCATTGCAGATGATCATGCTTTGGATGTTGTAGATGTTGGAGAAGTAAACCTAAAGTCAAGAGTAGGAGGAAATTTCACAATTTCTAATGTTCTTTATGTTCTAGACATGAAGAAGAATTTGCTCTCTATCTCTACTTTCTTCTTAGATTGTTTCAAAAATATTTTTAAGAAAGATTCATGTCAGATCCTCTCACCTAATGAGGAGAATTATCTACTTCAAGGTGAAAATAGAAGTGGCATGTTTGTATTATCCAAAATTAGTCATGCTAATGTTATTAGGTCTACTACTCCTTAGGAGAACATGAAGTTATGGCATACCAGATTTGTTCATATCAGTTATAGAGCTCTCAAGCATATCAAAGATGAAGGTAGGATGGAGATTTTGCCTCCTTTTGTGTTACCAGATGATGCAAAGTCATGTGAAGGATGTCTTGAAGGAAAGCTTCACAAAATTCCTTTCAAGAAGCATGGGTACATCACAGCCACAAAGAAGTTGCAGGTCATACATTCAGATGTCAATGGTCCAATGAGAACAAATTCTATTCAAGGTTTTAGGTACTTTGTTCCTTTCATTGATGATTTCTCAAGATATCCATGGATTTATAGTCTTAAAGTGAAGTTAGAGGTTTTTCATACTTTTAAGAGGTTCTTAGCTATGGTTTAAAATGAAAATCAGTCAAAGATCCAAATTTTGAGAAGCAATAGAGGAAGAGAGTACATGTCAAAAGAATTTAAGTCTTTTCTTGAAGAAAAAGGTGTCTCTCATCAACTCACTAGTGCTTACACTCCATGAAAGAATGGTGCTACAGAGAGGAAGAATAGGATACTTGTTGACGTTAACTTGCATAGATGCTTCCAAGGCTCTAGAGCTCTTTGGGAAAAATATTCTCCACATGCTTTCCATGGGAGTTTAGTGTTGAGGCATCAAGCTCAACATGTGATGATCCAAGATGACACGTATCACTCTTTCATTTCCTGACATGTATAGTGGTCACGCAGGTATATGTTAGAGATACTTCATTGAGCTTTATTAGATTTATCTATCGAGAGTGATGGCACATTTGTTTCCTTGCGAGCTCACTCATTCATGGACATTAGGATTTTCCTTATGTACTATTCTCTACATATTGCACTTGTTGTATTGTTGTTTTAGGTCATTCTTGTACATTCTTTTTATGTAATAGAAGAAGAAGAAGAAGAAGACCATTCTTCCTTGCATCAATCTGAGTATGTGCTTCTCTTTGATTATGAGTGTGTGTGTGTGTGTGTGTGAAATCTCTTCCTTATCTCCTTCCTCGTGACATGGTATCAGAGCTAGTGTGGTTCTAGGCCTCAAAGTATTTTCGTGAGTTAGCCCTTTAGGGTCACTTGTTTTTGTCAGATTTCTATTTTGGAGCCATCTTGACCTTTGTTTTGAGCCCACAAGGTGGGGCCCATAGAAAAATCAGGCCAGTTCACAAAATTGTAACTTGCATCCTCTTTGACAACACTCATATATTCTAGATCCAGAATTTCAAGCGATTTTGTGTACTGTTGGTACACAAAAATTGTGTTTTCCTGATATCGATTTGTCACGTCAAAGTGCGACAGTGTTCAACCAAAAGTACTTCTTGTAGTGTTTTTGCAGTATTGTGAATTGTTGTAGAAATGGAAAATGTGGATGGAATGAGTCAGCTTATGAGCGATAAGCTGGACAAGAACAAATTCCATGCTTGGAGACTCAAAGTGACGACTTTCTTGATGGGAAAAGGCTACTGAAAGTACATCAAAGGAGAGAACAAAAATGCTATGTAGTTACTAGAGAGGAATCGGACTGCGAACTAGTTAAGAGCATATGAAGAATGGAATCTCTAGGCAGGTATTCTACTCTGGTAGAGGAAGAGACAGAGGAGAGGCTTCAGAAGTGGAAGAGGACACAATAATGAAGACCAAGATCAATAAGAGAATCATGCAAGAGGCAGAGGATAATCTCAAGGTAGGGGGAGCCAAAGAGGCCACATAAATTTTCAAAGAAATGATTCAAGTAATGACAATAAAGGATGTTGCAATTGTGGTAAACCCACATATTTTGAACATGATTGCAGGTTGAAGGATCAAAATAATAGAAGACATCAAAGCAACTATGCATCCACAAGTGCAAATGACTCAAAGAAGTCGTTCATGGTCCAACATCATATGATGAATACAATGTCTGCTAATGTTTAAAAATCAAATGGTAATGTCTAGTATGTTGATTCAGGTGCTTCAAATCACACGACCATTGTGATTCAGGTGCTTCAAATCACATGCTAGTTTCTAGATACAGAACTCATTGTCATGAGGGGATTCATGGTAGGACATCCTATCAAGGTACTCTTTGACACTGGGTCGACACATAATGTGATTAGCTCTCTACTAGTCAAGAGGTTACATCTAGAGACTGTGCAGTCAGAGTATGCCTACACAGTAGAGTTAGTCAATAGGAAGGGAACTGAGACATGGGATTGACGAGTTGTTGATTTGCCTATTCAGATCTAGTCCTATGAAGACAGATTGGATTTTGAGATAGAGAAACTAGCATGTTTAAATGTAGTCCTTAGTAAGAATGGCATGCAAGGAAGAGACCAGTCATTGACTTTGCTTTGCATGTGTACCAGTTTGAGCATGAGGGGAGGCGACTCCAAGAGATGCAATTGGTAACCACCACCAAGTTGCTCAAGATTGATTGTAAGTATTTATATTTTCTTTATTTTGTGTATTCGTCATGCATTATGATGGATTCATGCAATCATGGAGACTTGAGGTGGAATGCTCTAGCGCTTTCAGAGAAAGTAAAAGCAGAATTACAAGAGTTATTCTTGAAAGAATTACCTTCAGTTTTGCCTCCTTGTAGGAACATAGAGCATAGAATCAAATTGGTACCAAGAGTGAGTCCAACTTCTTGACCACCATTTCGAATGAGTTTGCAAGAGGAAAATGAAGTCCACAAGGTCATGGAATACCTACAGAAAGGGCTAATTAGACCCAGCTATTCACCCTTTGCAACACCAGTTCATCTTGTGAAGATGAAATATGGATCTTATAGGATGTGTGTTGACTATCGAGCACTCAATAAGATTGCTATTAGACACAGATATCCCATGCCCAGGATAGATGATCTTTTAGATGCTCATGTGGATTCATTGTATTTTGTAAAATATATTTGAAAAGTGGCTACCATCATATTAGGGTAAGAGATCATGATGTACATAAGACAAGTTTTAGGAACCTTTTTGGGCATTATGAGTATTTGGTCATGCCATTTGGTTTGACTAATGCACCAGCTACATTTATGATGTTAATGAATGACATTTTGAGACCAATCATTGGAAAGTGTGTTGTTGACTTTGTTGATGATTTGCTTGTATATAGTAGGACTGTGCATGAACATGAGGATAGAGTATCTAGGGCATGTGTTCTCGACCGATGGGGTTAAGAGGGATCCCAAGAAGGTATCAGTTATTTTAGCTTGGCTACTCCTCAGGATGAGGTGCAGTTATAGTCATTTCTAGGACTTTCCAGTTTCTATTGAAAATTCATCTCTTCTTATTCGTCAATAGTAGCACCTATGACAAACTTGCTTCAAGGCAAAGTTCCATTTGCATGGAAGCAAGAGAAGCAAGCAAGTTTTGATACTCTAAAACAAGTTGTTTTAGAGGCTCGTATACTCAAAGTGATAGATCCACATAAACCCTTTGAGTTAGAGACAGATGCTAGTGGCATAGCCATAGGGGCAATTTTGCACCAAGATAGCAGCCCAATAGCTTTTGAAAGCAAGAAATTGAGTAGTAGACAACGCAATTGGCTAGTGCATGAATAGGAGTTGTATGCAGTGGTGCATGCTCTTAAAGTCAAGAGACGCTATCTTTATGGTGCAGACTTTGAGGTATAAACAGATCATCATAAACTCAAGTATTTTTAGTCAGCCAAATCTTCGAGGCAGAAAGGCTCGTTGGGCTGAGTATCTAGTAGCCTAGAGAGGATTACTGCTTAATGACTCTACTTGGGAATCAGAAGCTTTGGTTCACAAGTACTTTCCCTCATTGATCATTGAGGACAATGATCTTTAGAAGGGGAAGAGAGTGTCAAATATTGATCCAAAATGATCATTCCATGTGTGTGTGGGACAAGGTCCAGCCATAGCCAAGGTCCCAAGCTCGGGGAATATCCTAAGGTATTCAGTAGTAATGGGGATGAGTGTTGCATGATGGCCACATGGCGGCACTAGACCATTCCATGTCATTGCTATTTTTAGAATACAAGAGGATATAAATGGATGGGAGGAGAGTTGCACACACATCATTCACAAGTCTTATTTCTGATATAGTTTTCTCACATGGCTTGTGCCCATCCAAGCCTCATATGGAGGGATAGAATGTAGTGGTTTGGTGGGACACCTGTTAAGTACATATTATGCACACATAACAGCCTCAAGCGAGAAGCTATATGGTAAAGCGTTGTTTTTTACCATACACCTAGCCATCTCCATGAGTGACCTATTCTTCCTTTTAGCAACTCCATCATATTGAGTTGTATATGTTGGTATACACTGATGTTTCATCCCACATTCAGCCAAAAATGCATTAGAATCAGAAGACATGTATTCCCCCCTTGATCAGAATAAAGGGCGCCCATTTTGCATGCTGTCAGATTTTCGGCCAAAACTATAAACTGTTTGAAGGACATAAAAACTTTGAAATTTACTTTTGAGTGGATATACCCATGCATGCATGGAAAAATCGTCAATGAAAGTCACAAAATAAAGGTAGTTCCCAAAAGAGGGAGTCTGCATAGAACTACTGACATCACTATGAACAAGTTGCAATTTCGGAGTAGCTCGAACTAAACCATCTTTTGGAAATGAGGAACAGTGCATTTTGCCCAAGATAGAACCTTCATAATCATGTTTACAAGGTGCCTCAAGTTTGGGTAGAGAGGACACCATTTCAGATTTCTACAGGTGTAGAAAACTAGCAAAATTTAGATGAACAAAGTGTGTGCATGCCAAAGCTTTGCATCTAAGATCACTTGAGAATCATGTACTGCACATGTTGAATCATTCACAATTTTTTTATAGTCTATGAGCTTATACAACCCACAACATAAAATGCCAAAGGGAATAATAACATCACCATTTGAGAGATCATGGACTGTACATCTGTCATCAACAAATTTGACAACCAAGCTAATCTGGGCTAATGATGAAACTAAGAATAGATTTTTCTTGATCCCTCATATAGACAAAGCATTTCACAATGTAAAAGAACTACCACTAGTAGTAGTCATAATGCTCTTACCATCTCCCATTATAGGATAAGAGGATTTGTTGGCACATGTGATGGTATTCCTTGTAGGGGAAGGCTCAAGTGAACTGAAGAAACTTCGCTGCAAGGTAATATGTCTGGTTGCCCCACTATTAAAGTACCAAACATCTGAGTCTACTACATAAATACATTGCTCATGGGAAGATGGGTCAAAACTGCAAACAGTAGTAAACACCCATTTTTCATTCTGCACAAGATTAGCAGGCTCTGTTTTATGTGTAGAGGCCTCTATAACAACCATTCCAGCCACTTTTTTCTTTGCCTCTTTAGCATACCATTTTGGAAAACTCTTTATGACATGATCATTTCCTTTATAGTATTTGCAAAATAATTTTTGATTTTCTAATTTCTTCTCATCTCTGTCTTCCTTTTTAGACTATGCAAAATTAGCATATTTTTGCTTATTAGTAGATGAGCCCCAATAACCTTTGCCCTTTTGACTAGCTAGGAAAGCTTGATTTGTAACACACATAATAGACCTCTTTTACTTGGATTGATCTTCTTGCAATAAAAAAAAGACTAAATCCTCAAATATTGAGGCATTTGGATTCCCTTTCATCATCAACTGAAGAGTAGAAGCAAAACTCTAATATGAATCTAGAAGACCATTCAAAACTGTCTGCACAAGTGAACTATTTGACAAGACTTCATCAGCAGAAATCAACTGATCCTTTAAATCTTTGATCTTTGTCAAAAAATTGTCCATGGAATCTCCTTCGTTCATGTGCACACTCCCCAATTGTTTTTGGAGCTAAGCAACACAAGCCTCATTTCTTGCCTGCTATAAAGTGGTAAGTGTATCCCAAGCATCCTTAGCTTTTTTTCAAGAGAAAATGTGAGGGATAATGGCACATTTGACAGACAAAGCTATCAATGCATGTGCTTGAGCATATTTGCCATCCCAACAAAGTTTCTCTAGAGTAGGTGCAGAAGGAACCATAGTAGGAGTAGGAATTTGAAGATCGTCATCTTCAACATCATCTGCATCACCTTCAATAACTATATTTGCAAGTGTAATAGGATGTTTTTCAACACCTTGTACAATATTCCATAATCTTTTTGCAACCAATACATGACACATCATATATGCCCATAGTGGGTAATTAGTATGATCCAATCTATCCTTAACAACCAACATACGAAATACATCATTGCTTTTAGCGATGGCCATTGAAAACATACTCTAATGTAGAAAAATGATTATATCTCAAAAATTTGAATAGAACAACCCTGTCGAGCTCTAGTAGATCTCAAGCAAACTTCAAGGAACTTGTATTGATGAACCAAAACCTGTATATATGTTTGGCATAAAAGGAAAAGAAATTCCTGCACATGTGTTGTGATAGTGTGTTCGAAGGCCAAAACAAGCTTAGATCGTGATTTCGTCACCACTGAGTGAAGCAATTTTGAACTTCTAAATGCCTTGAGTATGCTCACCAATTTTTGTGTGATTCCTAGACTATGACCGGAGGGGTATTGATGATGCCCTAGATGAAGCGGCAACCTGCTCTGATACCAATTGTTGGAGTTTGAGGTCTGTAGAAGCACACAAACAAAATAAGGAAGAATAGGAAGCTTGGAGCACAACACACAATACTGAATGTATTACTAAGAGAATGCACAAAGAAAAGTAACCCGTTAGGGTTATAGGCGTATATACAAGCCAAGGGGAAAAAACCTCCTAAAGAGGGAAAAAAGTGCCTTGGTGGTCCTAGTGTGTTCATACACATTACTACATAAATATTTCAACATTCAAATCTTTGATCTTTTTTAAAAAACTATCAATAGAATCTCCTTCATTCATATGCTCAATCTCCAATTGTTTTCGGAGGTAAGCAACATGAGCCTCATTTCTTGTGTGGTACAAAGTGTTCATTGTATCCCAAGCATCCTTTGCTATTTTGCAAGAGCGAATATGAGGGATAATGACATGTTTGATAGACAAAGCTATCAATGCATGTGCCTAAGAATCTCTGATATCCCAACAAAGTTGTTGTGCAGTAGGTGAAACAAGAGTCGCAACATGAACAAGAATTTAAAGATCATCATGTTCAATGCCATCTGCATCACCTTCAATAATTGCACTTGCAGATGTAGCAGGTCTTTTTTCCACATCCTACATAATATTACATAGTCCTTTTGCAACCAATGCATGACGAATCATATATCAATTGGTGCCATCCAACTTATCCTCAACAGCCAACATAAATTATACATCATTGCTTTCAACCATGGCCACGGAGTAAAATACCCAGATGTAGAAAAAGGACTATATCTCAAAAGGTTGAATTGAATTATCCTATCAAGCTTCACTAGACCTGTAGTAGACTTTGAGGCACTTGTAATGATGAACCGAAACCTATATATATGTTTGTCACAAAAGGATAAAATTGCTTGCATAAGTGTTGTGATAGTGCATTTGGAAGCCAAAACGAGCTCAGATCGCAATTTCAGTACCAAAATATATTATTACCAAAATATATCAACAATAACAACTTTCATGCTTGGATATTCAAAATGACAAATTTCTTGATGGGAAAAAGCTATTGGAATTACATAAAAGGAGACAATGAAAACCCCCATAGTTAGAGAGGAATCAGACCCTAGACAACTTAAGGCATATGAAGAGTGGAATCAATGAGCACAGAAGGTAATGTGTTGGTTGTCTATCAACATACAAGATAACTTGATTGGGCTCATGGAGGATGACAAAACTCCAAAAGAGTCATGGAACTGTTTGGTCACATTGTATGAGACCAATACAAAGGCATAGAAATTGCAACTCAAGAATGAGTTGTTTGACACAACAAGAAGAAGTGGCCCATGACCAAGAAGATATGGGAGGATGTAGAATTAAATGCAACTATTAGCATATGATAGCTATATGGTGGTTCGTCATTGTGCTTACATGACTAAGGTAACACAAGATGTTTTCTTGTTTTGAAGATGCAATTGAAAATGAAGATTGGGAGAAAGTTGTGGATGAGGTGATGGATGCACTTAATGGAGATGAAATTAACACAATTGATATCAAAAGGATATGCAGATACGTATGGCATTGATCATGAGGAAACTTTCTACCTTGTACCTAAAATGGCTATTGTTAGAGCACTTGTTGCATTGGCTACAACAAAAGGATGTATTTTACATTAGATAGATGTGAACAATGATTTTTTACATGGTGAGTTACAAGAAAAAGTATACATGGACTAGCTACAAGGATATGAGGATTCAATGTGCAAGATTACGACCACCATGTGGTAGAGAGATGACTCTCCTCTCAACCAAATGCCTCTATATATAACTCTCTCGAGGGGATTGCCTTCTTGGGCAGGTGGATGCTAACCATGAATGTGTTGACCATGCATGTGTGCCAAGTGTCTCAGTTAACTCGAGTTAACTCAAGTGGATGCTTCTAGAAGGCTCTAGATCTCTTTGGGCAAAATACTCTCCCCATGTACCCGATGGGGATTGAATCCAAGACCTCCTCCTTCACACCCTTGAAACTTAACCACTAAGCTAAGTGGTTCACTTGTTCACAAGGGCAAATGACCTCCTAGTAAGTCTAAACTCGAGATCTTTGGTCATACACGCGGGTGACCAAATGGTGTCCGATTTCAGATCTGTCTAAATCGGTCGGAACCTTAGATCATAGACTTACTTTACTACGTTCTTGCCACCTTGGAAAAAATTTTCCTCCTCAAAAATAGAGCTATATAAATACCATAGGCAACTCCTGAGCCTCATGTTCTAAAACTAGAAGAACATGGTCATGTTCTAAAACTGGAAGAACATGTCTCATCTCTGTGGTGGCATCCCTGCCCAAATGATTCAAAACACTATCTCTCTTTGCACTTTGATAAACTGATCAAAGTACAAAGTAGTGAATGAAAAATAAGGGTGGATCTAAAAACATCCCTGACCAATTCATAGTTTTTACTAGGTGCTATATGGGCACAAACATGTGAACTGGTTGGATTCCAAGTAGGAGTCCATTTCTTGGCATCATTCATACATGAACATAGTATCTAACTAGTGGGATTCTTATCCCTCACAAGACTTTGAGAACTCTTGATTCTCTTGAATTTGATTTGAAAATATTGAATTTTGATTGACCCAAACATCTAACTTGGATGTTTATACAATGGTTTACTCCCAACCAACAGTTACTTGATTTTTTCACCCGACTAGAGGACTACTTTGTCCTAATGAGTTTTAAAATCCTATGTAAACTATAGGAGAAAGTTTACCATTTACTTTGAGTCAACCGTACTATAACTTGATCAATTCAAATTCAAAATGAAAATTGTCAAACTTAGGACACTTTTCTCAAAGACTTGTGCTAAAAGTTCTTGGGAATTGTCAATCTGATGAGCACTAACTTCTCTATTCTAGAGTATACTGGACTCTAGGTCATTTATGTTATAACTTGAAGCAAACTCAAATAAATAAGTCAACTTAGAGTTTTTATCTTTTGATGATTGAAAAGGTTCTTGTACAGAACATCTATCTAGGATGTTTAATTTAGTTACTTGGTTCTAACCGGCTAACCCCTGACTTCTGTGAAAAGAATCAGATACCATATCTGAGTCAAATCCAAAAGATTCAACAAGCGGAAAGAAAGAACTAAAACTCTGTACAACCAATTCAAACTTCTAAGAGATATTCTCGCTATGAGTAAAATTCTAGATGACTCAGGACTTTAACTTCTCAAAGATCTGTTTCAACAAGATATTGAAGAATTTTTCCTATCTTTAAGAGAAATAAACGAGATATTGAAGCATTTTTCAATGAGATATTGAAGCATTTTTCTATAAGATATCGAAGCATTTTTTCTATCATTTTTCAACAAGATATCGAAGCATTTTTTCTATCTTCCTATCTTCAACAAGATATTTGAGCATTTTTCCTATCTCTGATACCAATGCAAGATTACGACCACCACGTGCTAGAGAGATGACTCTCCTCCCAAGCAAATGCCTCTATATATAACTCTCTCCAGGGGATTGCCTTCTTGGGCAGGTGGAAACTAACCATCCATGTGTCGGCCATGTAACTACATGTGTGCCAAGTGTCTCAGTTAACTTGAGTTAACTTAGTGGATGCTTCTAGAAGGTTCTAGATCTCTTTGGGCAAAATACTCTCCCCATGTAGCCCATGGGGATTGAACCCAAGACCTCATGCTTCACACCCTTGAGACTTAACCACTAATCTAATTTTGTTCACAAGAGCAAATGACCTTTTAGTAAGTCTAAATTTGAGATCTTTTGTCATATACACTGGTGACCAAATGGTGTCCCCGGACCCTTAGATCATAGACTTACTTTATTACACAATGCACCTTGAATATGTTTGTAAATTGAAAATGGCATTGTATGGGCTCAAACAAGCCCCTCGTGCTTGGCATGCAAGGATTGCAGATTATTTAACTTTAATTGGATTTTCTATATGTGATGCAAATCACCCATTATATGCAAAGAAGGTTGATGATGTCATCATAATTGTGGCTATTTATGTCAATGACTTGATTGTAGGTGGTGATAATGAAGAAACCATTAAAGAGGTAAGGCAACTTATTATGCAAGAATTTTACTTGAAAGATCTTGGTGTGTTGCACTCTTTTTAGGGCATTGAGTTTATACATACAAAAACAAGTATATGCTCAAAGGCAATATGCCTTGAGTATGCCACGAAAGTAAGGTATGGTTGATTGTAATCCAATTTCTATGCCATTGGATCAGAATTTGAAGTTGGATGCTCAAGTGAAGGATTGAAAAATGCTACTATGTACAGGAGAATTGTGGGAAGTTTGATCCATCTCACAATTAGCAAGCTTGATCTAAGCTACACTATGGGGCTTCAAATTTAGTTTATGCAAGTTCCCAGGAAACTAAGTTTAGATGCTTTGAGATTCACTCTATGTTATGTGAGTGTGACTTTGAATTATGCATTGTTTTATGAAGTTGTTGTAGAATTGCACGCTCATGGATACACTAATGCAGATTGGGTTGGTAGTGTTCCAGATAGAAGATCTACTAATGGCTTTCTATTTTCACTCGGGAGTGTTATTGCTACATGGAGCAGTAAGAACCAACCCATTGTAGCTTTGTCGAGTACAAAGGTTGAGTATAGACATGTTGCAATGGAAGCATGTGAGGCATCATTGCTAGAAATGCTACTTGTAGATTTAGGCATAGAAGTGAAAAATCCTATCATCATTTATTTTGATAATCTGAGCAACATATGGCTAGCACAAAATCTTGTTTTTCATGCTAGAACAACGCATTTCAAGGTACATTATCACCTCATCAGGGATTAGGTATTGGCAAGTAACACTGATCTTGTTCATGTGAGGATAGATGAGCATGTTGCTGATATTTTCACTAAAGCACTTGGAGTAGAGAAGTGGAAAAAGTTAGAAAACATGAAGTTGAGCTTGAGGAGAAGTGTTGA
Organism: Ceratopteris richardii; assembly: GCA_020310875.1. Lineage (NCBI taxonomy): Eukaryota > Viridiplantae > Streptophyta > Polypodiopsida > Polypodiales > Pteridaceae > Ceratopteris > Ceratopteris richardii. Next base: position 159,121,374 of record CM035410.1, on the reverse strand, counting down.
GATATCAATCTCAATGTGTGATAATCAAGGATGACACATACCACTTTTTGCTTCTTTGACATGTATAATGGTTATGCTGATATATGTTAGGGATACTTTCAATGACTTTCACCAAATTTATCTTCCAAGAGCAATAGCACATTTGTTTTTGGCAAACTCACTCATTCACGAACGTTAGAGTTTTCTTTATGTACTATTCTTTATATATTGTATTGGTTGTATTGTTGATTTATGTCATTGATGTATATTATCTTTATGTAATAGATGAAGTAGAAGAAGATCATTCATCCTTGCCTCAATGTGTGTGTGCTCCTCTCTTGGTGTGTGAGTATGAAAGAGCTCTCTACCTTATCTCTCTTGACAAGTACAATACAATCAACTATAAAAGGCATAAAATGAATGACAAAAAGGTTTTCGATTTAGCACAAAATGGAATCACCACGTGAAGATGATTAGAGTTGAACTTAGAATGTTCATTATAGCATGTAACAAACATAAATATAAATTAAGAGCACGTTATTGAAGAGAATGGATTTCTATTTGTGAATTTCGTGCATGATTTAAGAGGGGTTCAAGCTTTGGACCGTATGTATGCTAAGCACTTTCAAGAAAAAGATGTATATGTTTTTATCATACATTAAGTATGAATATCAGTGTGACATTTTCTATGCATGGGTTTATGGAATGAGAGAGAGAATAAGTTCAATAGTTTTAGATTAAGATAAAAAATGACTTGTTTTTATGAAGTTAAAATCGTAAAAGAGTATGGTATAATGATGTTATATGGCTCAATAACTATTATCATTTTATGATTTTTATATGTTGAATTAGTCCAAAAGCCAATAAATCTTAACACGAGATAAAAACCTTAAGCTTAAGAGTCCTCTTTATGGATCCATCAATTCCATAAAACCCATGGCATGCTTGATCAACAAGGCAAGGATTTAAGTTACAAGTCATATGATGTTTTTTAACTTATTAACCATAAGTTAGTGGTAATACGGATTTGGATTGAAAGACATCCAAAAGTGAAACTAAAAACTATTTGAGACCCTACACAATGATGGGTTAACCTTTTATAGTCATAAAAGAATTCATGAAGTTCACTAGCCTTAAGAACTTCAAACAGCTGATAAATGAGGACAATGATCAACAAATGTATACTTCTCCGCATAGTCATGGACAACCTATTTTTTTTGACTAATGGAAAACCAAGTATCTAGTGCGTTGGGCCTCTCATCGAGTGGCACGAAATTATTATAAAACAATATTTTAAATTGTTCCCAAAAAAAGAAGTGGGCTCTTTCTTACCTGTTCAATTTTATGCCATTGCCTATGGACAACGTCCATGAGATTATAAGTAGCTTGCTTAATCTTATGCCTATCATCCACTATATGCATAAGTGAAAGTATTGCTCCCACTTACTGAGCCACTAATCAACAACATCAATAGTTTGCACACTAGTTGAGCCATGATCTCGTGGCAGTTTAAGGTCCTTAAGCTACCATCTGGCTTCTGGGGTGGCCTGATGCTCACTTAGAGCTTATAACTCCATCCTTGGAATCTCACTTTCAAGCATCACTTCATCTTTCTTAGAGCGATGAATGTGCTCCAAGATGGTCTAAAGTGTACTCTCTAAATGAGACATTCTAGTGCTCATGGTTTCTATGTTGTCTACTGTATGGTGAATCATGTGTGTGTCTTCCCTATGAGGTGATGAAGGTTTCGAGTCCATGAATATGAAAGTCTAAGTTCCTTTTTATGTTATATATATATATATATATATATTTTTTTTTTCTCTCTCTCTCTTTTAAATATGTTTTTCTCTATGTTGTTTTATGTACACCTAGTAAATCAGGCATGCAAATTTGGAAAATTTTGGCTGCATTTTGACAATGAATTGACAATATGGAAAAATTTAACCAAGTGCTTTACATGCACTTATCGTACAATGATCAAGATGCTTGTAACATGGATGTTCTCGCTTTCTCTTTGTCGTACCTACAAGAAACTATGCTACCATCCTACTTTTACTAAAAGTGCATGATGAAAAATCATACATGCATGAATAAAGTTCCAATGCTTATGGTAAATGCCAAATGATGCATGAGAAAGATGCCAAATGATGGATAAGAAAGAGTAGAAATGCATGTATTCACAAGAAAAATGATCTTTGGTATCAAGAAATCCACTGATATAGTGCATCTGTTGGAAATGATGGCCAATGAGTGCTCTTGAGTCTTCAAGTCAAACAAATTTAAGCTTTATTTATGCTTGTTAATTCAATTGGTTGGACCTTTTGTCTCTTAAAGTTTGGGGTCTTGAAGCTTGCGGTCGGACACTCGTCGCCATTTGGGTGGTGAGCTATTAAAACTAACCCCTTAGGGATTGTTGAACCTTAGGGTTACCAATTCAAACTAATAATCTTGTTTGACCTTAAAACCATCCCTTTTTAATATTTATCTTAATAAGTGTTTGATTAATATTATTAAATATTTAACCTTCCCTTTGTGAAAAATGAAGAGTCTCATGTGTGCTATGCCTAGTTTTCATTGTATTTTCAATAATTCAACCTAATGAGAAAAAGTAGATCTCAATGATCGAACTTGCTCGAAGAGTGATGTGTTTTGAAAATTGAATTCTACAATCTTTAAATGTTTATGCGCAAGCCTTTAAGGAGACTCGCGGGGTCACGATTTCATCGTGGCACGTGTACGTGAGCATTAGTTCTGGAAGCTTCTTCGGCATTGACGTCAAGTCTGAGACTCAAGATCGTCATTTTTATGAGCATCATTGCTTGCACTGATCGTCATTAGAAGATCTGCCCTGAACACGCCCTCACAGGGAAGCGGATTGATCGAAGCTCATCATCATGACTTTGAAGGCTGTAGCTGTGCTTGCTGGCTCCGAAGGGGTTGGTGGCACCGTGTACTTTACTCAGGACGGAGGCGGAAAGGTCAAAACTGAGTGCTTTCCTCTGTGAGCAGCACTATTAATCGGAAGGATTACGCCTATTCGCATGTGTTCTGGAGGGACGTCGCCGTACACCTGATATGATTTTAATATCGTCGCCTCTTTAGTTTATCGTTCTTCTACGAAAGGATGAGTTTGTGTGATGTGTATGTATTTCGTGTGGGAAAAAGGCAGCTGGCAGTTGTGTTAGGTTGCTAAGTCTTCACAGAGGTATTGAGGTTTTCTCGCATGCTGCTGTGCATTTCACAATTACAGACAAGATACATGCTTTTACAATCGCTGTCTGTTAGCGAAAGTCGGTACAATGGTGGCAATTTGGGAGCCTTCGCCAATGACGTAAACGGAATGGCTTTACAACTGACATCTGAAGTTCTCATTCGCTTGTACCGCTATTCAATTCCTTGTTCCATTCAAGAATTTGCTTGTTTTTACCTGTTATGGTTGTCAAGGGTTGTAACTAGTGTGACAGTACAGTAATTGCATTCATGTTCATATACGCGTTTATAATCCGTTTCGTAACTAGTGATCGTACTCACGTCTCAGTAACGTGCGTATTCAGGACCTACTACTGTCACAGGGAAGGTCTCTGGGCTCAGGCCTGGAAAGCATGGGTTCCATGTTCATGCGCTCGGCGATACAACAAATGGCTGCATGTCAACAGGTACATCGAATTCTTGTGCTGAAAGGTCTAAGGTCATGTCTTGATTGTGACGAACATGTTGTCATAGGCCTGAATTATTCGTTGCGTTTTTGCGGATTCCGGATTTGAATTCTTATGAATTGGGACAAGTCCATGCGTTTTGGGTTTTTGAGAACTTATTGGTATGTTATTCGATTCGGTCAAATAAGCTCCCTATTGGATTGCAAGGGAAAGTAATAGTCGCGATACTGCCAGGCAGGAAGAGTCTGTCAATGATAAGCGAGACTGGGCGAGGGAAAGTAAGCCCTGAAAGGATTTTCCGTTCGATGGGCTAGTGGTTATCGGAAATTTGGAGAGTGGCTATATAGTATGGTGCCGTTGAGGGCTTTTTGGACTCGGGGTATTCTTACCAGAGCAGTTACCTGCAAGTTGGTAGGGCACATTGCTCAGCTCACTAGGTAGGGTCAAGAAAGGAATAATGATGCCTGAAAGCGTTTATTGTATGCTTGCCTGGCGATCATTGGCAAACTTAGGTGATACCCTAGTGGTTGTGGTCAGGAAGGGGGTTATACGTATCACCCCAGTAAGTGCTGGGGTGTATTACCCCAGTAAGTGCTGGGGTGTATCTTGTGGACGGCAAATCTTTTATATTTAGTGTCTGGCTGAGCTGATGTAAGTTGTAACTAAGCTGGCTGCATTTTGGAGAGGTGGATCGCTTATCCTAGTAACTAAGCGCATTAGGAGGATCATGAAGAGAATAAGACATGTGTCTTCATTCGTTCGGACAACTGAGCTTCTTTGTGGCCGTTCAGAATTGATGACTTCGATGACTGCAAGGGGGACTTTTTTAACAACTGCCCTGCCCTGCCCTGCCCTGTGGGGCTTAATGAATGCAAAATGTGAATCTTGACTGTTAGATTTATAATGGGATGGTATTCTTTCAACTTAGCTGATTCAAAGCTATCCATTTTGGCAGGTGGACATTTCAATCCAAAAGGCATGGAACACGGGGCTCCTGAGGATGAGATTCGGCATGCTGGTGATCTTGGCAATTTGGTGGTTGGAGAGGATGGTATTATTCTTAAACTTACTGGTTCAACTGCCTAACATTATTGATATTCTAGAATTCTGATTGGTTTACTTTCCATTGTACTTCTGCCAGTTAGAGCACAGTTTTACCTGCAGTTTCCATGTGCAGTAGCCTAGGTTGGCAAGCCACTACAAGTAGTAGATTCTATTGTTTGGCTCACATCTGTTGTGTACCAGAACTTGGCACTTACTGGCATAATTGAAAGTGGAAATTCTCAAGCACTGCACATACTATTTGAAGTTACATAGTCAAGAGTTTGTACATAGAGAGTCGAGTCCTTCATTACACAGGATTGGGTGTACATGTAGAAGTACAAAAGTATGGAGGATGTGGATAGTCCTAAGCATATTCTAGATTTCTTCTTGAAAGAAGGTGAAGGGAAAGTAACTCTCAGATATGTATTCCTTCCCTTGATTGGCATAGAGGGTGCTCATTTTACATAGTGACAGATCTTGAGTCAAAACTCAAAACTATTAGAAGCACGAAACACTTTGGACTTTGCTTTCAATGGATAGATCCATGCATGCCTGAAAAAATCATCAACAAAATTCACGTAGTAAAGGTAGGTTTTGAAAGAAAGTGTTTGCATAGGACCATAGAAATCTCTACGAACAAGCTACAATTTTTGAGTAGCTCGTCTTGAATCATCCTTTGGGAAGGAGGAATGTGTTATTTTGCCCCAAATACAACCTTTACATACATGTTTACCAGGTGCCTCAAGTTTGAGCAGAGATAACAACATTTAAGATTTTTGTAGAGCTAGTAAACTAGCAAAATCCAGATGACCAAAGCGTGCATGCTAAAATTTTGCATCTTAGGTAGCTTGAGAATCTTGAATTGCACCTGCTTAGTCATTCGTAGACTTTGCATAGTCTATGAGCTATAACTCACCACATAAATGTAGGAAGCAATAATAACATCGTCATTCGATATATCATGAATTTTACATTTATTGATAAATTTCACAATTAATGATTAACATTAAAACTAATAACAAATTTTTCTTGATCCTTCGCACAATCAAAGCATTTGACAATGTGAAAGAACTACCATTAACATTAGTCAGAATGATTTTACCAACTATCATTATAGGATAAGAGGAGTTTTTAGCGTATGTTATAGTATTCCTTGCGGGGGTATGCTCGGGTGAACCGAAGAAATTGAGCTGGGAGGTAATATGTTTGGTTGCTCCACTATCAAATTACCATATATTTGCATCTCCTATAAATATGCACTCTTCATGACAAGATGGGTGATAACTGTAAATAATAGTCATAGTTGAAAAAAAGCCGTGTTTTTTATCAAAAACAAAAAATGTTTAGTACTTAAAAATGTCCTAAATGTTTTTTTACGTTTGTTTATCACAGTTTGCATCATAAAAACGTTTTTTATTACTTTGAAGCCATAAAAATACTTTCTATTCACATTGGACCATGAACATCAATGTTTCATGGTTCATTTACATTGATTTTTCATAGTCCATGGATTAATAAGTTATGCTTGAACTTGGATGTTATAGTTTTTTGAATGAGCAACAACTTACAAGTCATGATAATCGTTTACATACATTTTTCCTTTAATGTGATGACATGTATGTGATCACTATCCAATATGAATCATGGTACATATTGATATTCAAGTTCATCATTCAATCTTAAGTTTTTTAGCTTTTAAATCTCATGTCTTCTAAGTCTATTGAGGTTATAACCATGATATTGCATACCTATGGGTTGACGCCTATAGGCCGTAGTGTGTAGTGTCTTCTATAAGGTAGAAGCTTGTAAATCAAATTTTTAATGTGTTTTTAACATTGCATAGGTAAAGGAATGTTAGATGTGCATTATTTATGGACTATTAAAAACAAAAATTAAAAAATGTTGCAAAGAAATATAATACTCGTTTTTTATTTCCATTTTTTTAGTACTCTACGTACTAAACGTTTTAAAACTTGTTCTTAAAACTCGTTTTTAAATCTCTCGTTGTACTATGACAGTAGTGAATGTCTATTCTTCATTTTGCACAAGATTAGTAGACTCTGTTTTAAGTGTAGAGGCCTTTCAAATAACCATTTCGGTCTTTTTTTTTTTTTTTTTTGGGTCTCTAATGAAGCTAATTTTGGACAACTCTTTATGACACGAGCATTTGCTCTACAATATTTGCAAAATAATTTTTGCTTTGCTATCTTCGTTTCGACTTTGTCTTCCTTTTCGATTGAGCAAAAATTAGTATATTTTTGTTTAGTAGTAGATGAACTCCATTTACCTTTGACCTTCTAACTAGCTTAGAAAGCTTGATTTGCTACATGCATGATGGACTTGTTGATTGATCTTCTTGCAACAAAACAGAGACCAACTCCTCTAATGTTAGGGCATTTGGACTTCCTTTCATCATCATCTGAAGAGTAGAAGCAAAACTACATAGAATCTTCTTCATTTATGTGCTCACTATCCCACTGTTTTCGGAGTTAAGCAATATGAGCCTCATTTTTTGCTTGATCTAAAGTGGTAAGTGTATCCCAAGCATCCTTAGCTCTTTTTCAAGAGTGAATGTGAGGGATAATGGTATGTTTATCAGACAAAATCATCATTGCATGTGGCTGAGCATCTCTTCCATCCCAATGAAGTTGCTCTATAGTAGGTGCTGCACGAACTGTAGCACGAATAAGAATGTGAAGATTGTCATCTTCAATGTCATCTGCATAAACTTCGATGATTATATTGCAGGTGTAACAAGACTTGTTGGAACACCATGCACAATATTTCACAGTCCTTTTGCAACCAATACACGATGTATCATACATGCCCGTAATGGGTAATTAGTACCATCCTCATTGACCAACGTACGGAATACATCATTGCCTTCAACCATGGCCACTGACTAAAATACTTTGATATAGAAAAATTACTCTAGCTCGAAAAGTTGAACAGATCAACCTTGTCGAGCTCTGGTAGATTTGTAGTAGACTTCGAGGTGCTTGTACTATCGACCAAAACTTGTATACATGTTGGCACAAAAGGATGAAATTGCTTGCATAGGCATGTGATAGTGTTTTTGGAGGCCTCGAGTATGATCACCAGTTTTTGTGCGATTTCGAGACTTTGATCGGAGGGGTGTTGACGGTGCTCTAGATGATGTAGAGACATGCTCTGATACCAATTGGAGTTTGAGGTTTGCGAAAGCACACAAACAACACAAGGGAGAAGAAGAAGAAGCTTGAAGCACAACACACAATACTTAATATCAAGAGAATGTATAAGGATAAGCAACCCGTTAGGGTTACAGACGTATATACAAACTAGAGAAAACCTCGTAAGGAGGAAAATAAGTGCCCCGGTGGTCCTAGTGTGTTCACACACATTGCTATCGAAATATATCAACAAGGTATACAAAGGAAATGCTTTTTCTTTCTTTGAGATTGTAAAGCACTTTGTGCAACATTTGTAGGCTTTTTGCAGCTTGTCCACTGCATGTGGGATGAAACTACATTTTCTCTTGCCTCGGAGCCAATCTTTTGGTCTTCCTTGCTTTTAATTCCTCCACTTCAAGCTTTAAGGATCAATTTGATACCATTTTTGAGTGTACTATCTGGATATAAACCCTCTTCCCTTTGGCAAAGGAGAGAATTCACTTTCCTTATTGTGACACAAAGATTGCTCAAGAAGAATAAGGGAGGAAGAAAGGAAAAGAAGAAGAATATCTTAAGGAGAGTGGATTTCTATACCACACTTTCATCTCTTATACCATCTCTTATTCCATGCGCACATATCTTTTCCCTCTTCTCCAAGAGGTGTGACTTGAAGAGCTAAGTGAAGGAGAAAGCCCATTCTTGAAGAGAAGAAGTTGAGAAGGTAGAAGAAGAGTTGAGAAAGAGAAGAATCTCCATTTCACTGTTTATTTATTATTATTATTATTATTTTAATAATAAATTTTTTGTTCTTAAGCTTGAGCTACATTTCTATAGCTTCAAGGTTAGAGAAACTATCTCCCAAAGCCTTTGGTGAACATTTAGTTTTCACCAAACATGTAGTTTCAAACATTTGGCGCTTTCAAACATTTAGTTTTCAGTCAATGATTGTCTAACATTTGGTCGGCTTCAAATGTGTGCTTCTCTGTGCTCAAACAAGTCTTTGAGTTTAGTAATTTTTAAGAGCATTTCACAAGCTTTATGATGACATAAAGCTTATTGGAATAAGAGTCTTCACTCATCTATGTGAAGAAACAGTCTTCATCTGCTATGTTTTGATAACTTTGGACATGGAGTTGCAATTTCTTTGACAATCGTTTGGTGAGACTATACTTGCAAATGTTTCTGCAAGTGTTTCCATTCTTGCCTTTCACAGTTCTCTTTTAACTTATTGGAGAGGTTTGCATTTGATTTGTAGTTTAGATTATTGTAAGTGGGCAAACTGTAAACACACCTATTTTTGTATAGGGGTTTGTCTACTGGAGAACCATATTCATTGTATGTATTGTAAACTGAGGTGGTGAATAACGCCTATTTCGATCATTTTGTTTTAATCTGATCATTTTGTTTTACTCTAAGACGAGAAGGAGAACAATGCTTGCCTCAAACATTGTATTTATTATTTGGGCAAAGAACTGAGTGTGTCAAGAGGGGATGGACACAGATGGGTGCACATGAACATGCACCACTTCACTGTTGAGATATTTTGTAGCCAATTTCTCAGTATTCTTGTAATTATGGTTCCCTTAAGCATTGATGTGGCTTGAGGAACTAATAACGTCATTATTGTGTAGTTCATGTTCATTGTTTATGACATTTTCTTCTGCAGGTTCCGTGGACATCTCCATTACAGATTCACAGGTGGTTTTAATAATTGCTTTAGAGCATTCATCACAGATAGAATCTGCATTCTTAAATATTGTTTGCACATATTCAGATTCCCCTCACAGGTGAGGATTCCATCATAGGACGAGCTGTTGTGGTACATGCAGATGAGGACGATTTAGGCAAAGGTATATATGATTATTTGTAGTGGTGAACAGTTCTGACAGTTGTGCCACTGATGCCTTGTGATTCTGGTGAAGTTGTTAACTGATCATTCCACACATCTGCAGGAGGCCATGAACTCAGCAAGAGCACAGGAAATGCAGGTGGTAGATTGGCTTGTGGTAAGTTCACTCGTATGGTGGATTTGAGTAGTTCTTACTATTCAGGAATGAGTGCTTTTTTGTGAGGCATTATCTTATTTTCTCCAATTGATAATTCTTACAGGGGTGATCGGTCTTCAGGCAGCATAATTGCACACAAGTCTTGTGTAAGACATGGATTCACAGTGTTGATCTTTAGGGCTTTCTACTCCTCACTTCATGACCCCGATTCTGAACGTCCTTTTCAGAATAAAGAGGATCTTTTCTAGGACTTGTGCGGGCAGTCTAAAATGTTGTTGTGTTAGTGCTTTTTGAATCATACGGAACGATATACACTGTCATGATATAAACCGTTTTTGCATGATATATACATTGTCATGTTGTGTTATTGACTTAAACTGGTTATGATGTAAATATCTGATGCAGATGACAAATGCTGTTTGTGATCAATCTTAGCTCTTTGTTTACATACTCAATGGCCATTACAAGTCTGTTTGCTCTAATACGGCTTTCTTGAAGATGCGTTATGGGAATTGAAACCTGCTCTTATACGTACAGCATATGGGAAGGCTATTTGTTCTATGTAGATTACTTCTGTAAGTGAAACAAATTCATCAGTAAATGTCTTTGACTGGTCTTGAAGATGTACTAGAGGGATTCGAACCTGGATTTAAATCGTGTCTTTGTATTTTTTTCAAGGACGAGAGTGGGCAAGCCTTAGCAAGAGTCGCTATGTGGGTTGACATTACACGCTTATGTGGGGAAGCCTTAGGCATTACCGTCTTTTAATAGTAGTCATAGTACGCTTATCTGTCAATGGAGTTTGCGAGTGATTAGTTAATAGCTGTATGAGCGTTGTTTTAAAGGAGGTTTACTAGGTCACTCGAAATATCTATCTTAAGCTACAGATGGTCGAATGCATTGAGCGGTGTCCTGAAGAGCTCCTTTAAGGCAATGATCCAACTTTGGAGCTCTTTATGGCAGTTGAAATGTGGTTACTGATTTACAACATACAAGTTATTAGAAGAAAGGCCTCTAGTCACCTTAAAATGGAGGTTTCTGTGATGCTGCTGTGTGGATGAATAATATCCTTGTCATTGTTGATTTTGGTTTGGCAGACAGAAACTTGAGCCTGGGTCGTGAAGTTAGGGATCTATTACTGGTCTGAAGTTTTCTGAAGAGCTGTGATTAGTAGTTTATGAGAGCTTTTACACTTAGTGATTGAGTCGTCCTAGTGCTTTAGTAATTGTAGTGTCTTCAATTCTTCGTGCAAGCATTATCTTCCCAGTACAGTTTACATTTCTTCGGAGCCTTGGTATGAGAAGCATCTGCCTCTCATCGATGTATTATTTACCATGCATAATGCTTGGAAGATCGCTCAAGGAGTCACTGAGATTGTATTTTTGTGGCACATCCAAAATTTCAATTGTCTTTTGTCAAAATATAGTTATCAACTAAGTATCGGGATTTTGTTTTTTGAGCTATTGGGCCGAAGTCCCTGTTTTGGATTGTGCCGACCTTAATTTAGGACCTAATTTTGGTGGGCTGAGTTTGTATTGAACAAGCTGTTGCCAACGTGATAATGTTTACTTTGTTGGCACTTATACATACGACACAACAATATGTACAAGTTGATACTAATACATATACCAATTTTACGAAGTCTTCCATAGCCTACAGGATTCAAATATTCATTTGGTGCACTTCAAATTCATTCTGTAATCGATTGTGGAATTTGATAGTATACCTCAAAGACCTCGAATGATGCTAATGTTAAACATGAATTGTACAAGTTTTTATGCGAGGGTATGCCATGGGAGGCCAAGTCAATGGCGAGTCTGATTTTTTTCCCTCCTGGTGTCACTTACCCCTGGATTGGGGAGTGGGAATTTCTAGCGTTCCGTGTTGTGAGGAGGAGGTTTTTCTGTTTGAAGATGTTTGCTTGCATCCAATGTTGAAATCCTGGTGTTTTATTAAGGTTTGATACCTAGTGTAATTTTGTGAGGCTATAATGTGGCTCTCTGGCTATCAGATGATCGAGTTGTTAGCCAGCATCAGTTAACTAGGATGCGTCACTTTTGAAATTATGTACTGTTTGACTCACCATGAGAAAATCTGGATTTTGGGAATCTTGATCCTACAAGTACTATTACTGGGAACTGAGGTTCTCATTCTTTAATGGACTTATAATTTGGGTTTTATGACGCTGCAAAGAGTGCACTTATTGCGCCATTCGTGCTGTGTAAATCTGAAAAGAGTGAACTCAAGAGACGGTTCTTGGATCTTCATGCTGTTCACTCCCTAAGATGGAGCGGAGTTCTTAACCATTTGAAATCCGTTCGCATCGCTATACAAGAAAAACTGAACTATTCTGTCAAGAGGTGAGAATCGAGCACACCTTGGGTTGGCTTTATATAGTGAAATAAAGAGAAATCAATGGAATGAAATACACGCACACGCTCTGCTAAGAAACAAATCGATGATAAAATGAATGTTACATGGACAGCACTGAGAATCCGTAAACTTCGCATGGTTTGGAACTTTTTGTTTTGGTCTTGATTAGATCAATCCAAGTGATCCTTGTTAGTCCCTGTTCATTTTATAATTCGAGCTTGTGACTTTTGCTCATATATCTGCCCTTGACCCATCTTGGCAGCTGATGCTAGAGGCGGATAGAGATCGATAGTATGCACAGGGGGCATCTTGGTTGCAGAGATGTGGCTTAAGCATGGACATTCGTAACTCTATGGAATCTTCCTTTCTTACTTTGATACTGGATAGAGATTCATAGACATCTGTCAGGATTTGATTCAGCTGCATATACGGACGACTTGGACTCGGGAGCTGGGCACGAAGATGGTGTTTTTTATACATAGCATCTACGAACCGTGGCAGATGGTCTTTTAGTCAGGCATGTATATACTGATATTCGCTTATTATATTGAGTGTGATGCGTCATTGGGCAGATGCATCTATCTGTCAGTGAGAGGTCAAGACTGGTAGATACAGGAGTTTCTGTAGAGAACTATAAATGCCAGGTAATGTCATAGGGGAGTGAAAAGCGTGAAGGCTTACAACCGGTTTGGTGTGGCCTCTGGCTCGGATGGGGGAGGGGGGTCGAACCCTTGCCCTCATCTCAAGAGGCAAGTGGCCCAACTGGTTGGATTTTATGCACTTAAGCACATACTCTAGGACGTCCTTATGAAGTCCTAGTCGCCTCTTAAATATGATAATAAGTTTTGTTAACTCTTGGGAATCATGCATTAGGGATATGTCTTCTCATCTCTAAGTCTCTAGGGGTGCACACCTTTAATTTATATAACAAGTGTCCATCATGGAAATTATGATTCTTCCACTTCAAATTCTTTTAGTACCCATTGATTCTTCAGTCTCATGGGAATTTTGTGTATTTGGATTCCCTTCCCTTTCTCAGTAGCTTTACATATCTCATAATATGCAAAATCAAGCCTACATTTCTCTCTCCTAGATTCAAGTTGCTCACTAGTGACCTAATTAAAACACATACTGAGTGTAGGCATGTGGCCAAGTGAATTAGCCACCTTATTAAACTTTCCCTTCTTATACCTAAGCTCATAATCAAATTCTTGAAGGGCCTTTATCCATCGAGTGGATGACCTTTAACAACGTCTATTCAAAGTATTCACCTTATGCTCTCATACAAATATTGTAGCAACTTCGACACTACATAGGTAATGTTGTCACTTTTTCAAAGCATGGACAATTGCATACAACTTATAGATGAATTAATTCTTTTAAGAAAGATCTAGTTTCTTGGTCATAAAATACACTGATCGATCATCTTGTACCAGAATTACTCCTATCGAAAAGGATAATTGGGATCCTCTATATACAAAAGTGAAGTTACTTTCAACTATTTCATACTTTGCGTTTGCTCGTCTCCTCAATGGGAGGTCTTCCCTTTCTTTGAAGCTCTTCCATCATCCAGATAATTATCTTGGCATTATTCATAATGAGTCTTTTATAAAATCTTGATAAACCTAGGAAGATATAAAACTCTTCTAGGTTTTATGGATGTGGCCATTCCATAATAGACCATACTTTGTTAGAATACGTCTGGATTCCGTGTTGGGAGACAAAATGGTTAAGATATCTAACTTCTATTTTGAAAAATTGACACTTTGAATCTTTGGCAAAGAGTGAATTTTCCCATACACTTGGAATGTTCTATTTAAATGTTCCAAGGGTTGCTTTTTTGATCTATTATAGATCAAATTATCATCTAGAAAGTCAATAACAAACTATCCTAGATATACAACCCTAAAACACTATAAAATGGAATAAATCTTCCAATCTAGGCATAGGAAACTTGCTCTTTTTTGTTACATTATTTAATGCTCTAGGATCTATAAAGTTTCACAGTGCAATTCTTTTTCTTTAAGAGGAGCATTGGCGATGCCCATGGTGAGTTATTAGGTTCAATAAAGCTCATTCCTAAGTAGTCTTGAATTTGCTTCTCTACTTCCCAATGATATGAAACATTAAGCCTATAACGTGCCTCATAAATAGGGTTAGTGTTAAAAAGTGAGTCAATGGCATGATCAATGTCCCCTCTTTTGGTGGTAGTCCTCTTGGTAGGTGAATGGGGAAAATTTCTCTGAATTCAATCATTAGTTCTTTCGAACCTTTCACAATATTGTAAGGAACAATAATGGGTAGTTACTTATTTGAATTACCATCATGAATATGTATATCTAATGTGCACAAGTATGCATATAGTGATCAAAGTTAGAACTATACAATAGATAGATCTCTTGTACATGCCAAAAATCAAACAAAGCCTTTTAACTCCAAACATGAAATGAGGAGTGCATTGGGTATGTCTCTCTCATCGTGGATACACAAATTATTTTACAAATTCTAATGTGTTGTTTTAATAATTATGTTTAAGTGTATCCCTCAAATCCCATAACCACTCCTTATCCGATGCTAAGTCTATCCTTTCCATTTTCATGTTTTGAGAGTCCACATTGTCCATAGATCTCTAGATGTGAACTTCTAGATTAGTCAACATAGTTTCCCATACTTTCTTATCATTTCCTTGCACATTCTTATTTTGTTCACGGTTATCCCCATAAAAGTAGATGTCTTGAGATCTTTCAAGAGGGGACTGTCTTTAGAACTTCCCCCTATGTTTGCTAGGCTTGATCATCTCTCTCCTAACCATCTCAGGTGCATGAATAGAAGAGGTCGATCTTCCTTTCATATCAAGAAAAGAGGTGTTTTGGATCTCAAGAGATCCTTTTGGCTTTAATTTGTTCAAAAAATGAGTTTATACTACCTAAATCAGCCCCTGACCATTGGGTTTTGTATTTGAGCTCATTACATTGATCATGAGTGATGAACTCATCATATAGGTTTGTGTATTTCTCAACCTCTTGCTCAATCTGTTTCATGTTGAAGTCTTGTTCTTCTAGTGGTTGTTCATAGAAAATATTTGACCTACCATTTTTTGCCCCTCTTGTGCCATGTTTCCCAAACTTAAAATAGAGTGCTAGAAATGGAAATGGAAGTGAATCTTATAACCAAAACAAGAGGAATATGCCACAACTACACTTGGAGTGATCCAAGCTTTCCAAAGTAGAATCAATATGATAGATGAAGTATTGAGGCTTTGATGTCAGTTCATTGCTAGTCTCCCAACTGGCCCAAGCATACTTTTAGAAGCATACATGCATTGCTTTTGACTCCAAAAGCAAAACAAAAGCTTGCCAAAAGCGAGTCCTTGTTAGGGTCTAGGAAATACTCCACCTATTCTTTATCTCCATTATGCTTTTCCAAGTTACGAAGCCAAAATCCCATGAACAATGGCTGAAAGCATTTGACTAACACCTATCAAAACAATGCACACTTGCTTTGACCTATGAATTCTTGTGGAAATGCTATGCCTATGTTGTTTGATTAAATGCAAAGCCGATGAGACAAAATTTAGAAGAAGGGCAAAATTTATTGCAAATGGAGCTTTGAACATGAAGCTATGCCTCTTGGGAGTTGTAGGGAGCATGGATGGTAAGGGAAATGGAAAAATGGTGTATTCCCAAGCTCATTAAAATCATATCTTGCAAATGGATTTCGATTTGCTTCCCATCTCCACAACTTGTATTACTTGTATATGAAATGGTATTCCCAAATCTATTGCTGAAGAGTCTCAATTTCCTCCTCCAAAATGAAGAAAAGCATGAAAAAGACTTGATTTACCTCACTTGGTGATAGGAAAGGAAGATGAATCTCCTTCCTCTTACCAACTAAGGAAGTTCATAGATGAGGGGATTATCCCATAAGCAGTGGCTCAAGGCTCTTTGCAAGTTTATAAGAGTTAGGAGATATGGATTGATATCATTATCTTCAGCATTGCTAGTGAGCACATCAAGGAAGCCACCCACACTAGAGGTGTTCTCGTTGACCATGTTTTTGATATTCATTTCAATAATTTGAGTGGGATCTAGATGTTAGACCTTGGCATACCCTGTCATCAGAGTCACTTAGGTCATTATTGATGCTTTTGCTTGCATGCATTGAGGATCAAGGAAGACAAAGGTTCAAGATACTTCTCAAAAGGTCGTCCATCCCAATATTGTTCTCCTTGGAGCTTGCTTAACTGGGAATCTCTTACCATTAAGCTACACTCATGTGGTGTTTGAGGAGGGAAAAAGAATAAGATTGACATTATCTTGAGAATGTTTTGGGCCCTAAGGGCTTTATTCTTTGCTTTCAAAGCTTGTTTGAAGCAATTTTTGGGTGATTCTTGGAATCGTTTTAGAGTACTTTCATGCATAGTTCCCTTTATACAAGTTCAAGAACTTCGAGAAGAGTGTTTTTTTGTGATGATTTGACAATGAAAATTCATCTTTGGAGCTGTGTTTTCAACCATGTTAGTGGTTTATAGGTTTCTTGGACATGTCTTAGTTGTGGTGGGAGTAGCCGTCACTTGTTAGTAGGTCATCGATAGTTTTCAATTTGATTTACACGAGTGGATTGATCCTTGTGTAAGTCTACTTTTGGATAGAATTTGAGCTCATTTAGCTGACTCACTAATGATCATTTCTCATATATTCTACTTAAGCACTCTCACCATGTATATCTTTGTGGAAATTGCTATGTATGCTCATGTGGTATAACACGATGGTTACTATTTGCACAACCTTGAAATTCTAAAGTGGGGCATGGTGAGGTTTTTATGAACTAGGAGACACCCAGATATGGGGGCCTCTTTGGTGATGCAAGTGGAAGACCATCCCTAGCCTTGCCATAGGAGACATATGCTAATGGATTCATAAGTGCTCAATAAGCCTAACTCGCTTCTTTATGTTAAGTGGTTATATGTAGTGGAGTCAGTGATTTGCTATGAAAATTTAGATGTCAATGCTCATAGTTCTATGAGTTTTCTACATTGCTGATATGCTCATTTTACAAAGGCGACTAGTAATTTTTTTAAGATCTTAGATTTTTGAACTTTATAGTGGTTGAATTTACTCCTTGAGAAATGTATTGGTATGATCACATACAATCTCACATAATCTCTTTGTTTGGTCATTGTTGTTCATTGATCCATTTTTCTAGGGATACTCTATTGATATTTTCCCAGAACTTGATACTTGGTCACATTTTTTGAGCCTTTGTGATGTTTGGAATATTATAGCTCCATTATCATTCTAGTCATTTCGTTATCATCATGGCATCACAAATCTTAGGCATATCTAGTGGATGGGGATCTAGTGCTGGTGTTCTCAAGAGGAGCTATAACTTTCAACAAAGACAATTTTGAGATTCGAAAATTTGATGGTACAAACTTTGCTCTATGGAAGAATCGGATTAAAGTTGTGATAATTCAAGCAATGGAAGCTTATAAATGGAATCTTAAAGAATCCTACTAATATGGATGATGATGATTGGGATGAGTTGGATGATATGGATAGGTCTACCATTCGCTTGCACCTGACATATATTGTTTACTTCATAGTATTGGATCGTGAAAGTGCAGAGGAGCTTTGGAAGAAGTTATGCAACACTTCAAAGAAACAACATCAAATAAAGTGTATATGATGAGAAAGTTATATGAACTTTGCACCAAGGACACAAATAGCATTATTGCTTATTTAAATGATTTTGATGCTATATTTTCTTAGTTGCAGTCTCAAAAAATGGAGATGGATAATGAAATGAAAAGAATCTTGTTGCTATGCACCTTTCCAGCATCATGGGATACATTTTGCATAGCTATTAGGAATAGTGCACTTGGTGATAACTTATTCTACAATGAAATATGTGGAGCAATCTTGAGGGAAGAAATCCATAGAAAAGTCTATGGTTGGAACTCATAATGGACATGCATATGGTGTTTTTGATGGTTACTAAGGAAAGAATCAGCAACGTGTCATGAGAAAGAACAATGAAAATAATGTTCAATGGAATATAAGTAAATCAAGGAAGAGGAATATCGAGTGCCATTATTGTCATAACAAAGGACATATAAAGAAACACTTCTATGTGTTAAAGAATTCTAAAGGTAAAGAACAACACATTGATAGGCATGTTAAACAATTACTTGTACCATCTTCTTCGACTATGAAGTTAGAAGAAATTAATGCTATTTCTAATGATGTTGATGTGTTGACATGCAAGAGTACTTTAGTGAGGCTCTTATGGCTATTCTTTTTCCCACATGTAGATTCTAGATTTTAGTCCTTCATGTGATACCACATAGAGAATCAAAGTCTCTTGGTACCATTGGAATTGGTGATTCTTACTAGTATGTTGTTGGGATTGGAGATGTGGTTGTGTAGTTCATTGATTATTAAAAAATTATTATGCGTAATGTACATGATGTGCCTCATTTATCACACAATTTGATGTCAGTTGTTTTGACTTGATGACCTTGGTTACTATGCTTATTCCTTTTGCACATCAAAGGGCAATATGGTTATTGCAAAAGGAAAAAACATTGTCTCACTTTATCCTTTATTTGTAGTCCAAAAAGAACACTTCTTGACTATTACTAAACAACCTATGGCTTGTATATGGCATGGCTGTTTGGGCCAAAATATCTCATAGTGGAATGGAATTTTTTTCTCATTTTGACTACTTCTATGTGTTATCTTTCTTTGATTTTTCAAGTGAGCATTGTCAATATAGAAAGAAAGCTAAGAATGTTCATAGAAACACATTGACTCTTTAGTTCAGACATTAGATCTTATTCATACCAATGTGTGTGGTCCTATGCCCACTAGGTTTCACAACTACAAGGTTGAAAAATGAGGTATGTAGTTTGCATGGCACTCAATGGTCACCCTTTGATGCATTAGAACAACCTTTAAAGATGAGATATGTAGTTCGCTTAACACTCATTTTCATCTTTCACGCATTAATTTTGATCTCAAAATAAAACATGGTTCACCTTACTCAACTCTCGAATGTGATGGGTTAACAATATTCATCAATTTCAACAACATCAACTTGCCCCTTGTTCCATCCATACTATATACCTTAAGTAACTTAACATGTGGTGCACATGAGGCAACATGAACATGAATATTAGTTTTGTAGTTTTCATCCTCTACTTCAAAATTGTGTCAATGTGCATGGATCATATTAAGAGAGATTTAAAATCTAATGATTTAGAATAATGTGGGATATCCGTTCATGACCTTAAGCTCATCGTTCTACTTTTCCTAAAATCCTTTCCTCATTCCAATTTATTTCACCACAACAATAAAATGCCCCCTATCTTTGATGGTTTGATAAGCATCAAGAATCCCAATCATGATGGAGATCTTGTAATCCCCAATGTCAAGTCTACCTTGGCTTAAGAATACCTGTATGTCAAGTATAGACAAGACTTTACCTCAATCTCGTCCAATGTTCCAAATTCAATATTGAAATATATTTCCTTCTTCTAATTTAGCACTTGTGTTCTTCTTCAACAGTTTATTAGGATCCTCTTGAAGTGAATGTATGCTCAGTCATGTCTGACTTTCTATCCATTGCTTTTTGTTCTTTTTTTATCTTTGTTTGCATCAATCTTCTCTTTATCTTTGTCTGTGCTCTTACTTGAATTCATTATCCTCCATAAGCACTAATTTGTGATTGGTTTGCACTAATAGCTCTCCCTCAATCACTAATTGTGATTATGCTCTTCTTCTTTATTCTATAAGTAACCTGATAGGGCAATAGGCATATATACAAGCCAGGGAACAAATCCCCCCTGAGAGTGATGCACTGAAAAAGGAGTTTGCACTCATGTATAATAAAGTGCCAAGCTATGTGGAATCAATCTGCAAAAGGAAGTAAGCCCAAAGCTTTGCGAAAAGCTTCAAACTTCCCCCTGGGCAAAGCCTTCGTGAAAAGATCTGCAATGTTCTCCAACGTGGGCATATATGCCAAGCTGATATCTCCAGCAGAGAACCTCTCCCTGACATAATGATAATGCACCTCAATGTGCTTAGTGGGAGCATGGAACACGGGTTCCTTGCAACTGCCAATGCGCTCTGACTGTCAATGAAGATGGTGGTGGTAGAAGACTGACCAACACCAAATCAACCATAAGACGTCTGAGCCACATAGACTCAATAGTCACTGTGAAAGCTACCCTATATTCATCCTCACAAGTGGAAGTGGCCACGGTAGACAACTTCTTGCTCAATCAAGATATGCATGAGCTACCAAGCATGAAGCAAAAGCCACTAGTGAACACACGAGTGTCATAGCAACCATCCCAGTCAAAGTTAGAAAAAGCATGTAAATCTGGCGATAGTGATCCCCCCTTGGGATAAAACAACCCAAGTAGCCAGATATCACTCAAGTAGCAAAAGATGCGCTTAACCGCGTGCCAATGCTTGACACATGGGCAGTGCATAAACCTACTCATTTGTAGGCAGCAAACTGAATATCTGGCCAAATAATGCACAAGTAAATCAAGCATCCAATTATAGCCCTCTGATAGAGAACAACATCAAATGCATCTCCGACATCATGAAGACTCAATCATAAACGTGTCTCCATAGGAGTGGCAATAGGTTTACAGTCTTCAAGGCCAAGATGTTGCAATAATGTGTCAATATATTTCATTTGACACAAAGCTATTCTGCAATCAACTTGCATAAAGTAAGTGCCCAAATAATGATGTAAATGCCCCAAATCAGACATCTCAAATGAGACATGCCAGCCTTAAAATCAGCAATATGCTTCTCATGAGGACCAATGAGCAACATTTCATCAATGTACACAACAATGATCAGAAGCACATCATTTGCATGCTTAACATATAAGGTGCTTTCACTTGGACTGTTCTCAAAACCATGTGCAATCAGATAGGCATGTATCTTTTCATACCAAGCATGTGGTGCTTGCTTTAAAACATATAATGCCTTCTTTAACATGCATACATGATTTTCACGCCCTTTTTGCACAAAGCCAGGAGCTGAAATCTTCTTCACACAAGTCACCATTCAAAAATGCAGTTTTAATGTCCAACTGATGTACATTCCAGTCGTGATGAGCTTTAAGTGCACAGATGCTACGAATAGTAGTCATTCGGCAAGTAAGAGCAAAGGTCTCATCAAAATGAATGCCTCTTTCCTGTGCAAAACCCTTTGCAACAAGCCTAGCCTTATACCTTTCAACTGTTCCATCAAGCTTATGCTTGAGCTTGTATACCCACTTAGTGCTGATGGCCTTCTTGCTAGAAGGCAAGTCACATAAAGACCACGTACATTTTTCATAATAACATCCTCTCATTAAGCCATCGGTGGCATTGCATAGTAGCCATCCAATTTTCAAACATTTGTGCTTCATCAAATGAAACAGGCTCATTCTCATCATAGAGACCAGAGGAAGCCATAACATAGCAATCTGATGCAAAAGGACTATGAGACATTCAGACCAGCACTAGACTGTCCACCTGTAAAATCTATAATGGATCTCATGATTTCCTATGAGACTATTTGTATAACTATTCTTAGGCTACAATAATTGGTCAGCCGAGCTTGTATCACAAAACATGTGCCTACATTGCTACTTATAGATGTTGGTGCTCCCAAGAATGCCATGTGGCTCAACATGTTGCCCGAGAATCGAGCTTCTATCTTCACTAAATCATAAAGACTAACTTTCTCATATGTGTTCTTTAGTATATGGCTTACCGAGATAGGAGTCATGTGTATACTCATTGCCAACTTTTGGGTACTATCTTCCATGTCCCATTGGGCCTCTTGAAAAGAATAATTGATGGTTCCCTCTTGGCCTTGCACTTTGTCTTGATCCTTCCACAAGTTAGCATCTTGGTTAGATATCGGGATCTTTCACTGTCAAACTCCTGAAGTGGGGGGTTTTTGCTCCTTTGGTCTCGATATTGGAGTCTCTTTCTTTGCACTAATTTCCTCATTGTGACTTTGCTTCTTCTGTTCCTGCCCACATATCAAGGTTTCTTGCTCTACACTAGATGACTCATTGAAATCAGCTTGCCTTTGTGAGCTAGTATCTATATTTTCTACTGGCTTGTGCTCTTCTATGAGAACAGAACCTTGTGTTGTAGCCATGGGTTATGTCATCAGAATAGATTTCCAAGAATTTATGGGCGATTCTCTACTCCATGTTTACAAACCTTTGTTGTGCCCAAGAGTCATTTGAATCTCTTTTGAGTTGTATCAGAGATTCCTCCCATCATCCCACATGGAAGGTAACTTAAAATGTATGCAAGCTTGCTCTATTCGAGTTTCCATGGCCACAAACTCTTCAAGCAGTGCGTTTGGTGCCAATAAGTCCCGAAGTTTGTACCTTGGGCTGAGAGGGTGCACTTTCTCCAACAACATCTTGATGAGGAAATCACCTAGTGCATCTGGTAATTTAATCACCAATGCCTTAGTCCTCATTATCAACTCGGGGAAAGAATCACCTTTCTTTGTGGAGATCCTCTAGCTGATCAAGTACTTGCTCTATGAAATTTCCCGATCTAAAAGCTATAGAGAACTCTTCCTTCATCGCTTATCACATCAAGAAGTGGTCTTCCTCAAACTTTGTGAACCACTTGTTGGCCGAGCCATCCAATGTTGCCCGTAATAGAGCCACGATTGTTACACAATGCAAGGACGCATCTGACATGGTCATATGGATCTTCAATTCATATCTCCTTAGAGATTGGAAAATTAATACTAATGCAAGATAGGAGGGATGGGAGGTCTCCTTGTGCCATTTCATAATCTAAAATGGGTTGCTTGGGTGGAGAGGAGGGTTGCTTTTTATGTTTACGAGATTGAGCTCCAGACTTACTATGACTAATAATATTGCATTCGACGGCTCTATTGGGCATTCATACAAGACTAAGCAAGGTGTGATGCAATCGGGTTTTGGTTTTAGAACGGTTAACTATGTTTATTGATCAGAATCATTGAGCCCCTTGGGTCCCACCAGACATGCCAAATTTGTATAGCTAGGCCCACAATTATATGATGTGGATACTGTTTTGTAGGGTTCTCCCATACTTGGTCTGAGGGTTGAGTGATGATTGATCTAGAATGGTTATGTCCAGAACGAATTAGTATAGAAAATTGTTCATTTTAGATGTAGTGTTGCCATTGACCAATGGTCAATTTATCATTCAAAACTCAAGGAAATGAGGGATTAAATTGTTTCAACACCAAACATTTGCAGAGAAGAGACAAAAGGTACATAGAAACTCTTGATATATTATACTAAATGCAAGTTATAAGAGTAGGGAGTGTTGCATGTCAGAATGATACTCAAGTACTGATGTTACCAAATTACCCAAAGATTTCTACTCACACCTTTTGGTTTCACAATTGAGGAATTAGATAGGATGTTCATCCAATAGAAAGGCATGTTGCTATTGAGATGATAAAATATTCTTGAGGTACGAAGGATATCAACACAATGATGAAGCAGTTAGGATAATCTTCTGATAGGACAAATGCATCATATGAAGATAGATTCAAGTACCACACCAATAAAGAAGTAGCTAGTGCCAATGCTCCACACCTCACTCTTCTAATTTCTCTTGGGACTTTTGCACAAATCCTATGGAATCCAAATTAGGAGGCAAAAAATGAACATAATCTGTCACATCATGGATGCACAACTTTTTGAGTGAGATGGCATCATTTGAGGCATCTGGCCCCACTTGGTAGAGGACTTGAGAGGAGAGTCTATTAGGACTCTCATGTGAGCCTTTCATAGGGGTAACTCATCATGTAGAGACTAAGATGCTTGGGCGTGGCTGGGAGGAGAACCAAAGAAGATAATTTGTGTGTGATGGAAGGTTGACAAAGAGCTCAGAGAAGCTGTCGTGATTGGCATTCAAAACGAAGTTTATCAATCACTGGTATTAGAGCCGCAGGTTGTCCACCTGTTTGCATTGGAGGGGAATTGAACCCATACCACAAACATGAGAGGCGGATTGCCCATCCAAGACACCACATCTCTAGAGTGATTGTTTTCATTTTCAACATCTAGTAGTTGTTTGTACTCAGCCATGCAGGCCCGATTTGAGAGGAGTTGCTTCCCAAGTGCCTTGGAGCAAAGAGAAGATTTGTTCCTCTCACACTACCTCCTTCATAATATTTCAGAAAAAACTCCCCCTCAACCATGTATGCCCATGAGGTGGGGCAAAAGTTATTGATGAGAGACATAAATGACACCCACACACGGATGTGAGAGGGTGAGATGATCCTCAAGGCAAAAAGGAGCAATCAAAGATGAGACTTTCCTCTATGTGATTTAGCAAGGAGGAGCTATGGCCTCAAATTCTAGCTTTGAGTGTTTTTGAATTTTTGTAAAATCTTCTTTTTTTTTGAGAAGCATAACGAAGGGTTTGGGGACCAAGCTCTTGGAGGGAAATCGTATTTATGTAGAGTATGAGATATATACTCTCATCTACAGTCAATGATTCCCTCGAAATGCAAGAAAGAATAGGCTTCAGGTACCTCCAAAATAGCCATCTTTCATGACATTCACATAAATTTTAGGGGCTATTTGTCTTAGTAGCTATTGTGGGAAACGAAAATGTAGTGGGATTTTTCATAGATTTATGGAAAAGATCATGGAAACATATAGTATAATGTATGGGCTTCCATATAAAAACAAGAAATTCAAAGATTGGCTCAATATGATGGGAGTTTGAAGCTCCACAAAACCCTCTTCCATCACTGTTTGAGAAAAAATTACAACACCTAGACATTAGGGGAAAAAATGAACCCTGAATGGGCCTTTTAGATTAAGGAGTAATTAGTGATGGACAATCAGAAGAGGGTGGTGGCCACAATCTATGCCCTATAAAATACTAGGCCGAAGGGTGGAGAGGGGACATATTTCTCCCTTATTTAATGAGCTGCCTCTAGAGAGAGAATGAATCTCGTAACTCAGTTGGGACCAAAAATTCAAAATTTCTAAAAAGTTAAAAAACTCATCATAACACCTGAAAATGGACCCCCCATTACTTTTTAGGGTCAAAAGTACTCTTTTTGACCCCAAATTCAAAATCCGTGCATGTTTTGAGCTGAAAAAAATGAGTTTTTTCAAAAACACTCAAAAAAGAGTTATTTCCCTCCTAAACCTCACATTTTCATACCCAGGTCCAAAAAAGTCATCTTTTCCCACTACTTTCACTCTATAGCACACCATTGAAGCTCTTGTTTCTACACTCCAACCTACCTGCATCTCCTATCTCGAATTACTGTTGTAGCTTGAAGACCTTTAGCTTCAATGGAAACATATAAAGCTTCTAGGCGACCAAAATATGAAATCCTCACATTAAGATGTCACAATATCAAAGCCACAGATGGACAGTGGCTATCACATGAGTACTCCAAAGGTGCATGGGTGTACAGGCAACCCTCTAGAGTTGGACCTCATCGAGTTAGAGATCGTGGAAACTTAGATCTTCATTAGAAAGGAAAGTTACTTGGCTTCAAGAAGCACAGAGACAATGGGATGGTTGCTATTGTACAACATGTTTTTACGATGGCAACTATGAAACTTGAAAACTCTAGTAGTATGAGATATCCTGTGAGCTGTAAGTATTACTCTACAATATTTTATGTTTTCTTGTGTCGGATATATTTCTGAACTATTTAGATATGTTTTTGTTTGTTTCAGATATATTTCCTTCTACTTTGGTGGAAGAGCAACCACTTCATAGTCTTACAGGTACTTTCCAGGCATTGCATACAGATGTTGGTGCACTAATCTTTCCAAATATATCTCCTGCTCAAGTTTACCATGATAGAGTTTTCTTTTACACACATAGATATGTTGTACCCTCTACAATGAATGGTTTTGGAAGGTTAGAGAGAATTGAAGTACATTCTCTTCTTAGCTTGGAGTGGCCAAAACTTGATATATGGTCCGTATCATCTTTGAAGCAAAAGATGGTAATGGATATACATAACTCTTTGAAATTCACAAAAGTGTCTAGGTCTGTAGGTTTGCACTGGTCTTTTCCCATTCATTGTTTTGTATATTTATTCCAAGGATTCTCATTCCAAGAGACTTCCACCATGTTCATGTGTAAAGATATCACATATGAGCAAGTCAAAAGTCTTCTTGGTGAAAATTGGGGTTTGATGGAAGGAATTGCAAAAGGTGATAAATATCTCTGTAAAATAGGTGGAACAGGGTATAGCATTTCGATATTTGAAACAACGTACTTCATTATACATCAGATTCTACTATGATCATTGGATGTGCAAACTTGGCAAATGGATACCATTTCAAAGTTCAGCGGGATCTTTGCATTCATTTGAAATAAAGCTTAGATTTCCCAACAATGAAACAAAAACTATTTGAGTGAATAATCATTGGACCTTGGCTAATCTGAGAGAACACTTGATGATTATGGGGTTTGAAGGACTAACTCAATCCATCTTCAAAATTCAAGGACATAAGGTGAGAAATGTTTCATGTTTTTGTTAGAGTAATCTTTTCGTTATTGTTTATTTTACTTTAATGACTTCAATTTCTTGGAAATTGATTACAGGTGGGCAGAAGAATGGAATACAAAATGAAAGTCCCTGTAGATTGGAGCAAAGATGGAACAGAGCTCTCATTGTCATAGTTCTTTTGCAACCTGATAATGTCACTTCTTGGGCCCTAGTCATTGTATCTCATGGTTTTTGCACTTTCAAGAACCTTGTAAAAAGTAGGACAATTGATTCATGTTAGATATTGTATATACCTTCTTCTCTGCAATGGTAATTTCAAAACTTTTGGAATGTCAAAAAGTCTGTTCACTACTTTGAAATGTGGTTGCTCATGTTTTTTTCTGTGCATTATTTTGTCATTAGAAACTCATTTTTTGAAATTTCACTTCTTTATTCTATACTTTTAAAAGTGGGCCCAGTCAATTTAAAAACTTGAAACTGCTATAAAAATGGTTCTATGTGCTCATTTCTCACATTTGCACTCTCAAAGAGCTAGAAAGCACAGACTACAAGCCTCTAGAAATCTCGCGTGCAAGCAATGGCTACTAGCACTTCCACTCCCATGAAATCTCCTTGAGATCTATTCATCGAGTTTTTGGATACTACAGACTACAATGGTCGTACGGATTTGTATGACCTAGTCTGTAGAGTCCCTAATCTTGAAGGGACAATAGCCATGAATTCCGATGTGATCGATGAGATCACAGATTTTATGGAATTCTATATATTAAGATATGCCATAGATATTCAAAAGTGCCCTATTAAATGCACTTTGTCCCCTTAAACAAGAACAGAATTAAGCTTAATCCTTAAAAATTAGGGATCCTTACAAGGCCCATGCAAGGTTCATTTTTTCCCCTAATGATTTAATAAATTCCCATTTTGGAGGAGGGAGAAAGAGGTGAATTAGGTATGGATGGATGGGAAAAAGAATACATACTAAGAGTATTTCCTATGAACTTCACAATGGAATCATTAGATTCATTAAAAGGATAAGTTGAAGAGGAATTTTACTTCCTCAAAAACCCCCTTCCCACACTTTTTGGAAAAAATTTAATTTTTGCAAATCTCCATTTTTGGGAGCAAGAAAAGAGATCATTTAAGAGGCTTCCCATGGATTGGTGCATAGATACATGAAGTATGGTGTATGTATTACCATGGAGAATGAGAAATTCCAAGAAAAATCCACATAAGGAGTGGATTATAAGTTTGCTAAAATCTCCCATTTAAATTTTTGCATGAAAGTAAAAATCTTGATATAGGCCTCTTTTGGGGAGCAAATTAACATGCATGAAGGGAGGATTCGGAAGGATGAAAATAGGCCCAAGCATCTTCATATATTACTCTCTGAGGTTATGGAGAGATTTCTAAGATTCGCTTGATGGAAGAATGCTTTTTGGCACTCCAAAGATCATATTTTCACACTTTTCCAGCCCTTCCACCAGTCCGCTAGTTTGGCATGTCATGCTTGGAGAGGCCATATCTTGGGCTAGAAAACTCCACATTGGACTTGCTATGGCTCGTTTCAAAGAGCAGAAGGTATATTTTTAGTTTCGAAAAAGTAAATTCTAGAAATTAAGTACTTTTGCAAGCCTGTACAGGTCTGTGGTTTTTGGCAACTACCTTCCCGGAGCCATATTTTACAAATTGGGTAGGCGATTGAAGTCTAAGGAGGAATTACATATGCATTTTTTGGATAAATTTGCATTATTTTGGATCCGAAGAGGAAGGTGCAGAGGTCTTGAATCTCGTCAAAAAGGATTGGATGCATGCGTTTCAATACCAAACCATTCAGGGACATATGCTTTATATTTTAATCATTTTACTTTATATTATGACATGTTTTGTATGTACATGCATGGATTGGAATGCATACTGTTGGAATTTGGGGCTCCAGGATCATTCCAAACTAAAACCTTTTCAACATACACAACTTAATTGACAAGATGATATGTGAGATAGAGAAAGATAGAGATCTTGAGACAAGATTAGAGAATGTAAGCCGGATGCTTACTCACTAAAAAATAGATGTCTAAATTACAACATGGGAGTACTACTCAACCATATAAAGTGGTGCACTCACTAATGGAAGAATATCCAAGAAGATGATGATACAAAATTTAGATTATGTTGAAATAATCTAAGTGTGTGTGAAGTGAATGAGCAACGAAGCTAACCTTATTCTCACAAAATAGTGTAACAAAATTGTAAATCAACCAACGTTAATTTTGAGATTAGGGTAGAGAAACCCTAAAAACACAATATAAGGTTAACTCACAAAAGATAGTTACCACCACCTTGTAGAAGACTTCTTGATCCAAGAGAGTAACCTCTCCTTCACCAAATCTTCACCTCCTCAAGAGTGTGAGACTCTTCCTCCTTGATCTCCTTGAGATTGCTTGAGTGAGTGATTATATAATGAGCTGGGCCTTGCTTATATAGTTTTTGTATAAGCTCCAAAAGCATAATGAAAAGCTACGATCCATAA
Organism: Ceratopteris richardii; assembly: GCA_020310875.1. Classification (NCBI taxonomy): domain Eukaryota; kingdom Viridiplantae; phylum Streptophyta; class Polypodiopsida; order Polypodiales; family Pteridaceae; genus Ceratopteris; species Ceratopteris richardii. The sequence continues at coordinate 159,092,103 of CM035410.1, read as the reverse complement.
AGCTATCCTAAAAAAAAAAAAAACATTGCGCGATTGCAATTCGGTCGCCGCTATGTTTTAATAAAACAAATTAAAAAAAAACTTCATCACGCTGCTGCCGTCCGCGGGACTTGGACCATGGTGGGTGAGGAAGCTTTTACAATCATTTGAACTAGACCACAGCGCCCGCCAAATTTTCTTCTCTAAAATGTGTAAAGATAATAATATATGCTCGCTGCGCCCGTCTGAGAGACTTGATGAGAAAGCTTCCTATGAAGCTATTGTTGGACCAATATATACAGTGGCTTCCAACAATCCCTCCTTCAATGTTATATTGGTACAAGCTTGAGTAACGTGCAAATCTTCTCATGACTATCTCTAGTCAATGCTTTGGTAAAAATATCTGCAACATTCTCACTAGAAGGAACATAAACTAGCTCAATGTGCTTCTTAGCTATGTGCTCTCGAATATAGTGGTAGTGTACCTCTATATGCTTTGTCCTTGCATGATGCACTAGATTCTTTGCTATAGCTATAGCACTCTGGCTATCTGAAAATATCTAAATGGGTTCATGTAATCTCACATCAAGATAACTAAAAATCTTTTGCAACCAAACTGACTCTAGAGTAGCTATATATGTTGCACGATATTCAGCTTCACATGATGAAGTGGCAATAGTGGGTTGTCTTTTTGAAAGCAATGAGATAAGACAATCTCCAAGATAAAAACAATATCCACTAGTACTTCTTCTTGTGTCTCTATCACATGCCTAATCAGAATCTGAAAATCCTTTTAGTAACAAATGTGTAGATTTCAAAAATACCATAGCAAAATTTGAAGTTCCCTTCAAATATCAAAAAATTTGCTTTATTGCTTTCCAATGTAACACTATCGAATTCTGCATGAACCTTGATACTTGAGAAAGTACAAACTGTATATCAGGAAGTGTATTACAAAGATATATCAAGCAACCAACTGCTTGACTATATAGACTAGCATCAAATGGCTCTACATCTGCCACCATTTGTAAAGACATGTTTGGATCCATAGGTGTTTGCATAGGTTTAGAATCACTCATCTGAAACCTCTCCAAAAGTTTCTCAATGTACTTCTGTTGTGTCTTATAGATATACTCATCTCGAAATTGAAACTGAATCCCAAGATAATAATGCAAAATGCCCAAATCATTCACATCAAATGTTTGTTTCAATTATTCTTTGAACATCTACAAATCTGCATCTCTGGGACCTGTGACTATAATATCATCCACATAAATGATTTCTATAGTCATCATACCTGTTTCAGCTTTAACATAAAGAGTTGGAGCTGCATCTGAGTTATGGAAACCAATGGATAAAATATACAAGAGGCTATGTGGCTCAAGCTACTTTATATAGATTTGGGATTGCATTTTTATACTCCAATGATTTTTGGTGATAACACTAGCTCACTTATCTTTTGGCTACTTATATTTTGTAGCATTGTCATCAATAGAAGTAGAATATAGAGGCTTAGCAAATGCAACACAAGAGGCTATGTGGCTCAAGCTACTTTATATAGATTTGGGATTGCATTGCACTATCATTATGTAAGAAAGAAGTTACTTAGCACGGACATCCAATTGTCCTATGTATCAACCAATTTGCAATGTGCAGATATGCTCACAAAGTCTTTGGATGGAACTAAGATGAACAAATTCAAGATGATGACAAGAAGTCAAAGAGAAATGAAGACCAAGCATGTTAGGATTGAGGGGGAGCTATTGGTACAAATGAGTCGAAGCCTACATACTTGGACAATTAGCATGTATCTCATATAGTCACATATGACTACTCCCTTGTAAAAGGGAAATGCTTTTATCCTTGTAAAAGTGCATACGTTAATTGCACTAATCCCACGAGGATTTAGGAGGAATCAAATCTTGAATTCTTGGTAGTTGATAGATAAGAAAGTAAAGCCTAAAGTTTATGACTCACTTTATGCTGAGAACTTGAAGTGGAATTCAAAACTTTGCTCCAACTCTAGCTATAAAAGTGGATAAAAATATCGCATGCATGAGAGCTCGATTTGGAGATCAATTGAGAGGGATGTCTTGTGAATAGAGAGCTCAATCCATAGCTCCATCACTACCCTCACATTGTGCAATTATACATTGCCAATGTCATTGTATTTCTATGTGATTTAATACATACACATTGATCATATTTCTACTTCACTTTTCAACTATGATCATCTTAGAAAAGTGATCTTCTCAGAGCTTGTTCTCAGTGCAGAGTTCATCATTTGATGTGATTTAAAGTGCTATAGATTCAGCACACTCTCTATTTCAGATCTACAAAGCTTTAGTATCATTGCTTTTATCAAGCTTGAGATATCTTCACATTACTGCTCATTGGTCTTCAAACTTGCTAAGCATCATTCTCAGTGTACAATTGATCTTTTTTATTGAAATAACTCATGATTGGTAGATATCTAAGTTAATTAGATACTCCCAAAATGAATTTGGTCAATTTCTAACAAGTTCAGAGCAATTTTCATTTTACTAAACATGTGCAGAGACCAAAATAGCAAGTCTGAGCTCTTGGTTGAACTTTCTACATATCTGTTTTGATCCATTGATTAGAGGATCATGTTCCAAAGCACATAGGTGATTATTTATGATTGTTGGGAAGCTCAAGGGATCTACTATACTCTCCACAACTTGTTCTTGGCTAGTGTGAAGCACGATTTTGCAGCACCACTTCATCTGTGGAATCTATCCACCATCTCCTCCAACATTCCTACATCTACAACTCTTTATGTGCTAAAATCTAAACGTTTTCTTTGATTAGTTGCTTGTCATCCTTCATATGTCTATCCAGTTCTGGAATATTGTTTAACTTGCCAATAACAGTGTGCAAATTATCATTCAAGCATATAATTTGATTATTCAAAGAATTGTTTTTGACCTATAACCTAGTCACCTCCTTTTGTAGAGTGGATTTGTTTATTAGCCAAAGATTGGTCATGTAGTAGTCACTCCTTTTAATTTGTAAGGGTGTTCTAAGACATTCCTTGTTTGTGTTGGGTAATTTCCAACAATTGAACATTCAAAATCATCTGCTCCTCTTCACTCTCTTCCAATTTTATTTCCAAGGATAGAATTGCCCTTTCCATAGCTTGCACTTGTTCAACTAAAATGTCTACTCTCCTAACTAGGCTATCTTCCAATTCTTGTACTTCTTGTTTTACAAAAAGTGTTCTCAACCTACAGATCTTGATTAAATGCTCCCATCGATTGCTACCTAATGGATGGAAATCAACATCAAGATCATATGGTAGGGTTAACTTATGTTTTTCCTCATCATACAATGACTTTGTTCTTCAAACATAACATCCCTGCTTGTGGTAAATTGTTTGGTGGATAGATTATAAAACTTGTAGCCCATTTGAGTTGAATCATAGCCAATGAATACTCGCTTGGTTTCCATTTCATCAACTTTACCTCTCATTTGTGAAGGTACATGTACAAAAGACAAACAACTAGATACCTTGCTATGTGCTAGACTTGGTTTTATACCGTTCCAAGCTTCAAAAGGGGTCATACCTTGAAGAGATTTGGATGAAAGTCCGTTCACTAAATATACAACAGTCGAGATTTCTTTTGCCCATAAATATTATGGTAACTTCTTCTCTTCAAGCATGGTTCTTGCAGATTCAACTAGGGTCTTATTTCTTCTCTTTACAATTCCATTGAAATGAGGAGAATACTTGATATTCACTTCCCTTTTGATACCTTTATCCTACAAGAACTCATCAAATGTGATTTGGAGAAGTATTCTCCCCCTTCCATTAGATTTGAGTTTCTTTAATGATCTACATATATGATTCTCCACATGTGCTAGGTACTTCTTGAAGCATTCAAGCACTTCACTTTTTTTCTTGATAAAATACAAAATGGTCCACCTACTATGATCATCAACAAATGAAACATAATACCTTGAGCCTCCCAATGAAGATTCATGAATTGGTGCGGACACATCATTGTGTACTAAGTCCAAATGTTTGTTGTGGATGTAGTCTTTATGGTTGAGTGGTTGTCTTTGTGCCTTTCCAATGTGAGAAGCATCACATCTATTGATCATGTGTTGCTTTGATATGTTAAGCAACCCTAGAACACTTTGATCCTTGCATATATCTTTCAATCTTCTTTCGTTCACATGAGCAAGTCTCTTATGACACACTTCAAGCTCACTTAGGGTTTGAGACCTAAAACTGAAGAGAGCTATAATCTTGGTTTCTCCTACTTCAAAAGTAAAGAGTCTAGCATGCTTCTCACCTATGGCTATCTTGTTGAAGCCTTGACATGGATCTTCCACAAAAGATCCATGTTGGGTGAACCTAACTTGCAAGCATTTTTCAACTATTTGGCCTACACATATTATGTTTTTAGTGGTAGATAGCTAACCTTACTCAAACGTTTGTTGTGCCATTGGAATCTTTGTGATTACCAATCTTCTCCACATTGTGCTTGGTGTCATTCCATATTTGTACTTCATGTATATGCTTTGGACATTCCAAGTTAGATAGAAGAGCAATATAGCTTGCAACATGTTTTGAACATCCTGAATGCATTTAGAACAAATGGTCGTCTTCTTTTCCTTCCTTTCAACTTAGATTCATTAGGAGTAATGAGTCTTCATGTGGTTGATCTCTTGAATAATTGGTTAAGTCCCCTCTATTATGACTTCTATTCTTATGTTTGAAGATGTGATCAACTCTACCTCTAGTGTTGCCAAATGCACCTCTTTCACCTCTTTCACCTCCTTTCTGAGTTCTTCCATTGAATCAACAATTTTAGTGGTGTGGTTGGTCTTATTACAGATGGCAGAAGGTTGAACATTTTGATCTTTTGATTTGTCATGCTTTTTTCCTTTTTCTTTCCTTTCAACTTGCTCTTACCTACATAGTTGGCTTGGGAGATCTCTTGTTCATCATATTCCTTCTTCTTGCATTTGTTCTTCTTGTCTTTCTTATCTTCATAAAGAGAAGTTGTTGAATTACCTTGATAAGAATTACCTTCCTTCAAATTATTGTTGGCCTCTTGGTTGAAGAGTTATCCAAGGAATTTGTTGAAATCTGGAGGTCGTACATCCATGATGAGATCATAAGCTGTGGTGAAGGATTACCAATTCTTATCACTTCTAATACCATTTAGAATTCACCTCATGATGGTCTCTTCTTCAATTCACTCTTCAATGGATGCTAACTGATCTAAAAACTCCTTGACCTTGGCAACAAACTCTGCGATAGTTTGTTTTGGTCTTTTCTTCATTTGGTTGAACTCATTCCATAGATGGTTCTTTCTTGCTTTGATACTAGCATGGAAACAGGTCTCAAGTACATCCCAAGTATCATGAGATGTTTTGTATCCTCTAATATGTGGTAAGGAAAAAATCAGAGATAGAGGTAAGTATGTATGACCGTGCTTGAGCATCCCGTGCACACCAAAGTGTGAATCTATCTATCTCCTCTTGTGTAGGTCCTTGTTAGAAGAAGCATTTTTTGAGAGAAATTATTTGTAAAATGTCAAAAACTTGTAGAAATATTTATACAAATGATGTAAAAATGAGGAAGAGTCTTCCTCATGTAAATTAGAATCATATGTATTTTTTCTAGAATTTTTGGAAGCTCTTTGATAGCATATTTTTAGATTAGAAGGGAAAAGGACCAAAATTCAAGTGTGAAAGAGGACACTTGAAAATGTATAAAAGATAATTTCCTCTATTTTGAGAGGGTTGGTTGTATTGTTTTTGCTGTCCAAGTAATGTGAAGAGCTCTCCTGCAGAAAATCGTGTTTTCTCCTTTCATGTACTTTCTTTTGATTTGTTGAGTCTATTCTTTGTGTGATCCATGGAATTTGTGAGCTTCAGTTGTGTATTTCTGAGTAATGTGTATGAAGAGAGATGATTCTTAGTGTATTGAGTAAGAAAGTGTAGAAGAACAAAGCTGGACATGGAAATTCTCAGCTTTCAGAGAATCACGATTGTCTCGTCTGTGTGATACAGGTACTATTTTTGAAATTTGACTTCATAATTGTGTTCTGCTGTGGAAATGGCACACTTTAGGCACAAAGATCATTGAAAATGCTGTTGTATAGTTCAATATAATCAAAACCCTAGATATTCCTCTCCTTCTTCGTAATTTCTCAAAAAAACAGTCATTTAACTCTTATTCTTGGATTCCATTAACTAGAAGGGGATGTGGTCTTTGCATACTTCCCGGATTGACAATTTAAAGATGTGTAGTTGATCCTTTATGCTAAAATGATTGGAGAGGACAACTCCAAAGGGTAACAAAAAACAGTCCTCCTTTGGATCTAGGAATAAGCATAGCTTCATCACCTACTACAATCCCATAAAGGCTTCTATTTTGGTTTGCCAAGTAGCATAGTTTTTTCTATCAAATTTCTCAATCATTGAAGAAAAGCCATCACCCATCTTGATGTAGCTCTGATACCATTGATATAACTTTGAGAGGCTTGAGAGAGGTGGAGAAATGAGTTACCAAGTGATGAAGATTGGTCGATCCAACCAGCATACTACCAACCCTTGTACTCTTGGAGGGCAAAAAAAACATTATAGGTTTGTAGATAGTGCAATAAGATCCACTAGGTACTTTGGAAAGTCAATGAGAAATGTATGATGCAAAATAGATAAGTTTACACAATGACTAGCTACCAAAACATGCTATTTTGGGTTGGATGGTGCAACTTCAAATGCTCAAAGCAACCAACATGATTACAATTGGAAACATTATTTTTGGAGGAATGTTATACATAGAGTTGAGTATCTAGAATGCATAGGAGTAGGAAATAACATCAAATTATTTTATTGCAATAAGCTTAACAGTGATTGGTGGTATCCCTTAGATTTTATGAGTATGCAAAGATAGACCCCGAGACTGTAAAATGATGACTTATCACAATCCTCTAAACCAAATTCTACAAAAAATTATACACATCATGTATGAAGCACCACCTTCCCAATGATTGGTCACTCATAAAATTTCAAGCTTTGAAGAGAGAGAACAAACTCCTACAATTTGACTATAGTTGAAGAAGATGATGCAAAGATGAAACTAGAGCAAACTTGATGATTGAAAAGTATACGTATTGATCCAACATAATATAAAAAGGATTTTGAGTACTTCTATAGAATCTCTTGAAGTTTCCCATTGCTCTTCTTCAATGAATTTTAATCCATGCAAGGTGGTTTTTTGTGATGAAGAGATTACTTTTCCTACTTTCCTATAATCTAGGAAAAGTGGAAATCAAGTCCAAACTTGATTTTAAGCTTTCGATTGATTTGGTAATCTCAAAAAATCAAAAAGCTCATGGACGTTGAGCCTTTTCTTTATCCTGTTACAAGTGTAAAACTATTGGCTTTTTATCTAAGTAAGTGATCATAAAAGATCCTTGGAAACTGCTAATGTTAATGAAGACTCTTCAATGAGTATCTATAGCACCATCCAAATGATGGTTTTGATGTAGAGCACATCCACCTCAAGCATTGTAAGCTTGATGATCTAAGACCTCCCCCTCAAGCTAAAGTATGCTTGAGTCTTCATTCTCTATTATGTTGAATACTTGCCATTGATTTAAATCTGGAAAGCTTTATCCCATCGTGCCTTTGTCATCATATCTACTACTTACTTTTCAGTCTGAACAAAAGATATGTCAATATCTTTTGCCATGAGCTTCTCCCTGATGAAGTGGTATGAACCTCTATATGTTTGGTTCTTGCATGAAAGACAAGATTTGTTGCTAGGCGCATATAGCTTACATTATCTACAAATATGTGAGGCTTGGAACTCACAAGTCCCAAATTTGAGGACAATTCTTTTAACCATATTGCCTCTTGAGATGCTGTGGTCAAACCTCAGTAGTCTGCTTTAGTTGAGGATAAAGAAACTATTGGTTGCTTCTTGGAACTCCATGAAACAAGCTTTGAACCCACAAATGCTAATTAGCTAGGGGTACTTCTTCTATCATCCTAACTTCTTGCCCAATCTACATCTGAATATTTTTAGAGATCAAAATGTGATGAGTAAGGATAAAATATACCTTCATCGAGTGTTCCCATCACATACCTGAGTACTCTCTTAATTGCATCCATGTATGGTATCCTTGGTGAGTGCATGAATTGGCTTAGCACCCCTACACTATATGAGACATCTGCTCTTGTATGAGTAGCATAGATCAAGTTACCTACCAAGCTTTGATACTCTTTAATGTATTCACGTTTCTCACCTTCATAAACATTGTTTTTGAGTTGAATCATAGTCAATGAATACTCGCTTGGTTGCCCTTTCATCAACTTTATCTATGATTTGTGAAGGTACATGTACAAAAGATAAACAACCAAATACATTCAAATGATCTAGACTTGATTTCCTACGATTTCAAGCTTCATAAGGGGCCATACCATGAAGAGGTTTGGATGGAAGTCCATCCACTAAATATACAGTAGTTGAGATTGCTTCTGCCCATAAATATTATGGTAACTTCTTCTCTTCAAACATGGTTATTGTAGATCTAACTAGGGTCTTGTTTCTTCTCTCTACAAATCCATTCAATTGAGGAGAATACCTGGTACTCACTTCTCTTTTGATGCCTTTATCTTGGAAAAACTCATCAAACTCTTTGGAGAAGTATTCTGCCCCTCCATCAGATCTGAGTTTCTTCAATTATCTATGCATATGATTCTCCACATGTGCTAGGTACTTCTTGAAGAATTCAAGCACTTCATTTTTGTTCTTAATAAAATACAAAATGGTTCCCCTAGTATGATCATCAAGAAATTAAACATAGTACCTTGAGCCCACTAATGAAGGTTCCTCACTTGGACCCACATATCAATGTCTACTTAGTCCAAATGGTGGTTGTGGATGTAACCTTTGTGATTGAATGGTTGTCTTTGTGCATTCCCAATCTGACAAGCATCACATCTATTGATTGTGTGTTGCTTTGATATGTTTGGAAGCCCTAGAAAACTTTGATCATTGCATATATCTTTCAATGTTCTTTCATTCACATGAGCTGGTCTCTTATGCCACACTTCAAGCACACTTAGGGTTTTAGACCCAAAACTGAAGAGAGCTATGTTCTTTGTTTCTCCTACTTCAAAAGTAGAGGGCCAACCATGCTTCTCACCTTTGGATATGTTATTGAGGGCTTGACATGGATCTTCCACAAAAGCTCCATGTTGGGTGATCCTAACTTGCAAGCCTTTTTCAACTATTTGGCCTACACTTATTAGGTTTTTAGTGATAGTGGGTACAAAGAGAACCTTACTCCAATTTGTTTTTCCTGCCATTGTAAGCTTTGACATTACCAATCTTCTCCACATTGTTCTTGGTCTCATCCCGTGTTTATACTTCATGTCTATGCTTTGGACTTTCCAAGTTAGATAGATGAGCAACATTGCTTGCAACATGGTTTGAATATCCTCAATCTAAATAGAACAAATGATCATCTTCTATACCTTCTTTATGATTCAGATTCATTAGAAGCAATGAGTCTTCATGTTATTGATCTTATCAATAATTGTTGAAGTCCCATGAATTCTATTGGCCTCTTGGTTGAAGAGTCCTCCAAGGAATATGTTGAATTCTAGAGTTCATACATCCGTGATGAGATAAAGTTGTGGTGGAGGATTGCCATTTCTTATCACTTCTAGTACCATTTAGAATATATGGTAACTGATCAACAACCTTCTTGACCTTGGTAAAAAAACTCTCTGATGGTTTGATTTGGTGCTTTCTTCATTTGGTTGAACTCATTCAATATATGGTTCTTTCTTGCTTTGGTACTAGTAGAAAAAAAGGTCTCAAGTGCACCCCAAGTCTCTTGAGATATTTTGCATCCTCTAATATGTGGTAACAAAAAATTTGAGATAGATTTTAGTGTATATGACCTTGCTTGACCATCCCTTGCACACCAAAGTGTGAGTCTATCTATCTCCTCTTGTGTAGGTCCTCCTTTAGATCTAGGAATAGGCATAGCTTAATCACTTGCTACAAAACCATAGAGATCTCTACCTTGCAAATAGGCTTCTATTCTAAGTTTCCAAGCAGCATAGTTGTTTCTATCAAGCTTCTCAATCATTGCATCACCCATATTGATATAGCTTTAATACCACTGAGAGAACTTGGAGAGGCTTGAGAGAGGTAGAAAAATGAGGTGGCCGGTGATGAAGATTGGTCTAGCCAACGTGCACAGGACTAGCCCTTGTACTCTTGGAGTTCAAATACACCTTATAAGCTTGTAGATAGTGCAATAATATTCACCATGTACTTTGGAAGGTCAATGAGAAATGTATGATGCAATATAGATAAGTTTGCAAAATGACTTACTATTTTGGGTTGGATGATGGAACTTCAAATGCTCAAAGCAACGAGCATGATTACAATTGTAAAAATTCCCTCTGGAGGAATGTTATACATAGAGTTGAGTATTAAAATGCACAAGATAAGGAAATAACATCAACTAATGTGTTTGGAATAAGCTTGTGGCTATTGCATTACTCAAAAGAGCCTCTTTGTCTCCTTCCTAAGCTTGCAGAATACAATCTCCAATGAGTTGAATTGGCCACCTACTTTCGTAGCATCAATTAACAGAGAGCAAAGGCTCTAGGAAATGCGATAGTGCTTGCTTTATAGATTCATTACCATGGTGAAAAAAATGCAAAACCCTTTGCCATGGTGATGTTTCGAGATTTATGTATATTTATAATCCCCTAAGCAAGGTGTGCAAAAGATCTCCTCCATCAATGGGACCAGAGTCACAAGGGTTATAATTCCTTTGTTATTTAGCCTTAAGTGTTGCACAATAAGATCTTGATAGATCACAATCACATTTCCTCGATGAGTGAAGGCACAAGTGCGTGAGTGAAAGCACACAAGCATGCACACACATACACACACACGCACAAGGTAAGAGCAAAGAGTGGAACAATGGAAGGAATTCGATTACAAAAGAGTTCTCTTACAAAAGCTCAAATCTACAACAAGCTAACCTAAAAAGTGAGCTCTCTAGATCTTTTTATAGTTTTTTGAGTGGTTTTGGCCCTGTCCGGACCTAGTGTTTGGCCTAGTTAAAAATTAGGTTCCAGGGCTTATTTGGGGACCCAAAAATAGTCTAAAAATAACTCTTGCATATGTCTATGTATTTATCTATCTCCAATAGATTTTTATAACTAAAAACAACTAGCTATATTTCCTACTTGTATCTAAAAGCATTACTTATGTATAGACATGCATCTCATAACAATTTAGCTCACTATCTCTTAGTCCATGCATTTGGCTAACCCAGTATACCTATAAGTATATGACTAAGGCTTCATATGACTATCTCTTAATCCATGCATTTAGCTAACTACCTATTTGATATGCCAATTAATATTTCAGATTGAGGCAAGGAAGAGTGATCTTCTTCTTCTTCTTCTTCTTCTTCTTCTATTACATAAAAAGGAATGTAGACGAATTAAAAAACAAGAATACAACTATTGCAATATATAAAGACCAGTACATAAGGAAAAACCTAATGTCCGCGAATGAGTGAGCTGGCAAGAAGAAAATGTGCCATCAATCTCGGTAGATAAATCTAATAAAGCTCAATGAAGTGTTCTCGACATATACTGGTGTGACCAATATGCGTGTTGCAAATCAAGCTTTCCTGGCTAATTAGAAGGGCAAAGGAAAATGGAGCTCTTCTACTACTAAGCAAAAATCTTCAAGTGCTGCACATTCGAAGAACCAAGATAAAGATGAGAAAAAATCAGAAAAGCAGAAATTGTTTTGCAAGTACTGTAAAGGGAATGATCATATCATAAAGAACTGTCCAAAACTGGCTGCTAACGAGGCAAAGAAGAAAGAGGCTGGAATGGTTGTTGCAAAAGCCTCTATACCAAAAACAGAGTCTCCTAATCTTGTGCAGGAAGAAGAATGGGCGTTTACTACTGTTTGCAGTTTTGACCCATCTTCTCATGAGCAGTGCATGTCTGACTAGACTCAGATGTTTGGTACTGTGACAGTCGGGCGACCAAACATATTACCTCGCAACACAGTTTCTTCTCTTCACTTGAGCATGCCCCTATAGGGAATACTGTTACATGCACCAACAACTCCTCTTATCCTATTATGGGAGTTTGTAAGATCATTTTGACTATTGTTGATGGTAGTTCTTTCACTTTGTCAGATGCTTTGTTTGTGCCAGGGATCAAGAAAAATCTGTTATCAGTTTCTGCATCAGCCAAGATTGGCTTGGTTGTGAAATTTGTTGATGACAGATGTACATTTCATGATTTGTCAAATGGCGATGTGATTATTGCTTCTGGCATTCTATGTCATAGGCTGTATAAGCTCATAGACTATGAAAGATCTGTAAATGATTTGGCATGTGTAGTACATGATTCTCAGACTATGTCAAATGCAAAGATTTGGCATACACGCTTTGGTCATCTGAATTTTTCTAGTTTGCTATGCCTGTAGAAATTTGAAATGGCTTCCTCTTTGCCCAGACTTGAGGCACTGGGAAAACATGTTTGTGAAGGCTGTATTAGCATTCCTCCTTTCCAAAAGATGGTTTAGTTCAGGCTACTCAGAAATTGGAGCTTGTACATAGTGATCTCTGTGGTCCTATGTAGACACCTTCTTTTGGAAATTATCTTTACTTCATGACTTTCATCGATAATTTTTTCGAGCATGCATTGGTATATCCATTGAAGGCAAAGTCCGAAGTGTTCATGTGCTTCAAACAATTTTTGGTTTTGGCTGAAAATCTGTCAGCATGTAAAATGGGCACCCTCAATTCTGATCAAGGGGGGGGGAATATATGTCTTCTGATTTTAATGCATTTTTGGCGGACTGTGGGATAAAACACCAGTGTATAGTGCCATATACACCTCAACAGAATGGAGTTGTTGAACGAAAGAATAGATCACTCATGGAGATGGCGAGGTGTATGGTCAAGAGTCAGGCTTTACCACATAGTTTTTGGCTTGTGGCTATCATGTGTGCAACATATGTACTTAACAGGTGTCCCACTAAAGAGCTGCAATCTATCACTCCATATGAGGCTTGGCATGATCGCAAGCCATCTGTTGCACATCTACGTGTTTTTGGTTGTTTGGCATATGCATTAGTGCCTGAACAACATCACAGAAAATTGGATGATAAAGCAGTAAAGTGTATTTTTATTGGGTACAGTTCTAAAAGTAAAGGCTATCGTCTATATCATCCATTTACTAAACACATTCTGGTTAGCCGTGATGTCGTTTTTGTGGAAGATGCTATTCAGCCATTGCTTTCATGTACTAAGGAGACATCTGTTAGCTCCAAAGACATGTATGATACTTTGCTGCCTCTTTTTACAGGTGGACAGTCTAGTGCTGGTCCTAATGAGGCAACTTCTCAACCTTTGCAAGTTTCATGTGATGATGCAAAACATCCCATTTCTGATGTAGATTTACAAGATGCACTTGTTGATGAGAGAGCTGATATTGAGGAGGCAAAAACTATGCTAAAATAGATGGTGCACCATATCGTACTCGATGAGGCTCTCATAGTGCCTCTTTTGCATCAAATTGCTATGCTATGGTTGCATCTAGTCTCTGTGATGAGAATGAGCCTGTTTCATTTGACGAAGCACAAAATTCAAAAAATTGGATGGCTGCTATGCAATCTGAATATGATGCTATAATGAAGAATGGTACTTGGTCTTTATGTGACTTTCCTCCTAGCAAGAAGGCCATTGACACTAAGTGGGCTTACAAGCTAAAGTGTAAGCCTAATGGAATAATTGACAGGTATAAGGCTAGACTTGTTGCAAAGGGTTATGCACAGGAAAGAGGCATTGATTTTCATGAGACCTTTGCCCCTACATGCCATATGACTACTGTTCAGAGCATCTATGCACTTGCAGCCCATCATGGTTGGAATGTACATCAATTGGACATTAAAACTGCATTTCTAAATGGTGACTTGCATGAAGAAGCGTATGTTTTTTAGCCCCGTGGCTTTGTGCAGAAAGGGCATGAAAACCAGGTGTGTAGGTTAAAGAAGGCATTATATGGTTTATAGCAAGAACCACGTGCTTGGTATGAGAAGATACATGCCTATCTCATTGCATATGGTTTTGAGAACAATCCAACTGAAAGCACCTTATATGTTAAGCATGCTAATGATGTGCTTCTGATCATTGTTGTCTATGTTGACGACATGCTGCTCCTATTGAGAAGCATATTGCTGATTTTAAGGCTGATTTGCATGCCTCATTTGAGATGTGAGATTTGGGGCATTTGCATCACTATTTGGGCATTTAGTTCATGCAAGTTGATGGTGGAATGGCCTTCTATCAAATGAAATATATTGACACATTATTGCAGCATTTTGGCCTTGACGTCTGTAATAATTGAGTCTTCATGATGCTGGAGATGCATTTGATGCTATCCTCTATCAGCAAGCTATTGGATGCCTCATTTACTTATGCATTACTAGGCCATATATTTAGTTTGCTCTCTCACAGATGAGCAGGTTTATGCATTGCCTAGGTGTTAAGCATTGGTAGGCGGTTAAGTGCATCTTTTGCTACTTGAGTGGTACTTGGCTACTTGGGTTGTTTTATCCCAAGGGGGGATCACTACCACCGGATTTGCATGCTTTTTTTGACTCAGACTGGGCTGGTTGCTATGACACTCATGTGTCCACTAGTGGCTTTTGCTTCATGCTTGGTAGCTCATGTATATCTTGGTTGAGCAAGAAGCAGCCTACTGTGGCCACTTCCAGTTGTGAGGCTGAGTATGGGGCAAATTTCACAGCTACTGTTGAGTGTGTGTGGCTCAGATGCCTTATTGATGATTTGGGTGTTGGTCAGTCTTCTGCCACCACCATCTTCACTAACAATCAGAGCGCATTGGTAGTTGCAAGGAACCTTGTGTTCCATGCTCGCACTAAGCACATTGATGTGCATTATCATTATGTCAGGGAGAGGTTCTGTGCTGGGGAGATCAACTTGGCATATGTGCCCACACATATTGTGTGTTGTGCTCCAATATTTTTCTTCTTCCTTGTGCTGTTTGCGTGCTTCCATAGACATCTAACTCCAACAGTCTCTATATAAGCTCCTTAGCTCATTTGTGGAATTTTTCTTCTACTCTCTCTAGTTTCACATAACTCCCCATATTCTTCATCGCATTTGTTTTTTGGCTCTCTTTTGCAAGAAACAATCTCTGCTCATTGCTTCTTGAAGTCTCTTGCTGTGCAATATGAGATATGCATTTCTTTGCTTTTTGAAGTGTTTTTTAAGTCTTTCTATATGGACCATTCATTCATACAGATAGAAATATGACACTTGTTTGGGCACAACCAATTCAAGTGATTAGGCCCATCAAGGAAGCTTGGATGGCCCTAATCGCTTGATCAAGCAATAAAGGTAGTCCAAGTACTTTGGATAACCCTAATCGATTGAATCAATCGTCTCCATTCATAACTTTCATTTGAACTATATTTGCTTCTTTGAATGTAAGACATGTATGATCATCGATTTTTGTCATGAAATACACAAGAGATCAATTAATGTCTTGCCTTTTTGGACATGAATGATTCAAGCGATATGGGCAATAGGACAAGTGTTGGTGGCCCTTATCGCTTGAATTGGTCATGTCTTTAATCCCTCCATTTACTTAAGTTTTCTTTCACATCTATGAGGATTATGTTTTCTGCTTTCTTGAAGATGACAAGATGTGAAGAGTCCTTGATACATCTTTTATTGTCCTACTCTAGAAGTGTGAAGAGGTTGTTTCAACAAAGGTCTTTGTCTTGGATGCACTTGTGACTGAGTGTATACTTTTCAAGCATGGAGAAATTGGTCACTTTCTCAAGAAGAAAGCTCTAGTGCACTTTTGTATCACCACATTGCCATGCATTTATATATTATTTTAGTTTTGCAGTGTTGCCAAGCTTTTGAAGATGCACATATGATCCACAATCTCCTCCACCACCTCCACCACTTGCAGATAAGAAGACACAAGATAAGAAGAAAGGACCTCCTATTTATTCTTCACTCAAGCATGTCCCAATGAAAAAGGACAAAGGTGAAGGCTCCAAAAAGGAAAAGCATAAAAAGAAACAGAAGATGTATAATTTTTGATACCTATGATTAGCTCTAGATAGAAATCCCATGTATTTTCAACATATGTTGGAAAATATTTATTTGTTCTATTTTGTTGTAAATACTAATTATGTACAGAAGGAACCCTTTAGAGCATTCTATTTAGAGAACAATGTATTGAGGAATGATGCTATTCTATCTTTATCTGGAAGATAGTATGTTTGTAATTCATGTTTGTAGATAGAGCTCAATATTTGAACTTCCAAATGTTGGTGATCTTTATTTCTCAAAAAGAGGAAGGAGTTGTGGTGTGCCTATCATTTATGAGATAAATTAAGATGATAAGTGGTTTAGCATTTTTTTTCCCACTAATGCTATATCTTGTTTTTTCATCTCTGAAGTGTAGTCCTTAGTTTGTATAACTAATATTCTAAGAAGAAAAAAGGCACGACCGATTCAAACGAACAGAGCAATCGGAGAACTTTCGATGACCCTAATCACTTGATTTGGTTGTGTCTTGTAATGCATGTACCATTTATTATTATGATGTATCCAATTCCTATCCTCTAAAAGTAATAATTTTGTAAAGAAGAACCACACAAGCAATTCAAGCGATAAGGACCATCAGAGGTCTTTGGATGGCCCTATTTTCTTGAATTGGTTGTACCTTTTCACATCTGTTGCATAAAGATTAAAAAAAAGACACGACCAATTCAAGCGATTAGGGCAGTCGGAGAGCCTCCGATGGCCCTTATCACTTGAATTGGTTGTGTCTTGTATCTCCTCCATTTTTTTCCATTTTGTAATATTCCTTCCCTTAAATTGTATGTATAGCTTGTTAATCACTGAAATGAAGAATTTCCACATCTTTACATTTATCCTTCATTATCCATCTTTATACATTACTTTTTACTAGTTGTTGTCTCGAAGGAAGTCTTTGAACAATATAAATTTTCCAAGACCAATGATATAAAGCATAACAAAGCCAATATGAATATGAAGAGTGCATACATAAAACAAAAAAGTGACAAAAATATTTAGTACTCAATGTCTTTGTTTTCAACCAAGACAAAATATACCATTTGTGGTGGAAAAAAGGGGCAAAAGTGGCTACATTCTTAAAGGTTGGAACTTGATTACTTTGGGTGGCAAGCAAGATAGTGTTTTCTCTGATCTAATGTTTGCCATTGCAGCATCAATTGAGAATGTGAACTATGTTGAAACCTCATCAAGGTACTCTAGAAGCTCTCTAACATTTTTAAGTTTCTAGTTTGTAGTGCCAATTATTTTCCTAGGTTGAAAATCTGGATGCATCAATAATTCTAAATCAAATTGTGGAGAGTTCAGTTTCCAAGCTTTTCTTCCACCTTCTTTAGTCATATCATAACACTACAGATTGTCGACATATTTGATATGAAATAGAAAGAGAATGAATGTCATCTTTCATCTTTCACAAAAAACTTGTACCTGTTGATTGATCAAGAGACTCCCAATCTAATGAACAGATGCAAGCAGCACACAGGTGTACAAGATATCCATATGCATTCCTTCCTCAAGGAACCTGATATTTTACAAAATAGATAAATAATTGAATGTTATTGAAAAATGTAACACATTTGTCTACGTAGTCCTCATGAAGAGCTTTAAATGTTCTTGTTAAACATTCAACATGTGGCCACTCTTGAACATTGGAAGGAAAAGTATCTGCATTAAGAAAACAGATATCTTGTAAAACAAAAACAACTAAAAATGAGTAAAAAGCATTGTTAAACCTCACTTATAGTATGATGGGAAATGCAGATGATTGTTTAGCACCACATCCTTAGCATTGTACATATTCTGAACTCTTTCAAAATAGCCATGTCTTCTCAATTTGAATCTGAGAGTATGACCTTTCGAATGGTTTTTTTTATCATCTCTTTTAGCTCGCTTCACTTTATGGGCACCTTTGCAACTAGGAAGCATAATCACACAATCATTTATTTGTATAGAAAGAGGTTTCCATGAGGAATCCTCTTTTCTGTTGTAAACCTGACATGAGGTTACACAATTGGAAGGACGACGACAAGTAGAAACCATTCAAACACTCAGAGAAATAATAGAGAAAGCTTAAAGGAGGAAAGCGAGACTCACATACTGCATGAGTACTTATCGATAGAAAAATTTGATGTACACGTGAAAAACCAAGACTCACAAACTCTTGATTTGATATATCAAGTGTGTCCAAAAAATCATTGAATTTTGTGAACCCAAAAATATTTCGTATCTTCAAAAATATTTTTCTAGATTTTCATCGATGACTTTTCCAAGAATGCATGGGTATATCCATTGAAAGAAAAGCCAGAAGTATTTACGTGCTTCAAATAGTTTTTGGTTTTTGCTAAAAATCTATCAGCATGTAAAATGGCCACCCTTTATTATGATCGAGGGGGGAATATATGTCTTCTAACTTAATGATTTCTGGTTAAATGTGGGATAAAACATTAGTGTACAATGCCATATACACCTCAATGGAATGGATTTGCTGAATGAAAGAACAGGTTACTCATGGAGATGGCAAGGTGTATGGTCAAGAGTCAGGCTTTACCACATAGTTTCTAGCTTGAGGCTATCATGTATGTAGCATATGTACTTAATAGGTGTCCCACTAAAACATTGTAGTATATCACTCCATATGAGGCTTGACATGGTTGCAAGCCATCTATTGCTCACATGCATGTTTTTGCTTGTCTGGCATATGCATTAGTGCTTGAAAAACAACTTAGGAAATTGGATGATAAAGCAATGAAATGTATTTTTGTTGGGTATAGTTCTGAAAGCAAAGGCCATTGTCTGTATCATCCACAAACTAAACACATTTTGGTTAGTTGTGATGTTGTTTTTTTGGAAGATGCTAATGAACCATTACTTTCATGTACTAAAGAGACATCAGTTAGCTCCAAAGACATGTATGAAATTTTGCTGCCTCTTTTTACAGGTGAACAGTTTAGTGCTGTTCTTAATGAGGCAACTTGTCAGCCTTTACAAGTTTCATGTGATGATGCAGATGATTCCATTTCTAATTCAGATTTACATGATGCACTTGTTGACAAGAGAGATGATATTGAGGAGGCAAAAACAATGCCAAAATGGTTGGTGCACACTTTGCGTGATAGAAAATTAGATGCACCTTTGTCACATTGTACTCGTTCAGGCTCTCATAGTGCCTCTTTTGCATCACATTGCTATGTGATGGCTGCCTCTAGTCTTTATGATGAGAATGAGCCTATTTTGTTTGATGAAGCATAAAGTTTTGAAAATGATTATGTAATCAGAATATGATGCTATCATGAAAATGATTCCTTATCTTTATGTCTCTTACCTCCTGGCAAGTGTTGATATATTTAGGTAGTGATGTGTGTGAACACACTAGGACCACCAGGGCACTTTTTTCCCTCTTTAGGAGGTTTTTTTCCCCCGGCTTGTATATACGCCTATTGCCCTAATGGGCTACTTATCTTTGCACATTCTCTAGTAATACATTCAGTATTGTGTGTTCTGCTCCAAGCTTCTTCTTCTTCCTTGTGTTGTTCGCGTGCTTCCGCAGACGTCTAACTCCAACAATTGGTATCAGAGCAGGTCGTCGCTTCATCTAGGTCGCCATCGACACTCCTCCGTTTGCAGTCTCAGAATCGCACGAATTTTGGTGAACATACTCAGCATGTTTCCGAGATCAAAACTGCTTCACTCTGTGGTGCCGAAATCGCGATCTGAGCTCGTTTCGGCCTCCGAACGCACTATCGTAGCGCTTGTGCAGGCTATTTTGTCTTTTTGTGCCAAAGGTATATACCAATTTCTGTTCGCCAGTTTAAGTGTCTCGAAGTCTGCTACAGATCTAGCAGAACTCGTCTGGGCAGTTCTGTTCAACTTTTTGAGATACAGTCAATTTTTTGCATCAAGGTATTTTAGTCACCGGCCATGGCTGAAAGCAGTGATGTATTCCGTATGTTGGCTGTTGAGGATAAGTTGGATGGTACGAACTACCCATTATGGGCTTATATGATGCGACATGTTTTGGTTGCAAAAGGATTGTGGAACATTGTGCAGGGTGTTGAAAGACGTCCTGTTACACCTGTAACGATAGGTACTACAAATACAGGTGCTGGAGCTGATGAAGATGGTGTGGAAGATGATATTGTGCAGATTCCTGTTCGTGCTGCTGTTTCTATTGCACCTACTACAGAGCAGATTCATTGGGATGGTAGAGATGCCCAGGCACATGCATTGATAGCTTTGTCTGTCAAACGTGCCATTATTCCTCATATTCGCTCTTGCAGAACAGCTAGGGATGCTTGGGATACACTTACCACATTGTACCAAGCTAGGAATGAGGCTTGTGTTGCTTACCTCCGAAAACAGTTAGAGAGTGAGAACATGAATGAAGGTGATTCTATGGACAGTTTCCTAACGAAGATCAAAGATTTGAAGGAATTCTGCTCATGAGGTTATACCAGATAGCTCACTTGTGTAGACCGTTCTGAATGGTCTTCCTGATTCATATCAGAGTTTTGCTTCTACTCTTCGGTTGATGATGAAAGGAAATCCGAATGCCTTATCATTTGAGGAGTTAGTCTCTGTTCTGTTGCAGGAAGATGAGTCCAGGCAGAACAGGTCCATTATGCGTGTTGCAGATCAAGCTTTCCTCGCTAGTCAGAAGGGCAAAGGAAAATGGAGCTCTTCTACTAGTAAGCAGAAATCTGCAAATGCTGCACATTCGAAGAACCAGGATAGAGATGAGAAGAAATCAAAAAAGCAGAAATTGTTTTGCAAGTATTGTAAAGGGAATGATCATATCATAAAGAACTGTCCAAAACTGGCTGCAAAAGAGGCAAAGAAAAAGCAGGCTGGAATGGTGGTTGCAGAAGCCTCTACACCAAAAACAGAGTCTGCTAATCTTGTGCAGGAAGAAGAATGGGCGTTTACTACTGTTTGCAGTTTTGACCCATCTTCTCATGAGCAGTGCATGTCTGCAGTGGATTCAGATGTTTGGTACTTTGACAGTGGGGCGACCAAACATATTACCTCGCAGCACAATTTCTTCTCTTCACTCGAGCCTGCCCCTACAGGGAATACTGTCACATGTGCCAACAACTCCTCTTATCCTGTTATGGGAGTTGGTAAGATCATTCTGACTACTGCTGATGGTAGTTCTTTCACCTTGTCAGATGCTTTATTTGTGCCAGGGATCTGTTGATATATTTAGGTAGTGATGTGTGTGAACACTCTAGGACCACCGGGGCACTTTTTTCCCTCTTTAGGAGGTTTTTTTCCCCCAGCTTGTATATACGCCTATTGCCCTAATGGGCTACTTATCTTTGTACATTCTCTAGTAATACATTCAGTCTTGTGTGTTGTGCTCCAAGCTTCTTCTTCTTCCTTGTGCTGTTCACGTGCTTCCACAGACGTCTAACTCCAACAATTGGTATCAGAGCAGGTCGTTGCTTCTTCTAGGGAGCCGTCGACACTCCTCCGTTTGCAGTCTCAGATTCGCACGAAATTTGGTGAGCAGCGCTTGTGCAGGCTATTTCGTCCTTTTGTGCCAAAGGTATATACCAGTTTCTGTTCGCCAGTTTAAGCATCTCGAAGTCTGCTACAGGTCTAGCAGAACTCGTCTGGGCAGTTCTGTTCAACTTTTTGAGATACAGTCAATTTTCTACATCAAGGTATTTTAGTCACCGGCCATGGCTGAAAGCAGTGATGTATTCCGTATGTTGGCTGTTGAGGATAAGTTGGATGGTACCAACTACCCATTATGGGCTTATATGATGCGACATGTACTGGTTGCAAAAGGATTGTGGAACATTGTGCAGGGTGTTGAAAGACGTCCTGTTACACCTGTAACGACAGGTACTGCAAATACAGGTGTTGGAGCTGATGAAGATGGTGTCGAAGATGATATTCCACAGATTCCTGTTCGTGCTACTGTTTCTGTTGCACCTACTGCAGAGCAGATTCGTTGGGATGGCAGAGATGCCCAGGCACATGCATTGATAGCTTTGTCTGTCAAACGTGCCATTATTCCTCACATTCGCTCTTGCAGAACAGCAAAGGATGCTTGGGATACACTTACCACTTTGTACCAGGCTAGGAATGAGGCTCGTGTTGCTTACCTCCGAAAACAGTTGGAGAGTGAGCACATGAATGAAGGTGATTCTATGGACAGTTTTCTTACAAAGATCAAAGACCTGAAGGAACAATTGATTTCTGCTGATGAGATTATACCAGATAGCTCACTTGTGCAGACCGTTCTGAATGGCCTTCCTGATTCATATCAGAGTTTTGCCTCTACTCTTCGATTGATGATGAAAGGCAATCCGAATGCCTTGTCATTTGAGGAATTAGTCTCTGTTCTATTGCAGGAAGATCAATCCAGGCAGAACAGGTCCATTATGCGTGTTGCAGATCAAGCTTT
This sequence comes from Ceratopteris richardii, assembly GCA_020310875.1. Classification (NCBI taxonomy): domain Eukaryota; kingdom Viridiplantae; phylum Streptophyta; class Polypodiopsida; order Polypodiales; family Pteridaceae; genus Ceratopteris; species Ceratopteris richardii. The sequence continues at coordinate 159,069,522 of CM035410.1, read as the reverse complement.
CCTGGCTAGTCAGAAGGGCAAAGGAAAATGGAGCTCTTCTACTAGTAAGCAGAAATCTGCAAATGCTGCACAATTGAAGAACCAGGATAAAGATGAGAAGAAATCAGAAAAGCAGAAATTGTTCTGCAAGTACTGTAAAGGAAATGATCATATTATAAAGAACTGTCCAAAACTGGCTGCTAAAGAGGCAAAGAAGAAAGAGGCTGGAATGGTTGTTGCAGAGGCCTCTACACCAAAAACAGAGTCTGCAAATCTTGTGCAGGAAGAAGAATGGGCGTTTACTACTGTCTGCAGTTTTGACCCATCTTCTCATGATCAGTGCATGTCTGCAGTAGACTCAGATGTTTGGTACTTTGACAGTGGGGCGACCAAACATATTACCTCGCAGCGCAGTTTCTTCTCTTCACTCGAGCCTGCCCCTACAGGGAATACTGTCACATGCGCCAATAACTCCTCTTATCCTGTTATGGGAGTTGGTAAGATCATTCTGACTACTGCTGATGGTAGTTCTTTCACTTTGTCAGATGCTTTATTTGTGCCAGGGATAAAAAAGAACTTGTTATCAGTTTCTGCATTAGCCAAGATTGGCTTGGTTGTGAAATTCGTTGATCACAGGTGTACAGTCCATGATCTCTCAAATGGAGATGTGATTATTGCTTCTGGCATTTTATGTCGTGGGCTGTATAAGCTCATAGACTATGAAAGATCTGTGAATGATTCGGCATGTGCAGTTCATGATTCTCAGGCTATGTCAGATGCAAAGCTTTGGCATGCATGCTTTGGTCATCTGAATTTTGCTAGTTTGTTACGCCTGCAGAAATCTGAAATGGTGTCCTCTTTGCCCAAACTTGAGGCACCTGGAAAACATGTTTGTGAAGGCTGTATTTTGGGCAAAATGCAACGTTCTTCCTTTCCAAAAGATGGTTCAGTTCGGGCTATGCAGAAATTGCAGCTTGTACATAGTGATGTCTGTGGTCCTATGTAGACACCCTCTTTTGGAAATTACCTTTACTTCGTGACTTTCATTGATGATTTTTCCAGGCATGCATGGGTATATCCACTCAAAGCAAAGTCCGAAGTGTTCGTGTGCTTCAAACAGTTTTTGGTTTTGGCTAAAAATCTGTTAGCATGTAAAATGGGCACCCTCCGTTCTGATCGAGGGGGGGAATATATGTCTTCAGATTTTAATGCATTTCTAGCTGAACGTGGGATAAAACACCAGTGTACAGTGCCGTATACACCTCAACAGAATGGAGTTGCTGAACGAAAGAACAGGTCAGTCATGGAGATGGCGAGGTGCATGGTCAAAAGTCAGGCTTTACCACATAGTTTCTGGCTTGAGGCTGTCATGTGTGCAGCATATGTACTGAACAGGTGTCCCACCAAAGCGTTGCAGTCTATCACTCCATATGAGGCTTGGCATGACCGCAAGCCATCTGTTGCTCATCTGCGTGTTTTTGGTTGTTTGGCATATGCATTAGTGCCTGAACAACATCGCAGAAAATTGGATGATAAGGCAGTAAAATGTATTTTTGTTGGGTACAGTTCTGAAAGTAAAGGCTATCGTCTGTATCATCCACAGACTAAACGCATTCTGGTTAGCCGTGATGTTGTCTTTGTGGAAGATGCTATTCAGCCATTGCTTTCATGTACTAAGGAGACATCTATTAGCTGCAAAGACATGTATGATACTTTGATGCCTCTTTTTACAGGTGGATAGGCTAGTGCTGGTCCTAATGAGGCAACTTCTCAGCCTTTGTAGGTTTCATATGATGATGCAGATCATTCCATTTCTAATGCAGATTTACATGATGCACTTGTTGATGAGAGAGCTGATATTGAACAGGCAAAAACTATGCCAAAATGGCTGGTGAAGACTTTGCGTGACAGCAAATTAGATGCACCTTTGTCATATCGTACTCGTTCAGGCTCTCATAGTACCTCTTTTGCATCAGATTGCTATGCTATGGCTGCATCTAGTCTCTGTGATGAGAATGAGCCTGTTTCTTTTGATGAAGCACAAAATTCAGAAAATTGGATGGCTGCTATGCAATCTGAATATGATGCTATAATGAAGAATGGTACATGGTCTTTATGTGACTTGCCTCCTGGCAAGAAGGCCATTGGCACTAAGTGGGTATACAAGCTGAAGCGTAAACTTGATGGTACAGTTGACAGGTATAAGGCTAGGCTTGTTGCAAAGGGTTATGCGCAGGAAAGAGGCATTGATTTTGATGAGACCTTTGCACCTACATGCCGTATGACTATTGTTCGGAGCATTTGTGCACTTGCAGCCCATCATGGTTGGAATGTACATCAGTTGGACATTAAAACAGCATTTTTGAATGGTGACTTGCATGAAGAAGTGTATGTTTTTCAGCCCCGTGGCTTTGTGCAGAAAGGGCATGAAAACCAGGTGTGCAGGTTAAAGAAGGCGTTATATGGTTTAAAGCAAGCACCACGTGCTTGGTATGAGAAGATACATGCCTATCTGATTGCACATGGTTTTGAGAACAGTCCAACTAAAAGCACCTTATATGTTAAGCGTGCTAATGATGTGCTTCTGATCATTGTTGCCTATGTAGACGACATGCTGCTCACTGGTCCTCTTGAGAAGCATATTGCTGATTTCAAGGCTGATTTGCATGCCTCATTTGAGATGTCTGATTTGGGGCATTTGCATCACTATTTGGGCATTCAGTTTATGCAAGTTGATGGTGGAATGGCTTTGTGTCAAACGAAATATATTGACACATTATTACAGCATTTTGGCCTTGAAGACTGTAAGCCTATTGCCACTCCTATGGAGACAGGTTTACGATTGAGTCTTCATGATGCTGGAGATGCATTTGATGCTGTTCTCTATCAGCAGGCTGTTGGATGCTTGATTTACTTATGCATTACTCAGCTAGATATTCAGTTTGCTGTCTCACAGATGAGCAGGTTTATGCATTGCCCAGGAGTCACGCATTGGAAAGCGGTTAAGCGCATCTTTCGCTACTTGAGTGGTACTCAGCTACTTGGGTTGTTTTATCCCAAGGGGGGATCACTACCGCCAGATTTGCATGCTTTTTTTGACTCAGATTGGGCTGGTTGCTATGACACTCGTGTGTCCACCAGTGGTTTTTGCTTCATGCTTGGTAGCTTATGTATATCTTGGTTGAGCAAGAAGCAGCCTACTGTGGCCACTTCCAGTTGTGAGGCTGAGTATAGGGCAGCTTTCACAGCGACTGTTGAGCGTGTGTGGCTCAGACGCCTTATGGCTGATTTGGGTGTTGGCCAGTCTTCTGCCACCACCATCTTCACTGACAGTCAGAGCGCATTGGCAGTTGCGAGGAACCCTGTGTTCCATGCTCGCACTAAGCACATTGAGGTGCATTATCACTATGTCAGGGAGAGGTTCTCTGCTGGGGAGATTAGCTTGGCATATGGGCCCACGCAGGAGAACATTGCAGACCTTTTCACGAAGGCTCTGCCTAGGGAGAAGTTTGAAGCTTTCCGCAAAGCTTTGGGCTTACTTCCTTTTGTGGAGTGATTTCCACATAGCTCGGCAGTTCCTTATACATGAGTGCCAGCTCCTTGTTCACCGCATCACTCCCAAGGGGGATTTGTTGATATATTTAGGTAGTGATGTGTGAACACTCTAGGACTATTGGGGCACTTTTTTCCCTATTTAGGAGGTTTTTTTCCCCCGGCTTGTATATACGCCTATTGCCCTAATGGGCTACTTATCTTTGTACATTCTCTAGTAATACATTCAGTCTTGTGTGTTGTGCTCCAAGCTTCTTCTTCTTCCTTGTGCTTTTCACGTGCTTCCACAGACGTCTAACTCCAACAGGATCAAGAAGAATCTGTTATTTGTTTCTGCATTAGCCAAGATTGGCTTGGTTGTGAAATTTGTTGATGACAGATGTACAGTTCATGATCTGTCAAATGGTGATGTTATTATTGCTTCTGGCATTTTATGTCGTGGGCTGTATAAGCTCATAGACTATGAAAGATCTGTGAATGATTCGGCATGTGCAGTTCATGATTCTCAGGCTATGTCAGATGCAAAGCTTTGGCATGCACGCTTTGGTCATCTGAATTTTTCTAGTTTGCTACGCCTGCAGAAATCTGATATGGTGTCTTCTTTGCCCAAGCTTGAGGCACCTGGAAAACATGTATGTGAAGGCTGTATTTTGGGCAAAATGCAGCGTTCCTCCTTTCCAAAAGATGGTTTAGTTCGGGCTACACAGAAATTGTAGCTTGTACATAGTGATGTCTGTGGTCCTATGCAGACACCCTCTTTTGGGAATTACCTTTACTTTGTGACTTTCATTGATGATTTTTCCAGGCATGCATGGGTATATCCACTCAAAGCAAAGTCCAAAGTGTTCATGTGCTTTAAACAGTTTTTGGTTTTGGCTGAAAATTTGTCAGCATGTAAAATGGGCACCCTTCGTTCTGATCGACGGGGGGAATATATGTCTTCTGATTTTAATGCATTTCTGGCTTAACGTGGGATAAAACACCAGTGTACAGTGCCGTATACACCTCAACAAAATGGAGTTGCTGAACGGAAGAACATGTCACTCATGGAGATGGCGAGGTGTATGGTCAAGAGTCAGGCTTTACCACATAGTTTCTGGCTTGAGGCTGTCATGTGTGCAGCATATGTATTTAACAGGTGTCCCACTAAAGCGCTGCAGTCTATCACTCCATATGAGGCTTGGCATGACCGCAAGCCATCTGTTGCTCATCTGCGTGTTTTTGGTTGTTTGGCATATGCATTAGTGCCTGAACAACATCGTAGAAAATTGGATGATAAGGCAGTAAAATGTGTTTTTGTTGGGTACAGTTCTCAAAGTAAAGGCTATCGTCTGTATCATCCACAGACTAAACGCATTCTGGTTAGCCGTGATGTTGTCTTTGTTGAAGATGCTATTCAGCCATTGCTTTCATGTACTAAGGAGACATCTGTTAGCTCCAAAGACATGTATGATACCTTGATGCCTCTTTTTACAGGTGGATAGTCTAGTGCTGGTCCTAATGAGGCAACTTCTCAGCCTTTGCAGGTTTCATATGATGATGCAGATCATTCTATTTCTGATGCAGATTTACATGATGCACTTGTTGATGAGAGAGCTGATATTGAGCAGACAAAAACTATGCCAAAATGGCTGGTGCAGACTTTGCGTGACAGCAAATTAGATGAACCTCTGTCATATCGTACTCGTTCAGGCTCTCATAGTGCCTCCTTTGCATCAGATTGCTATGCTATGGCTGCGTCTAGTCTCTGTGATGAGAATGAGCCTGTTTCTTTTGATGAAGCACATAATTCAGAAAATTGGATGGCTGCCATATAATCTGAATATGATGCTATAATGAAGAATGGTACATGGTCTTTATGTGACTTGCCTCCTAGCAAGAAGGCCATTGGCACTAAGTGGGTATACAAGCTGAAGCGTAAACCTGATGGTACAGTTGACAGGTATAAGGCTAGGCTTGTTGCAAAGGGTTATGCGCAGGAAAGAGGCATGATGTGCTTCTGATCATTGTTGTCTATGTTGATGACATGCTGCTCACTGGTCCTATTGAGAAGCATATTGCTGATTTGCATGCCTCATTTGAGATGTCTGATTTGGGGCATTTGCATCACTATTTGGGCATTCAGTTTATGCAAGTTGATGGTGGAATGTCTTTGTGTAAAACGAAATAAAGATCGAGTGTATTACTAGGTGAATATATAGAACAAAAAAGCCCATAATTGTTATAAGTGTTTCTAAAAGCCGAAGGGGAAAACCTCCTCAAAAGGGAAAAAAATGTCTCATCAATCCTAAGTGTGTTCACACATCACCACTAAAATATTTCAACAATAGCCTTCAATTTTTACATCTCACATGTGTTAAATTGTATGCTCTATGTTGTCTCCAGTATCCACATACCCATTTTTCTTTGGAGCTTAAAGCCTTCTAGACCACTCTACTACTCAAAGAAATATCTATGTATCATACTTCATCATGTGCCTTTGCTTCACTTATGTACCTCAACCCATATAAATGCTCGTTATTTGATGTATTGGAAACTCTATTGTAATTACCTTTCCCTTGTAGTTGTAAATTTTCTTATTATGATAGCAATCACAGGCCTAATGCCTTGGCTTACCACATATGTATCATCCATAGCCTCTTCTTCTAAATTTAAATCCTCTACCTCTACACCTTCCTCTTCATTTTGAAGATTGGCTTTCCTTGCTTGCAAGAGTTGATCTCCGCTCCCTTTAGACTGGTTGCCTCAATAATTGAGATCCTCAAGCACTGTTAGGCTACCAAACTTATCTTTGTAAATATTTTTCCATAATATTTGATGTAATTTTGGTGAACATTTATGAGAAAAAACATAGGACTGTATAGTATGTAACCTTTTGGATCAATGAATAGAAGGTGACTCCAGGATTGCAGAGAGAGAAGATATCGAGTTGTGCATCGATGAAAATCTATTGATAGGGGTGCTTTGAGCACTCTATTTCTTACATTTTGTTGTCATGTTCTGTGTTGTTGCAATCTATCTATCACATTTAAGCTTGAAGTTTCTTACTATTATTGTATATGTGCAAAAGTATCTATTGCATTCGATAAGGAAACAATGTATTTACACTGAGTGATTTGTCTATCAATTCAGTGAGGAAGTGCTATGACTATGGGAGGCTAGTAGTTCTATTTTCTAGTAATGAATCAATATCAATTGAGTGATTAGGTGAAGATCATATTTTTGGTGTGTACTAGAATTGATTGTATGTACTAGAAGGCAGACATGAGCATTCTGTAAGTGTTTTGGGATTGATTCTGAACGCGGTAATGCTAGTTTATTGAGGTGATTTCAACCATAGAACAAGAGAGTGAAGGAAAATATAGAAACCTAGTTTTATTCTAGGTTATCCTACCCAATAACGCCTTCTTAACCTCCATCTTTCCTTAACCAAAAAATAAGGTTAACACTCGTGATCGTGCCCACAACTGCATGTTTGTGTGTGATGATTAATTATCCATCTCTGACTCATACACATCATTCTCCTTCTCCTTAGTTCCTTGTGATGCCATCATTATACTTTTGTGATTATATATGACATCAATGCCCTTTGATAGTGTTTTCTTGCTTGTGCCCATGCACGCTACTACATCTTTGCATTCTTCAACTTCCCCACCCTTTTGCACCTAGCTACCATGAAAGCTCTAGCCCCAATTGAGACCCTCTATGTCGTGTTTAGTCAGCCCATCTTGCAGTATCTTGGATCTTGCCATTTAAAAAAAATTCATGCTCCTTCAATGGGATCAGGCAGTTTCACACCTTGTGGTAGAAAGCATTGCCTGCTGCATCGCTATTGAACCATCTTCAACTACTATGTGCATTGCCCCTTCAATGACAAAAAAGTTCACATCACAAACAAAGAAGTTACACAAAGGTTCTATCTCCCCATTGAAGGTGTAAAATTCATCAAACCCATCTCCCAGCCGATGATGGAGAAGTTGATCCGTCGTCATAGCTCCAACGAGCATGTCATCAACTGCCACCCTGAACTTGAATGCACCATCCTTCAATTCCTAGTGCTCATAATGAATTTATAGCATCGAGCCTATGGCATCTCCCAACAATTCTATTCCTTGGTTTTAGCTTCAGCTAAGCTCCTAATGAATTGGGTCGGTGTGCTTTTTCACCACATTTATTGCAAATGTGAACAAACAATTAGGCAGTTACAATAGTCCACCACTTTCACCTGCCCTATCTCCTTGACTCATGTGAGACATAGATCACATCGAAGAATTTGATGTTGGCAGTGTGGTCATGAGGGCCATACTCGACGATGTTGCTTCAGGAAGATGCGAGGACGATGTCAGAGATATGCACATGATGGAGGTCAGGTAGTGGTTTCAAGAGAGTCTATGGTAGTTGATTATGTCAGTGATGGTGATATCACTTTCTCCTATGCATCATCTCAAGATTCCTCTTGTTCATTGGAGAGCACACATATGGTTTGGTTGCTTGATGCATCAACCACTTTTCATATTACTCCATATTGTGATTAGTTTTATCGATTCTTAGGTGAGAGTCATGGAGATGTGCACATGCTTGATGTTATGACATATGATATTGAGGGTGCAAGAGATGTATGTCTTATGGTACCTAGTGGAGCATCACTTATACTCTATGCTATGTGCCTTCATTCCCTATGAGGTTGATTTCACTTAGCCACTTAGAGGAGAGTAGATGTTATACATTCCTTGATGAGAATCATTTTCAGTTGTAGTTGGGACAACTTATGCTTGTCAGAGGTGCTAGGATTGGGCACATGTATTCACGGCACATACTTCATGTGAGAGACAATCTCGTCTTAGTGGGAGTTCAACCTTATGTGCAGCCTGAGACTCGTCATGTCTCATTTTGTCTACCTACACATAGGTCTGTTGACATTCATGATACACATGTATGGTAGGATTTAGATGCTCAGATGGATGCACATGTAGAGCATGTTTTGGATGCTCATGATGCTTATGTAGAGCATGATTTGTTTGATCATATGGATGCTCATGTGGAGCACACTTCGGATGATCAGCTTGATGCTTTAGAGCATGATATGGATGCTCATGTAGAGCATTGTGATGATACTCAGTTAGACTTAGATCATGAGTTTGACCTTGGTATTGATGTTGTGCAGTTAGCTCATGTGGAGCATGATCATACACTTGGTGTGGTAGAGCAAGATTGATCTCATGGTACACAGTGTATGGTAGAGCATATTAGCTCTCATGATGCATAACTAGATACATCCTTGGTTACGAGCATGGCTGATTTGGATGACGAGGAGTGAGCAATTATGCAGTCATTCTTGGATTCACTCCTACCAGATGTTGACACAGATATGTCATGACATGTTGTTCTTGACGATGGTGCTTTGGATGCCTTGGATAGAAGCATGGCTGACATACTTAGGTTAGCCAAGATAGCACACACTTTGTGAGCATTCAAGAGTTTGATGTACGAGTTGTTATGCTCGATACTAGATATTGTAGTTGCTATTGGAGCATTTGCACTTGGAGTTGTCAATTGTTTGATGATTGACATAGGCATAGAGTTAGTAAGAGCTTTACAAGAACTTCATCAGTTCTTGCATCACTCAGATGCGAGCTTGACTCTCATTGATATGAGTCTAGAGTAGTTTGAGGTGCATGGATACACCTTGTTTGAGGTAGTTGGTGTAGGTTAATCTGTATGGGTTGAGATATGAACTCTTCCTATACATTCTTGTATAGTTCTACATCATTCTTTGTGTGTTTTACCACTTACAGTCACATTGACCCTTAAGTGGGAGATTGTTGGGGATGTAAGGGTCATGTGACCTTACCCCCATATTCATATATATACATCACTTATAGAGCATTGCCTCAAGAGAGATCATTATGTGGGTTTCGAGGCTCCCACGCATGTGTGCGCGTTTTTCCTCGCTTCTCTCTCCCTCCATCTCCTCCTTCCTCCTCTTGTTCTACACACCAAAGCACTTCAAAAAGTGCATTCTTGATGTACTAATAAAATGTAGCATGTGTAATTGCAAGCCCATTGGAGTTAAATGTAAAGCTGAGTGTAAATGGGGGAGAATAAATTGAAGATGTTACTTTGTATAGATTCATTGTAGGATCTTTGAACTATGCAACTCTTACTAGGTCAGACATCAACCATGCTGTAGGAGTTCTCTCACAGTTTATGCAAACTCCCAAACTGCAACATTTAATGGCAGCCAAGAGATTTCTTAGATATCTCAAGGTGAGTATAAATGAAGGTTTATTCTATGCTTATGATGAAGATTTGTAGGTGAAAGCCTATTGTAATGCAGATTAGGTAGGCCCAAAGGACGATAAGAGAGGTACAAGTGGCTATGTAGTCATGATTAGAAGCAACACTATCTCGTGGAGCTCCAAGAAGCATCCAACAGTAGCCCTATCTTCCACCAAAGATGAATATAGAGCCTTAGCTCTCATCTCTGGCTAAAGAAGATCTTTAAAGACTTGAACTTGTAGGTGAAATAGATTCCAATCATGTGTGACAATATGAGCAGTGTACGCCTAGCTTTGAATCCAATTTTATTATTCTCGGTGCCTGGCCAAAATTATTTCTAATGTTATTTTAATATACAAGTGTTTGGAATATTTGACAAAATCATAGCTAAATAAAACCTTCCAAAGTTTCATAGGGGTGTTGAATCTTCCCCATCAATAAAGTGGTAAGTGTATCCCAAAAATCCTTTCCTATATTGCAAGAGTGAATGTGAGGGATAATGCTATAGACAAAGCTATCAATTCATGTGCGTGAGCATCTTTGCCATCCCAATGAAGTTGCTCTAGGGTAGGTGTAGTAGGAACCACAACATGAATAGGAATTTGAAGATCATCATCTTCAATGCCATCTGCATCATCTTCAATAACTATATTTGCATGTGTAGTAGAATGTTTTCCAACATCTTGCACAATATTCCACAATCCTTTTGCTACCAATAGATGATGCATCATTTATGCCCACAATGACTAATTAGTACCATCCAACATATCCTCAATAGCCAACATATAGAATAAATCATTGATTTCAACCATGGCCACTAAGTAAATACCCTGATGCAAGAAAATAACTACATCTTGAAAAGATGAACAAAAACCCCTTACTCAGCTCTACTAAAGCAGTCTTGGAGCCACTTGTATAGGCGAATCAAAACCTCTATATATTCTTATTCAAAAAAGGATAAAAATTCATGCATATGTTTGGCGGTAGTGCTTTCAGAGATTGAAATGAGCTCATATCAAACATTCAAGCTCCTAATTGCCCTATGTATGTTCATCAATTTTTTGGGCAATTTAGAGACTATGAATGGAAAGGTATTGATGATGCCTAGATGAAGCGGCTACCTGCTCTAATACCGATTGTTGGAGTTTGAGGTTTGCAAAAGCATGCGAATAGAACACAAAAGAAGAAGAAGCTTGGATCATAACACAATACTGAATGAATTACCAAGTGAAAAGATAAGTAACCAATTAGGCTTATATGTGTATATACAAACCAAGGAAAAAATCCTTCTAAAGAGGGAACAAATCTAGCACGGCTTTCCTTAGAGTATTCACACACATCACTACTAGAGCATATCAATATAAGTTTTTCATACATGGAAATCTAAAATCAAGGGTCATCTCATCACCAAACAACTATGGTCCATGAGAAAACCACTTCCACCAAATAAAACACTTTAGCATCAAAGAGGACCACTACTTTTCATTGAAAAGGAAAGATCAAGCACTTGGAATATTACTCACCTCCCTAGATGAACACTACATACATTTCTTGGATGATTGCACTATTGCAAATCAAGAATCAATTTCTCTCGAGCAGAATGTTGGAGCTATTTTCAAAAATCCCAAAATAACTCTTAAAATGAAATTATATTCTCTTAGCATGTCTGAAGGAGATGATATACGTACTCTTGTAAACAAAGTTTAAAAGTGTTTTTACCCAATTAACTTATGGGAAATGGCCCATTGAAAATTAGGATCAAGAAGATATCATGCTCAAAGGCATGCCTAATTATAATTTCGGACATGCTTGATGATAATTTTGGACAAATTGTAATTGTTGTTAAAGAAAAGGATCATATTCCTCATCTAGGGGAAATCATAGATTCTCTAATATAGCATGACAATAAGCTTAGAACTCATGATGATTTCACTACAAATGCTTTTTTTTTTGTAATATCTACAAAGTACATTCATTTTAATCCCATAAAACATTTATCAAAAGATTTCTTCCAAGTAAACCCTTGAAAAATATGTGGCAAGATTAATTATACTACAAAACATTTTTGACATTGCAAACACAACACCACCAACAACAACAATAACAACAAAAAGAAGAAAGAAGCTTTCAAAAAAAGGGCTAGCAACCAACATATTATAGGAAATAATCTATGAAGAAGCTCAATTCAATTTCATCTTTTCAGATGTGTTATAAAGCATCCCCTTTATACCATAGTCATTTGCATAGGGAAGGATTTGTACCACATATGAATTTTTGAAGGAAGAATATAGAGATTGCACCACCTTATCTCTACATGGGAAAGAATAATATATTTGTGCCACCCTAGCTTAGTTGTGAGGAAATTATAAAGAGCTATTGACATAATAAATCTCAAGGGGAGGGGGGATCGTTTATATGAGCTTAACGTGGCAAACCTCCCTATGTAAGAGAGATAATCATATCTTATTAAATTCAAGTGGCTAAAGGACTATCAACATTTGTGCGAAGTAATGCCTTTATTTTCACATAATCAATGGCACACCATTAGTCATATTTATGCATGCATATGACAGAGGTGCCCCATATCTTTCTATTCCACCTTTATCTATCCCAAAGTATGTGCATACACGATTTTCTCTCTGTCTTTCTCTCTACCTTTGCATGCTCATGTATCTCTTTCAATGCACCATAAGCAATATTCTTGTACATTCCCATGATATCTCTTGTTCGTGCATACATGTCTGAGTGTATTAGGAGGTAATGAAATGAGCTAAAAAGAAATGGATGCCAAAAGGCGAAGAAACTTTGAACTACTAATGAACTTGTGTATGCTCACTAGTTTTTATGTGATTATAAAACTTTGTTCAAAAGGGTGTAGATGATGCCATAAAGAAACTGGTGACGTACTCTAATAACAATTGTTGGAGTTAAAGGACTATGGAAGCCTCCAAATAGCATGAGGAAGAAGAAGAATCTTGAAGTACAAAATAAGATCGAGTGTATTACTAGGTGAATATATAGAACAAAAAAGCCCATAATTGTTATAAGTGTTTCTAAGCCGAAGGGGAAAACCTCCTCAAGAGGGAAAAAATTGTGTCATCAATCCTAAGTGTGTTCACACATCACCACTAAAATATTTCAACAATAGCCTTCAATTTTTACATCTCACATGTGTTAAATTGTATGCTCTATGTTGTCTCCAATATCCACATACCCATTTTTCTTTGGAGCTTAAAGCCTTCTAGACCACTCTACTACTCAAAGAAATATCTATGTATCATACTTCATCATATGCCTTTGCTTCACTTATGTACCTCAACCCATATAAATGCTCGTTATTTGATGTATTGGAAACTCTATTGTAATTACCTTTCCCTTGTAGTTGTAAATTTTCTTATTATGATAGCAATCATAGGCCTAATGCCTTGGCTTACCACATATGTATCATCCATAGCCTCTTCTTCTAAATTTAAATCCTCTACCTCTACACCTTCCTCTTCATTTTGAAGATTGGCTTTCCTTGCTTGCAAGAGTTGATCTCCGCTCCCTTTAGACTTGTTGCCTCAATAATTGAGATCCTCAAGCACTGTTAGGCTACCAAACTTATCTTTGTAAATATTTTTCCATAATATTTGATGTAATTTTGGTGAACATTTATGAGAAAAAACATAGGACTGTATAGTATGTAACCTTTTGGATCAATGAATAGAAGGTGACTCCAGGATTGCAGAGAGAGAAGATATCGAGTTGTGCATCGATGAAAATCTATTGATAGTGGTGCTTTCAGCACTCTATTTCTTACATTTTGTTGTCATGTTCTGTGTTGTTGCACTCTATCTATCACATTTAAGCTTGAAGTTTATTACTATTATTGTATATGTGCAAAAGTATCTATTGCATTCGATAAGGAAACAATGTATTTACACTGAGTGGTTTGTCTATCAATTCAGTGAGGAAGTGCTATGACTATGGGAGGCTAGTAGTTCTATTTTCTAGTAATGAATCAATATCAATTGAGTGATTAGGTGAAGATCATATTTTTGGTGTGTACTAGAATTGATTGTATGTACTAGAAGGCAGACATGAGCATTCTGTAAGTGTGTTGGGATTGATTCTTGACGCGGTAATGCTAGTCTATTGAGGTGATTTCAACCATAGAACAAGAGAGTGAAGGAAAATATAGAAACCTAGTTTTATTCTAGGTTATCCTACCCAATAACGCCTTCTTAACCTCCATCTTTCCTTAACCAAAAAATAAGGTTAACACTCGTGATCCTGCCCACAACTGCATGTTTGTGTGTGATGATTAATTATCCATCTCTAACTCATACACATCATTCTCCTTCTCCTTAGTTCGTTGTGATGCCATCATTATACTTTTGTGATTATATATGACATGAATGCCCTTTGATAGTGTTTTCTTGCTTGTGCCCATGCACGCTACTACATCTTTGCATTCTTCAACTTCCCCACCCTTTTGCACCTAGCTACCATGAAAGCTCTAGCCCCAATTGAGACCCTCTATGTCGTGTTTAGTCAGCCCATCTTGCAGTATCTTGGATCTTGCCATTTAAAAAAAATTCATGCTCCTTCAATGGGATCGGGCAGTTTCACACCTTGTGGTAGAAAGCATTGCCTGCTGCATCGCTATTGAACCATCTTCAACTACTATGTGCACTGCCCCTTCAATGACAAAAAAGTTCACATCACAAACAAAGAAGTTACACAAAGGTTCTATCTCCCCATTGAAGGTGTAAAATTCATCAAACCCATCTCCCAGCCGATGATGGAGAAGTTGATCACACATGCATATATCACACACACATTCACATACATGCATACACCACACACGTAGACACATGCATTCACATGTGCATACATACTCACACTCATACATGCATGTACACACATATATAAAAAACACATGCAGATACATACATACACATCACACACACATGCATACATACACACATGCATAGATGCATGCATACAAACACAAATTGCACAAACATTCATACACCACACACACATGCATACACACATGCATACATATACATGTGCATACATATAGACATGCATAAATTCATGCACACACACATGCATATGCCACACACACATGCACATATATACATGCATGTCAAACAAATGCATACACACACATGCATACATACACGCATGCATGCATGCATACATACACACGTGCATGTACACATGCATACATGCATTCATACACACATACATGCACACACATATACACACATCACACACACAAATTCCAAGTGGAAATCCATGTAGTACTCTCTTGATAGTATAATTTTTTTCTATATCATTAAAGTACTTCATTTGTTTTAGTCTTATCAAATATAATCGAAATCTTTGTAAGTTACATTCTTATAAAGTCTTGATTCGTTCTTTGAAAAGACGTTGAGCTTTCATTGAACTATTTCCTTGATTAGATGCAATCAAAGTTATCTTTGTTTATGTCCTTTGATAATAGAGCTAGTATTCTCATACTAGATATCATCTATTGACATAAGTAGGCATCTGTATCAAAGGATATAGTCAATCGTAAGCTTTGCTAAATGGTTACCTTGTTAACCATCTTGATAAATTGTTTCTTACTCATAGAGCACATTTTGGAGTAGAGTTCTTAAGGATTTCTTTCAACCCTTTAATCTTCCTCTTCTCTAGATATGCTTAATGACTTAGAATTCTTCATTCTTGAAGCAATTTTCTCAAAGCTTCAAATGGATCCTATCGCTTGTCAATGAAGGAAAAAGCTTATTGGGGAAGAGATGAATGCTTAAAAGGGTAAAATGGTTCAACCATTTTTTCCCCAATATGTCATTTGAGGACATTCTCTTCCCCCCTTTTAGTGTGATCATTGTCCTCAATGATCAGATGTTGAAGTTCCTCTGAACTTTTTAATATCGTTCCGTCTGAAAAATGATCCCATATGTGTCGGGTCTCATATAAGCTTTTAGTTTCTCCTTTGGATTTTTTCAATCCAAGTTCTTATTACTACCTTTTATGGTTTAATAAGAAGAGAAACTTATTGGATTTGAAGCTTTAAGTGCTTGGCCTTGCTGATCAGGCATGATATGGGTATTATGGAACTTGGGGGTCCATAAGTAGGACTCGAAGTTTAAAGTTCAACTTTCTAAGTTGAATTTTGTTGGCTTTTGAATTAAGCCAACATATAAAAAGCGTAAAAGTTAATGGCTATTGATTCACATAACATCAACATGCCATTAAACGTTTATGCTTTTGAATTCATGTAAAGAAGTCATTTTTATATCTTAACTTTAAACTGATTGAACTTAATTACTCTCATGTCCCATCAACCCATGCATATGTAATTCAATATACCGTGTATGCCTAGAACTGATACATCTTTGCTTGAAGATGCTTAGCATGCATAAGGTTCAAAAATTGAACCCCTCCTTAAAGCATGCATGGAATTCTCATATTGAATTCCATTCTATTCAATAATATGCTCTTACTTTGCCTTGATGTTCATGCCATGCTATGATGAAACTTCAATTTTCAATTCCTAATCATCTTTCAAAAGTGCCATTTCATGCTAATGAGAAAACTTTTGCTATTCAATTGTGCCTTAAATGCTCCGTTTAAATGGATCATTCTATGCACCATTCAATGTGCATTAGGACCTCATTTGCAATATTTGAAATGCATTCTTAAATGCATTATTCTAGTATGGCAAGAACAATTTGAAAGTAACACTTACCTCCATCAAAGCTACGTCCTTACTTTGACCCTTGTATGGTGAGGTTCTATTGGGATAGTTCGTAGTTGAGGTTGCAACCTTGGGCCATCATAAGATCCCAACCTTTAGTATCCTTCATTTGAAATATATTGGGTTGTGGTCACACAAGTTCAAACCCTGCAACTAATGCCTCTCGAGACTACAATTAGCACAGTGTAACCGTGAGATTTTCAAGTTGGGCTTTTTTCTTTTCGGTTCACTTGCCGCTACTAGGGAAATCCTTGTTAGTTTCTTTTCCTCTGCTTAATGATATGCTTAAGCTCAATGTTTAACCTTACCAGAACTATGAAGGTTCGCTCATGTATGCTAGCACTCATATATGAAATGGATTTATATTTGTTGCATCATATATGAGATGAATTCAATGCATATTAATGTACAAATCCTATAATAGTTCTTTTCATGTCTTGAGACAAATAAATTCCATTCTTTCTATTTCATGTTCTGTTCATACTTAGAATACATGAAATCTTTTGCTTGCATATCTCATACATATATGCTAATGCAACTATATGCAACGAGAATATTTTAAATCGAAAAGTCTTGAGTCCAAAACTTGAAAATAATGAGGAAAACTATATAAAATGAATAGAATACTTCCCCATAATTTTTTCGATGCTTCACATAAAACTCCATGAAAGTGGCTGCTATGTGCGTGAAGGCTTATAGAATCCTGTATGGTTAGATGCTAAGGAGTGGGAATTGATTCACGATGAGTAGCAACATACTCCTGATCCATATCATCAACAACGAGATGCAGGGGCCACACATTTAGATATGATCGGAACGTCATATTTGGGTAGCGGCAGATACGACAATATGGGTTATCAGTTTGTAAGTATAATTTCAATTATTGAATTTGTTTGTGTTAAGCATATCATGTATGTTCATGTGACATTTTGCATATTTATTATAGCAGTTGGTAGTGGGTCATCCTCCGATGCGAATTGAAGAAGCTTATGGATATCGTCATGGATTGGCTGCACTATTGGAGGACTTGGAGGGATGCGGTGCGATCATTTCCTTGGAGCATCTATGATGAGGTGAACTTATAGTTTGGTTTGGTATTTCTAGTTGTTTATAAATATCATGTCAATTTGTCTCATTTTATGCATATGCTTTGTTGGACTACTTTGAGCATATGTATGGCAGTGCTTTGCCACAATTTTGTATTACACTCATATGTGGCAATGGGTTTGATTCCTTTGAGCATATGTATAACAATTCTTTGCCACAATTTTGTATTACACTCATATGTGGTAATACTGCACCATAATTTTGTATTCGATTCCTATATGGAAGTGCTTCGCCACATTTTGTATTTGGATCATATATGGCAGTGGTTTGCCACACTCTTGTACATGTTTTATTTATGGAATATATAACTTTTTTGTACATGATTCATGTTCATTCTGCTCATCTCTTTTGTGTCCATTCTCTAGTAATACATTCAGTATTGTGTGTTGTGCTCCAAGCTTCTTCTTCTTCCTTGTGTTGTTTGTGTGCTTCCGCATACGTCTAACTCCAACAATTAGTATCAGAGAAGGTCGTCGCTTCATCTAGGGCACCGTCGACACTCCTCCGTTTGCAGTCTCAAATTCGCACGAAATTTGGTGAGCATATTCAAGGTATATACCAGTTTCTATTCGCCAGTATAAGCATCTCGAAGTCTGCTACAGGTCTAGCAGAATTCATCTGGGCAATTTTGTTCAACTTTTTAAGATACAGTCAATTTTCTGCATCAAGGTATTTTAGTCACCGGCCATGGCTGAAAGCAGTGATGTATTCCGTATGTTGGATGTTGAGGATAAGTTGGATGGTACCAGCTACCGATTATGGGCTTATATGATACGACATGTATTGGTTGGAAAAGGATTGTGGACCATTGTGCAGGGTGTTGAAAGACAACATGTTACACCTGTAACAATAGGTACTGCAAATACAGGTGCTGGAGCAGATGGAGATGGTGTCGAAGATGATATTGTGCAGATTCTTGTTTGTGCTGTTGTTTCTACTGCACCTACTGCAGAGCAGATTCGTTGAGATGGTAGAGATGCCCAGGCACATGCATTGATAGCTTTTTCTATCAAACGTGCCATTATTCCTCATATTCGCTCTTGCAGAATAGCTAAGGATGCTTGGGATACACTTACCACATTGTATCAAGCTAGGAATGAGGCTCCTGTTGCTTACCTCCGAAAACAGTTCGAGAGTGAGCACATGAATGAAGGTGATTCTATGGACAGTTTCCTAACAAAGATCAAAGACTTGAAGGAACAATTGATTTCTGCTAATGAGGTTATACCAGATAGCTCACTTGTGCAGACCATTCTGAATGATCTTCCTGATTCATATCAGAGTTTTGCTTCTACTCTTCGGTTGATGATGAAAGGCAATCCAAATGCCTTGTCATTTGAGGAGTTAGTCTTTGTTCTGTTGCAGGAAGATGAGTCCAGACAGAACAGGTCCATTATGCGTGTTGCAGATCAAGCTTTCCTGGTTAGTCAGAAGGGAAAAGGAAAATGGAGTTCTTCTACTAGTAAGCAGAAATCTGCAAACGCTGCACATTCGAAGAACCAAGACAAAGATGAGAAAAAATCAGAAAAGTAGAAGTTGTTTTGTAAGTACTGTAAAGGGAATGATCATATCATAAAGAACTGTCCAAAACTGGCTGCAAAAGAGGCAAAGAAGAAAGAGGCTGGAATGGTTGTTGCAGAAGCCTCTACATCAAAAATGGATTCTGCTAATCTTGTGAAGGAAGAAGAATGGGTGTTCACTATTGTCTGCAGTTTTGACCCATCTTCTCATGAGCAATGCATGTCTGCAGTAGACTCAAATGTTTGGTACTTTGACAGTGGGGCAACCAAACATATTACCTTGCAGCACAGTTTCTTCTCTTCACTCGAGCCTGCCCCTACAGGGAATACTATTACATGTGCCAACAACTCCTCTTATCCTGTTATGGGAGTTGGTAAGATCATTTTGACTACTGCTGATGGTAGTTCTTTCACTTTGTCAGATGCTTTATTTGTGCCAGGGATCAAGAAGAATCTGTTATTAGTTTCTGCATTAGCCAAGATTGGCTTGGTTGTGAAATTTGTTGATGATAAATGTACAGTTCATGATCTATCAAATGGCGATGTTATTATTGCTTTTGGCATTTTATGTCGTGGGTTGTATAAGCTCATAGACTATGAAAGATCTGAAAATGATTTGGCATGTGCTGTAAATGATTCTCAGGCTATGTCAGATGCAAAGCTTTGGCATGCACACTTTAGTCATCTGAATTTTGCTAGTTTGCTGCGCCTGCAAAAATCTGAAATGGTGTCCTCTTTGCCCAAACTTGAGGCACCTGGAAAACATGTTTGTGAAGGATGTATTTTGGGCAAAATGTTCAGTTCGGGCTACACAGAAATTGCAGCTTGTACATAGTGATGTATGTGGTCCTATGCAAACACCCTCTTTTGGAAATTACCTTTACTTTGTGACTTTCATTGATGATTTTTCCAGGCATGCATGGGTATATCCACTCAAAGCAAAGTCGGAAGTGTTTATGTGCTTTAAACAGTTTTTGGTTTTGGCTGAAAATGTGTGAGCATGTAAAATGGGCACCCTCCATTCTGATCGAGGGGGGGGGGGGGGGGAATACATGTCTTCTGATTTTAATGCATTTCTGGCTGAAAGTGGGATAAAACACCAGTGTACAGTGTCATATACACCTCAAAAAAATGGAGTTGGTGAACAAAAGAATAGGTCACTCATGGAGATGGCGAGGTGCATGGTCAAGAGTCAAGCTTTGCCACATAGTTTCTGGCTTGAGGTTGTCATGTGTGCAGCATATGTACTGAACAGGTGTCCCACTAAAGCGCTGCAGTTTATCACTCCATATGAGGCTTGGCATGACCACAAGCCATCTGTTGCTCATCTGCGTGTTTTTGGTTGTTTGGCATATGCACTAGTGCCTGAACAACATCGTAGAAAGTAAAATGTATTTTTGTTGGGTACAGTTCTGAAAGTAAAGGTTATCATTTGTATCATCCACAGACTAAACACATTCTGGTTAGCCGTGATGTTGTCTTTGTGGAAGATGCTATTCAGCCATTGCTTTCATGTACTAAGGAGACATCTGTTAGCTCCAAAGACATGTATGATACTTTGATGCCTCTTTCTACAGGTGGACAGTTTAGTGCTGGTCCTAATGAGGCAACTTCTTAGCCTTTGTAGGTTTCATATGATGATGTATATCATTCCATTTCTGATGCAGATTTACATAATGCACTTGTTGATGAGAGAGCTAATATTGAGCAGGAAAAAACCATGCCAAAATGGCTGGTGCAGACTTTGCGAGAGGCATTGATTTTGATGAGACCTTTGCACCTACATGTTGTATGACTACTGTTCGGAGCATTTGTGCACTTGCAACCCATCATGGTTGGAATGTACATCAGTTGAACATTAAAACAACCTTTCTGAATGATGACTTGCATGAAGAAGTGTATGTTTTTCAACCCCATGGCTTTGTGTAGAAAGGGCATGAAAACCAGGTGTGCAGGTTAAAGAAGGCATTATATGGTTTAAAGCAAGCACCACGTGCTTGGTATGAGAAGATACATGCCTATCTGATTGCACATGGTTTTGAGAACAGTCCAACTGAAAGCACCTTATATGTTAAGCATGCTAATGATGTGCTTCTGATCATTGTTGTCTATGTTGACGACATGCTGATCACTGGTCCTATTGAGAAGCATATTGCTGATTTCAAGGCTGATTTGCATGCCTCATTTGAGATGTCTGATTTGGGGCATTTTGCATCACTATTTGGGCATTCAGTTTATGCAAGTTGATGGTGAAATGGCTTTGTGTCAAACAAAATATATTGACACATTATTGCAGTGTTTTGGCCTTGAAGACTGTAAGCATATTGCCACTCCTATGGAGGTAGGTTTATGATTGAGTCTTCATGATGCTGGAGATGCATTTGATGCTGTTCTCTATCAGTAGGCTGTTGGATGCTTGATTTACTTATGCATTACTGGGCCAGATATTGAGTTTTCTGTCTCACAGATGAGTAGGTTTATGCATTGCCCAGGAGTCACGCATTGGAAGGTAGTTAAGCGCATCTTTCGCTACTTGAGTGGTACTCGGCTACTTGGGTTGTTTTATCCCAAGGGGGGATCACTACTACCAGATTTGCATGCTTTTTCTAACTCAGATTGGGTTGGTTGCTATGACACTCGTGTGTCCACCAGTGGTTTTTGCTTCATGCTTGGTAGCTCATGTATATCTTGGTTGAGCAAGAAGCAGCCTACTGTGGCTGCTTCTAGTTGTGAGGCTGAGTATAGGGAAGCTTTCACAGCGACTATTGAGTATGTGTGGCTCAGATGCCTTATGGCTGATTTGGGTGTTCACTCTTCTGCCACCACCATCTTCACTGAGAGTCAGAGCGTATTGGTAGTTGCAAGGAACCCTGTGTTCCATGCTCGCACTAAGCACATTGAGGTGCATTATCACTATGTCAGGGAGAGGTTCTCTATTGGGGAGATTAGCTTGGCATATGTGCCCACACAGGAGAACATTGCAGACCTTTTCACAAAGGCTCTGCCTAGGGAGAAGTTTGAAGCTTTCCGCAAAGCTTTGGGCTTACTTCCTTTTGTGGAGTGACTTCCACATAGCTTGGCACTTCCAGGGGGGATTTGTTGATATATTTAGGTAGTGATGTGTGTTAACACACTAGGACCGCCGGGGCACTTTTTTCTCTCTTTAGGAGGTTTTTTCCCCGGCTTGTATATATGCCGATTGCCCTAATGGACTACTTATCTTTGTACATTCTCTAGTAATACATTCAGTATTGTGTGTTGTGCTCCAAGCTTCTTCTTCTTCCTTGTGATGTTCGCTCCGCAGACATCTAACTCCAACAATAGTATAGATAAAGTTTTGATGGTAGAATAAAGTTGAATACGAAGTTGATAAAGACTATGGGGAGTTTTTTGACATAAAATCTAAAAGAAATGAACTTGCTAAGTGTCAAACCTATTCGAATTAGACGTTTGCGGAAGCATGCAAACAACACAAGGAAGAAGGAGAAGCTTGGGGCACAACACACAATACTGAATTGTATTACCACTAGAATGTACAAAGATAAGTAGCCCATTAGGGCAATAGTCGTATCTGGAAACCTGGGGAAAAAACTCATAAAGAGGGAAAAAAGTGGCTTGGCGGTCCTAGTGTGTTCACACACATCACTACCTAAATACATCAACAAATCCCCCCTAGGATTGATGCAGTGAACAAGGAGCTAGCACTCATGTATAAGGAAGTGCCAAGCTATATGGAATCAATCCACAAAAGGAAGTAAGCCCAAAGCTTTGCGGAAAGCTTCAAACTTCTCCCAAGGCAGAGCCTTTGTGAAAATGTCTACAATGTTCTTGCGTGGGCACATATGCCAAGCTGATCTCCCCAATAGA
The DNA here is from genome assembly GCA_020310875.1 of Ceratopteris richardii. Lineage (NCBI taxonomy): Eukaryota > Viridiplantae > Streptophyta > Polypodiopsida > Polypodiales > Pteridaceae > Ceratopteris > Ceratopteris richardii. The sequence continues at coordinate 159,046,461 of CM035410.1, read as the reverse complement.
GAACCTCTCCCTAAGATAATGATAATGCACCTCAATGTGCTTAGTGTGAGCATGGAACACAAGTTTCCTCACAATTGCCAATGCACTCTGACTGTCAACAAAGATGGTGGTGGTAGAAGACTCACCAACACGCAAATCAGCCATAAGGCGTCTGATCCACACACACTCAATAGTTGTTGTGAAAGCTACCCTATACTAAGCCTCACAACAGGAAGTGGAAAAAGTATCATGATTCTTGCTCAACCAAGATATACATGAGCTACCAAGCATGAAGCAAAAACCACTGGTGGACACACAAGCCTCATAGCAACCAGCCTAGTCAGAGTCAGAAAAAGCATGCAAATCTGGCGGTAGGGATCCCCCCTTGGGATAAAACAACATAAGTAGCTAGGTACCACTCAAGTAGCGTCAGATGCACCTAACGGCCTGCCAATGCTTGACACCTAGGCAATGCATAAACCTGCTCATCTATGAGACAACAAAATGAATATCTGGCCGAGTAATACATAAGTAAATCAAGCATCCAATAGCCTGTTGATAGAGAAGAACATCAAATGCATCTCCAACATCATGAAGACTCAATTGTAAACCTATCTCCATAGGAGTGGCAATAGGTTCACAGTATTCAAGGCCAAAACACTGCAAAAATGTGTCAATATACTTCATTTGACACAAAGCCATTCCACCATCAACTTGCATAAACTGAATGCCCAAATAATGAAGCAAATGCACCAAGTCAAACATCTCAAATGAGGAATGCAAATCAGCCTTAAAGTCATCAATATGCTTCTCAATAGGACCAGTGAGCAGCATTTCATCAACATAGAAAACAATGATCATAAGCACATCATTAGCATGCTTAACATATAAGGTGCTTTCAGTTGGACTATTCTCAAAACCATGTGCAATTAGATAGGCATGTATCTTTTCATACCAAGCACATGGTGCTTGCTTTAAACCATATAATGCCTTCTTTAACTTGCACACCTGGTTTTCATGCCCTTTCTACACAAAGCCAGGGGGCTGACAAACATACATTTCTTCATGCAAGTCACCATTCAGAAATGTTGTTTTAATGTCCAACTGATGTACATTCCAACCATGATGAGCTCCAAGTGCACAGATGCTACAAACAATAGTCATTCGGCAAGTAGGTGCAAAGGTTTCATCAAAATCAATGCCTCTTTATTGTGCATAACCCTTTGCAACAAGCCTAGCCTTATACCTATCAACTATTCCATTAGGCTTATGCTTCAGCTTGTATACCCACTTAGTGCTAATGGCCTTCTTGCTAGGAGGCAAGTCACATAAAGTCCAAGTAGCATTCTTCATTATAGCAGCATATTTAGATTGCATAGCAGCCATGTAATTTTTTGAATTTTGTGCTTCATCAAACGAAACAGGCTCATTCTCATCACAGAGACTAGATGCAACCATAGCATAGCAATCTGATGCAAAAGAGACACTATGAGAGCTTGATTGAGTACGATATGATAGAGGTGCATCTAGTTTGCTACAACAGAGTTTCCACAATACCACCTCATGAATGAATGTGTACTCACGTCCCAGCTGTATGCCTCTATATATAGTTTCTTGAATCAACGAGGACCAAAAATGTAACTAAAGTCCACAAGTGCATGTGCAATCTCCTCCACACCTTTGATACCTTCCACTAGAGTCTACTAGTGGTTGGAGTGATCTGGTCCACAACTTTAGTACCTTCCACTAGAGTCCACTAGTGGTGGTTGTACTTGCCACTCGAGTTAAGTCTCTCAAGACTCAAGTGCCAGTGACTAAAATACCTTGATGCAAAAAATTGATTGTATCTCAAAAATTTGAACATGACTGCCCAGAATAAATTTAGCTAAACCTATAGCAGATTTCGAGATGCTTATATTGGTGAACAGAAATTGGTATATACCTTTGGCACAAAAAGACAAAATATCCTACAGAAGTGCTACGATAGTGCGTTCAAAAACACCCTGAGTATGCCCACCAAAATTCGTATGATTCTAAGATTGCAACTAGAGAGGTGCCCTAGATGAAGCAGCAACCTGCTTTGATACCAATTGTTGGAGTTAGACGTCTGTGGAAGCACGCAAATAGCACAAGGAAGAAGAAGAAGCTTGGAGCACAACACACAATACTGAATGTATTACCACTAGAATGTACAAAGATAAGTATCACATTAGGGCAATAGGCATATATACAATCCAGGGAAAAAAACCTCCTAAAGAGGGAAAAAAGTGCCCTAGCGGCCCTAGTGTGTTTACACACATCACTACCTAAATATATCAACAAAAGCTATTCATAAGTAAAAGCTAAAATTGTCTACACTAAGGTGGGATTGTAAACCGGATGGTATGGGACATCTAGGTTTACAATGTCACTTTAGTAGGTTCAGTGGTATGGGACACTGAACTTAAGGATAATGGAAGCTTAAGCTCAAGGATATTGGATTGCTGTTTGAGTGAAGGACTTAGCATAAATGAACCTCCCATTTGGATAGGAAATTAAAAGATCATCAATTTCCTACAGTTTTCGAGGACGAAAACTCTTTAAAGGGGGGAAGAAAGTGTTGGAGTTTAGACGTCTGCGGAAGCACGCGAACAGCACAAGGAAGAAGAAGAAGCTTAGAGCACAACACACAAGAATGATTGTATTACTAGAGAATGTACAAAGATAAGTAGCCCATTAAGGCAATAGGTGTATATACAAGCCGGGGGAAAAAAACCTCCTAAAGAGGGAAAAAAGTGCCCCGGCGGTCCTAGTGTGTTCACACACATCACTACCTAAATATATCAACAAATCCCCCCTGGGAGTGATGCCGTGAACAAGGAGCTGGCACTCATGTATAAGGAAGTGCCAAGCTATGTGGAAATCACTCCACAAAAGGAAGTAAGCCCAAAGCTTTGCGGAAAGCTTCAAACTTCTCCCTAGGCAGAGCCTTCATGAAAAGGTCTGCAATGTTCTCCTGCGTGGGCACATAGGCCAAGCTGATCTCCCCAGCAGAGAACCTCTCCTTGACATAGTGATAATGCACCTCAATGTGCTTAGTGCGAGCATGGAACACAGGGTTCCTCGTAACTACCAATGCACTCTGACTGTCAGTGAAGATGGTGGTGGCAGAAGACTGGCCAACACCCAAATCAGCCATAAGGCGTTTGAGCCACACACACTCAACAGTCGCTGTGAAAGCTGCCCTATACTCAGCCTCACAACTAGAAGTGGCCATAGTAGGCTGCTTCTTGCTCAACCAAGATATACATGAGCTACCAAGCATGAAGCAAAAACCACTGGTGGACACACGAGTGTCATAGCAACCAGCCCAATCTGAGTCAGAAAAAGCATGCAAATCTGGCGGTAGTGATCCCCCCTTGGGATAAAACAACCCAAGTAGCCGAGTACCACTCAAGTAGCGAAAGATGCGCTTAACCGCCTTCCAATGCATGACTCCTGGGCAATGCATAAACCTGCTCATCTGTGAGACAGCAAACTGAATATTTGGCCGAGTAATGCATAAGTAAATCAAGCATCCAACAGCCTGCTGATAGAGAACAACATCAAATGCATCTCTAGCATCATGAAGACTCAATCGTAAACATGTCTCCATAGGAGTGGTAATAGGCTTACAGTCTTCAAGGCCAAAACGCTGCAATAATGTGTCAATATATTTCGTTTGGCACAAAGCCATTCCACCATCAACTTGCATAAACTGAATGACCAAATAGTGATGCAAATGCCTCAAATCATGATGGAGAGTGTTAATATCCAAAACAACAAGCTATCCTTGGTATTAGACCACCTCTAGACCAAGAATAACTTTAGACTCCACATAATTTTGGAAATCCACTAACACATTACCAAGAAGTTGACTAACTGTGAAGAAATCACTTCTCTGAAAAGTCTGCTGCAGATTAATCACTCATTGACTAATCAATCCTGTAAAGTTTTTGATAAAACTTTGCACAATGCTTCTCCTTAAGATTGCGCATCTTCTCCAACTTAAATCTCTGCAAATGATTCAGTATACTCGGAGAAATCACACAAACAATTTACCTATGTGTAAAACACCTTCTCTACAGTAGCGACTTTGACACCTGCAACTTCTTAGCTATAGTTCTCCCAATGTCGAACCCGTTTGATCAAGATCTTTTAGCCATAGATGGCTTACCTTCCAACTTAGATTTTGAGCCCTCACTTGTGTAAAACTTTACACCATACGCTGAGCAATGTTCATTTCTCTGAACATGAAATCTGCGCCAGTTTTGTCGACTCTCAGAACATCATCACATATGAATGTTCCTATGCAAAATTCTCTTAACCTGATGACAATTAGACTCTCAAATTCTAGCCATAGATTGATTAACTATGGACTTAGGTATGTTCAGAAGGATTTCTCAAAAGATTAACTACAGAAGTAGCAGACAACAAAACATCGGGCGCAAGATTTTTGATTTCCTCAGAAAAATTACAACTACATTGAAGATATAACTTCAACTAACTTTCATGTGTCCAATGACACTTTCTACAACTGATTTCTCTCTTCCTATTCTCTATTCTTCTATGCCCCGACTTTTTCAAAAACATTTATAGGCAAATATGTACAAGCTTATGACTAATCAAAAGTGTGAGTCAGCTATATCTGAACTAATGTACATATGTGTACATAGCTTTGGATTTCTGAGTATGTCCTATTTTCAAACTTCTGAATTTTTTCTCTTCTTGATTTCTTGACTTCATTTCTTCATAAACCTTCAATTGATGATTGACATGCACCAACAGCTCCCCCTCAATCATTAATTGAGGTTCTTCTCTATCTTCTTAATTCCTGCCATATCCTTGAATCTTTGTAGCTTTGGTCCATCTAGACTTTTTGTCATCATATCTGCAAGTTGATCTTTTGTAGGAGTATGCATAACTTCAATTTCCTTATCAATGACCTTCTCTCTTAGAAAATGATACTGTATTTCAATATGCTTAGTTCTAGCATGAAACACAGGATTAGCTGCCAAGTATAAAGAACTCATATTGTCTCCACAAACAATAGGAGTACTTTGAATCACATCAAAACTTTTCATAAGTGTCTTTAGCCATATTACCTCCTTTGCAGCTTCCACCATACCTTTGTATTCTGCTTCTGTAGATGACAAAGCAACTGTATGTTGCTTCTTAGAACTCCATGAAATCAACTTGTCTCCTACATAACACAAATATCCATGTGTTGATCTTCTATCATCCACATTACCTGCCCAATCGGCATCACTATATATCTTCACTCTTGTATCAGAAGTAAATCCATAGTACAACCCTTCTCTGAGTGTACCCTTGATGTACCTAAGTACTCTTTGTCCTGCAATCCAATGTTCCTTTCTAGGACAATGCATAAATTGTGAAAGCACACCAACTGCATATGACAAATCAGGCCTTGTTAATGTAGCATAAATCAAGCTACCAACCAAACTTTGATAGAGCTTCATGTCTCTGAATTCTTCTCCTCCAAATCTAGACAATTTATGGTTCACTTCCAATGGTGTAGGTGCAACCCTGCAATCTTCCATTTTAAATTTGGTTAGTAAATTTTTAAGATACCTTTCTTGGGTCACATATACTCCATGTTGAGTATATAAAATCTCCATTTCCAAGAAGAATGATAAATTCCCCAAATCACTGATTTTGAACTCTTTCTCCATCTGCTTCTTGATCATTTGTATTCCTTTATCATCTGTTCCTATAAGTATTATGTCATCAACATAAATACAAACATAAATGAATCCATCTTCACTTGCTTTGACTAGCAAGCTACTATCTGCCTTTGATGCTTGAAATCCAAGATCATTCAAGAACTTTACAAGCCTATAATTCCATGCCCTTGGGGCCTGCTTTAATCCATACAAAGCTTTCTTGAGCTTACACACATAATTTGGATTCACTTGATCTTTGTATCCATCTGGTTGCTCCATGTAAACTTCATCTGAAATGTAACCATTCAAAAAAGCATTTTTAACATCTAATTGAGATAGCTTCCAACCTTTACAAGCAGCAATTGCTATGAGAGTTCTGATGGTTGTCATCTTTGCCACAGGACTATAGGTCTCATCATAGTCCACTCCATATGTCTGTGCATACCCTTTCACAACAAGTCTAGCTTTGTACCTAGACACACTTCCATCTGCAAATCTTTTTGTTTTGTACACCCACTTACATCCAATAATTTTCTGACTATTAGGTTTAGGAACCAAATCCCAAGTCTGATTCTCTATCAATGCATCATACTCCTCTTGCATGGCTTCTTCCCAATTTCTCTTGCCTTTGGCTTCATCATAAGTAGATGGATCTTCATCTGCTTTTACCAAATAAGCATAATCTTTAGTAGTCAAGAATGAGGTGTCATAGCTATACCTTGTAGGTTGCCATTTGTGCCTAGATGACCTCCTAACTTCTGCACTTTTTGAAGTCTCTGGTTCATCACATTCTGGATCAAACCTTGGCCTCTCTTCAACTTCAACCTGTACTTCATCATTCTCACTTTCATCAAGTAATTGAATCTTTGCTTTACCTTTCCTTTCATCCATTACTTCTTCAACATCTGTATGTACATTATATTTACCTGCATACCAAGTACCTTGCTCATCAAATGTAACATCTTTGGATACAAGGAATTGCTTTGTGGATGGACTCCACAACCTGTATCCCATTTGCTTATCATCATAACCAATGAATACATACTTTTCTGCCTTAGGCTCCAACTTATGCCTCAATTGAGATGGCACATATGCATATGCCAAACATCCAAATATTCTGCAATGATCCAAGGTAGGTTTCTTACCCCACCAAGCTTCATATGGTGTCATACCTTGCAAAGCTTTACAAGGCAATCTATTGACCAAATAAGTAGCTGTATTTACAGCCTCTGCCCACAAATAATTTGGACAATTCTTCTCTTTCATCATGGACCTTGCAAACTCAACAAGAGTCCTATTTCTTCTTTCTGCTACCCCATTTTGTTGAGGAGAGTACCTGCAAGTAACTTCTCTCTTTATACCTGCATTCCACAAGTAATCATTGAATTCATTTGAAAAATACTCTCCCCCTCCATCTGACCTTAGTCTCTTCAATTTTTGACCTGTAATCCTTTCTGCATATGCATGATAGTGTTTAAATGTATTAAACACTTCTGACTTTTCTTTAATCACATAAATTGTGATCCATCTGGTAGCATCATCAACATATATGACATAATATCTTGAACCATTTATACTAAAGTCCTTTGAAGGACCCCACACATCTGTATGCACCAACTCAAGTCTTTCTGAATACATAAACCCATGCTTGGAATAGAATTGCTTATGAGCCTTACCTAATTGACATGCCTCACATCTGTATGTCATGTGTTGACCTGCAATGTTAGGCAACCCAAGCACTGAATCATTAATAATCATGTCTTTGATACCTCTTTCATTGAAGTGTCCAAGTCTTTTATGCCAAAGATCCAATTCAAATACCTTCTGCTCTCCATATGTGAACATAGCATGTCCAACATTTCCTTGTACCTTCAATGTGAAGAGCCTTCCTTCTTTCTTTCCTATAACAACTTGTTTATACCCTTGACTAGGGTCTTCAACATAGACTCCATCATTGGTGAATCTTACCTCATATCCTTTTTCCACAATTTGACCTACACTGATCAAATTCTTTGGAATTGTGGGAACATAAAGAACCTTACTCAGAAGAGTGCTCCCATCCTTAGCTTTGACTGAACCAATTGACTTTACCTTATGCTTTGTATTATCACCTGTCTGAACTGTATGGTTAATTGCATTATGATCTAAATTAGTCATCAAAGCAATATTTCCACTTAAATGATTACTACATCCTGAATCAATGTAGAATACTCTCATGTCCTCATGTGAGGTTTCATATGTTGCATTCATAATGAGAGTCGAATCCTCCTTCTGATCTGATGCATAGTTGTAGTAGGTGTTATTATAGGATTGATTTTGGAAGCTTCTTCCTCCACCTCTTCCAAAAGAATTCCTACCACCTCTACCTCTGAAGTTTCCTCTCTGAAATCTACCACCTCTTGCTCTTTGATTAAAGTTCTAATAATTACCATTGTTCTGATTATTGTGCCAACAATCATGAGATAGATGATTGGTCTTACCACATATCCAACAAGTTCTTGCATTATCTTTGTTGTTTCTGCCTCTTCCTCTACTTTTGCCATTTCCTTTTCCTCTTATGAAGTTTGCTTGATTTGAAGTACCTTCTTCTTCACCTGATTGTTGCTTTCCTTTGTTAGCTTTCTTCTTGTCTTTAGAATACATTGAATGACCTGCACTCTTATCAACATCTCCTTTGACATCATTCTCAAAAGTTAGCATATGACCTAACAATTGATTCAAATCAGGAGTAAAGTGATCTAATGAAAGTTCTGTAGATAAAATAAAAGGCTTCCACTTCTCATCTCCTCTTAGCCCTGTGAGAATTTGTCTTACCAATTTATCTTCTTCAATATCTTCATCCACTGCACCTAGAGAATCTGCAATGTCCTTCATCTTTGTCACATAATCAGAGATTGATTGTGAGGCCTTCTTTTTAAAAGTAGTAAATTCTGCCCATAGTGAAGCCTTCCTTGATTTGGTTGTGTTTTGGAAATGCTCTTCCAAAGCATTCCAAATGTCACTTGCACTTTCAAGTCCTCTAATGTGAGGAAGCAAATAGTCATTGACTGCCATGTAGATTATGCTCCTTGCTTGAGCATCCTTCTTCATCCAATTCTTTAGATCTGTCAATTCTTCCCTAGTTGGAACACTAGGATCTCTGAACTGAGGCTTCTCTTCTTCACCTGTAATGTATGCTATCAAATCTTTGCTCATAAGATGAGCTTCCATTCTCATAGACCAAGCTGGATAGTTCTCTCTATCCAACTTTTCAATTTGGAGACTATCTCCCATTCTTGCTTCACCTGTAGTCTCAAAACTTTAGACTTTACAATGAATAAATGTACCTTAACTTCGAGTGTTGCTTCTTCTGATCCTTTTGATATTCTTTGCGTGTCTCCCTTCAATCTTTCTTCAACACTTTATCCTTCTGAACCTTCGAAATGTAGAACTTGTATGTCTGCAGCAGTCGGAGTCTCCCTTTCCTTAATTTTGACACAACCTGCTCTGATACCACTGATGGAGAGTGTTAATCTCCAAAAGAACAAGCTATCCTTGGTATTAGACCACCTCTAGACCAAGAATAACTTTAGACTCCACTCAATTTTGGCAATCCACTAACACATTACCAAGAAATTGACTAACTGTGAAGAAATCACTTCTCTGAAAAGTCTGCTGCAGATTAATCACTCATTGACTAATCAATCCTGTAAAGTTTTTGATAAAACTTTGCACAATGCTTCTCCTTAAGATTGCGCATCTTCTCCAACTTAAATCTCTGCAAATGATTCAGTATACTCTGAGAAATCACACAAACAATTTACCTATGTGTAAAACACCTTCTCTGCAGTAGCGACTTTGACACCTGCAACTTCTTAGCTATAGTTCTCCCAATGTCGAACCCGTTTGATCAAGATCTTTTAGCCATAGATGGCTTACCTTCCAACTTAGATTTTGAGCCCTCACTTGTGTAAAACTTTACACCATACACTGAGCAATGTTCATTTCTCTGAACATGAAATCTGTGCCAGTTTTGTCGACTCTCAGAACATCATCACATATGAATGTACCTATGCAAAATTCTCTTAACCTGATGACAATTAGACTCTCAAATTCTAGCCATAGATTGATTAACTATGGACTTAGATATGTTCAGAAGGATTTCTCAAAAGATTAACTACAGAAGTAGCAGACAACAAAACATCGGGTGCAAGATTTTTGATTTCCTCAGAAAAATTACAACTACATTGAAGATATAACTTCAACTAACTTTCATGTGTCCAATGACACTTTCTACAACTGATTTCTCTCTTCCTATTCTCTATTCTTCTATGCCCCGACTTTTTCAAAAACATTTATAGGCAAATATGTACAAGCTTATGACTAATCAAAAGTGTGAGTCAGCTATATCTGAACTAATGTACATATGTGTACATAGCTTTGGATTTCTGAGTATGTCCTATTTTCAAACTTCTGAATTTGTTCTCTTCTTGATTTCTTGACTTCATTTCTTCATAAACCTTCAATTGATGATTGACATGCATCAAGAAATCAGACATCTCAAAAGAGGCATGCAAATCAGCCTTGAAATAAGCAATATGCTTCTCAATAGGGCCAGTGAGCAGCATGTCATCAACATATACAACAATGATCAGAAGCACATCATTACCACGCTTAACATATAAGGTGCTTTCAGTTGGATTGTTCTCAAAACCATGTGCAATCAGATAGGCATGTATCTTCTCATACCAAGCACGTGGTGCTTGCTTTAAACCATATAATGCCTTCTTTAACCTGCACACCTGGTTTTTATGCCCTTTCTGCACAAAGCCACAGGGCTGAAAAACATACACTTCTTCATGCAAGTCACCATTCAGAAATGTTGTTTTAATGTCCAACTGGTCTACATTCCAACCATGATGGGCTGCAAGTGCACAAATGCTCCGAACAGTATTCATACGGCATGTAGGTGCAAAGGTCTCATCAAAATCAATGCCTCTTTCCTGCGCATAACCCTTTGCAACAAGCCTAGCTTTATACCTGTCAACTGTACCATCAGGTTTACGCTTCAGCTTGTATACCCACTTAGTGCCAATGGCCTTCTTGCCAGGAGGCAAGTCACATAAAGACCATGTACCATTCTTCATTATAGCATCATATTCAGATTGCATAGCAGCCATCCAATTTTCTGAATTCTATGCTTCATCAAAAGAAACAGGCTCATTCTCATCACAGAGACTAGACGCAGCCATAGCATAGCAATTTGATGCAAAGGAGGCACTATGAGAGCCTGAACGAGTACGATATGACAAAGGTGCATCTAATTTGCTGTCATGCAAAGTCTGCACCAGCCATTTTGGCATAGTTTTTGCCTGCTCAATATCAGCTCTCTCATCAACAAGTGCATCATGTAAATCTGCATCAGAAATGGAATGATCTGCATCATCATATGAAACCTGCAAAGGCTGAGAAGTTGCCTCATTAGGACCAGCACTAGACTGTCCACCTGTAAAAAGAGGCATCAAAGTATCATACATGTCTTTGGAGCTAATAGATGTCTCCTTAGTACATGAAAGCAATGGCTGAATAGCATCTTCCACAAAGACAACATCACGACTAACCAGAATGTGTTTGGTCTGTGGATGATACAGACGATAGCCTTTACTTTCAGAACTGTACCCAACAAAAATACATTTTACTACCTTATCATCCAATTTTTTGCAATGTTGTTCAGGCACTAGTGCATATGCCAGACAACCAAAAACACGCAGATGAGCAACAGATGGCTTGCGGTCATGCCAAGCCTCATATGGAGTGATAGACTGCGGCGCTTTAGTGGGACACCTGTTCAGTACATATGCTGCACACATGACAGCCTCAAGCCAGAAACTATGTGGTAAAGCCTGACTCTTGACCATGCACCTCGCCATCTCCATGAGTGACCTGTTCTTCCATTCAGCAACTCCATTCTGTTGAGGTGTATACGGCACTGTACACTGGTGTTTTATCCCACGTTTAGCCAGAAATGCATTAAAATCAGAAGACATATATTCCCCCCCTCGATCAGAACGGAGGGTGCCCATTTTACATGCTGACAGATTTTTAGCCAAAACCAAAAACTGTTTGAAGCACATGAACACTTTGGACTTTTCTTTGAGTGGATATACCCATGCATGCCTGGAAAAATCATCAATGAAAGTAACAAAGTAAAGGTAATTTCCAAAAGAAGGTGTCTGCATAGGACCACAGACATCACTATGCACAAGCTGCAATTTCTGAGTAGCCTAAACTAAACCATCTTTTGGAAAGGATGAATGCTGCATTTTGCACAAAATACAGCCTTCACAAACATGTTTTCCAGGTGCCTCAAGTTTGGGCAAAGAGGACACCATTTCTGATTTCTGCAGGCGTAGCAAACTAGCAAAAGTCAGATGACCAAAGCGTGCATGCCAAAGCTTTGCATCTGACATAGCCTGAGAATCATGATCTGCACATGCGGAATCATTCACTGATCTTTCATAGTCTATGAGCTTATACAGCCCACAACATAAAATGCCAGAAGCAATAATTACATCGCCATTTGAGAGATCATGAACTGTACACCTGTCATCAACAAATTTCACAACCAAGCCAATCTTGGCTAATGCAAAAACTGATAACAGGTTCTTTCTGATCCCTGGCATAAATAAAGCATCTGACAAAGTGAAAGAACTACCATTTGCAGTAGTCAGAATGATCTTACCAACTTCCATAATAGGATAAGAGGAGTTGTTGGCGCATGTGACAGTATTCCCTGTAGGGGCAGGCTCGAGTGAAGAGAAGAAACTGCGCTGCGAGGTAATATGTTTGGTCGCCCCACTGTGAAAGTACTGCAAACATCTGAGTCTACTGCAGACATGCAGTGCTCATGAGAAGATGGGTCAAAACTGCAAACAGTAGTAAACACCCATTCTTCTTCCTGCACAAGATTAGCAGACTCTGTTTTTGGTCTAGAGGCTTCTGCAACAACCATTCCAGCCTCTTTCTTCTTTGCGTCTTTTGCAGCCAATTTTGGACAGTTCTTTATGATATGATCATTTCCTTTACAGTACTTGCAAAACAATTTTTGCTTTTCTGATTTCTTCTCATCTTTATCTTGGTTCTTCGATTGTGCAGCATTTGCAGATTTTTGCTTACTAGTATAAGAGCTCCATTTTCCTTTGCCCTTCTGACTAGCCAGGAAAGCTTGATCTGCAACACGCATAATGGACCTGTTCTGCCTGGACTGATCTTCAAGCAACAGAACAGAGACTAACTCCTCAAATGACAAGGCATTTGGATTACCTTTCATCATCAACCGAAGAGTAGAGGCGAAACTCTTATATGAATCAGGAAGACCATTTAGAACGGTCTGCACAAGTGAGCTATCTGGTATAACCTCATCAGCAGAAATCAATTGTTCCTTTAGGTCTTTGATCTTTGTGAGAAAACTGTCCATAGAATCACCTTCATTCATGTGCTCACTCTCCAACTGTTTTCGGAGGTAAGCAACACAAGCCTCATTCCTAGCCTGGTACAAAGTGGTAAGTGTATCCCAAGCATCCTTTGTTGTTCTGCAAGAGCGAATGTGAGGAATAATAGCATGTTTGACAGACAAAGCTATCAATGCATGTGCTTGTGCATCTCTGCCATCCCAATGAGTTTGCTCTGCAGTAGGTGCAACAGAAACAACAGCACGAACAGGAATCTGTGGAATATCATCTTCGACACCATCTTCATCAGCTCCAGCACCTGTATTTGGAGTACCTGTAGTTGCAGGTGTAATCCGACATCTTTCAACACCTTGCACAATGTTCCACAGTCCTTTTGCAACCAATACATGTCGCATCATATAAGCCCATAATGGGTAGTTGGTACCATCCAACTTATCCTCAACAGCCAACATACGGAATACATCACTGCTTTCAGCCATGGCCGGTGACTAAAATACCTTGATGCAAAAAATTGACTGTATCTCAAAAAGTTGAACGGAACTGCCCAGATGAGTTTTGCTTAACATGTAGCAGACTTCGAGATGCTTATACTGGCGAACAGAAACAGGTATATACATTTGGCACAAAAAGACGAAATAGCCTGCACAAGCATTGCGATAGTGCGTCCGGAGGCCGAAACAAGCTCAAATCACGATTTCGGCACGACACAATAAAGCTCTTTTGATCTCGGAAACACCCTGAGTATGCTCACCAAAATTCGTACGATTCTGTGACTGCAAACGGAGGAGTGTCGATGGCGCCCTAGATGAAGAACGACCTGCTCTGATACCAATTGTTGGAGTTTAGACGTCTGCGGAAGCACGTGAACAACACAAGGAAGAAGAAGAAGCTATTGCCAAAGATTTGATGCATAATCAGAGTAGGGCATTTGAGAATGGATAAAGATGGATCCAAAGTTTGGATCGATAAGCATGTCAACTTGCTTAAGTCAAAAGGGTGACATATAATCATTGATCCCTAAAAGGAGAATAGTTAATGGTTTGAAGAACATCAACATGATGTTGAGGACTTAAGCAAAGATATCAACTCGTGAAGGTATGAGTTGACGATCCCAAGAAAATCCCATGGGTGAATATCATTGAAAAAGGGATCTAAAGGAGAAAAGACTTGATCTTATTTCATGTTAAATTAGCTAGAGGAATTTTTGAGAAAGCCAAGTGACCTAACTTGGTCAAATATATCCAACCCTTTATGGTTGGATAATCCAAGAGACATACATTGGTTAGAAAGATCAAACCCTTTTTTTAGTTCGATACCAAGTAAAGTTCAAAGGTCCACCTTAGTAGACCTTTGAATTGATTGATATTAGAAACCTGTTAGACGGCCGCCGAACAAAGGACAATTGTACTTAGACAGAGGTTTTTAATGTAGAAAGAACCCTTCTGAAAGTACGCGGTAAAGAAAGATTCGCGTAAAAGCCTTGTAACAAAACTCTATTTAAAGCGATCAGAGAGAGCAGCAGAGGTAGTAGGCAGAGAGCCCAGAGAGCCTCCGCTCCCCGTGTTTTTTGGAAGTTGCGAATACATTGTGAGAGTTCCCGTTTTGGGGTTACTTTACTGCTTCTACTATGTGCAACGAGTAGTGTGTCTTGGTTCCGTCCTGCCTGTGCACTTTCTCTGTGTAATCATTCGACTGTGTATGTGTGATACACTGTGTGTTACGAGTCGGTACTGCGATTGTGAGAGTCTGTTCGGTAACGAGTTAAAGAGTCCCCTGTGTTTTGGGAATTGCACGTATAAGTGTTGTGTGTGTAGAACAAGAGTAACTCTGCTCTGTTTCGTCTGCTCCATTCCCTCTCCTGTGTATGTGCTTGTGTGCGTATGTGCGTTATACGCAGTGTTACGAATTGATGCGGTGTTGCAGAGATTTCACCCGGTAATGATTAAAGTATTTCCTAAGCGTTAGTCGACAGGAATGCGTTTGTCTGATCGTTCTTCTGTGGAACACGGACGCATAAGAACTAACATGGTTCGATTGTGAGTTATGAGTTTCTGTGAATGGCTGAGCAGGTAATGTATCTATATTCAGATTAGTACCAGTAGTGTTCTGAATGCGAGTAGAATGATGATAAAGTGCGCGACAAGTTATAGTCAGTAGGTCTTGCCAATTGAATGTGGTACTCGGTAAAGTCGTAAATTGTGCAGAAGGATCTCGTGTTAAGTTACCAGCAGTACGCTTTGTGTATTGATTCTCAGTCCGGATTACTGCTCAACTGTGATAGCAGGTAGATCGTGGAGTACGGGATTCTAAGACGTTGATAGCCTTGGTTGATCAGAAACAACTACTGAGCTAAGACGCGCTGACCGAGTAACGAGTGAGTGAGAAATCGGGAAAATAGTATAGGGCCTCTGTCTAACAGACCCCTACCACTCCCAAGGACCCACGTGGCTAGAGTCAGTCTATTTTGCGGTAAGATTAACTACAGAAAGACTCGGATATATATATATTACGCCGTGTTGATTTGATAGAAAGCGATACTATTATACGTTTAACATTTGGCGCCGTCTGTGGGAAAGTGGCATCCGAATTGCCAGTTCTCGGGCCATTTCTCTGTGGGAAAGTGGCAACTATTTATCAGTACCTGCGGTAAAGAAGTATTTGATTGCGAGTCACTTACGAGACCGTGGCATTAGAACACCAGCGATCTGTAAGAAGTAAACATCCGGTGACAGTGATTCACTGACCGTAGCAACAGACCCAGATTGTTGCGACTGCTCAGATAATATCACTGGGCAATGATACATGCCGGTCACTCGATCGGGCGAAACATATCCTAAGAATCGTCAGGATGAAGCACGGAAATCACAAAAGATAGCCTCAGGAGAAGTAGGCATAACTAGATCTGACCCAGTGATCAAGAAAAGTGGAAACGATACAACCAATTCCGGTCATATTCCGGTAGAACGATCAACGCCTTCGATACATTCTGGCGCTACTTCGACCCCACCTATCGAAGATATAGCAAGTCCAGACTCTATCAAAACGCCGTTGGAACCTAGTCTAACAATATCAGATCAAGATTTAGAGATATCCACGGTCAGAAATACGTTAGGAACATTCGGCAAAAGTGGTAAAACAGGGCGTTCTGGCCCAATTTCGGTTCATTCCGGTGAGATTCCGGTGATAGAATCGCCGATCGCTGGCAAAGGTTTAGCCTTTTTCGCGGAATCATCAGCTCAACCTTCGTGTTTGGAAGAAAGATTTCGAATATTAGACATCCAGAAGGAAGGAAAGCTGTTCGAAACCAAGATCCGAAGCATCCTAAGTCGACACAGTACACCGGAAAACGCACCATCCGGTGATACAAGTCCAGATAGTTTATCCGATACAGAAGGAAACCCTGAACCCTTCACAATGAGCGGGCAACACCAACAACAACAACATCAACACCAACAGCTAGGACAGCCAAGGCCGCCGCCAACAGGAGTAACCTACACGAAATTCGGTGGATTCCCAGGAGATGACCCAGACGCCCACGTACGAACTTTCGAGATAAGTTATGCAGTTCTTAACCATCCACCCGATCAGGCGTATAAGGCCATTGTTTTTCAATCCACACTGATCAATGAAGCAGCGAGATGGCTCACGGAATACGATATCAATCATTTCGATACTTACGAGGCAGTACGAGACGCCTTCTTACAGCGTTTCAGACTAAAGAAGAATCCTGCCGAAATCTTTGAGTATTTACAGAACAACAGACAAAAGGCAAATCAGACCGTCCAGGAGTACGCTACTCTCTTCAGAACACATTTACGGCAGATACCACAGGCTCACGCTAATCTGCCTGATGATGTCATCTCTCAATGGTTTATCAATGGATTAACACCACAACTGAAGCAGATCATGATCATAAGATGTGTCGGAGCCATGACCCTGGATGCCGTCATTGCAATGGCTCTACAGCTAGAGTCCAAGGTTGGTGGATTTTCAGAAGACTTGGAATGGTTAAAAACAAACAAAAATATGGCTGAGGATATCACCAGGCAAGTATACTGCACCACATGCAAAAATTCGGGGCACACAAGTGCCAACTGTGCCCTGAATCAAGCGTTTTGCGCTATCTGTAACACTGCCGGACACACCACCGGAAACTGTATCTACAACGCTAGAATACAAGGAACAGCAACCGTCAATGCGGTCATCCAAGAACATGGCCAACCAGTAAATCACTATGTGCCTCCGCAACTGAGAAACAATCAACAACAAGGATATCGGAACTACCGAGGACAGAGAAACAACAATTATAATGCCAACCGATGGCACAACGGACCACCACCGGAAAACCCCGAGTTACCACCTCCACGCTGTCATTTCTGTGGCGAATTCGGCCACATTAGAAGGTTTTGTAAGGATGCAATAGAGTATGATCAAAGAAAGAAGGAACGCCAAAACCCAATGGCCAACATGGTAAAAATTACACCGATCGAGACGCAGACTGCTACCGTCCAGACCCGTTCCGGTAAACAACTTCAGCCGGCAGCAGAAATCTTCGAACCAGGGATACAAGAACAACGAAGGATGTACAACAAAGCTAGTCACTGGACCGCAACAGAACCACCAGTGTTCCCAGAACCCATTCCGGTGACTCAGGCTTCGTCATCAAGGGATGAAACACCACAAAAGGAAGCATCAGCAGAACCATCATCAGTAGAAACAACAGCAGACACTTCTGCGTCGGTAGAAACTCCAAATCTAAAAGAACCAGACAGTCAAGCTCAACAGACCTGGGAAATTCTGTCCAAGGCATCCATCACTCTACCTCTAGGCCAACTTCTGGCCTTAGTACCTGGAATCCGACAGCAGTTTCAGCGACAGTTCAGCCCAGTACCTTCCTGCATTCCGACAACAGCCACAGTTCAACCGGAACCTGAGGCAGCAATTGATCATGCAGTGCCCCTGATTACAGTATGGTATAAAAATCAGAAAATCACGCAAGTACTGATTGATGGAGGTTCAGGAGTAAACATTGCAACCGCAGCATTATGCAAAAAGCTAGGCTGGACCGAAATTGAACCAGTTCAATTCTTTGTTCGAATGGCAGATCAATCAAGAGTACACCCTGTAGGACTTGTGTGAAATGTACCCATCACTCTACAAGGTACGACTTTCAAGATGACTTTTGTCATACTAGATCTACCCGAATCCACTTTGGATTACAATCTTCTTTTCGGCCGACCTTGGCTAAAGCATGCGAAGGTAATACAGGATTGGTCCGCACAAGAGCTTACATTTAAGGATGCCCATCGCAAATATGTCGTAAAATTAGACGCTATACAATCTTGTGACCCTCACGCCAGACCGTACTTTGCTGAACCAGTTCACATGTTAGATGGACTATCAGATGATGAAGAAGAGCAATTTCTGAAGAGTAACGCCGATTTAATGTCTCTAGGAACTGTTGATCTACAATCCGTCATAGATAATTGGAACACATCAATATGTACAGTAGTAGCTATCACCGGAAAGTCGGTCCGGGAAGATACTTCCTCGACCCATGACGATGAATTACAACCACTGCTCAAGCCAACAGACGATACAGAGAAACCTCAACAATTTTATGTCCCAGAAGACCAGCTGATCACACACGATCTCGGAGATAGAGATCATCCACGACCAGTGAAAATAAGGCAGAACTTACCGGAACCATTTAAGGAGGATTTGATCGAACTTCTTCGCGAATTCACAGACGTCTTTGCATGGGATTACAAGGACATGAAAGGCTTAGATCCGCGCATCTATCAACACAGAGTCACGTTGAAACCAGAAGCGAAACCAACCAGACAACCCAGCTACAGAATGAACCCCCATTATGCATCACAAGTAAAAGCTGAACTTGATAGACTATTAAAAGTCGGATTCATTGTACCAGTAGAACACGCTGAATGGATCTCACCCATTGTGATCGTGCCGAAGAAAAACAAGCAGTTACGAATCTGTGTGGATTACCGGAAATTGAATGCAGCAACAGTTCCAGATCCTTTTCCAATCCCCTTTTTGGATACCATGCTGGACAGAGTCGCAGGTCATGAAATGTATTCATTTTTAGATGGATACAGCGGGTACAATCAGGTTAGAATGGCTGAAGAGGATATACCAAAAACTGCCTTCATTACCAATTGGGGTGTCTTTGCCTGCACAGTAATGTGGTTCGGATTGCGAAATGCACCAAGCACATTTCAAAGATGTATGCAGGAGATATTTTCTCCTTATCTCACTTCATTCATGCAAGTATATCTCGACGACTTCTCGATCTTTGGGAAGATGGTAGCCCATTTGTTTCACTTACGATGCTGTTTCCAGAAGTGTAGAGAATATAGACTCTGCCTTAATCCTAGCAAATCCGTGTTTGCCGTTTCGTGTGGTAAACTACTTGGGCACATCGTATCTGCTCAAGGTATTCAAGTGGACCCCGATAAGATTTCAGCGATTTTAGAAGCCCCGATACCCACAACTCCGAAGAAAGTAATGCGTTTTATGGGTCAAATACGATGGCATGGCAGACACTTACGGTGGCTTGCTCACCTAGCAGTACCTCTGAACAAGCTAATTACAAAAACTCCCCGACAGTTTGAATGGACTGAAGAATGTCAAACTACATTTGATCGACTCAAGTATCTCCTGACGCACGCTCCAATTTTACAACCACCGGACTGGGACAATCCGTTCCATGTTTTTGTTGACGCTTCAGATATTGCAATAGGCAGTATTCTGATGCAGCAGACAGACAAGTGGTTTCGCCCTGTTTATTACGCCAGTAGAAGACTTGCGCCTGCAGAAAAGAACTACTCCACCACGGAAAGAGAATGTCTAGGATTGATCTATTCAATCAAAAAGTTCAGACATTATCTACTAGGCCGGAAATTTACCTTTCATGTGGATCACGCTGCCCTTGTTTATCTAGTAAGACAGCAGCATTTAGGTGGACGATTAGCACGATGGGTGCTACTTTTACAAGAATTCGACTATGATGTCATTCACCGACCCGGAAATGCACATGCCTTAGCAGATTTCTTATCACGCCTAGATTCCGGTGAAGCTCCGGTAGGCATAGATGATACGACTCCTGCGATTTATAATGCTGAACCACTGCCCGATGAGATTGCCAACTTAGAAACACCACCTACATACTATGATCAAATTCTAACTTTCCTCACCGAAGGACGCCTTCCAGCCGAGACTGCCAAGGCAGTTCGAAGAAAAATCGCAGTTGTTAGCCGCCGATTTCGGTTAGTTGCTGGAGAACTGTATTATACAGATCATACCGGAATCCTACTTCGCTGTATTCCACCACATGAAGTTAACTCAGTTATCACTCTGGCTCACTCAATTCCTTCCGGTGGCCATTTTGCAGCAGACTTAACTCATCGGAAAATTTTACAAGGAGGACTCTGGTGGCCAACTATGTACAGAGATATCTCACAGTTTGTTAGACAATGCGATGCTTGTCAAAGAACTGGTCAGCCCTTACAACGGCATCTTTTTCCCCTGCAACCCATCTTACCATTAGAACCTTTTCAGAAATGGGGTTTAGATTTTATCGGGCCAATTACACCTCCAGCAGTATCCAGTAACAATCGATACATACTGACTTGCACAGATTACGCAACTCGATGGGCAGAAGCTTGGGCTTTGCGATCTGCTACAGCAGTTACGGTAGCAAAATGCCTGCTCACGGATGTCTTTCCACGATTTGGATTACCACTGGAAATTGTCTCAGATCAAGGTACTCATTTTGTAAACAATTTAATGAAGGCTCTCACACAGTCCTTCCAAGTCACACATAAATTTAGTTCTCCTTATTATCCACGTGCCAATGGACTAGCTGAAAGTACAAACAAAGCACTGTTAAATATCCTCCGGAAATTGATCATGGAAACACCGGAAAGGTGGGATCAACTACTACCTGCAGTATTATGGGCATACCGAACTACATATAAAGTAACCACGGGCCTGACACCTTTCAAGTTAGCTTATGGCTTAGAAGCTATCGCTCCCATGGAAATAGTCATCCCAAGCTTACGGGTAGCAATCACTCAGAAGATGCTTCCAGAATCTTCACTGACAGAACGAATGGACGCACTCAGAGCACTCGATGAGCACCGATGGCTCAGTTTTTTAACTATGCGTGAAGTTCAACTAAGACAGGCTAAGACGCACGATCGATATTTGAAGACGCCAATCTTTTCGGTAGGACAGCTTGTACTCTTCTATAATGCAAAATCGGACAGAGCAGCCGGAAAGTTCAAACTACGATGGTTCGGCCCTTTCAAGATCTCAGCACAAGTAGGTCCGGCAACTTTTTGGTTGACCACGCTGACCGAAATTCCACTTCCGAAAGTAATTAATGGATCGAAGTTGCGACCGTATTATCCCACTACCAGTACGCCTTAATTATTCGGCGACGAGCCACGTTTTTGTACAAATTTATACGTTTTGCTTTTAGCCGTCTTTTGTACAGATCTTTATGATACCAGCCGCCTCTCCCTACCGATCACTCAGTACGCACGCCAGCATGCAAACCATATCGATCCTCACCTCCACACCGTGTTCTACATATTTAAACCCCTGAGTTGCGCCAGAACCGCTATTGTGTTTTCGTGATTGTATGTGTTATCCGAGTACTCTGTGTTTTCTGTATATGTGCCTGTAACCACCATGGAGGCGCTAGCTAACTACACCGCTTTCAGTGAAGGTATCCCTGCCGACGTAGGCGAATACCTGAGATGCAGAGGGTTGGCCAACTTCGCTGAGTTGCCTTGGCACTCAGTGGAAACCCATCCCTTCTCCGCTCAGATCATTCAAGCCATTGCCCAAAGCTCCGCCACCGCACGACAGTGGGCCTTCCTTTCCCTCCCACACAGAACTGTCATCACCTTCCAAGCCTTCGCCGACGCCTACCGCCTCACCCTGCAAGGCCGCGAAAATGGCCCGAGCATCCCTGTTGCTCGTATGACCGAACTTTTTCCTCGCTCCTCATCCAACGAATACGCCATCCTATGCCGCCCAGACCCCGAGCGATCCGCCCTCCAATTCCTTGTAGCAATTCTCAACCTACAGAAGAGAACATATGGTATCTCTCGCCCTTTCTACTCCGCCTTAGAATTAGCAGCCCGCGAACCTGTAAACTTTGCCTCCTACTTCTTCCTGAGAATCCATAGAGAGTGCGTAGCTATCGTTAAACAGCTTCAAAAGGGATCCACCCCACGCTCTCGCCTTCCCCACATCATCTCCTTCCTCTTTCCCACCATTCTCGCTGCACAACCCCCACCCACAGGCCCCGCAATTAGGCACGAGGAATCAGCACAGCCGATCGAAGACACCGAAGACGAAGACGAAGAAATTAATCAACTCTTCCGCACCAAGCGCATTCGAATCAGCTCCTCGGAGAGTGAAGTCCAAGGATCCGCCGGAAAAGATCAAGAGACGAAGCCAGACGACCAAGAAGAAACGTACCACGACACCACCACACACATCGAAACCTCGACGGAGCAACCAGACCAGCAGGAGCAAGCCGAAACAGAAATACTATCCACCGAAAAAGAATCTGAGCACCACCAAGATGAACAGGAGTCCGCCACCAAAGCATTAGATCAACTGATCGACGCCATCAACCAGACAGAAACACTCGCCAAGGTAAACCCCTCAGACACCGTCCTCCCTACATCACCTCCTGCCAAACTCCTCCCCCCACCGGAACCACCCCTCCCCCCCACCGATGAACCAGCACCATCCTCCTCTTCCTCCCCTAACTACTCTCCACCCAACTCCCAGCAACTACGCTCCGATACATCCTCTCAACTACCACCGCCACCCAACGCATTCTCGGAACTTGCCGCCATGGGGCAGTTCCTCATTCAGCTATCACACCAGCTGCCCGCACAATTTACAGCCGCTACAAACAGCCTGAAGGCTGAATACCAGCACAAAGTAGACACCATAGAAGCCGACATCACCCCCCTCCAGGAAGAGATCGTCGCCGTAAAGGCAGAGAATCATCACCTGCAGACACTGCTAGCCGAACTCCAAGCACGGTTTTCAACAGAGCAGACCTTACTACAACAACGAGATGCAGCCCTGGAACAGCTCGCTGCCAAAGACCTGATCATCCAAGATGCCAATGAAGAAATTCAAAACCTAAAGACCGCCCTTCAGGAACAAGAAGACATCAACGCCTCTCTCGAAGATTTGGTCGCAGACTCGAAGACCCAATTACAAGAAGCCACCCAGAAGCTGCAGGAGCAACAGAAAGAAGCTGCCGAAGTTCGAGAACGATTACGGCGAGCCGAAGAATGCGCCGACGCGGTCAACAGCATTCTCAAAAAACAATTAATAAAGGAAGGCCAATACCAGAAAGACATCGCCAATACCCGCAGAGAACGAGACGCATTAAAGAAAACGCTGGATTTCCAAACCCAACAATTCGAACGTCACGATAACCAAATACGCAACCAGAAGGAGTGTATCCACGAGCTGCAGAACAAATTAACCGAAATTACGACCGCCCGAGATGCAGCGCTCGCCAACGACTTCTATCTACAGGAGGTTTTTCTTCAAACCCAAGCCGACATTTTGTTACATCAAGCCATAGCCCTCAGTGCAGTTAGAACCGACGCACAATTATTAGAACCCACCACCTTAGTCCAGATGTTAGAAACCCTTAAAAAGAAAATTACCCGAACATTTAGACTTGCCAGAAGTATGTATTTAGAAGGTATAGTATCCGAACCGTAGGAACTTGCGGATACGAGTCCCGAGGACCCGATAATACTAAGACCGAAAGTTAGTATTAGAAGTCACGATTTTTTGTGCATAATACTTTCACACATGTAAAAGACGTCCCAAGTCCAGCACCAGTCTCCAGAATGATGATTCTTGATTCGAGAATCTCGGTAAGCAACCTCAAATGTCATATCAGAATGGAATACCATCATTCTAGCGACTGGCAGCTTAAGGTCTCGCACTTATAAATACGAATACCCGGGAACGCACACTTACACCAAACGGTGTGAAGACTACAACCGATACTACATCACAGTGGCTTCGATCGAGCTGGCAAGACACTAGGCGTACGCTGTGTGACTTAGTATGGAACAAGACTGAAAGACAACGCTCTTCATGGTGGCCGGAAAGGGTGATGAAGCAAGGTAGCGTCCCGAATGGTGCCGATACAGACGAAAGCACGACAGGGAGTGATGAAGTGCGCATACAACTGCGGGGAAGAATTAATCATTCCCAGCGACTCGGGAGAAGTCATCATAGCTAGCGATTCGGAAGACGATAGGCGAAACGAACAGGATAATGACAAGGATTTGATGGAGAATATCAAAAAACTTCGACAACATCACCAGAGGATGGGACTCCTACAGTTTGCTAAGTCACCCTGGGGACAGTGGACCTGTTCCGCCACTAGAACAAGTGCGATCAGAAAGGATTGGGGAACTAATTCCGGGCACGGACCGACAGACAATAGAAATGGATATTTCAGCCAGGTGGTGATAGGATACTGTATGGCTACATGACTTCTGCAGAAGACATGGATTCAACAGCACAGAGGGTACTTTGATTCCATACACGAAGCGCTTAAAGCACAAGATCAAGAAAGAGGGCCCAGGTAACAACGAAATCAAGAGTAGATTCTTATTATATGTACAAATCGACATGTTTTTCAGCAGGGCTTAGATGTTCAGAAAACTATTTAAAGGAAGAGCTGCGAGTATCTAAAGTTTTGAGTCCTTGAGGCAACTAGACCAGCCATACGAGTTTGAAGAAATTATGGAGAAAGAGACGACCTACCACGTACAGCGACATATTCGGGACTGGAAGATAGTTGCAGAAACACCCGCAGGATATGGACATTATGAATGATTAACCAGAATCTTTCTGGTGGACAGCCCAGGCAGATATGCCCTTGGACGAGCCGCGGGCGCAAGTGCGTTCAAAAATTCGATGATTCGCGGAATTCTGCAATTCACACTACGTATCGCATCTCGCTGCGTTCTTCATCGTTGCAAGAGCCAAGATATCCGTTGCTGAGAGTCGTATTGCACTTGCGGGTTCGAGTCCACCGTGCGTGCCAGTGTTAGACGGCCGCCGAACAAAGGACAATTGTACTTAGACAGAGGTTTTTAATGTAGAAAGAACCCTTCTGAAAGTACGCGGTAAAGAAAGATTCGCGTAAAAGCCTTGTAACAAAACTCTATTTAAAGCGATCAGAGAGAGCAGCAGAGGTAGTAGGCAGAGAGCCCAGAGAGCCTCCGCTCCCCGTGTTTTTTGGAAGTTGCGAATACATTGTGAGAGTTCCCGTTTTGGGGTTACTTTACTGCTTCTACTATGTGCAACGAGTAGTGTGTCTTGGTTCCGTCCTGCCTGTGCACTTTCTCTGTGTAATCATTCGACTGTGTATGTGTGATACACTGTGTGTTACGAGTCGGTACTGCGATTGTGAGAGTCTGTTCGGTAACGAGTTAAAGAGTCCCCTGTGTTTTGGGAATTGCACGTATAAGTGTTGTGTGTGTAGAACAAGAGTAACTCTGCTCTGTTTCGTCTGCTCCATTCCCTCTCCTGTGTATGTGCTTGTGTGCGTATGTGCGTTATACGCAGTGTTACGAATTGATGCGGTGTTGCAGAGATTTCACCCGGTAATGATTAAAGTATTTCCTAAGCGTTAGTCGATAGGAATGCGTTTGTCTGATCGTTCTTCTGTGGAACACGGACGCATAAGAACTAACATGGTTCGATTGTGAGTTATGAGTTTCTGTGAATGGCTGAGCAGGTAATGTATCTATATTCAGATTAGTACCAGTAGTGTTCTGAATGCGAGTAGAATGATGATAAAGTGCGCGACAAGTTATAGTCAGTAGGTCTTGCCAATTGAATGTGGTACTCGGTAAAGTCGTAAATTGTGCAGAAGGATCTCGTGTTAAGTTACCAGCAGTACGCTTTGTGTATTGATTCTCAGTCCGGATTACTGCTCAACTGTGATAGCAGGTAGATCGTGGAGTACGGGATTCTAAGACGTTGATAGCCTTGGTTGATCAGAAACAACTACTGAGCTAAGACGCGCTGACCGAGTAACGAGTGAGTGAGAAATCGGGAAAATAGTATAGGGCCTCTGTCTAACAGACCCCTACCACTCCCAAGGACCCACGTGGCTAGAGTCAGTCTATTTTGCGGTAAGATTAACTACAGAAAGACTCGGATATATATATATTACGCCGTGTTGATTTGATAGAAAGCGATACTATTATACGTTTAACAAACCTTAGTCTTTGCTCTCATGAAAATGATGCCAAGGAGTTCCAAGATGGAATTCATGATCATGGTATATGATAAGAGAGCATTGAAAAGATAAGGGCAAAGAAAGTGGAAACACTGAGGATATGGTTCTACGGATTGGAGAAAGAACTCACTCGTATAATAGCCTTGAATGAAAGAATGATCTATAAAAGATCTTCTTTTTGAATCTTTGGTGAGAAAGTGATTCAAGAATGTTCCTAGCAAGATCTGAGATATGATGCCTAGAAACATGTATCTTTCTTGCAAGTCCTTGGAACTAAAGCTGCAAAACTTGAATCATCTCAACCCCATCTAATAGAAAATCTAGAGGGTATCTTGATGACTTGATGAAGTATTTTTCATCAATTTTGAGGATTTGAAGAAATCGGTTTTGTTTCTCTTTGCAGAGCTTTGATGACCTTTCAGGTTAGTATACATAAATACCTAAACCATCGTTGGTTCAAGATAGTTAGTACTGATGCTCATTAGAAGAACAAGCTAACCTAAGATAAACAAGTGGGGTAGAGACCTAGAAGAATGGTCTACCAAATAATTCCAATTCCTAAAGTCATCTTTGGATCTAAGTCTTGAATATTAAAACTTCCAAAAGGATTAAACTCTATTCTAAGATTTAATCCAAGGAAAATCAAACATGATCAAGATAGGGATCCACTTGTAGACATGAACTTGTAGATTGGGTATATTATCATTCGGAATACTTGAGCCTTAGGGTATGGTATTTAACCCTTAGGGAGGCCTCTCAAGCCTTGAGACTTGTATGTACAAGCTTGGGAGAAGTCCTTTTAAGAATCCATGTGAAGGCCATGAGATTCCATGTGATTTCCAAGGTTAGAAGGCCTTGGATTAGAATCCATGTGGAGAGGACACTTGGCAAGCTCTCCTCATATTTCCTCCTTGAGGTATATATATGGGTGGAGTTGGATGGGTGGATACGTGCTCTCTCTTTCCATACTGGTTTAGACTAGTTGATTTTATACTCTTGAGTGATAACTCAGTTTCTAGGAAGTTGTTATCATAACAATAGCTATATGAACTCAGAATTGCCTTGTTTGAATTGCCTTGGATATAGGAAACTCGAAGCCTGAAATCAAAAAGTTGTCATCCTACAAGGTTATTTTCCGTATGATCATAATGAGTCACATGTTCACAACATGATAAGTTTCCTTTCCTGCTTATGTTTCCTCAAGAAGAATATTAGATTTTAGAGAGAACCTTTCTTTTTTTTCTTTGACAAGACAAGAAAAGAAATGTGTATGAATGCTCGAGTATACAATTGTTGTACAAGTCGCACAAGTGGCAAGATCCCATAGAGAAGTGTCCAAAGGGCCAAGAAATCCTAGAGCTTCCTAAGCTCCATAAAACATACTAGGAATTACAATAGAAATCAGTACAACCTATGGTACACGTAAAATTCATGTTAAATTTGACAATTGAATAAAAAGAGAAGAGGCTATCACTTGAATAGTGATGCTCTATATAAGGATGAGTATCGCCTCATTGAGCTTCACCTCCTTAATTGTCAATCCAGGAAGATGTAAGGATGATATGAGGATCATGAATGAGTGATGTGCACAAGGTGATGGTGAGAAGCAAAATAGTGCACACATAGATACATGGAAAAGACAATAGGAGAGAAATGGAAGGAGAAATACTTGTATTTATCAAAACTCTTACAATTCTCAGTTCACTTACAAGATAACTCAAATAATCCACTAGCTAGCCTAAAAAATGAGCACTCTATCTCTTTTTATAGTTTTTGAGGTGACGAACCTGAAGAAGCAATCTTAATCAAAGACCGTAACTCACTAGACTCATGGCAAAACCAACTTAGTGTTAGGGTTGTTATAGGTTTATGTCACAGTCCTAGAGTGGCACATGAAAGATTGACACATTAAATTTTGAGACAAGGGATAAAAAATAATAGGGAAAATAGAGGCCTTTTTGTCAAGCATATCAAGTACCTACCCAATAGCTACTTCCTTTTTTTTAGGATTCTAATAGTTCTCTAAGGTTATTAAAGAAGGGAAATGGATGATTAGACACACCCGTGTCACTTTTTTAAAATGGCATGAAGGACTCAACCCTAAGGGTTCCAAACCCACCAAAGTCCGATGTTGGATTGAATTCCCTAACCTCAAATATTGAGTATTATCCTTGGTTGGATGGCCTATGTGGTATCTTGTGAAGAGTGCTAACACAAAAACCTAGGGGTAACATTAACTCTAAATGGGATCTGCAAGTTATTGTTGAAATAGATATTTCCAAGCCAATAAGAACTAGTGTGAAGATTAAGGACTATGATGGCCGATCATTGCATGTTCAAAAAGCATCCTATCGAAATTTACCAAATGCGTGCTTCAATCGCTACAAACAAGGGTGCTAAATCAAGGATTGCCCCTTGTTTAGTCAAAAGGTTGAACCTCATAGCAAAACCAATCATAATAGTCAAATTGAACCTAACAATTATAGGAATAGCCCCTCAGCTACACCTATTAAAAAGCCCATCCCAAAAACAAAAAAAGAAACTTCATAATGGAACAATGCTTATGTGGTGCTGTTAGAGGAAGTTTTCAATCCCATTGATGGGGAAATCATAACTCAAGAAGTTTATGACAATAAAGAAAATTCTATGCCTAATGTTTTTGAGTCTTCTTAGCAAGAAGTCACCAAAGAGAATTCTATTGTTGAGGATACAATTTATGGCTAGATAGAGGTTGTTAACAGAAAGAAACATCTAAATAACTGAGATGCTACCAAATTTGGTAAGGCTTTTGCTCCTATGACTCCTTCAAAACAAATTGCTAATCTTGTTGTCTCGTTCCAAGAAGAGATTAACAGGTATGATAAATCATAACTCAATGTGTATCACCAAAAGGACTCATGTAATGAAGATGTCCACATGGAGTGCAATATTGGCAACCCCAACTCTAAGAAGAAAAATATAAAGCCCAAAAGAAAGGAGACAATTCCAACATCTTTCTCCATGAATAAGGAGTCTAAAAACTTTAAGAAATGATATTCTTTTTGTTTAAAGGTTCTCTCTGTTTTTAGATCTTATCATGAATTCTATCAATATTCTTTCTCTAAATATTAAAGGGTTGTCAGAGCGAGTTAGAGGTAAGTGTGCTGGTAAGTGGATGTTTGATATTTCTTCTTGTCCTAATGTCATCTATATGTAGGATCTCAAATCTAATAAAGAAAACTTGATCATTAACCTTAATCATATTTCTAACTGACATAAGTGGTATTTTACCAACCATCAATAAGGTAAAGTTGGTGCAACAATTGACATTGCCCACTCCGTAAGCCATCTTGTGGCTAGCCATGTGACGAGTCCTTTGCATCAATGGACTGCCATTGTTGTTAATGAACCATGTGCTTATAATTTTGTTAGTATTTACACCTCTAACAATTCTTCTTAACGTACCTATGGTTGGGAGGAGCTTCTTGCTCTTAGTGGCCTGCTTTTCTTGATGAGGGACTTCATCTCCCTCAATTATATACTAGATTGTTGGAGTTTGAGGTCTACAAAAGCACGCAAACTACACAAGGAGGAAGAAAACGAAGCTTGGAGCACAACACACAATACTGAATGCACAAAGATGCATGACTCGTTAGGGTTATAGGCGTATATACAACCGAGGGGAAAAAACCTCCTAAAGAGGGAAAAAAGTGCCTCTACAATCCTGGAGTGTTCACACACATCACTACCTAAATATATCAACAAATCCCCCCTAAGAGGATGCAGTGAAGGAGCCGTTGGTGGAAAGTGCCGAAATTCTATTGGCAGTCATCGCACGTAAGTGAGAGAGAGATCAAGATCGAAAGTTAGAGAGAGAGAGAGAGAGAAAGAGAGAGTATGTTAGAGAGAGAGAAAGAGAGTGAGAGAGACAGAAAGAGAGAGTACATTAGAGAGAGAGAGAAAGAGAAGTAATTAACTTAATTTGTTCTCTATTTAAAAAATTTTATAATTTAAAAGTGAATGCATGTTTAAATGCATGTGACTAAGTGCATATGGGCTTATGTATGTGTTGTGTTATTGTTTTTTATATGCTTGAGTGCATGAATATACAGGCATACAAATGAGTTATAGCATATGATTCTAGTACATGGAAGTGTATGCATGGCCATGCAAGTGTATGATTATGCATATTAGAGATATGTATTTTCATAATTGAAGATGCGTATTAGAATATAAGTTAGCATGAATATTATATTTATGATGCATATGTTTGGGGTTAGCTTAAGTCTAATTTTTCAAGTGTGTGTTAGATGTATGTTAGTATATATGAAGAAGTGTATTTGTATATGGATAAAAACATGAGTTAGAAGGTATTGATGTGTGTGTGTGTGTTAGCATAGGTAAGAATGTGAATTAAAAAGCATGTGTAAAAGTGTGAATTAAATATGCATACATGTGGAATGTTAGTTTACATAAAAGAGTGTATGAGCATATGTTAGATGAATACACAAATGAGCATACTAATGCATATGTTAGTGTGTGTGCCTGTACATAAGAGTTAATGATATGGTTAGTGCATGTGTATGTTATATTATGTTTTGTAAGTTTTATTTATGTTTCTTAATGATTTCTTGTAACTTTACTTATTTTCTTAGTGATTGTTTTCTGACAAACATTGATGAAGTAAAGAGCAATCAGAGTACAGTGAACCAAGATTGAAAGATTGAAGAACTTCTATTCAACTTATAGCTTTCTTTTAGTCATTTGTATTAGCCATATTATCTTATATTTCTATTAGAGAAATTCATTTTTTAGCTTTAGCAAAGCTCATTTGTCAGAAATAGTTATCGCATTGATATTTATTCACTATAATCATATTTTATTTATTATTTTTGATGTCTTTTGCGTTTTCTGATGAGTCCAAAAGAAATGAAACTAGGAACATATCTGAAAAAAGTACTTTTGAAGAAAACACTATAGAAGAAATAACTAAAGATAGGATTACTGAAGAGACATTAATTTCTCCTTCATATAACCTTTGCTTAACTAAATTTATAAGTCTATTTTCCATAGTACCACCGGAATTCCCTGAATATCAAACTAATGAGAATTTTTTGCCACCTTTAAATAGACCTGATCACCCTACAACTGAAAATAAAGTAGAAGAAACTATTAAAGAATTTTTATCTGAAGAGTCATTAGTTTTACAATCTTACCAAGATGCTGTTGCTAAATATAGAGCTGTGCATTCTTACGGTCCATAGTTGCATAAACTATTAAAGATTTGGTTTCTAAATTGACTTTAGTTTACATTAAAATAGGTAATTAAAATTGATTGTTTCATAAAAAATTCCTTTTCTTCAAGTACCTGAGTCAGCCCCAGACACCTAGCGTGTGCCGATCGATCTGGCGGATGACCTGATCCATCATCTGAGCATCTCCATGACCCGACATTGGTGAGCCTGACGTGAACCAAAGGCTTGCGACTCAGTCAGATATTTCCAGTTTCATTGCATATGCATATTTTTTATTCAACAATTGTTGCAGGAGCGTCTTCATCCTTGGGAGCTGAGGCTATCTCCTGAAACCTTGCAATGTTTTCAGTGTTGAGGGCTGATTTGTTGATCTGAGTGTCTCCACGAAGATTGGGAAGTAGGTGATCCTCCTCACGTCACCCCTCTCATCGAACATTGAAGAATGGAACATTTACACTTATAGCGAAAGATGTATTTAGAATTTGATTAACTAACAATAAATGTATCAAAAATCACATAAGCACTTCTTTGAACCTCTTCCTCAAGCAATTTTAGGTATTCATATTTTACTTTACATTTATTTTATAAGTGAATAATGTGTAAAAAGGGATTAATCACTACAAGAAAAAGGGGGGCATAGCGACACCCCCGAATTGGAAAAAAAACGGGTACTATCGCTTATGCGATGCAATCGTCGCATAAGCGATGGTAGAAATTTCGATTTTTTTTTCCCGACCTTCGTCGCATAAGCGATGTTAGCGTCGCTTATGCAATGCTAATTCAGAGCATCGCTAATCTCATCACTGCTTAGCGACGAAATTAGCGATGTTGGCAAACTGCAAAGCGTCGCATATGCGACGCTCTGGAATGTAAAAAAAAAAATTGATTTCTCCCGACACATTTGTGTCGGGATTTGGACGCGAGCAAGAAGAGAGAGAGAGAGAGAGAGAGAGAGAGAGAGAGAGAGAGAGAGAGAGAGAGAGAGAGAGAGAGAGAGAGAGAGAGAGAGAGAGAGAGAGAGAGAGAGAGAGAGAGAGACGCATCTACCAACAACAAGCTATGCGCACACACACACACTTACACACACATACATATGTACACACACATATACACACATAGACACACACACACACACACATAGACACACACACACACATACACACAAATACACACACATATACACACATACACAAATAATGTTGCATACACACATGCACACATAATGCATACACATGCACACACATATACACGTACATATACACACATAGACAGACACATAGACAGACACATACACACACACATACACACACACACATACACACACACATACACACACATATATGCATACACACACACATAGAGAGAGACATGCACACACATACACATACATGCATACATAATGCATATGCATATGCGTACATCCATACATACTTACATGCATACACACACATATGCATACATAATGCATATGCATATGCGTACATACATACATACTTACATGCATACACACACATATGCATGCATAATTCACATGCATACATACACATACATAATGCATATGCATACATAATGCATATGCATACATAATGCACATGCATACATACACATACATAATGCATACACACACATATGCATACATAATGCATACACACACATACACACACATATGCATACATACACACATAGACACATACACACACATACACACGTAGACACACATATACACACACACATCCAAACATACACACTCATAGACACACATAATGATGCATTCACACACATACACAACATACACACATAGAAACACATATACACACACATCCAAACATACACACTCATAGACCCACATTCATACACACACACATCCAAACATACACACTCATAGACACACACACATACGCATAGACGCGCACACGCATACACACACACATATACACACACATACACACATAGACACATACACACATAATGATGCATTCACACACATACACATGCATACACACATAGACACACATACACACACACACACATACACACATACACACATACACACATACACACACATATATGCATACACACACACATAGAGAGACATACACACACATATACATATATGCATACATAATGCATATGCATACATACACATACATAATGCATACACACACATATGCATACATAATGCATACACACACATCCACAAACCTATGCATACATACATGCATACACATACACACATAGACACATACACACATAGACACATACACACATAGACACATACACACACATAGACACATACACACACATAAACACATACACACTCATAGACGCGTAGCGACACATACACATAGACACACACACATACACACATATACACAAACACATACACACATAGACACATACACACATAATGATGCATACACACACATACACATGCATACACATACATATGCATACATATGCATACATACATGCATACACATACACACAGACACATACACACACATAGACGCATACACACATAAACACATACACACTCATAGATACACACACATACACATAGACACACACACACATACACACACATATACACACACATGCATACATAGACACATACACACATACACATGCATACATACACATACACATGCATACACACATACAGACACATATACACACACATACACATACACACACATATATGCATACACACACACATAGAGAGAGACATACACACATAAACACATACATGCATACATATGCATACATAATGCATATGCATATGCATACAATGTACATACATACTTACATGCATACATAATGCACATGCATAGATACATACACACACAGACACATACACACATAGACACATACACACACATAAACACATACATACTCATAGATACACACACATACACATAGACACACACACATACACACACATATCACACAAATACACACATAATGATGCATACACACACATACACATGCATACACACATACAGACACATGTACACACACATTCACACACATATATGCATACACACACATAGAGAGACATACACACACATACACATACATGCATACATATTGCATATGCATATGCATACATACATACTTACATGCATACATAATGCACATGCTTACATACACATACATAATGCATACACACACATATGCATACATAATGCATACACACACATACACACATATGCATACATATTGCATCTGCATATGCATACATATTGCATATGCATATGCATACATACATACTTATATGCATACATAATGCACATGCTTACATACACATACATAATGCATACACACACATATGCATACATAATGCATACACACACATACACACATATGCATACATACATGCACACACATACACACATAGACACATACACACACATAGACACATACACACACATAAACACATACACACTCATAGACACATATCAACACATACACATAGACACATACACATACACACACACATATACACACACACACAAACATACACACATAGACACATACACACATAATGATGCATACACACACATACATATGCATACATACATGCATACACATACACACACATAGATACATACATACACATAAACACATACACACTCATAGACACACACACATACACATAGACACACACACATATACACACACACATACACACATAGACACATACACACATAATGATGCATACACACATACTGCACATGCATACATAGACACACATAATGATGCATACACACATACATATGCATACACACACATATGCATATATACATGCATACATGCATACACATACACACATAGACACATACACACACATAGATACATACATATACATAAACACATACACACTCATAGACACACACACATACACATAGACAACACACACATATACATATACACATACACACATAGACACATACACACATAATGATGCATACACACACATACACATGCATACACACACATATGCATACATACATGCATACACATACACACATAGACACATACACACACATAGATACATACATACACATAAACACATACACACTCATAGACACACACACATGCACATAGACACACACACATACACATAGACATAGACACACACACATACACATAGACACACACGCATATGCATAGAGAATGTATACGCACACATACACATGCATACACACATACAAACACATATACACACACACATACACACATACACACATATATGCATACATACACACATATATGCATACACACACATAGAGAGACATACTCACACATACACATACATGCATATATATACATACATAATGCATATGCATATGCATACATACATACATACATACATACATGCATACATACACACACATATACACATACATACACACACATATACACACACATACACACACATACACACATAGACACATATACACATAATGATGCATACACACACATACACATGCATACACACATACACACACACATACATGCACATACATACACACACACATGCATACATACACATACTTAATGCATACACACTTACATATGTACACATATATATATTGATTTCTAACCATTTTGTTTTATATGTTAGGTATTATGGATCCCAGTAGAGAGAGAAAGGTGAAACTCACTCTCATAAAAAGTCTTATGAGAGCAAGAGTTCCGTCTGATACTCTAGGGGCCATAATGTGTGATTACTCAGAGATGTCTGATGAGGAGCTGGATTATAGCGATCCAGATGCTTACCCAACGATCAGACGAGGGCTCTTCTGCGGCTCCACATGCAAGAAGAGAGCTATCTGCTCATAGGTATATTATTTTTTTTTCATAAACTTTTTTAATGATATTATAACACATATTTTTATTTATTTCTATCTATCTTTTTCAGGACACCTATACCACCTCCAAATCATGATAGCAAAGCAGAGTTGCCTATGAGGACATGCATAGGCACTTTAGGACTAGAGTGTGACATAGAGCCACAGGGGAACATTGTGTACATAGGGAATGGATTGGAGTTCAAGAGAAGAATGCGGGCACTATGCGACTCTTACGTGCGCTTTGTCCACTTACCGTGGAAGTAAGTAAAAGTTTTACATATAAATTGAAATAAATATCTTATGTATGAGAGGGATAAAAAATACGTACTTAGTTCACTTGAGACAGAGTTTGGGACATGATGGTCGCTTAAGTGGTGTCTAAAAGAGATGCGGACACTTATGGCTCATCGTCGCGATAATGCACGGTATGCACTGCTTTTATGTATATATATGTGGATATGAGTATGTGTGTTTATGCATGTATGTATGTATATGAGAGAGAGAGAGACTAGTGGTATAAATACACGCATACACACACATATACATCATACATGCACATTTACACACATATACATATACATGCACATTTATACATACACACACATACATGCACATTTTTACACACACATACACATGCAATGTTACACACATATAATGAATACACATAGACACATGCACATACTCACATACACGTACTCATACCCACATACACATACACATGCATAATCATATGTACACACACATAGACTCATATAATCATATTTACATGCATATATACATATACACATGCATATATACACACAAAACACATGCATATGCACATATAGATATGCATACATACACAACACATGCATACGCATAAATAAATAAATAAATAAATAAATCCTATTTCAAAATCCTAAATTAAAAACACTAATTCGATATTAGGGTTTTAAAATCCCTAATTTAAAAACTCTAATTCAACCTTTTAGCCATATGTTTGAAGTATATGTACACCTCCGACATCTTACTAGAGAGATGTCTCTCCTCCCAACCTTATGCCTCTATATATAGCTACTCGAATCAACAAGGATCATAATATATGTAAAGATATATACACATCATGTAGATAGGAAACATAAATATAAAATGGAGTAGATATATTATGCATCACACATACATGCCTAAATGCACACATAAATATATATATATATATATATATACATACTAGCATATTTACATGTACACATTTACACAGACATATATACATATATACATGTACACATCACATATACATGCCTACATGCACACATAAACATATATATACATGCATACATATTTACATGTACATATTTACACATACACACATATACATATATACATGTACACAATTATAAACACTTGCATATATTACATGAATATTTTACATAAATGCATATGAATATATACACATATGCATATTTAACACATGTATACATATATCACACACATGCAAACACATACATATACATGAAATACATATATATGCATACTAACATATGTATACATATAATACACATGTATACACACACATATGCATACATACATGATAAAAATTTGCTCCTCGAAGATAAAGCTACATATAAAATAATTAGGCATACCCCCGAGCTTCATGTTCTAACTTAGAAGAACATGATTTCATCTCTCTAGTAGGATTCATCATTATTCAAGTTAATAAAAAAATCTATTATCTGATATCCATTCAGAAGCTTCAAGTTATTGATCGATAACTAGAGTAGAATTTACTATCTAATCTACTCATATGTTTTCATTATTGCCATCATTTTGGTAAGACATCAATATAGTCTCATCTTCATTATCCTTATTGATTTCATTTATTTCTTCTATTGTTAAATCTATGTTCTCATGAATCACATCATCTATTGATGGATTAATATCTATTTCTAGTAATTCTTCTTCCTCATCAGTAAAATCAGCATGTAGAGAATTATCCTCTTCATCAAAAAGATTAGTATCATTATCACGTATAATGATTCTAATTTCTATTTCAGATGTTGATGTATCAGTATCTGATGCTGAATCATCAAGAGGACTTTCTTCGATCTCTCTAACAATAAACTGTTCAAACAATGACCTACCTCTAGGTTGCACATGAATGACTTGCCACCAAGGATGAGCATCTAGGTTTTTATAAAAAAATGCTTGTTCAATATGCCTAGGAAGAATATATGGTTCTTTAGTAGATTGCATTACCTTGGAAGAATCAATTGCCCAAAACCCAGATAATTCCTTTCTTAATGTGGAATTACTACCTTTATACTCCGCTCGAAACCAGTCAACCTTCAAAATGACCTATCAAAATATATAACAACAAAAACCCATTATTAGGTGCTAAAAAAAATAACTAACTCTAAAAAATATATATAAACTATTTTCTACCTGTTTGAATGTACGAAATGAAATTTCGTAGATACCAACAATAGTTCCTACGTAACCGAGTTGGCTATCTATAAGGTTCGTGTCTTTTGAGCTAGCACGTGATAGTTGCTTGAAAGAAGCAACAATACTAGAATCCTCTGTTTTACGTAAAGAATCAATGGCTTTGATTCTAATATGCTGTCCAAAAGCCCACATATTAGTGAACATTCGAGCCTGCAAAATAAATTCAATTAGTAAATAGAATTTAACATACATATATGAAAAAATAAAATATTATTTTAATAAAATTACCTTTCGTTCACAACCTATCATTAACTCTCTTTGCTCATCTGAGATTTCTTCATTATTTGCATTGGCGCGTTGCAAACGACTATATAGCCAATCTGTGAAAGAAGGTATATCTGTAATCTCATTATTATCGAGATTACGTCTAGATCTTTTGTTTTTTCACCTTTTACTTCGGAGATTTTGAAGTTCCTCATACTCGCTAAGGAATGCTTGCATGCATTCGCTGTTATATGCTACAAAAGAAGAAACATCATTTTTTTCTTGAAATGTAAATAAGAATGGAACCCCCTTACTTGATAATACCTCATCTGTTATTTATGAAGAAGACTCATTGGTCCATGCACGTGGAGCTTCTTCATGAACTCTTTCAAGGTACTCACTAACGTAATACATGCACTCTTCAAGCATCCAACCCTTTGCCATGGATCCTTCTGGTTTTGCTCTTTGTCGCACATAACCTTTTAGTATTCCCATAAATCGCTCGACCCAAAACATCCATCGAGTGTTGACAACACCTGCAATCTCTATCTCATCTACAAGATGGACTAATAAATGAACCTGAATATCAAAAAATGAAGTAGGAAGTTCTTTTTCCATCAAACATAGTAGCTCTTTGCATTCACGTTTTTTTTGTGGGATCGAGTTTTTATCGATCTCTTTGGATGTAATCCACCTATACATATCATAGAAACATATATAAAGAAGTTAATTAAAAAATAAAAGATATCCAATATTCATACATATTAAATATAAATGTATCATAATTACCTTATAAGTGATCCAAGACGATAGATCACATCTCGTACTCCTTTCGTTGTACATCCATCGATAACCAAAGGTAAAATATGTTTCAAAAAGTTATGCCAGTCATGGGTCTTTAACCCAGATAAACTCTTGTCATCCACAGTAAACATGTTTTGAAACGATGCTCCATATCCTGTAGGAGTCTTAATCAATTGAATTCTATTGTTGATAGTCTGTATCTCTTTTGTTGTAAGTACCCAAGGAGCAGATGCATAAGTCGTTTCTTGTCGATGTCTATAAAAAACTGGCCATAACTTTGGTTTCGATTTTTGATCTTTCAAATCATTCCTTGATGCTGTGGTATCTTTTATAACTAATATTTTTGAATATATGCATAGGATCAAGAAGATGAAATACTTTTAACTCTTTCCAATACTCCAAAGAATACCATATTGATATGTTCTCTACGAGTGCCAATTTTCCTTTACCTCTGTTCACATACTCATTATCTGAATCATCACTGAAGATTTCTGCTTCTGGATCTATCAGAGGTCCATCTGTCCATTTTTTATACCAATCCATAGGCGTCATAGGTTTTGGATACTGACCTGTTTCAAGCTTTCCATTAAAATGTATCGCTTCTCTTTTAGATCTTAATGGATGATCATCAGGCAAGAATCGT
This sequence comes from Ceratopteris richardii, assembly GCA_020310875.1. Classification (NCBI taxonomy): domain Eukaryota; kingdom Viridiplantae; phylum Streptophyta; class Polypodiopsida; order Polypodiales; family Pteridaceae; genus Ceratopteris; species Ceratopteris richardii. The sequence goes on along the minus strand of CM035410.1, from coordinate 159,005,762 downwards.
CGATGTCAAAGATAAATATTTTTGTTGAGACTCTTACTATAGATTGATCTCAACCAATCACCACAATATGGACAAGCTTTATAACCCTTAGTAGATATTCTTGCATCATGGAAAATGATAAAAATATAATTAGATTAAATCATATTTATTTACATGTATATTGAATAAAAAAATTACATCAATACCTGAACAAACACCATATCTAGGAAAATCCTAAATAGTCCAAGCCACAATACCACGAAGCGTAATATGTCTTTCATTGATGCTTTTCGATACATCAATGACATTAATACCTCTCCATAACTCTTGAAGATCGTCAATGAGAGGAATAAGATATACATTCATATCTTTAACTTGTCTTTTGCCTGGGATTAAAAGTGAAAGCATTAAATGTTCCTTTTTAATGCTAAGATATGGCAGAAGATTGTTTATCACTACCACTGACCATGTTGACCATTTACTGGATTTCATGGAGAATGGATTAACCTCGTCTAATGCAACTCCTAACTTTAGATTCTGTGGATTTTGTGCAAATTGAGGCAATGTAGAATCAATATGCTGAAAAGCAACACTATCATGAGGAATTCTGATTATTCCATCAGTACTTTTGTGATCATGTCCCCAAGTCAAAAGCTTTGATAATTCGGGGCTTTGAAACATATGTCTAATCCGTGGAGCCAATGGAAAATGTCTCAATACCTTTTTTGGGATTTTACCTTCTTCACCCTTATATCAAGGAGATTGACATTTGGGACATGTCAAAGAGTCTGTATATTCACCTCTATATAAAATACAATCGTTAGGACATGCATGTATACATTGATAATCTATAACAAGATTGTTGATTATCTTCTTCATTTCATCATGTGAGGTAGGAAGAATATTGTGACTTGGTAAAAACTTTTCAGATAATAACCTGTAAGTTTATCAAAAAAAGATATATTAAAAAAGGTAAATAAATAAATATACATATATACATGTAGGTTTTTATTCTTACTTTAGATAAGGTAAGAACAAGAACTTGAATTGAATGGACACTTTTTGTTTGCGCATCTTTTAAAACTATTAATGCATCTTTCAAAATATTCACGCAAAATTTGATTGTTTTGGATGGCAGGATACGATTGGTTGTTTTGGAGGATATGAAGTATGTACATTCATTGAATGATTTGTCGATTCACACATATGTTCAGTTTGAAAGTGTGGGAAGCATATTTATAATTGTTATTCAAAGAATTTGGCACCGTTTATAGGCCATACAATGGTGACCTGAATGAGTCGCATGCACAGAGGTTACTCAAGACAGAGTAGGATTTCTCGGGTATGCAGTAAACCTCTTGCATGTTAATGATGAGCATCTAAACTTTAGGATACAAAGTGGAAATCATGGTGACTTGAGAGGATCACTTTTATACAGCTTATTCAAAGAACTTCAGGTTTATGACATGCAAGAGGCTTACTGCGTACCCTAGGAATCCTGCTGGCACTAGTCCATTATAATCAGATTGCTCTATCTTGAGTAACCTCTGTGCATGCGATTCATCCAGGTCACCATTGTATGGCCTATAAACAGTGCCAAGTTCTTTGAATAACAATTATAAATCCACTTCTCACACTTTCAAACTGAAAATATGTGTGAATCGACAAATCATTCAATGAAGGTACATACTTCATATCCTCCAAAACAAACAATCATATCTTGTCATCCAAACAATCAAAATTTTTACGAATATTTTGAAAGATGCATTAATAGTTTTAAAAGATGCGCGGACAAAAAGTGTCCATTCAATTCAAGTTCTTGTTCTTACCTTATCTAAAGTAGGAATAAAAACCTGCATATATATATATATATATATATATATATATATATATATATATATATATATATATATATATATATATATATATATATATATATATATATATATATATATATATATATATATATATATATATATATATATATATATATATATATATATATATGCATATATATATATATATATATAAGTAGATAGAAAATTGAAAATTATACCTTAATAGTGTCCAAACAGATACATTACTCCATCCAAAACGATTTTGAAGGTTGAGAATAAGTAAGCTCGCACTTAGTCGTGTCAAACGACTTCCTTCATATACATGCTTTAGACATTCCTCTCAAAGATATTTCTCATTTTTAGAAATATCAATGCTCTCACTGTCATTTTGATACCAATCCTCAATAAAATCTGCCATGCCATCATCTTCATCATTGTCACACAAATCTTGTACTTTATCGTCTTTTGAATATAGATCTTTCAACTTTGCATATTGCACAAGATTAGTTTTGTGTAGCCTCCTCATGGAAGCTTCTGATAAATGAGGTCTTACTGATAATTGTGAATGCTGTGGACGAATATCATCAACATCATACGTTGGAATCTACACATATAAATAAAACTCAATAGTATTCCATAAATGAATAAAAATTAAACTTCAAATATAAAATTAAGTATATAACTTATTAAATATGGATAGAAAATTTTTATTCTCTCTAGCTAAAAGGTGCTCTTGGAGGTCTACGCCATCCATAATTCACTAATAGTTCATCACCATCATGTAATGTAGTAATAGCATTGACAACTATGTATCTTGATACATCTACTCATGTATGGTGATTCATGACTATTTTCACGCTCCTCAAATGTGCAATTAGTCCTTGAACTATTATGTAACCCTCGACTACTATTTATTAAACCTGCTATATTTCCATGTGTGTAAGATCTTCCATCAATATATAATCTTTCATTTTCTACATGTAAAATCCTTCTACTAGTAAGGGATGCTACGTTCAAGCATATTCCATAAGTACTCATGCTTTGAACATAACGTGAAAGTCGATGTCAATCTCCCCATCCATATATAGGACCACAAAATGACATAAGAGTGACTTCAGAGTTCAGAGGCACATACAAATCCTCTACAATAAAGAGACCACGACCATCATTAGTAATAGTGGATGGAGCAATCATATAGCGATTACCCCAAAAGTTTAAAACCTCTCCATCTAAAGGAAGTGGTCCTCTATTCCATCCTCCATATCTTCTTCTATCATATGTTTGTACTAAAGAACGATCACGAGCTGGCAATGGATAATCTCCAGCTGTTTCAAACTTGAAGAATGGAAAAACAAATGATCAAAGATATTATCACACAAATTGAACAAAATATGAACGATTCATCAAAAAGTTCTACATCTTTAAAACAAAAGTTTAAAGAAGATCCATGATGAACCAATACCAACGATAAAACATGAAGAGAATGAATGAATTTTGAATTATGCTAATTTAGTTTTCCTTAGTGAGGATTTTCTTTTGCAGGAATGAAGAGAAATGAATGATTATGAAAATTAATCTTACTTGTATGTCTAGATGTTGATGATTTTAGCAGGACTTTTGAAGATGATCTTGAACAAATTAATTAACGATTGTATGGCAAATTTAAAATGAATTTTAAGAAGATTGAAGAAGAATTTAATTTCAGGTAGTATTTCTCTATGTTTTAAATTCCTTATATTCTTAATCCATGCACATCACTTGCATTCTTATTAAATATAATCATAAATCTAGGATGAGGCTGATTAAATTATAAAGGGAATCTATTTAGATATACTAGGAAAACAAGCATGATCTATGTTTCTTAATTTATAGATTGAGTGGGATTTGTTATGGATACAAGATTTGTAGTTCATTTCAGATAATGGAAGTAATTGTATATGTGTAGGAGCATATTGATGCATGATCCTTGTCCGTGACATCCTAGGTATTTCTTATACATGCATCTAGAACCTTTGCTCGGATTAAGGGGTTAAGCCTTTCCCCTTCAAAACAAAAAAGTTGCGAATGTAAAAAAATAGAAAAGTAGAAAAAAAAGAAAATAAAAGAAAATAAAAGAAAAAGAATATATGATGCATGGAAGTTATACCTTCTTTCATCCCAAAAAGGTATTTACAATCATTATCTACATGAAGATTTTACATCATACTTGTATGAAGCCAAAAGATGAAGGACGCTAGTTGTGGAAAACACATCTAATGAATAAAATTGGGCAAACAAGGTGGATGTCTGTATGAGTAGATTTAGTTGATTTCTTTGGCATGTTTGATTGCTCATATGTGAATGTATGTATATGAAAAAACCTTCATTTGAGCGAATGAAAATGAATTCTGTTTCATACTAATCTTTGCAAAGTTTATAAATGGATGAAATCTAGATTAATGTTCTGTTGACTGAATCGGTTGATAGTTTAAATTTATAATTTAATATGTTTTCATTACCAAATTTAATTTAAATAAACTTCATGTGCATGTTTCATAAAACATTGAAATATTTGATAAGTTTATAGATTTATTTATAAAAGAATTGATGTTGTTATATGGTTAAATTTCAAGATGATCATCAAGATGCTGCTTCCCTCAATCTGCAAGTTGGCCCATCAGGACGATGTGCAGGTTTGGTGGGGGTGGATGTCGGGAAGATTTGCACCTTCCAGTTGACACCCACAGAAATTAAAATAATTTTATTGGTGAACTCTAATCCTTATATAACGCTATTCATAAGCTCTTTTGCTTGCAACTAACCACTTTGTAAGTTCTTATAGGTACAAAGTTATGAAATTGATATGTGCTCACATTAGGGTTTATCCTAAACTGCATATTTAATGTGTGTTTGAGCCATTTAAATATTGGAACATGGGTATAAAATGCTAGGGTTACATAAATTTATGTGTTAATTCTAGGGTTAAAGCTAGGGTTCAAAAGGGTTAAACCTAGGTTCCAAAGGGTTCCAATGGGTTAAGATAGGATTCCAAAGGGTTCCAATGGGTTAAGGCTAGGATTCTGATGAGATTCAAAGGGGTTCCCAAGGGTTTTTATTGTGTTTGAAGGGTAAAAATATTTGATATTTGGTTAAATTAGTTTATGAATTAAACATTTATTTATTATAGATTAAATTATGATTTAATTAGCTAATTTAATAGTATGAGTGTATATAAATATTAAGGTATTTAATTATTAAAACCCTTAATATAAGCTTCAAATAATTGTATTAATGAAATTTAAATATTTAGGATAATTAAATTAAAATGATAATGAAAAATGGAAAAATAGTTAATGGTGTGTGTGAGAAAGTAATTAAAGAGCGGTGATTAGTGCATGTGTAATTACAGTGGGAAAAAGGGAATAGTTAAAGATGTGGTGTATTTGAGTGCTTGTGTAAAGAGTGATTCCTAGGAAGTGTGTGAATAAAGAGTGTTAAAGAGTAATGTGGTTAAAGAATGGTGGAAGTGAATGTGTTAAAGTGTGATTGTGGGAAAAAGTGTATTCAGAGTGTGGTTTGAGTGAAATGTGTGATTAAAGTGGATTAAATTAAAAGAGAGGTGTGCATTGAAACGTATATACATTTGTGGGTATATATATGTATGTATAGTGCTCTAAGATCTTAATGATTGTTTTCATGTAGTTTTTCTCTCTCCTTTTTCCTTCGTTTTCCTTCATCTCCACCTTATATGTATTAGTATTTTTCCTTCGTTTTCCTTCATCTCCACCTTATATGTATTAGTATGAGAGAAATTGACCGCTTCTAATCATAGAGAGAGAAAGAGACCAGCGGCCCCTATTGCAGATTGTTGACCGTGATAGAATTTATGAGGCATGCCTTATGTACAGCTTTATTGACCTTAATATTTATATATTCACTGATTCTGGCGGCGGTGCTGTAACATTTAGGAGAGATAACAAATAGCTGTACCGACGGCATGCGAGAATGCAGAGAGAGATGCATGGTCGGCTAATGCTTCTCTGACGTGCAGACAGAAATGATCCCTGGAAGCTCTGTTGGCATGGGTAAACTTGGCAGAAGGACACATCGCGATTCGCGCTCACTATAGAGTGAGAGCTCCAGAGTGGCGGACTCACGGCAGAGAGAGGTGCAAATTTTGGCAAAAAAGAGGATTAAGAGAGAGATAGAGTTATGTTCCTCCCAGCAGTTCTGCCATCGCGCTGCAGCACGAGTGATAGAGAGAGAAATAAATCATTAAGCTTTTTCCCCTCCTCCAACCAATGGCAACACACAGACAGAGAAAGGAGAGAGAGAGAGAGAGAGAGAGAGAGAGAGAGAGAGAGAGAGAGAGAGAGAGAGAGAAAGAGAGAGTACATTAGAGAGGGAGAAAGAGAGTGAGAGAGAGAGAGAGAGTGCATTAGAGAGAGAGAAAGAGAAGTAATTAATTTAATTTGTAGTTAATTAATTTGTTCTCTATTGAATAAATTTTATAATTTAAAAGTGAATGAATGTTTAAATGCATGTGACTAAGTGCATATGGGCTTATGCGTGTGTTGTGTTATTGTTTTTTATATGTTTGAGTGCATGAATATATAGGCATACAAATGAGTTATAGCATATGATTCTAATGCATGGAAGTGTAAAGTGTATGCATGGCCATGGAAGTGTATGATTATGCATATTAGAGATATGTATTTTCATAATTGAAGATGTGTATTAGAATATAAGTTAGCATGAATATCAATGTTATGATGCATATGTTTGGGATTAGCTTAAGTCTAATTTTGCAAGTGTGTGTTAGATGCATGTTAGTATACATGAAGAAGTGTATTTGTATATGGATAAAAACATGAGTTAGAAGGTGTTGATGTGTGTGTGTGTGTTAGCATAGGTAAGAATGTGAATTAAAAAGCATGTGTAAAAGTGTGAATTAAATATGCATACATGTGGAATGTAAGTTTACATAAAAGAGTGTATGAGCATATGTTAGATGAATACACAAATGAGCATATTAATGCATATGTTAGTGTGTGCGCATATACATAAGAGTTAATGATATGGTTAGTACATGTGTATGTTATATTATGTCTTGTAAGTTTTATATATGTTTCTTAATGATTTCTTGTAACTTTATTTATTTTCTTAATGATTGTTTTCAGAAAAACATTGATGAAGTAAAGAGCAATCAGAGTACAGTGAACCAAGATTGAAAGATTGAAGAAATTCTATTCAACTTATAGCTTTCTTTTAGTCATTTTTATTAGCCATATTATCTTATATTTGTATTAGAGAAATTGATTTTTTAGCTTTAGCAAAGCTCATTTGTCAGAAACAGTTATAGCATTGATATTTAGTCACTTTAATCATATTTTATTTATTATTTTTGATGTCTTCTAAATTTTTGGATGAGTCCAAAAGAAATGAAACTAGGAACGTATTTGAAAAAAATTAGTTTTGAAGAAAACACTATAGAAGAAATAACTAAAGATAGGATTATTGAAGAGACATTAATTTCTCCTTCATATAACCATTGCTTAACTAAATTTATAACTCTATTTTCCATAGTACCACCTGAACTCCCTGAATATCAAACTAATGAGAATTTTCCGCCACCTTTAAATAGAACTGATCACCCTAATCCAATTGAAAATGAAGTAGACGAAACTTTTAAAGAACGTTTATCTGAAGAGTAATTAGTTTTACACTCTTACCAAGATGTTGTTACTAAATATAGAGTTGCACGTCCTTACGGTCCATAGTTGTATAAACGATTAAAGATTTTTTTTCTAAATTGACTTTAGTTTACATTAAAATAGGTAATTAAAAATTGATTGTTTCATCAAAACATTCCTTTTCTTCAAGTACCTAAGTCAGCTCCAGACACCCAACGTGTGCCGACCCATCTGGTGGATGACCTTATCCATCATCCAAGCATCTCCATGACCCGACACCGCGCATTGCCAATACGCTCTGACTGTTAGCGAAGATGGTGGTGGTGGAAGACTAACCAACACCCAAATCAGCCACAAGGCATCTGAGCCTCACACACTCAACAATTGCTGTGAAAGATGCCCTATACTGAGCCTCACAACTCGGAGTGGCCATAGTAGGCTGCTTCTTGCTTAGCTAAGATATGCATGAGCTACCAAGCATGAAGCAAAAACCACTTTTGGACACACGAGTGTCATAGCAACCAGCCTAATTAGGGTTAGAAAAAGCATGCAAATGGGTGGTAGTGGTCCCTCCATTGGTATAAAACAATCCAAGTAGGAGGGTACCATGCATGTAGTGAAAGATGCACTTAACCACCTACCAATGCTTGACACCTGGACAATGCATAAACCCTGCTTATCTGTGAGACAACAAAGTGAATATCTAGTCAAGTAATGCATAATTAAATCAAGCATCCAACAACCTACTGATAGAGAATAGCATCAAATTCATCTCAAGCATCATGGAGACTCAACCTTAAACCTCTCTCCATAGGAGTGGCAATAGGTTTATAGTCTTTACTGCCAAAACATTGTAATAATGTTTCAATATATTTTGTTTGCCATAAAGCTATTCCGCCATCAACTTTTATAAATTGAATGCCCAAATAATGATGCAAGTGCCCCAAGTCTGACATCTCAAATGAGGCATGAAAATAAGCCTTAAAATAAAAATATGCTTCTCAATAGGACGAGTGAGCAGCATGTCATCAACATAGACAACAATGATTAGAAGCACATCATTTGCACACTTAATGTATAAGGTGCTCTTAGTTGGACAGTTCTCAATATTATGTGCAACCAGGTCGTCATATATCTTTTTATACCAACCACATGGTGCTTGCTTCAAACCATGTAATGTCTTTTTCAACCTGCACACTTGGATTTCATGCCCGTTCTACAAAAAGCCATGGGGATGAAAAACGTACACTTCTTCATGGAAGATACCATTTTAGAAATGGATTTTTAATGTCCAACAGATGTATATTCCAACCATGATGAGCTGCAAGTGCATAGAGGCTGTGAGCAGTAGTCATTTGGCAAGTACGAGCAAAAGTCTCATCAAAATCAATGCCTCTTTCCTCAGCATAATCCTTTGCAACAAGCCTAACCTTATACCTGTCAATTGTTCAATCAGGCTTATGCTTTAGCTTGTATACCCACTTAGTACCAATGGCCTTCTTGCCAAGAGGCAAGTCACATAAAGACCAGGTACCATTCTTCATTATAGCATCAGATTCAGATTTCATACTAGTAGCCATCCAATTTTTTGAATTTTGTGCTTCATCAAACGAAATAGGCTCATTCTCATCACAAAGACTAGGGCCAACCATAGCATAGCGATTTGATGCAAAAGAAGCACTATGAGAGTAGAAGGAGTATGATATGAAATAAGTGCATCTAATTTGCTATCATGCAAAGTCTCCACTAGCCATTTTGGCATAGTTTTTGCCTCCTCAAATCAGCTCTCTCATTAAGAAGTTCATCATGTAACTGTGCATAAAAACTTGAATGATCTGATTCATCACATGAAACTTGTAATGGATGAGAATCTGCCTCATTAGGACCAGCACTAGACTGTCCACCTATAAAAAGAGGTAGCAAAGTTCATACATGTCGTTGGAGCTAAGAGATGTCCCCTTAGTACATGAAAGTAATGCACGAATAGCATCTTCCACAGAAACAACATCACGGCTAACCAAAATGCATGTTGTCTATGAATGATACAGATGATAGCCTTTGCTTTTAGAATTGTACCCAACAAAAATACATTCCTCTATCATCTGATCTCTTGCATTGTTGTTCAGGCACTAATGCATATTCTAGATAACCATAAACATGTAGGTGAGCAATAGATGGCTTATGACCATGCCAAGCCTCATATCGACTGATAGACTACAATGCTTTAGTGGGATACCTGTTAAGTACATGCGCTGCACACATAACAAGCTCAAGCCAGAAACTATGTGGTAAAGTTTGACTCTTGACCATACACCTTGCCATCTCCATGAGTGGCATGTTCTTCCATTGAACAATTCCACTCTACTGAGGTGTATATGACATTGTACACTCATGTTTTATCCCATGTTTAGCCAAAAACGCATTAAAATGAGAAGACATATATTCCCCACTTGATTAGAATGAAGGGTGCCCAATTTACATGTTGATAGATTTTCAGCCAAAACAAAAAATTGTTTGAAGCACATAAACACTTTAGACTTTGGTTTCAATGGATATACCCATGCAACCCTGGAAAAATCATCAATGAAAGTCACGAATTAAAGATAGGTTTCAAAAGAGGGTGTCTGCATAAGACCACACACATCACTCTGAACAAGCTACAAATTCTGAATATCTCGAACTAAACCATATTTTAGGAACGAGGAGCTCTAATTTTGCCCAAAATATAGCCTTGACAAACATCTTTACTAGGTGCCTCAATTGCGGGTAGAGCGGACACCATTTCAAATCTCCACATGCATAGTAAAATAGCAAAATTGAGATGAGCAAAGTGTGCATGCCAAGGCTTTGCATTAGACAAAGCCTGAGAATCATGTACTGCACATGCTAAATCATTCACATACTTTTCATAGTCGATGAGTTTATACAAACCACTACATAAAATGCTAGAAGCAATAATGATATTGCCATTTGAAAAATCATGAACTATACATCTATCATCAATAAATTTCACAACCAAGCCAATCTTGGCTAAAATTGAAACTGATAATAGATTCTTCTTGATCCCTAACACGAATAAAGCATCCAAAAATGTAAAAGAACTACAATTGACAGTAGTCAAAATGATCTTACCAATTCCCATGATAGGATACAGGGATTTGTTGGTGCATGTGATAGTATTCCTTATAGGGGAGGGCTCGAGTGAAGTGAAGAAACTATGCTACAAGGTAACATGTTTTGTTGCCCCACTATCAAAGTACCAAACATCTCAATCTACTACAGACATACATTGTTCATGAGAAGATGGGTCAAAACTTCGAACGGTGGTAAATGCCCATTCTTCATTCTACACAAGATTAGCAGACTCTATTTTTGGTGTATAAGCCTCTGCAACAACCATTCCAACCTCTTTCTTTGTTTCCTCTCTAGAAGCTAGTTTTGGACAACTCTTTATGACATGATCATTTCCTTTACAATATTTGCAAAAAAATTTTTGTTTTTCTGTTTTCTTCTCATCTCTATCTTCATTCTTTGATTGTGGAGAATTCGCATATTTCTGCTTACTAATGGATAGCTCCATGTACGTTTTCCCTTCTGATTAGCCAAGCAATCTTGATCTAAAACATGCATAATAGACCTCTTCTACCTAGACTGGTCTTCCTGCAATAGAATAAAGACTATCTCCTCAAACGTGAAGGCATTTGGATTGCCTTTCATCATCAATCGAAGAGTAGAAGCAAGAATCTGATATGAATCTGGAAGACTATTCATTGCACAAGTGAACTGTCAGGTAAGACTATATTAGTAAAGCACATACCTATCCTTCTCTTCACAGTGGTATCAGAGCAAGGTTGGACAACATGGCAGATGGATTTCCTTCATCAATTGACAAATTGGACAGAGGTAACTACTCAGCTTGGTCATTAAGGATGGAAGCTTGTCTCCAAGGTAGAAGTTTATATGGTTATGTGGCTGGAGATGAAGTTATGCCAAGTTTCAAGAACAAAAGTCTTCACAGTGGTATCAGAGCAAGGTTGGACAACATGGCAGATGGATTTCCTTCATCAATTGACAAATTGGACAGAGGTAACTACTCAGCTTGGTCATTAAGGATGGAAGCTTGTCTCCAAGGTAGAAGTTTATATGGTTATGTGGCTGGAGATGAAGTTATGCCAAGTTTCAAGAACAAAAGTCAACCAACACAAGAAGAGCAAGAAAGATTGAGCACATGGTGCTCCAAGGATGCACTTGCAAGGTCTTATCTCCTCAACTCTATACCAGATTTTTTGTTGCCTCACATTAGAAGTTGTAAGACATCTCAGGAAGTGTGGGATGCACTTGAAGCTTTCTTTTCTTCAAGTACCAAAGCTAGGAAGCATCAACTATGGCTGGATTTCACAACTCTCAAGAAGGCTCCCAAACAAAATGTGACTGATTTTGTCACAAAGCTCAAGGACATAGCATATCAGTTGGGAAGCATTGGAGAGGTAATAGATGAAGAGCGAATTGTAAGGCAGGTCATCAATGGCTTGAAGGCATATGACAAGTGGGAAGCATTCACCACAGCTATGGATTTGTACATGGACATGCATATACCTGATTTCAATACACTCATTGGACAACTACTTACTCAAGAGGCAAAGCTTATCAAAAATGGAGAAAGCTCTAAAGGTAATCAATCTTCAGCTTTATACACTGATAAAAGCAAGTCCAAAGATAACAAAGGAAAGGCAAAGAAAGTGGATGATGAAGCATGTACATATCAAGCTAACTATGCAGGTAGAGGAAGACATGGCAGAGGTAGAGGAAGAGGAGGTAGACAAGGCAGGGGGAGATCCCAAGACTCCAACCCATGTTCTATATGTGGACTAACTAATCATACAACTGAAAATTGCTTTAGGAATTCTAGGAATCAAAGAGGAAGAGGATACAATAGAGGAAGTTACGGCTACTCAAGAGGAAGGTTCAACAATTATCATGGCAACTACAACAACTATAATCATTCAAACTATCAAGGAGGCTACAAAGGAAGGAGAGACTACAATAACTACACAGAAGACTCAAACAAAGAGGATTCATTATTGATCATGAACATGGCTATGCCACAAGGTAAATCTGATGAGCATGTTTTTTACATAGATTCAGGTTGTTCAAATCATGTGGCAGGAAATGTGGCACTCCTATCAGATTTAGAAGATCCAAGGAATAAGCATGAGGTACAAACAGGAGATGACACAAGACATCCTGTGGAGAAAATAGGCAATGTCAAAGCACCTGATGGAAACATCAACCTACTCAGTAAGGTACTCTATGTCCCTACCATTACAAAGAATTTGATAAGTGTTGGGCAGATAGTAGAGAAAGGGTTGCAAGTCAGGTTCACAAAGGCAGGAGCATTTGTTGAAGATCCAAGTCAAGGATTCAGAAAAATTGCAAAAGGTGAAAAGACAGGTAGATTGTTCACATTTGAATTATAGGACACTAGAAACATTGCTCTCTTTAATTATGGTAGTCAGACACTCACAGAATTGGAAGTATGGCACAAAAGGTTAGCACATATTGGTGAAAGGTCATTAAAGCAAATTTGCAGGGACCAAAGTGTACTTGGACTCCCTAACTTGTCAAAACAACATATGATTTATAAGTGTAGTGCATGTCAATTTGGAAAGTCTCACAGGTTACCATTCATGAAGAAAGGTTATATGCATGGAGATCTCTTGGAGTTGGTTCATACAGATGTATGGGGACCTAGCAAGGAAGCTTCAATATCTGGATCAAGGTATTATGTCTCCTTTATTGATGATTGCAACAGATGGACTATCCTATTCTTTATGAAACACAAAGATGAAGTTTTTTCATGTTTCAAAAGATATTTGGCTCTTGTGGAGAATCAAACAGGTAAATCACTAAAAAGGCTAAGGTCAGATGGAGGGGGAGAATACTTCTCCCATGAGTTTGATTCTTTTCTTCAAGAAAGAGGAATCAAAGGAGAGGTAACTACAAGGTACACTCATGAGCAAAATGGAGTGGCAGAAAGGAGGAATAGGACAATTGTTGAAGCTGCAAGGTCTATGTTAAATGAAAAGCATTTACCTAATTACTTATGGGCTGAGGCTGTATCTACAGCCACTTACTTGATTAACAGGTTGCCTTCAAAATCCCTTGATGGGATGACTCCATATGACGCTTGGAATGGAAGAAGACCAAGTTTAGATCATTGTAAAATTTTTGGATGTATTGCTTTTGCTCATGTTCCTTCACAGGTTAGAGGCAAGATGGATCCAAAGGTAGAAAGGTGTGTATTTATTGGATATGACAACAATCAAAAGGGCTACAGGTTATACAACCCTAACAACAAAGGATTCTTGGTAAGCAGGGATGTGGTTTTTGATGAAAACAATTCATGGTATGAAGATTCATGCAGGAAGGTCAATTTAACATATAATCTTGAAGAAGATTTTCCAAAGCTTGGTAGAGAACAACCAAAGATTGAAGAACAAGACACCTCGGAGGATGATGAAGAATCTCATATGGAAAAGATCAAAGCATGGAAGTCTAAAGGTAAAGCAAAATTGCAGGAACTTGGACATGAGGCAGAATCATCACATCATGGCCTAAGAAGATCTATGAGGGAAAAGAAAAAACCAGAAAGGTATGGGTTTGACACCTCATTAGTAACTAAACATTCTATCTACATAGCAGAGGAGCCATCATCCTTTGAAGAGGCCAAAGCAAAATCAGAATGGAAACATGCAATGAAGGAAGAGATTGAAGCACTTGAGGAAAACAACACTTGGGATTTGGTGCCCAAGACTTCATCCATGAAGGTAATAGGCTCAAGATGGGTCTATAAACTCAAGAAGAATTCTGATGGTTCCATTAACAGGTATAAGGCAAGGCTTGTGGCAAAAGGCTTTGCACAAACTCAGGGAATTGAGTATGAGGAGACCTTCTCTCCTGTGGCAAAGATGCCTACTATTAGGGCTTTGCTTAGTATTGCCTCTTCCAAGAATTGGAAGATACTTCAACTAGATGTAAAGAATGCATTCTTGAATGGTTGGATAACAGAAGAGGTATATATGGCACAACCACCTGGTTTTGAGAATCAAGTTTATCCTAATTATGTGTGTAAACTTAACAAAGCATTGTATGGTCTCAAGCAAGCTCTAAGAGCTTGGAATTTCAGGTTTGTTTCATTCTTGCAAGACAAAGGCTTTCAACCAAGCAAGGCAGATCCTTCACTCTTTTAAAAAAAGAGTAATTCTGAGGTCATCTACTTATGTGTATATGTAGATGATATTATATTGACAGGAAATGATGCATATGGTATGAAGAAGATCAAAGATCAGATGAGAGAAGAGTTCAAGATAAGTGATTTGGGTTCACTTACCTACTTCCTAGGTTTGGATCTACAAAGATCATGGTTTGTTTCTCACTCAAAGAAAGTACATTAAGGACATGTTGGCAAAATTCAAGATGCAAGATTGTAAGATTGCAGGTAGTCCAATGGAGGTCAATCACAAAAAGGATTCGAACCTCCGAATGACGGGACCAAAACCCGCTGCCTTACCGCTTGGCCACTGAGCTCACATGAAGGTGAACTCATAGAGGACATCACATCATATCAAAGTCTAGTGGGTAGTCTCAACTATGCCACATTGACAAGAGTAGATATATGTTACAGTGTGAGTGTGCTAAGTCAATTTATGCACACACCAAGGAAACCACATATGGATGCTGCCAAAAGGATTCTCAAGTATCTCAAAGGAACCATAAATGAAGGACTTTATTATCCTTATGTATCTGATTGAGGTTTAAAGCTATTTTCTGATGCAGATTGGGCTGGTTCCAAAGAAGATAGAAGGAGCACTTCAGGTTATCTTACCTTTGCAGGTTCAAAGCTTATTTCATGGTCATCCAAGAAGCAACCCACAGTTGCTCTCTCTTCTACTGAAGCTGAATATAGAGGTCTTGCCATAGCTACTCAGGAAGCTATGTGGATGAAGACATTATTCAAAGATCTTGGATTGGAGTTTGGAACTCCAACTATTTTTGGTGACAATATGAGTTCTATTCATTTGGCTGCTAATCTTATTTTTCATGCAAGGAATAAACATATTGAAGTTCATTATCACTATGTACGAGAGAAGGTTCTAAGCAAAGAGATTCAAATATCATATGTGTCCACTCATCAACAATGTGCAGATATTCTAACCAAAGCATTGGATGGTACAAAGCTTTACAAATTCAAGGCTATGATTGGTTTGCAGGTAATCTTGGAAGATTGAAGACCTCAAGCATACTTGGCTTGAGGGGGAGCTGTTGGAGCAAGTCTATGACAAGCCTAAGTATTGGCTTGAGTCCCACAAAGTCATGAAAAAAGCTTTAAAATGAAGACTATGTAAAGTTCACTTGTGAACTACCTCTTGTAATTTTTGAAGAGTTTACTTAATGTAAAAGTGAAAGAATCTTAAGTGGTTGAGTCCACTTGATCAAGAATGGAAAGAGGAGCCACGAATTCATGATTTGTGGTAGGTAGAGAATCAAATCAATCATTGATTGATTGGAGAGTGATTGAGGGAAGTTAGCCTCCCAAACTCAACTATAAATAGATGGCAATTTTAGTCATGGTTAGAGAGACCTATGTGAAGACCTCCAAGTGCTGAGATTTATGACATATCAAGGTGTGATTACAAGGCACACATATGTATCAGTAAGTCATTGTATTGTAAAAGCAATATACTTTCATTTTCATGATTATTTGAGTTCATATGTCCATGTTCTTGTGAAGTGTACTACTCACTGCCATTACTCTCAGTTTTCTCAGTCACATTTCAGAGATGTTTTCTCTGAGCTTGGTGCAACATTTTCAGTAATTTAACTTGGTAAAGTTAGCTCTATAAGTTTACTATATGCTCACAATTTTTCATGTCATTTGGATGTTGAAATCTTCAGTTATGTTCAATTGAAGTCAACCCTCTATGTGAATTAATCTTATTCTGATGTGAATTAATCTTATATCTCAAAGATTTTTTTGGTTTACCATTAATCTTTTATAGGCATCAACCATTCTAGGCCATTTAATCAAGTTAATTAGGGATAAGATTGTCTTTCTCCTTTAGATCAATTCTACTTCATTGATATTCAACCATGGGAATTACATGGGATATTTAACTTATATCTTAAAGAGTTATTCCTTTCTTAAATCTTTAATATCCTATTGATGTTTATTCTTCAGGGACCAACAACTTTATGTTATATTATTTGACTTAAGCACTATGTCATATCATCCAACTGAATCTTTTTTCATTGACCTAATCAAGTTTGACATGCCTTACTATGGATATGCTTATGATTTGGTTATCTCTAAAGTAGAATTCCTTCATAAATTTCGTCCTTTAATAATCAATGCTCACTTATTTTTAATTCAATTTCTCAAACACATTAAGTACTCGATATCATTGGTCCATAAAGAGTCTTCATCTCCAAAAACTTCATGATTTAATGAAGTTGATACTCATCTACCTAAGTATAAACCCAATCACATCTTTATTCATAATCAGTCTTCTTTTTTTCAAGATGACTAAACAATTTGTCTAATATCATTGAGTTGAAGCTTCCAATAGCTTTAAATCTTTTATACCATATCCAAAAATCCACTTTGATGATAGTGTAAATCTTGAGGTCCCATACCATCCGGTTTGCACTCTCACCCTAGTGTAGGTTACTTTAGCATTTAGTCAGAGATTTCTTATTAGCAAAACTTTGATGAAAATGCTCCATAGATGTCAAATTCTCATACTTACCAAGTCTTTTCTATACTTGAAAAGTTCTGGTCTTGGTTTTCACAACACTATTTCTACTCCCCTACAGACAACTTTATTCCTGATATTTCATGGTGTTGGATATGCATTTGATGTTTTCTATATGAGCACACTATTGGATGCTTGAATAACTTATGCATCACACATCCTCATACACTCAACACATCAGGGCTATACCGAGGTTTCTACCGAGGAAAATGAACGAGCACAAATTTGCCCCGACATCAGTGTAAGAGTCGGTATAAGTGTCGGTAGCAAATCACCAGTATAAACATCGCTATAATCATCAGTAATACCGCTGGTATGAGCGTCAATATTATCGATGCGTATTTCGATGCTTATACTGACACTTGTGCTAAGAGTACTGACGACCATATGTGCATAATTTTTTATGGGCAGAGTGTGTTGTCTTTTCCTCTAGCAACATTACCATGATGTTGTGTAGCAAAAGACAATACACTCTGGCCAAAGAAAACCGAGTACATATGATGTGTACTCTAATGGCAACCAAAACATGATTTCATATAACAAAATACTGTCAGACACAAAAGAGATGAGCAGAATGAACCATGAATCATGTACAAAAAAGTTATATATTCCGTAAATGAAACATGTACAAGAGTGTGGCAAACCACTACCATATTTAAGCCAAATACAAAATGTGGAAAAACTTCCATATAGGAACCAAATACAAAATTATGGTGCACCATTACCACATATGAGTGTAATATAAAATTGTGGGAAAGCACTACCATACATATGCTCAAAGGAATCAAAACCATTGCCACATATGAGTGTAATACAAAACTTTGGCAAAGCACTTCCATACATATCCTCAAAGCACTACAATACATATGCTCAAAGTAGTGCAACAAAGCATATGCGTAAAATGGGACAAATTGACATGATATTTGTAAACAACTAAAAATACCAAACCAAGCTATACGTTCACCTCATCATAGATGCTCCCATGAAATGATCGTGTCGCGTCCCTCCAAGTCCCCCAACAGTGCAACCAATCCATGATGATATCCATAAGCTTCTTCAGTTCATGTCAGAGGATGATCCACTGCCAACTCCTATAATAAATATGCAAAATGTTAGATGAACATACATGATGTGCTTAACACAAAAAATTCGATCAGGAGTATGTTGCTACTCATCGTGAAACGATTCCCACTTCTCAGCATCTAACCATACATGCTTCCGCAAGCCTGCTCTGAAACCATTGTGAGCCTTGGACCGTCGATTAGAAATTGCCTCACATGCCATGTGCTCAATCCACTATGAGCTCACAATAGGATGCCCAAGTGCTAGTCGATACTCTTCATATATCGATTGTTTGATATAATTTTGGAATCTTTATCGTGTTCGCTCAATTTCAACATGACAGAATGTCCAAACTATATGAAGCAAAGTTGTCATATGCATTCACGCATGGACTTTCCAACTGCATCCACCACCGAAGCTCCATCATGAATGCGATATATCTTGGAGTCATAATGGTCATGAGCTCCCCAAGGTGTAAGTGGAGATGCCATCTAATTCCATGTGGAGGTGTTAAGATATATATATATATATATATATATACATATATATATAAACCCAAAAAAAATCTAAAGATCTATTTTTTAGATATTTTTACATATATTTCATTGTATAAATTAATATTAATCCTCAAACTTTATTTAGGATGTGTTTATGTGTAAGAATGCAAAAATCCTATTTTTGATATATATATATATATATATATATATATATATATATATATATATATATATATATATATATATATATATATATATATATATATATATATATATATATATACATACATACCCTAAAAATCTAAAGATCTACTTTTTAGACATTTAATTATTTATATTTCATGTATTTAGATTTTTTCTTTAATGTTTACATATATTTAAGTACATACTTTATTTATGATGTGTTTATGTGTAAAAGCTCACAACTCCTATTTTTGATCATATATATATATATATATATATATATATATATATATATATATATATATATATATATATATATATATATATATATATATATATATATATATGCCCTAAAAATTTAAAGATTTACTTTTTAGATATTTAATTATTTATATTTCATATATTTAGATTTTTTTTTCTAATATTACATACAATTAGATTTTTCTCTAATCCCCTTAAACACACATATATACACATATATATATATATATATATATATATATATATATATATATATATATATATATATATATATATATATATATATATATATATATATATATATATTCTGTTTCCATGGCTGCCGCTCTCTTAGATTCAGAACGATGAAGATACAGTGAGCACAACAGAACGGCCGCGCTCCTTAACCTCCCAAATATCTCCGCCACTGTGGAAGGACACTCCATAAAAATCTCTTTCTAGCTCTCCAACAGCTCCACCTTGTCAGAAGTTTGGCTGGGCGGGCCGCGGATACCCCACCCCAATCCAGCATCTGATGTAGAGTCTAAAAATGGATGATGAGGCACTGCGATTTCAAACACGGAGCTTCAGCTTTTATGTCCTTGACAATCCCGTGAGCTTGTCTTGAGCAACGACCATATCTGTGGAGAGGACGCCCTCCAGTTTACTTCGGAAGCTTTAGATCAGGCAGCCCTCGAGGCTAGCGTATAGATAGATTTCAAGGCCCCGTACTGACGTTGATATCAACCAACCAGTAATGAATTTTGAAGCTTTTTGAGGAGTCTTTAAAGCGACCCCTATCCAGGACATTGCGGCCACCTGATAAAGCTATAAAGTCCTTATCCACATCCAGGACATTCGAGAAATTCCAATTAAAAGTTCATCCTTCTCGACAATCAATCTTTAAGGAGAGCACCGCCAACTTCTCAATGTCTTGGATGTGGAGATTCGACAAGGGCTGCATGGCTGTATGAAGTTTGAATTGCCTTGGATATAGGAACACTCGAAGCCTGAAATCAAAAAGTTGTCATCCGACAAGGTTATTTTCCCTATGATCATAATGAGTCACATGTTCACAACATCATAAGTCTCCTTTCCTGCTTATGTTTCCTCAAGAAGAATATTAGATTTTAGAGACAACCTTTCTTTTTGGCAAGACAAGAAAAGAAATGTGTATGAATGATCGAGTATACAATTGTTGTACAAGTGGCAAGATCCCATAGAGAAGTGTCCAAAGGGCCAAGAAATCCTAGAGCTCCCTAAGCTCCACAAAACATACTCGGAATTACAATAAAAAGAAGTACAACCTCTGGTACACGTAAAATTCATGTTAAATTTGACAATTGAATACAAAGAGAAGAGGCTATCTCTTGAATAGTGATGCTCTAGATAATGATGAATATTGCCTCATTGACCTTCACCTCCCTGATTGTCAATGGAGGGAGATGTAAGGATGATATGAGGTTCATGAATGAATGATGTGCACAAGGTGATGGTGAGAAGCAAAAAGACAATAAAAGAGAAATGGAAGCAGAAATACTTATATTTATCAAAACTCTCACAATTCTCAATTCACTTACAAGATAACTGAAATCAGCCACTAGCTAGCCTAAAAATTGAGCACTCTATCTCTGTTTATAGTTTTTGAGGTGATGAACTTGAAGAAGCAATCTTAATCATAGACCGTACCTCACTAGACTCATGGCAAAACCAACATAGTGTTAGGGTCGTTATAGGTCTATGTCACAATCCTAGAGTGGCATATGAAAGATCGACACATTAAATTTTGAGACAACGGATCAAAAATAATTGGGAAAATAGAGGGATTTTTGTCAAGCATATCAAGTACCTACCCAATAGCTACTTCCCTTTTTTTTTGAGGATTCTAATAGTTCTCTTAAGGTTATTAAAGAAGGGAAATGGGTGACTAGACACACCCCTATCACCTTTTTAAAATGGCATGAAGGAGTCAACCCTAGGGGTCCCAAACCCACCAAAGTCCCATGTTGGATTGAATTCTCTAACCTCCCTATTGGGTATTATCCTTGGTTGGATGGCTTATGTGGTACCTTGGGAAGAGTGCTAAGACAAAAACCTAGGGGTAATATTAACCCTAAATGGAATCTGCAAGTTATTGTTGAAATAGATATTTCCAAGCCAATAAGAACTAGTGTAAATATTAAGGACTCTGATGGCCGATCACTACATGTTCAAAAAGCATCCTATCGAAGTTTACAAAATGCGTGCTTCAATTGCTACAAACAAGGGTGCTAAATCAAGGATTTCCCCTTGCTTAGTCAAAAGGTTCAACCTCATAGCAAAACCAATGAAAATAGTCAAATTGAACCTAACATTGATAGGAATAGGCCCTCAGCTACACTTGTTAAAAAGCCCATCCCAAGAAAAAAAACTTCAAAATGGAACAATGCTTATGACGTGCTGTTAGAGGAAGTTTTCAATCCCATTGATGGTGAAATCATAACTGAGGAAGTTTATGAAAATAAAGAAAGTACTATGCCTAATGTGATTGAGTCTTCTTAGCAAGAAGTCGCCAAGGAGAATCCTATTTTTGAGGATACAATTTATGGCTAGATAGAGGTTGTTAACAGAAATAAACATCTAAATAACTAAGATGCTGCCAAGTTTGGTAAGGCTATTGCTCCTATGAGTCCTTCAAAACAAATTGCTAATCTTGTTGTCTCGTTCCAAGAAGACATTAACAGGTATGATCAATCAAAACTCAACGAATATCACCAAAAGGGCTCATGTAATGAAGATGTCTAGATGGAGTGCAATATTGATAACCCCAACTCTGAGAAGAAAAGTATAAAGCCCAAAAGAAATGAGACAGTTCGAACATCGTTCTCCATGAATAAGGCATCTAAAAACTTTAAGAAATGATATTCTTTTTGTTTAAAGATCTTATCATGAATTCTATCAATATTCTTTCTCTAAATATTAAAGGGCTATCGGAGCGAGTGAGAGGTAAGTGTGTTGGTAAGTGGATGTTTGATATTTCTCCTTGTCCTAATGTCATCTATATGTAGGAGCTCAAAACTAATAAAGAAAACTTGATCATTAACCTTAATCATATTTCTAACTGACACAAGTGATATTTTACCAACCATCAATAAAGTAGAGGTGGTGCAGCAATTGACATTGCCCACTCCATAAGCCATCTTGTGAGTAGCCATGTGACGAATCCTTTGCATCAATGGACTGCCATTGTTGTTAATGAACCATATGCTTATACTTTTGTTAGTATTTACACCTCTAACAATTCTTCTTAATGTACCTATGGTTGGAAGGTGCTTCTTGCTCTTAGTGGCCTGCGTGTCTTGATGAGGGACTTCAATACAGTCATCTCCCTCAATGATAGACTAGATTGTTAGAGTTTGAGGTCTACAAAAGCATGCAAACTACACAAGGAAGAAGAAGAAGCTTAGAGCACAACACACAATACTGAATGTATAACCACTAGAATGTACAAAGATGCATGACCTATTAGGGTTATAGGTGTATATACAACCAGGGGGAGAAAACCTCCTAAGCAGGAAAAAATGTGCCCTTGCACTCCTGGAGTGTTCACACACATCACAACCTAAATATATCAAGAAATCCCCCCTAAGAGTGATGCAATGAACGAGCAGCTGGTGTATAAGGAAGTGCCAAGCTATATGGAATCAATCCACAAAAGGAAGTAAGCCCAAAAATTTGTGGAAAGCTTCAAAGTTCCCCCTAGGTAGAGTCTTTCTGAAAAGGTCTATAATGTTCTTTTCTGTGGGCACATATGCCAAACTGATCTCTCTAGTAGATAACCTCTCCCTGACATAATGATAGTGCACTCCAATATGCTTAGTGCGAGCATGGAACACAGGATTCCTCGTAGTTGCCAATGCGCTCTGACTGTCAGTGAAGATGGTGGTGGTGGAAGACTGACGAACACCCAAATCACCCATAAGGCATCTGCACCTCACACACTCAACAATCTCTGCAAAAGTTGCCCAATACTCAGCCTCACAACTAGAAGTGGCCATAGTAGGCTGCTTCTTGCTCAACTAAGATATGCATGAGCTACGAAACATGAAGGAAAAACCACTTGTGGACATATGAGTGTCATAGCAACCAGCCTAATTAGAGTTAGAAAAAGCATGCAAATGGGTGGTAGTGGTCCCCCCATTGGTATTAAACAATCCAAGTAGCCAGGTACCATGCAAGTAGTGAAAGATGCACTTAACCACCTCCCAATGTTTGAGACCTAGACAATGCATAAACCCTGCTCATTTGTGAGACAAAAAACTGAATATCTAGTGAAGTAATGCATAAGTAAATCAAGCATCCAACAACATACTGATAGAGAATATCATCAAATGCATCTTGAGCATCATGGAGACTCAACTGTAAACCTCTCTCCATAGGAGTGGCAATAGATTTATAGTCTTCAAGGACAAAACATTGCAATAATGTGTCAATATGTGTTTTTTGACATAAAGCTATTGTCAAGTTGTATAAATTGAATGCCCAAATAATTATGCAAGTGCCCCAAATCTGACATCTCAAATGAGGCATGGAAATCAGCCCTAAAATAAAAAATATGCTTCTCAATAGGACAAGTGAGCAGCATGTCATCAACATAGACAAAAGTGATCAGAAGCACATCATTTGCATGTTTAATGTATAAGGTGCTCTTAGTTGGACAATTCTCAAAATGATGTGCAACCAAGTAGGCATATATCTTTTCATACCAACCAAACGGTGCTTGCTTCAAACCATATAATGCCTTTTTCAACCTGCACACTTGGTTTTCATGCCCTTTCTGCACAAAGCCACGGGGCTGAAAAACATTCACTTCTTCATGCAAGACACCATTTAGAAAGTGATTTGTAATGTCCAACTGATGTATATTCCAACCATGATGAGTGGCAAGTGCACAGATGCTATGAGGAGTAGTCATTTGGCAAGTTGGAGCAAAAGTCTCATCAAAATCAATGCCTCTTTCCTGAGCATAACCCTTTGCAACAAGCCTAGCCTTATACATGTCAACTGTTCCATCAGACTTACGCTTTAGCTTGTATACCCACTTAGTACCAATGGCCTTCTTGCGAGGAGGCAAGTCACATAAAGACCAGGTACCATTCTTCATTATAGCTTCGTATTCAGATTTCATAGTAGCCGTCCAATTTTTTGAATTTTTTGCTTCATCAAACGAAATAGGCTCATTCTCATCACAAAGACTAGAGCCAACCATAGCATAGAAATCTGATGCAAAAGAAGCACTATGAGAGCCAAAGAAGTATGATATGACATAAGTGCATCTAATTTGTTGTCACGCAAACTCTCCCCTAGCCATTTTGGCATAGTTTTTGCTTCCTCAAATCACCTCTCTCAGCAATTGTGCATAAAAAATTGAATGATCTGATTCATCACATGAAACTTGTAAAGGATGAGAAGTTGCCTCATTAGGACCAGCACTAGATTGTCCACCTATAAAAAGAGGCAGCAAAGTTCATACATGTCTTTGGAGCTAACAGATGTCTCCTTAGTACATGAAAGTAAAGCTAAATAACATCTTCCACAAAAACAACATCACAACTAACCAAAATGCATTTTTTCTATGGATTATATAGATGATAGCCTTTGCTTTTAGAATTGTACCCAACAAAAATACATTTCACTCATCTATCATCCGATTTTTTGTGTTGTTGTTCAGGCACGAATGCATATGCTAGACAACCATAAACATGTAGGTGAGCAACAAATGGCTTATGACCATGTCAAGGCTCATATCGAGTGATAGGCTACAATGCTTTAGTGGGATACCTGTTAAGTACATATGTTGCACACATAACAACCTCTAGCCAAAAACTATGTGGTAAAGCCTGACTCTTGACCATACACCTTGCCATCTCCATGAGTGACTTGTTCTTCCATTCAACAATTCCACTCTATTGAGGTGTATATGATACTTTAAACTGATGTGCATAGGACCACATACATCACTGTGAACAAGCTGCAATTTTTGAATATCTCCAACTGAATCATATTTTAGGAATGAGGAACTCTGCATTTTGCCCAAAATACAACCTTGAGAGACATCTTTACTAGGTGTCTCAATTGTGGGCAGAGCAGACACCATTTCAAATTTCCACAGGCATAGCAAACTAGAAAAATTGAGATGAGCAAAGTGTGCATGCCAAAGCTTTGCATTAAACAAAGCCTGCGAATCATGTACTGCACATGCTAAATCATTCACATACTTTTCATAGTCTATGAGCTTATACAAACCACTACATAAAATGCTAGAAGCAATAATGATATCGCCATTTGAAAAAATCATGAACTATACATCTGTCATCAATAAATTTCACAACCAAGCCAATCTTGGCTAAAGTTGAAACTAATAATAGATTCTTCTTGATCCCTAGCACAAATAAAGCATCCAAAAATGTAAAAGAACTACCATTGGCAATAGTCAAAATGATCTTACCAACTCCCATGATAGGATACGAGGATTTTTTGGTGCATGTGATAGTATTCCCTATAGGGGAAGGCTCAAGTGAAGTGAAGAAACTATGCTACAAGGTAACATGTTTGATTTAATCAAAGTACCAAATATCTCAGTCTACTTTAGACATACACTGTTCATGAGAAGACGGGTCAAAACTATGAACGGTGGTAAATACCCATTCTTCATTCTGTACAAGATTAACAGACTCTATTTTGGGTGTATAGGCCTCCGCGACAGCCATTCCAACATCTTTCTTCCTTTCCTCTTTACAAGCTAGTTTTGGACAACTCTTTATGACATGATCATTTCCTTTACAATATTTGCAAAACAATTTTTGCTTTTTTGTTTTCTTCGCATCTCTGTCTTCATTCTTTGATTGTGTAGAATTAGCAGATTTTTGCTTACTAATGGATAGCTCCATGTACCTGTTCCCTTCTGATTAGCCAAGAAATCTTGATCTAGAACATGCATAATAGACCTCTTTTGCCTAGATTGGTCTACCTGCAATAGAATAAAGACTAAATCCTCCAATGTTAAGGCATTTTGATTGCCTTTCATCATCAATTGTAGAGTAGAAGCAAGAAACTGATATGAATATGGAATACCATTCATTGCACAAGTGAACTGTCAGGTAAGACTTCATTAGTAGAAATCAGCTTCTCCTTGAAATCTTTGATCTTTATCAAAAAACTTTCCATGGAATATCCTTCATTCATGTGCTCACTCTCCAACTATTTTCAAAGGTAAGCAACACGAGCCTCATTCCTTGCTTGGTACAAAGTGGTTAATGTATCCCAAGCAATCCTTTGTTGTTTTGCATGAGCGAATGTGGGGAATAATTGCATGTTTGATAGACAAGCCTATCAATGCATGTGCCTGAGCATCTCTACCATCCCAAAAACGTTGTTCTACAATAGGTTTAGTGGAACCCGAGCACGAACAAGAATCTAAAGAATATGACCATCTCTAATGCCGTCTGCATCACCTTTAGCAATTGTGTTTGCAGGTGTAATAGGATGTGTTTCAACACCTTGCACAATATTCCACAATCATTTTGCAACCAATACATGATGCATCATATAAGCCCTGAATGGATAATTGGTACCATCCAACTTGTCCTCAATAGCCAACATATGGAACACATCATTGCTTTCAACCATGACCATTGACTAAAATATTGTGATGCAAAAGAATGATTGTATCTCAAAAAGTTGAATAGAACTACCCGTCTAACCACCTAGATACTTCCCATTCGCATTTTGGATCACAAGCCTCTTGGTTAGACTTGCTAACATTTACTCATCATTCAAGGCTGGGTGGCCCACCTAGACTCTTCCTTGCTTAAGTTTTCCACTATTATTGAAAACACTAAGGAAATCACTTCCCATCATTTTAATAGTGGAACAAACCCGTTTTCTACCTAGTCTATAGCTTTCAAGGACATTCAATCCCTATTCACCTACTTTCAAGATTCTTGAAAGCAAATCTAGGCTAATAAGAGGCTTAACATTACTAGAGAGCTCAACTATTTGTCCTTTAAACTTACTAAGAATCCTACTAATATTGATTCAATTTTTTCTCTCTAGAGAAGATTCAAATATGAATATTACCTTAAGGCTAGTAGTATCCTTGCCTCCTCAAGAGAATTTGGTGCAAGAAATTTTGATAAACGAAATAAAAGCATATTCTCTTTTATGAAAAAGAAAGAAGCCAAGGACCTTGTGCCTATGTTGAAAAATAAGTCAAATGGTATTGCTATTCATATTGATGAGAACTTGCAGGAGGCCATGAGCTTCTTAACCAATGTTTTCTCTCACACTCCTAAGTGGGGGGAGGACATCCAAAGGGCCAGGGTTGACGTTGCCCTTAAACGAAAGAAAATGATTCCTATTAATCTAGTTGCCATTTTGGACCTGCCCCTCACTAGTGGTGAGGTGAAAGAAACCATTAGTAAATTGAAACCCTCCAAGTCCCAAGTCTTGATGGTTTGCCCAATGAGTTCTTTCTGGTTTCAAAACATTTTTTGACTCTGTTCATTCTCTTGATTAGGAAGGAAGCTATGAAGAAAGGTGCTCTTCCTACTGACATTAACTCTGGAGCTAAAGAATTGATTCATAAAAAAGGAACTATAGAGGATCTCAACGATTGGAGACCCATTACTTGTCTCATGTCCATTTAAAAAATCTTCTCTTCTACCCTTGCTAGCAGGTATGAAAAACATCATATTACATGAGCAAAAAGGCTTCATAAAACTTGGGTACATTCTTGATGCTATCATTTCCCTTTGGCAAGGAATTAAGTATGCTAAGGAAATTTTCTATTTCGAAATCGAGTTTAACAAGGTTTATGACATGATTGACTGGGAGTTTGCTATTCAATCTCTTCATGATGTTTGAGCTGGTAAATGCTTTATCAAGTATGTTAGTGTTCTATTTGGTAATGCCTATTCTAGGGTTTCTTTGAATGGTATGTTGTCTAAACCTTTCAAGCTTGCCAGGTCCATTAGATAGGGCTCTCATCTTGCTCCCCTTTTGTTTGCCATAACGTCTGATGCTGTAGGTTGGATTGTGAAGGAACTTTTTGATAAGAATGAGATCTTAGGTTTGCGTATTCCCAAATCTCCTTCACCTATGTGCCTTCAAGCGTTTGCAAATAATTCTAATATGGTCATGACAGCTGACTCTAGTTATGATGTAAATTTTCCAAAGTGACTTGAATTTTTTTTTTTTAGCTAGTGGATCTCAAATAAATTATCAAAAACCCTCATTTAGATCTTCTAATAATAACATCCATCGTTGGGTTAAACGTTTTGGTTGTGAGATCATTGAAGAAGGTAAGGTGTTTAGATTTCTTGGGATCTTGATGGGTTTTAACACCTCTTACAATCAAAGATGGGATTGGATGCTCAATAAATTTAGAGAAAACCTATTTAAATGGTTTGCTTGTCAAGCCTCTATTTCTCATAAAGTATTTGTGCTCAATAAATATATTTAGCCTTGTCTCACTTACTTTCTTGCTTGTTGGGTTCCTTAAAAAAAAAACTTTGTCCAGATCATTGCCCTTGCCAAGAGGTTTTTATGGGGAGGTAATGATCAAGTTTGTAAAGTTCCCAAAGTTCCTTGGGTGATATGTTGTTTGCCAAAACTTGAAGGTGTTTTAGGCATTATCTATCTAAAAAATGGCAGAAAATTTAGAAACAAAATGGATTCACAGGGCTTTTTGATCCTCTGAAATATGGGATTCTTTGCTAGAAAGGAACATACATAGGATTTTTCTAACTAACTATCCTACCTAGAAAAACCACACTCTAAGGTATATCATGGCCTCTCCTAAGAACTTCACTTCTATTGGCTCTCAACTATGCTGTAGAATGTGGAAAAGTTGGATGTCTGTGAAAAGCTCATATGTTTTTAACATTGAACTTTTGTCTAATTTTGACTTTGTTCTCTATGATTCGATTTGGTTTGGCTAGATTTCCAGGAAAAATTAGCAATAGTATAGCATCATACATCACAAGTGCAATAAGAAGGGCTTCTCTAGCTGAAGAGATCTAAGTTCAAATGGTTGTGTGTTTTCTCATGTTTTTTTCTTACCCTCATTGACTTATCTACTGGTTGTATTAGGTGTTGAAGAAGTATAGAGATTTTCTTTAGAATTATCTTCAAAAGTATTGGTCCAGAAATAGTGCCTAGCTTAAACACATCACAACGGACATGCTAAAGAAGTGTAAGCTCTAGAAATGTTCTGTTAACTAGCTTTGAGCCCTCGACAATGGGTGTATCGATTTCAATGTGTTTGGGTTTCCTAATTACTTCTAAACACTCCCTATTCTAATGATTGATCATCCATACTGGTATATGGTGTGGCTATAGAATCAAGAAGATTAATGAACAAGGGAGTATGTGTACATTTTGTGGTAGGTTGGAAGATTTACCTCACCTTTTCTTCAACTATAAACATGCCTCTCAATTTTGGCATTGTCTGCAACCTTTTTATTCTTCACTTGGATTTAAACTTGGATATGTTGAATTCCTACTGGGTAATTGTCAGAGCAAGGACGTTGTCCTTTGGAATTTATGGAGAGCACACATATTGTGGCATATCTAGAACAATAGAAATAGTCATATTTTTAGCAAGAAAAAGAGAAATTTCTTGTTCTCCTATCACCAAGGATTCAGAAGAATTAGGCTTGAGTCCCTCAAAGCTATCAAGGATGCTCCTCTCAAAAATTATTATGTCTGTACTGTATTATGTAATACTCCTCTTTAAAGATGGAGAGATACCTTGCTATCATTGTGCTCCCCCAAAAGATTTCAAATGGTGCTCTCTTGTATTTAATTAAGCCTTGTTGGTGGAGATTGTTCTTTGTCTAGGATGGGATCTTGTGCCCTACACACTTCTACTTTTCTCCCCTTTAACTTAATCTTCTTTTTGTTGTCAAAAGGTAAAATCACCATACCTATGGAGAGGATGCCTTGGAGTTTACATAAAAAATGTGACATTGGGCAGTCCTTGAGGCTCGCGTATAGATAGATTTAAAGGCCTCATATTGATGATGATATGATATCGACCAAGGAGTTATGAATTTTGAAGCTTTTTGTGAAATTTTTAAAGTGATCCCCATCAAGACATTGGAGCCAGTTCACAAAGCTATAAGTTCCTTATCCACAACTAGGACATTTGAGAAATTCCAATTAAAAGCTCATGCTTCTCGACAATCAATCTTTAAGAAGAGCACCACAAACTTCTCAAAGTCTTGGATGTGGAGATTCAAGAAGGGTTGCTTAGCTATATCAATATTGAATCGCCATGGATATAGGAACACTGAAAGCCTAACATCAAAAGGTTTTCATCCTAGTTATCATGCTTAGGAGTTGGTAGTTACTACATAAAGGACATTTTCACAATGTTGTTTTCCATATGATCATAATGAGTCACATGAACATCATAAGTTTCCTTTCTTGTTTATGCTTTTTTTAAGGAGGTTTGGCAAGCACCTACTCCACTAGCTTTAACCCCTCATATCCCACAAACCAAGGGTTAAACTGGCCTACAAGTTGTTTAAACTATCAGAGTTGTTACATGTCCAGCTCGAGAGTTCAACTTTGGACTTGCACCTATAGAGGCTAAAGGCTTACCAAGCCACCTATGGGATGTGGACCTACTTATGTTTCCTCAAGAAGTGTTGGAGTTTGAGGTCTGCTGAAGCATGAAAACAACAGATGGGAGAAGAAGAAGAAGCTTGGAGCACAACACACAATAGTGAATGTATTACCAAGACAATGTACAAAGATAAGTAACCCATTAGGGTTATATCACCCCTGGGAGTGATGTGATGAACAAGGAGCCGACACTCATGTATAAGGAAGTGCCAAGCTATGTGGAACCAATAAACAAAAGAAAGTAAGCCCAAAGCTTTGTGGAAAGCTTTAAACTTTGCCCTAGGTAGAGCCTTTGTGAAAGGGTCTACAATGTTCTCCTATGTGGGCACATATGCCAAACTAATCTTTCCATCATAGAACATATCCCTGAGATAATGATAGTGCATCTCAATGTGCTTCGTGTGAGCATGGAACACAAGGTTCCTCACAACTGTCAATGCACTCTGAGTATCAGTGAAGATGATGGTAGTACAAGACTGAACAACACCCAAATCAGCCATAAGGCTTCTGAACCACACACACTTAATATTCATTGTGAAAGTTGCCCTATACTCAGCCTCACAACTAGATGTAGCCACAATAGGTTGCTTCTTGCTCAACCAAGATATGCATGAGCTACCAAGCATGAACCAAAAACCACTAGTGGACACATGAGCATCATAGCAACCAACCCAATAAAAGTCAGGAAAAACATGTACATCTAGTGGTAGTGATCTCCCCTTGGGAAATCATTTTATGAAACAAACTAAAGGTGGTTCCCAAAAGAGGGTGTCTGCATAGGATCATAGACACCACTATGAACAAGTTGCAATTTTTGAGTTCCTCAAACTAAACCATCTTTTGGGAAGGAGAAATGCTGCATTTTGATCAAAATACAACATTCACAAACATGTTTACAAGGTGCCTCAAGTTTGGGCAGAGAACACACCATTTGAGATTTGTGCACACATTGCAAACTAGCATAATTCAAATGACCAAAGGGAGCATGCCAAAGCTTTGCATCTGATAGAGCGTGAGAATCTTGAACTAGACATGTTGAATCATTCATATATTTTGCATAATATATGAGCTTATACAGTGCATGATATAAAATGCTAGAAGCAATAATAATACTACCATCTCATAGATCATGAACTATACATCTATCATCAACAAATTTCACAACCACTCGATAATCAAGAAACTAATAATAGAATTTTCTTGGTCCTTGGCACAAACAAAGCATCCGATAGTGTGAAAGAACTACCATCAACACTAGCCAAAATGATCTTACCAACTCCCACTACAACATAAGAGGAGTTGTTAGCACATGTGATAGTATTTCCTATAGACGCAGGCTGAAGTGAACTGAAGAAACTATGCTATCAGGTAATATGTTTGGTTGCCCCACTATCAAAGTACCAAACTTCTAAGTCTACTATAGACATACACTATTCATGAGAAGATGGTTCATAATTACAAACAGTGGTAAATGCCCATTCTTCATTCTATACAAGATTAACAATTGCTATTTTAGGTGTGAGGCCTATGCAATAACCATTCAAGACTCCTTTTTCTTTGCTTCTTTTGAAGCTAGTTTTCGAAAACTCTTTATGACATGATCATTTCCTTCATAGTATTTCCAAAAGAATTTTTGTTTTTTTTATTTCTTCTCATCTTTTTCTTCCTTGTTTGACTATGCAAAATTAGTAGATTTCTCCTTACTAGTAGATGAGCTCTATTTACCTTTGCTCTTTTGACTAGCTAAGAAAGATTGATTTGCAACACGCATGATGGACTTGTTCTACCTAGAATGATCTTCCTGCAAACAAATAGAGAGTAACTCCTCAAATGTTAAGGCATTTGGATTGCCTTTCATCATGAACCCAAGAGTAGAAGCAAAAATCTAATATGAATCTGAAAGACCATTTAGAATAGTCTACACAAGTGAACTATCTAGCAAGACTTCATCAGCGGAAACCAAATGCTCCTTTAAATCTTTGATCTTTGTCAAAACACTATCCATGGAATCTCCTTCATTCATGTGCTCACTCTCCAATTGGTTTCGGAGGTAACCAACACCAGCCTCATTTCTTACCTTGTATAAAATGTTAAGTGTATCCCAAGCATCCTTTGTTGTTTTCCAAGAGCAAAAGTGAGGAATAATGGCATGTTTGACAAACAAAGCTATCAATGCATGTGCCTGAACATCTCTACAATCCCAACAAAGTTTCTCTACAGTAGGTGTGGTAGGAACCATAGCACGAACAAGAATTTAAAGATTGCCATCTTCAATGTCATCTACATCCCCTTTGATAACTATACTTGCAAGGGTAATAGTAAGTTTTTCAACACCCTACACAATATTCCATATTCCTTTTGCGACCAATACATGATGCATCATATATGCCCATAATGGATAATTAGTACATCCAATCTATCCTCAATAGCCAACATATGGAAAACATCATTGCTTTCAACCATGGCCAGTGACTAAAAATACCCTGATGTAGGAAAATGACTATATCGCAAAAATTTGAACATAACTACCATGTGGAGCTCTACTAGATCTATAGTAGTCTTTGAGCCACTTGTACTGGAAAACTGAAACTTGTATATATGTTTGGCACAAAAGGATGAAATTTCCTTCATAGCTGCTTCAATAGTGCATTCAAAGGCCAAAAGAAGCTTAGATCACGATTTTTGACACCATAGTGAAATTGTTTTGAACTCCTAATTTCCGTGAGTATGCTCACCACTTTTTGTGCAATTTTGAGACTCTGATCAGATGAGTGTTGATGACACCCTAGATGAAGTAGTGACCTACTCTAATACCATCTATTGGACTTTGAGGTATGCAAAAGCATGCAAATAGCACAAAGAAGAAGAAGAAGAAGCTCGGAGCATGACACACGATACAAAATGTATTAAGAAGGTAATGTACAAAGATAAGTAACCCATAAGAGCTATAGGTGAATATACAAGCCCGGGGAAAAAAATCCTAAACAGGGAAAAAAGTACCCCGATAGTCCTAGTGTGTTCACACACATCAATAACAAAATATATCAAGAGGGAGGGAGAGAGAGAGAGAGTGAGAGAGAGGGAGGGAGAGAGAGAGAGAGAGAGAGAAAGAGTGACAAACAGAGATCTATTGTTGGCGTGTGCAAACCCGACAGGAGAAGATCTAGATTCAAAATGCTCAGAATGACAAATTTTGATTTCGGGCCCGGTTAAAAAGATGGCGTCGATATAAGCATCGGTATAAGTGTCGGTAATTCGAGTAAATTACAGATGCTTATATCGACGCTTATACCAACGCTTATACCGATGCAGTCTTTCCGAGGCAAAACGGCTTTCCCAAATTGTTCGAGGGTCATACCGACGCCGACAACTGACCGTCAGTATTCCCTCGATATGTTGTAGTGGAAATACACCAACAAGTAGAAGCTGACAAAAGGCTATGTTTGCATAGAAACAAAAGTGAAGAACTAAAGAGGAATAAGAGCATTGTGTTGCACACATAGTAACAATGTTTTTAGTTGTGCTTCTTATGTTTTGATGTCGTGCATATAAGGCCAACATGAGTACACTCTTTGTTTACATGTAAGCACTCCCAAAATCTCCCACTTTGTGACTCAATGAGGAGGACTGCGTGTTGGGAGTTTACGAGCATTTATATGTCCTTAAACGTATATATAGTATACTCGTTAGTATGTCTTTATTGCTCTACTTTCTAGCTACAACCCATCACAAACACTTATCTCAATACATGAGGATGTGAAATTCTTGATGTGCCAACGAGTGAAGGATTCTTTGGTCCAAGCATCTTAGGTATAGTCACAGTTTGATTGTGTATGGAGTTAAGCCCATCACAAACACTTATCTCAATACATGAGGATGTGAAATTCTTGATGTGCCAACGAGTGAAGGATTCTTTGGTCCAAGCATCTTAGGTATAGTCACAGTTTGATTGTGTATGGAGTTAGGGCTCTTTGTTTGATATATTTTATCTATTTGATCATCAGCTATCCCCCCCTCTCTCTCTCAGGCACGCAATTTGTGCCAAGTACTCGTGCTACTTCTTCATAAAACTGTCATGTATTGTGCACTTCAAGAACATTTAACGTAGTCTAACAATGAAGATGATTGTATGAGGATGATGGCTCAATATACCTCAATGCATGTGGCATGCGAAAGGCATACTTCCGTGAGCTCGTACGATTGACTTCACGAAACTTCAGATCAATTTGTAAGATAACTATCAGTTTTCGTAATTTATTTCCATCTCGTGGAGAAAAATTTAGGGAATTCTTCCGTTGCTACACTAAAAGTTGGAGACAACCTAAATTTAATATGAAAACCATAGTACGAGTATTAAATCATAGTAAGAGCAATGGTGCATGTCATCAATGTTGTACAATGAAGAAAGATGGATGGAAAATCATGTTTTTGAAAGATATATGAAGATGTCCTAGAATAATCGAAAATATGTCATTCTGGGATGATGCTTCCCCACCTCCAATGGCTAACAATGAGCATGTGCGTAACATGAAGAGCCAAGTCAAAGGATAATCAAAAGCTTATAGAAGATAGGGAGTAGTGATGAGGAAGGAATATGCTATCGTTTACATATGGACTTGTCGTGATATTTTTAACAATTCTCCTAAATTTATTGCAAAGATGTTTAGACTAAAGAAAACCGATCATAGCTTGTCCTAAAGGGTGCTAGGTAAACAAATGGAAGTGGAATTTGGATAAGGTATAGGTTCAAGAAATAACTATTAATTATCGAATGGTGATGATAGTTTGTGACAAGTTCGGATTACATGGTTCTTTAATTTATTTGTTTAGTGGGTCAAATTGTATGTCAAAGAACATGCTTTTCTTTGTTTGAATTGTTTGCAGTAGTAAGTGTATGTTGTTAGCATTACTTAGTAGCTTAAGGATAATTTTTTTACCTTCATCAACAAAAAATCTCTTGGTTCACATGAATTTTACCTAAGAACCAAGAGATTGGGATGTTTAGTTTCGGAGCCTTACACTCATCCATGAAGCTTAAATTCTCAACATTCCTCTACAATTCCCTTCTTCGTTTGAACCTTGGGTTTTTGCCTCCTTCCTCACCTTCTTGATAGTTTCTCCACCCTCTTCCTCTCTTTTAACATCTTCATAGTATTTCTTTGCGTCTAGTACATAAAGAATTTTCCCATCCTTCGATTTGCTTCCACCATGGTTCAGCTCCTCTATCACCTATGAGGACAATCCCTGATCGAAATCAAAATAATTATTACGTATGTATACTGATGTGTTAAAGAATTTCCAGTTTTCATCCTCTCGTAGCACATTTGAGTCAGGAGCATTATTTTGGATGGTGTACCCAATGCACCCTAGAGATTTGAACTCTCCTTAACTTCAAGAGTGTAGTCATTGATGGATTTTTTAGGACTCTTTCTAAGGTTTTTGCGACTATTTCTTCAACTAAACCCTCCTCGTTTTTGTGTTGGTGGAGTACAGTCTCTCTACAACTTTTCGTGTATCATTATCTATGCCATAGCTTTGTATATAACCTACCATGGGTTTCCTATATGTTGAGCCAATGTGAAGATGAGCCTTTTGTTACAACTAATTTCATGTGCTCTTCTCTCCCCATCAATAACGTTTCTTCATTAGGTAATTGCTAATGCTATATCCCTAAGGTTAATGATTTGATTATCCTAACCTCTATTTAATTGTTATGACTACCCATACCTTTAGTTGCGGGTATCCTTCTTCCCTTGAATGAAGATGATTTGTTTTTTTTGTCAAATGACCTACATGTCCTCCTTATCATGCTCGTTTGAAATATCCATAGACTTGTGATTGTGGCTTGTTCCTCCTTGATCTGACCTTCACTCTTCAAATTTCTATTCATCTTACCTTATTAGCCCCCTTTGGTCGCTCTAAGTGCTTCACATGTTTTGGTACCCTAGATGGAATACTTATATACTTCCTATATGCAATGAAAGTGCATTGATTTGTAAGCTTGGTTACCTTTCTTATGAGCTTTAGGATGTTAAAGTAGGATGTTGTTACCTATTGCAAAAAGTCTCTACAACCACACTGCCTTTTAGACACACGGAACAGATTTGGTACACAAATAGAGAATCTTCTATATCTCCTAATTCACATAGAAAATATATGAAGCGGAACTATTTTATGAAGAAAGTCGGCTTGAATGAATTTAGAAAAAATATAATACTAAAGAAATGAATGTTAGTAAGTGCATGAAACATATTCAACAAGACAAGGAATTAGCAATAAACTCCATCCGTAGCTGGTTCTTCCTTGCTCTAGTATTTGAAGAGAAGAAGGAAGCAAGTGCTTTCCAAGTTTGTCTTAAGGGCTTGCATCCTTTCACATGAGGTAAAAGAAAATCACTAATTGACTTTAAGATGTAGGGCCTAGCTAGTGCATCATTTGAGCACCAAGTTGTAAGCCTTTCTTGCTCTTCATTTGATGATTGTCCTTTTCTTTTGATTGTCAACATGACTTCAT
The DNA here is from genome assembly GCA_020310875.1 of Ceratopteris richardii. Taxonomy (NCBI): domain Eukaryota; kingdom Viridiplantae; phylum Streptophyta; class Polypodiopsida; order Polypodiales; family Pteridaceae; genus Ceratopteris; species Ceratopteris richardii. The sequence goes on along the minus strand of CM035410.1, from coordinate 158,968,296 downwards.
CTTTAGATATGTATCGAAATAGATTTCTCCCTTGAAGGTAGGCCTCCATCCTCAAAGACCAAGTTTAGTAGTTGTTTCTATCCTATTTGTTAATTGTGGAAGGAAATCCATCTCCCATATTGATTTATCTTTGCTCTAATAACAGTGTGAAGGGAGATGGGTGGTACACTCCAAAGATCTACTTGGTGCTGCAAAAACCTGCTCTACACTTGCCAAACTAACTTCTGAGATAATAAGTAGACAGCTTGTGCCTTCTAAGGATGCATATATGCCATCCTAGAGCTTTGGAGTATCAATCGCAAATTTATTCATCAAAACAGATTAGTTGACACAAACCAGATGAACCAAAAAAACTTAAATGGGTGAAGCAAAAACTTGCTATTTTGGAATGGATTGCAGTCCCGAAATTAACTTGGAGCTCATAACGTGCTGAAAATTGAATGGAGATCATTTGCACACTTTTAATTAGATAGATAATGAATCTAAAGCATCAAATTTGATGATTTTTGATGAACGATACTGAGAGAAATCAATCTAGCAACATGGGAGTGTCACCTCGACATAAGTTTCGGAGTTAACTGCTAGGAGACCTAGTAAATTGCAAATGATTGTAGCTCAGAGACTAAGAAACAAATGATCATGAAAATTTAGTATGATGAAACTAGACTTATCAAGTTACTTATATCAACTTAAATCTCAGCAAAAGGTCAAGTATACACAGAGAACTCACTTATTGAAGTTGATTGAAAATGAGAATCAGAACCTATAGTCGCAAATGAGAATAACTTCAAAGTATAGCTAAAAAATCAACATGTGTTGAACATATTGTACATGATATGAATGGACATGAAGCTTGAAAAGGAGAACCACAATGTGTGCTTCACCTGTGACTCCGTGCTTCATCAAAATCTCTCAAAAATGTAGCTCTAAGTGTTGCTCTAATCCGTGACTACACATAGGTGTCTATATAGTGATTTTTGAATTCAGATCTTGGAGGGATTGTATCTAAAAGTTTCCCTAAAGTTGAGGAATAATCTAGCTAATCAATCAATCCCAACTCATCTCGTAATTCATGCCTAACATGGCCATGAGTTTCTTCAAAGACTTTTACTTTTCAAGGTAATAACTTTTCAAGAGTTACAAGAGCATGTTTCTATGACTCTCTCATTGAGAGTGTGCATACGAAATGTTTACATTTATGTATGATCAAGCACTAGGCTTGTATGAAATACACCAAACGTAGAAGCTGACAAAAAGTTATGTTTGCATAGAAACAAAGGTGAAGAACTATAGAGGAATAAGATCATTGTGTTGCATACATAGTAGCAGTGTTTTTAGTTGTGCTTCATAGTTTTCTGATGTCTTGCATAGAAGGCCAACATGAATACATTCTTTGTTTACATGTAAGCATTCCCAATATCTCCCACTTTCTGACTCAATGAGGAGGAATGCATATTGGGAGTTTACGAGCATTTATATGTCCCTAAACGTATATATAGGATACTTGTTAGTATGTCTTTATTGCTCTACTTTCTACCTTCAACCCATCAAAAACACTTCTCTCAATACATGATGATGGGAAATTCTTGATGTGCCAACGATTGAAGGATTCTCTGGTCCAAGCATCTTAGCTACAATCAGAGTTTGATTGTGTATGGAGTTGAGGGCTCTTTGTTTCATACATTGTATCTATTTGATCATTAGCTATCCTCCCCTCTCTCTCTCTCATGCACGCAATTTGGCCAAGTACTCGTGCTACTTCTTGATAAAATTGTCATGTATTATGCACTTCAAGAACATTTAACGTAGTCTAATAATGAAGATGGTTGTATGAGGATGATGGCTCAATATACCCCAATGCATGTGGCATGCGAAAGGCATACTTCCATGAGCTCCTTTGATTGACTTCATCAAACCGCACCCTTATCATATCACCAACATACACATCAATTTGTAAGATAACCATGAGTTGTCGTAATTTATTTCCATCGCAAGTGGAGAAAAAGTTAGGGAATTCTTCCTTTGCTACACTAAAAGTTGGAGACAGCCTAAATTTAATATGAAAACCATAGTACGAGTATTAAATCATAGTACGAGCAATGGTGCATGTTATCAATGTTGATGAATGGAAAATCAAGTTTTTGAAAGGTATATGAAGATGTCCTACAATCATCGTAAATATGTCATTATGGGATGATGCTTCCGCACCTCAAATGACTAACAATGGGCATGAGTGTAATATGAAGAGGCAAGTCAAAGGATAGTTGTAGAAAGAAAAAAAAAATACACATTCAAACTCTAGCCTTAGATGAGGCAAATTAACATAAATATGAGCTTATGGAAGATAGCGAGTAGTTGTGACGAAGGAATATGCCAGAGTTTACATATCAAGAGTTGTAGTGATATTTTAAACATTTCTCCTAATTTTATTGCAAAAATCTTTAGACTAAAGAAAACCGATCATAGCTTGTCCTACAAGGTGCTAGATAAGCAAATGGAAGTGGAATTTGGATAAGGTATATGTTCAAGAAATAACTATTAATTATCGAATGGTGATGATAGTTTGTGACAAGTTCGGATTACATGGTTCCTTAATTTATTTGTTTAGTGGGTCAAATTGTATGTCAAAGAACATGCTTTTCTTTGTTTGAATTGTTTGCAGTAGTAAGTGTATGTTGTTAGCATTACTTAGTAGCTTAAGGATACTTGTTTTACCTTCATCAACAAAAAATCTCTTGGTTCACATGAATTTTACCTAAGAACCAAGAGATTGGGATGTTTAGTTCGGAGCCTTACACTCATCCATGAAGCTTATATTCTCAACATTCCTCTACAATTCCCTTCTTCGTTTGAGGTAAGAAACAAATGAGGTAAGCAAGCAAGCGGGCTGCTTGCTAGAGTTTATGACCACTAAATTAAGTGGGAAACTTGTGGAGTGCATACAACTCAAGAAACAAAGGTAGGATGATGCTTATATAGAGTTTTACTTTTCCTACAATCTAGGTAACCACGGACCAATCAGTGTAGGTGCACTTTTTGGTGGCTAATTTGATGAGATTTGAATTTGATTGAGTTTGGTGGAGCTTATAACTTTATTCCATGACTTTGCATCCTTGTTTTTTATTGGTCCACTTGCAAAACTCGTGGTTGAGCCTTTTTGCATGATTGAAACTTGATTTTCCACATAAACTTCCTTTAAAAACCAATTGTTGAGAAATGCATTCTTTACATCTAGTTGATACAAATTCCAATTCCTAGATGTAGCAATGCTAACAAGTACTCTAATGGTGGGCATTTTAGCAACATGTGAGAAAGTCTCTTCATACTCTATGACATGGGTTTGGGCAAACCCTTTGGCTACTAACCCTGCCTTGTATCTATTAATACTACCATCTCAATTCCTTTTTACTTTATAGATCCACCTTGATCCAATTACCTGCATTGATGGATTTCTAGGAACAAGTTCCCATGTGTCATTCTCCATGAGGGCTTCAATTTCTTCATTGATTGCTTCTCTCCGTTCCTTCTTGCTTTGAGCTTCTTCATATGATGGTTCTTCATTGTTGGAGCCCTTAAGCGTATAAATTGAATGCTTTGTGACCAAAGAGGTATCAAATCCGTATCTCTTTGGTTTCTTTTTCACTCTCATTGATCTTCTGAGTGGTTGATGAGAGCTTTCAGATCCTTGAGATGCTTCTTGCACCTTAGCCTTCCCTTTGTTCTTCCATAGCTCCAATTTCTCTAAATTTGTCAAGTCAGTATCTTCATGATGCTTTGGTTCCTTTGTTGGCACGATGGAAAGTCTTTTTCCAAGTCATAGGGTAGCTTCACTTTCCTATCATCATCAGACCAAAATTTATTTTCATCAAATACTACATCCCTACTAACTTGAAAGCCTTTGTTAGAGGGATGATACAATATGTATCCGTTTTGGTTTTGATCATATGCAATAAAGATACACTTCCGTTTTTTGGGATCCAGTTTCCCTCTTATTTGAGACGGTATATGAGTATAAGCTACACATCCAAAGATTTTGCAATGCTCTAGATTTGGCCTTCTTCCATTCCATACCTAATAGGAAGTCAAACCATCTCGAGATTTTGATGAAAGTCCATTTACAAGCTATGTGGCTATTGATACAACCTCTATCCAAAGATAATTGAGTAAACCCTTTCCATTGAGCATGGATCTGTCTGCCTCAACTATTGTTTAGTTTCTCCATTCATCTACTCCATTAAGCGCAGGTGTGTATTTAGTGGTCACCTCTCTTTTGATGCCTCTTTCTTGTAGGAAAGCATAAAATTTAGTTGAGAAGTATTCTCCACCACCATCTGATCTGAGACATCTTGATTTTCTACAAGAGCAAGATACCTTTTGAAACAATTGAAGACTTTATCTTTATGATTCATAAAGTACAAAATTGTCTATTTGCTACAATCATCAATAAAAGATACATAATATTTTTGAACCTGAAATAGAAGGTTCTTTGCTTGGACCCCCACACATCTGTGTGGACAAGATCCAATACTTCGTGATGGATATAGCCTTTCTTGTTGAAGGGTTGTCTATGAGCTTTACCAAATTGACAAGCTCCAAACTTCTATATCATATGTTGTTTTGTGATATTGGGCAATCCAAGTACAATTTGATCCCTTCGAATTTCTTTCAAAGCTCTCTCACCAATATGAGCAAGCCTTTTATGACATACCTCTAATTCAGAGAGTGTTTGAGATCCATAGCTAAATAATGCTATGTCCTTGGTATCCTCCAATTCAAAGGTAAAGACTGTTCTTGTCTTTTCTCCCTTGTCAATTCTTCTAAATCCTTGTTCGGGTTTTCCACATATGCTCCATGTCTTGTAAACCTAACCTGCAATCCTTTCTCCACAATTTATCCAACACTCATCAATTTTTTGCTTATGGTAGTTACATACGAAACCTTGCTTAGAAGATTCATGTTGCCATCTGATGTCTTGACATTAGCTACTTTCTCCACTCAATGTCTTAAATCATCACTTGTCTGCATTTCATGTTTATTTTTGGGATCTTCTAAATCAAAGAGCAATGTTACATTTCCTAATACAAGACTTGAGCACCCGAGTCAATATAGAAATCATGATCATCATCCTTACCTTGCTTCAATGATAGGCTCATAAGGAGTAGTGAGTCTTCTTGACTTTGATCTTCAGCGTAGTTATTGTAATCATTTCTTCCTCTATATCCATTTTGATGATTATTATTGATGAAGTAGTAGTTTTTGTATCCTCCATTGTATCTACCTCTATTCGATTCATAGCCACCTCTATTAAATCTCGTTGCTCGGGAATTCCTTGGTTTCTGATAACATTCCTCAATGGTATGATTAGAGTAACCAAAAATGTTACAATATTGAGATGCTTGGGGTCTCCCCCTACTTTGATTTCCTTCTCTATCTCTTCCTCTAGCTTTCCCTCTACCTATGAAGTTGGCTTAAAAAGATCTACCTTTTTCTTAATTCTTCTTAGATTTTGGCTTATCCTTAGCTTTAGCTTTATCAGAGTATAAGGCACAAGACTTATTACCTCTTGGCGATTCACTGTTCTTGCTTATCTTTGCTTCATGTGAGAAGAGTTGGCCCAAAAGAGTGTTAAGGTTAGGCACTTGCATGTCCATGTATAGGTCTAGGGTAGTTGTGAAGGATTCCCACTTGTCATGAGCTTTGATTCCATTGATGATTTTCCTTGTGATTTGCTCTTCTTCAATTACCTCTTCAATGCTTTCTAAATGATCAGAGATCTCCTTCATTCTGGTGACATAATCAATCACACTTTTCTTGGGACTTTTCTTCAAGGTGATAGACTCCATCCATTGCTGGTTCTTCCTTGCTCTGGTATTTGAAGAGTAGAAGGAAGCAAGTGCTTTCCAAGTTTCTCTTCAGGTCTTGCATCCTTTCACATGAGGTAAAAGAAAATCATAGACTGAGTTTAAGATGTAGGACGTAGCTAATGCATCCTTTGAGCACCAATTTGTAAGCCTTTCGTGCTCTTCATGTGATGGTTGTCCTTTGCTTCTAATTGTCACCATGACTTCATCTTTAGATATGTATCCAAATAGATTTCTCCCTTGAACGTAGGCTTCCATCCTCAAAGACTAGGTTAAGTAGTTTTTTCTATACTATTTATCAATGGTGGAAGGAAATCCATCTCCCATATTGATTTATCTTTCCTCTGATACCACCGGGAAGGGAGATTGGTGATACACTCCAAAGATGTGCTTGGTGCTGCAAAAAACTGCTCTACACCTGCGAAAATAACTTCGTAGATGATAAGTAGACACCTTATGCCTTCTTAGGATGCATATAAGCCATCCTAGTGCTTTGGAGTATCAATCTCAACTTGATTCATCAAAATAGATTAGTTGATACAAACTAGATGAACCAAAAAAAAAACTTAAATGGATGAAGCAAAAACTTGCTTTTTTGGGATGGATTTCAGTCTAGAAATTAACTCAGAGCTCATAATGCGCTAAAAATTGAATAGAGATCTTTTGCACACTTTTTATCAAATAGATACTGAATCTAAAGAAATAAATTTGATGATCTTGGATGAGCCATAGTGAGAGAAATCAGTCTAGCAACATGGGACTCTCATCTCGACATTTTCAGAGTGAACTGCTAGTATACCTAGTGTGTTGCAAATGATTGTAGCTCACAGAATAACAAAGAAATGATCATGAAAGTTAGTACAATGAAACTAGACTTATTAAACTACCTATAGCAATTTAAAGCTCAACAAAAGGTCAAGTATACACAGAGAACTCACTCATTGAAGTTGATTGAAAAGGAGAATCAGAACCTATAGTAGCGAATGAGAATAATTCAAAGTATATCTGAAAATCAATTTGTATTAAACATATTGTACATCATATGAATGGACATGATTCTTGAAAAGGAGAAGCACAATGTGTGCTTCACTTGTGACTTGGTGCTTCATCAAAATCTCTCCAAAATGTAGCTCTAAGTGTTGCTCTAATCCGTGACTACACATAGGTGTCTATATAATGATTTTTGAATTCGGATCTTGGACGGATTTTACTTAAAAGTCCCCTAAAGTTGAGGAATCATCTAGCTAATGAATCAAATCTAACCCAGCTGATAATTCATGCCTAACATGGCTGTGATTTTCTTCAAAGACTTTTACTTTTCAAGGTAATAAATTTTCAAGAGTTACAAGAGCATGTTTCTATGACTCTATCATTGGGAGTGTGCATAAGAAATGTTTACATTTATGTATGATAAGGCACTAGGCTTGGATGAAATAGACCAACAAGCAGAAGCTCACAAAAGGCTATGTTTGCATAGAAACAAAGGTGAAGAACTTTAAAGGAGTAAGAGCATTGTGTTGCATACATAGTAACACTATTTTTAGTTGTGCTTCTTAGTGTTTTGGTGTCCTGCATAGAAGGCCAACATGAATATACTCTTTATTTACATGTAAGCATTCCCAAAATCACCTACTTTCTGACTCAATGAGGAGGAATGCGTATTGGGAGTTTACGAGCATTTATATGTCCCTAAACATATATATAGTATACTCGTTAGTATGTCTTTATTGCTCTACTTTCTAGCTACAACCCATCACAAACACCTCTCTCAATACATGATGATGTGAAATTCTTGATGTGCCAACGAGTGAAGGATTCTTTGGTCCAAGCATCTTAGCTAGAGTCACAGTTTGATTGTGTGTGGACTTGAGGGCTCTTTGTTTCATATACTTTATCTATTTGATCATTAGCTATCCCCCCCTCTCTCTCTCTCACGCACGCAATTTCTGCCAAGTACTCGTGCTACTTCTTGATAAAACTGTCATGTATTATGCACTTTAAAAAGAACATTTAAAGTAGTCTAACACTGAAGATGATTATATGAGGATGATGGCTCAATGTACCTCAATGCATTTGGCATGCGAAAGGCATACTTCCATGAGCTCCTATGATTGAATTCATCAAACCACCCTTCTCATATCACCAACATACAGATCAATTTGTAAGATAACTATTAGTTGTCATAATTTATTTCCATCTCAAGAGGAGAAAAAGTTAGGGAATTCTTCCTTTCCTACACTAAAAGTTGGAGGCAACCTAAATTTAATATGAAAACCATAGTTCGAGTATTAAATCATAGTAGGAGCAATGGTGCATGTCATCAATGTTGTACAATAATGACTAACAATGGGCATGAACGTAACATGAAGAGGCAAGTAAAAGGATAGTTGTAGAAAGACAAAAATTGCACATTCAAACTCTAGCCTTAGATGAGGCAAATTAACATAAATATGAGCTTATAGAAGACAGGGAGTAATTGTGAGGAAGGAATATGCTAGAGTTTACATATCAAGAGTTTTAGTGATATTTTTAACATTTCTCCTAAATTTATTGCAAAGATCTTTAGACTAAAGAAAACCAATCATAGATAAGCAAATGGAAGTGGAATTTGGATAAGGTATAGGTTCAAGAAGTAACTATTAACTATCGAATGGTGATGATAGTTTGTGCCAAGTTCGGATTACATGGTTCCTTAATTTATTTGTTTAGTGGGTCAAATTGTATGTGAAAGAAGATGCTTTTCTTTGACTAAATTGTTTGCAGTAGTAAGTGTATGTTGTTTTACCTTCATCAACAAAAATTCTCTTGGTTCACATGAATTTTACCTAAGAACCAAGAGATTGGGATGTTTAGTTTCGAAGCCTTACACTCATCCATGAAGCTTAAATTCTCAACATTCCTCTAAAGTTCCCTTCTTCATTTGAACCTTGGGTTTTTTGCATCCTTCCTCACCTTCTTGATAGTTTCTCTACCCTCTTACTCTATTTTAACATCTTCTCTTCATAGTATTTCTTTGCATCTAACTACATAAAGAAGTTTCCCATCCTTCGATTTGCACAATCCTTGATCGAAATCAAACTAATTATTATGTATGTATACTGATGTGTTAAATAAATCCCACTTTTCATCCTCTCTTAGCACATTTGAGTCATGAGCAACTAAGGCATTATTATGGATGGTGTACCCAATGCAACCTACAGATTTGAACTCTCCTTTACTTCAAGAGTGTAGTCATTGATGGATTTTTTAGGAATCTTTCTAAGGTTTTTGGGACTATTTCTTCAACTAAACCCTCCTCGGTCTTGCGTTGGTGGAGTATAGTCTCTCTAGAGCTTTTCGTATATCATCATCTATGCTCAAGCTTTGTATATAACCTACCATGGGTTTCCTATATGTTGAGCCAATGTGAAGATGAGCCTTTTGTTACTCTCTTACAACTAATTTCAAGTGCTCTTCTCCCCCATCAATAACGTTTCTTCATTAGGTAATTGCTAATGCTATATCCCCAAGATTAATAATTTGATTTTCCTAACCTCTATTTAATTGTTATTACTACCCATACCTTTATTTGTGGGTACCCTTCTTCCCTTGAATGAAGATGATTTGTTTTTTATGTCAAATGAGCTACATGTCCTGCTTATCACGCTCGTTTGAAATGTCCATAGACTTGTGGTTGTGGCTTGTTCCCCCTCGATCTGACCTTCACTCTTCAAATTTGTATTCCTCTTACTTTATTAGCCCCCTTTGGTCGCTCTAAGTGCTTGGCATGTTTTGCTACCCTAGATGGAATACTTATATACTTCCAATATGCAATGGAAGTGCACTAATTCGTAAGCTTGGTTACCTTTCTTATGATCTTTAGGATGTTAAAGTAGGATGTTGTTACCTATTGCAAAAAGTCTCTACAACCAAACTAGCTTTTACACACATGGAATAGATTTGGTACACAAATAAAGAATCTTCTATATCTCCTAATTCACCTAGAAAATGAAGCTGAACTATTTTATGAAGAAAGACGACTTGAATGAATTTATAAAAAATATAATACTAAAGAAATGGATATTAGTAAGTGCATGAAACATATTCAGCAAGATAAGCAATTTCAAAAGTAACCTAATATAGAGAGAATATGCATAAGAAATGGAGCCTTTGTAGTAATTGATCTATGACTCTCCTATAGCATGGGGGTGCCCGTGTCCTCCTCCTACTTTGGATTAGTAGGTGGTCTAGAAAGGCTGATTGGCTCATACATACTTATTAGAGATAGGTTCCGAAGTGAAGAGGACTCTTTCTTAGGAGGTAAAAAGAAACTATCTTCGGTAGATGATTAAGTGAAGAGAACTCTTTCTTCGGGGGGTAAAAAGAAGCTATCTTTGCTAGAGGGTTTTCGAGAGTGATGTTTACTTTGTTGCTAAATATGGCATGAAGAGTGCGTAAGGATCTTCGCTAATGGTGATGTTGCAAAGGGAGATGCCTTACATGGTAAAAAAAAAAAAAGCAACATTTCTTTTCTTTAGATAGAAGCATTTGATTTTTGGACTCGTCTTGTATGAAAGAACGCACTTGATTTTTGGACTCGTCAGGTAGATATATTTTCCAATGAATGAAGCCCCATAACCATAAAAGGACAACCCTCAAGAAAACCTGGAAATCCTCTATGTGAGAGTAACCTCGTGTGAAAGATTGTTAAGTGATCTATGCTGATAGTATATTTAGGATCTACGGAGTCCTCATGGAATTTCAAGGTTCTTTGAAGAAGAGATGGGAGTGAGAAATGAAAAAACTTGCTAAAGAGTTGAACTCATATCATATTGTCTATTGAGCATGACTGTAATCGCTCTTGCCATTGACAAGTTCATTGCCGTCCCTATGTATTTATCTACATGTATTTATCTGTACGTGAGGGAAGATCGATGTAATGGCGCCTTACGAGCTCTGATTCCTGATTCTATACTTTTGAGAAGAGTACAAGGAAACGTGGTTGATGGAAACGACAGAGACGCCATGCTCACGGGACTCTCATGGAGATAAAGCTGCGTATTTCCTGTGCAAAAGCTGGAAATGGGCGCGCTGTTGCAGATGTGTAAACAGATGCCATCATATCGATCGTGGAGATATGTCCAAGGATAAGGAGCATGGCTGTGCCTATAAAAGCGCCACGAACCTTCAAAGTCTCTTCAAGGTTCAAGGAAGAGATCGAAGTAAAGCACCAGCTTCAGCCTTCCACCAGGAACAGGCGGTGAGAGAGAGAGAGAGAGAGAGAGAGTAGAGAGAGAGAGAGAGAGAGTAGAGAGTACTGAATCTATTTGTCTCGATCGCAGGCGCGCCTCAATCAATGGCGGCGGCAACGAAGCAGCAGCGTTTCCTTTTGGCGTTGATTGCGTATTTAGCATCGGCAGCATCGTGTGTGCTCTGCTCCAGTAGGCAAAATAGTCTCTGTCCCTTGGAGGAGTCTGCTGTTTATCCATACGCAGCAACCTGCGCAGCACCGGCCATGTACTCGTCTTTTCTGGGTGGACAGTCCTACTACATAGTGCCCTACGGTGGAAACGGGGGCGGTCTTGCACCCGAATGGGATGAGAGCGCATCTACATTCCGCGTGATTTTTTCTGAAGATAATCCAGCCGCCTACGAGCTGGGCTACGCAGATATCAAACTCCTGCCGTTTGTTATGCTCGCCGATGATCAAATCACGTTTGCTAATTCCGCTACCAAGAGGGTCATTGCCTTGCAAGGTGACCTTAGGTTTGGCTTCACCCTCGTGGAAACCGACGACTCTGCGAAGGCGGCCAAGTTCCAGTTCGTTTTGGATACAAGTGTCGGTCTACCTTGTCCCCGGATTTACGGAGCACAGTGCAAGGCTTACACTATTGCATCGAGCGATTATCGAGGCCTATCTGTGAGCAAGGTCGAGGTGGACGGCGAGCCCACCACCTTCACCCTTTCATACACAGACAAGACGGTCTTTGTAGTGTATAGCACCTAACCTGTCTTCTTCAAATTTCAAGCATGTTTAAGTAATGTCACTGCCTGCATGCATGTTTTGCAGTGCTTGGGGCACCATCGCCGCTCAATAAAATACCATATTTTATGTTTTGTACCTTCTCTCTCTCTCTCTATCTCTCTCTCTCTCTCTGTGTAAAGCGCGGATAACAGGAGATCTACACAAATTATGATCTGTTTCAAGTATTAGTTCAATGTGTATTTGATTCTGTATGGAGTTGAGATAACTCTCTCTTTCGTATAGTTTGTGCGTTTGATGATCATCAGCTGTTCTCTCTCTCTTTCTATCTCTCTCTCTCTCTCTCTCTCTCTCGCTAAAACTATCCCTCTATTATGCACTTCAAGAGACGATCGTATATTGAGGATGATGGCTCAATATACCCCTGCGCATGTCGCATGCGAACGGCATACTTGCATAAGCTTCTTCGATCGACTTCATCAAATAACAGTCTTCATCATCAGCTTCTCTCTCTCTCTCTCCATCTCTCATATCTGCTAGCTCAGTTCTTCTCGTATCAGCTAGCTCAGTTCATTGGCTCAGCATGAGAAAATGAATGATTGGATACGTATATGCTACTATCCTGCTCTTAGAGTTAATGTACACCACCAACATACAGAACAATTTTGTAAGATTACTATCAGATCTTGACATCCCACATCTACAATTATGGCTCCTATGTTCAACGTTAGGAATTCAAATGGACACCCAATCACGAGCCATAATGCCAACTATTGGAAGTGGGAATCACAGAGAGCTGTGAACCTAGTTCAAATTAATTCATGGATGATGGGACAACTCTTAACCTTCCCAAACATTTTCAATCATGAATGGCCTCACACACAGATACCTCTATTCACTCAAATCACTACTTCTTTGAAGTCCTACGGAATGAAACATACATCTTTTGGTTACTCAAACAAGATTGTAGTTCGTATTTGTTGCAAGTTACTCCACTCAAAATAGTTGCTTTTACTCAAAGCACCAATGTCCTCAATTTGGACTACTCATTTCCTTCACTAGATACACACACACACACATAGAGACTTAGAGTGAATACTATCCATTTAAGACACGATCTCTCTAAATCTTTGAGAAACATTTAGAAGACTATATTCTCTTTATAACAACACAAAGGTTACAAGAATGCAGAAGATATTAATAGTGATCTTTGCTCTACACTCACATCTACCTAGCTCCTTGACTTCTACATCAAATTGTGAGATATGGCTACCTAAAGATCGAAGAAATCACTCAAGCAAGGAGGGGGCTTGCTTACGGAGGGGGCTACTAGCGTATTAGAATTCCTAAAGCGTTGACACACGTGGGATCATTTTAATTCAAAGTACATGTTGTATTCATATAACTTGGAAAGGGTTACCTAAAAGTTAGGATGCTCTTTTTCTAGAAATAGGATCCATCACACCTACGTGTGATAGGTGATTGATTGAGAGATGTGAGTAGGATTTAAAACTTAAATTGAGTGCATAAATTCTCATGAATGGCTCCGTTAAATTCATGATGCTCCAAGTGACAATAAGAGTAGTGGTTCATACGATCCTAAGGTTGGAGCTTGAATCCAACACTCCCATTCAAACTTCAACCTTCATGTCCTCATCCAAGTTCCATCATTCATTGGTGACAAAAATGAGTCCTACAAGAACATTTTAGAATAATGAGTGATTAGAGATGGAACAATGAGAAGAGGGTAGTGGACTCATTTGTTTTCCAAATGCTTAATGACTCTTTTGAACTTTAGTAGCTTGGTTGAGTCGTATGCTTTGGTGAACATGTTAGCACGTTGGTCTTTGGTATGTTTGTGTTGGATTTGCACTTATTTAGCTACAATTTGTTGTATGATGGAGTCATGACGTACCTCTATATGTTTACTCCTAGCATGAAACATAGGAATTGGTAGATGATTACACACTAATTTTGTACTGACACATGATTGAAAATTGATTAACCTAGTCGTATGCTTTGGTGAACATGTTAGCACGTTGGTCTTTGGTATGTTTGTGTTGGATTTGCACTTATTTAGCTACAATTTGTTGTATGATGGAGTCATGACGTACCTCTATATGTTTACTCCTAGCATGAAACATAGGAATTGGTAGATGATTACACACTAATTTTGTACTGACACATGATTGAAAATTGATTAACCTACAAATTTAATTCAACCATAATATTCTTGAGCCACACGCTCAAATAGGTTACTTGTTCCAATGCTCTATATTCAACTTTTTTTTTTGAGGATACAGAGACACTTGGTCGCTTCTTTTCCATCCACGAGATGATTTTCTTACCGAGCATCAGTGCATATTAGCTTGTACTTATATAAAGTTTCACATGTAGTTGGCCCTTAAAAGAATAAAAATGACCTTCATTGGAAGTTCCTTTACAATATCTATGCATTCTCTTAGTTGTATGTAAGTGAGGATGTCTAGTGGTGTGTAGAAATCGAGATAGCATATCATCTATATATGCTAAATCGGGTCTTGTAATGGTGGCATATTTCAAAGAGTCCATTGGATCTAAATAGGAGTGCACAATGAACTTCATCACCTTCAATTGAAGTCAAGTTATATTGACTTCCATAGGATCCCTCAATGGTTTTCAAATATAAGTCCATATATCTTTGATACATACAAAATGTATATCCTTTGCATGAACTAGATACCATTGTCTTTGTATATGACCTCAATACCTAGGACATACATTTGATCTCACATGTATTAGAGCTTAGGTTCTTGCCCGAGTCTTGTCTTTATGTCTTTGATTCCCTCTTCATGGTTATCTGTAATATGAAATCATCTACATGCACACTTGAGTAGATAGACACTTCATCTTCCCTTTTGAAGAATAGTGAAGGATTAGCCTTGGTTTATTTATATTCACAACTTATCAAGTAGTGTATCAAAATTTTTAATCCAATTTCCATTCCTTTGCATGTTATTTGTATGCCTTCAAGGTCCCCCTTCTTTGCATGATGGTCTACATTTAGTTTTATCCACAAATCTTCATCCTCTTCAATCACTATGATTCTAGATTTTGCACTAGAGTCATTGAATTGCTTTGTTGACTTGATGTAGGACTATGTGAACTCCAAGATGATTATCACCTTGAGCTTGACTACTTTGGTCCACTAAGAACCATCCTCTCTGGCTCTTCATTCTTCTACAACAATTATGGCTCCTATGTTCAACATTAGGAATTCAAATGGACACCCAATCATGAGCCATCATGCCAACTATTAGAAGTGGGAAATACAGAGAGCTCTGAACCTAGTTCAAATTAATTCATGGATGATGGGACAACCCTTAACCTTCCCAAACATCTTCAATCATGAATGGCCTCACACACAGATACCTCTATTCACTCTAATCACTACTTCTTTGAAGTCCTATGGAATGAAACATACATCTTTTGGTTACTCAAACAAGATTGTAGTTCGTATTTTTTGCAAGTTACTCCACTCAAAATAGTTGCTTTTACTCAAAGCACTAATGTCCTCAATTTGGACTACTCATTTCCTTCACTAGATACACACACACACACACACACACACACACACACATAGAGACTTACAGTGAATACTATCCATCAAGACACAATCTCTCTAAATCTTTGAGAAACATTTAGAAGACTATATTCTCTTTATAACAACACAAAGGTTACAAGAATGCAGAAGATATTAATAGTGATCTTTGCTCTACAGTCACATCTACCTAGCTCCTTGACTTCTATATCAAATTGTGAGATATGGCTACCTAAAGGTTTGCTTACCAAGGGGGCTACTAGCGTATTAGAACTCCTTAAGTGTTGACACACGTGGGATCATTTTAATTCAAAGTACGTGTTGTATTTATATAACTTGGAAAGGGTTACCTAAAAGTTAGGATGCACTTTTCCTAGAAATAGGATCCATCACACCTACGTGTGATAGGGGATTGATTGAGAGATGTGAGTAGGATTTAAAACTTAAATTGAGTGCATATATTCTCATGATTGGCTCCTTTAAATTCATGATGCTCCAAGTGACAATAAGAGTAGTGGTTCATACGATCCTAAGGTTGGAGCTTGAATCCATTACTCCCATTCAAGCTTCAACCTTCATGTGCTCATCCAAGTTCCATCATTCATTGGTGACAAAAATGAGTCCTACAAGGACATTTTAGAATAATGAGTGATTAGAGATGGACCAATGAGAAGAGGGTAGTGGACACAGTCTAGGCACTTGATCACATAGGCTCGACATAGGCTTTCCTTGTTTTTATGCAGTCAAAGAGATGAAAACTAGCTAGAAATAGTGGTTTTGATCATTGCAATGTTTTTAGAATGTTTACGAATTATTTATAGCCCTTTGCTGGACTCATGCATTCAATGGATAATGTTGAAAGGGTAAAGTCAAGGTATCGTCTCATTTGGGCCCTTGGATAAGGAGAATATACAATGGATGAGAGATGGTAGATCCTCAAAAAGGTCCCTTTACACAAGGGAGATTGGATTGGCCATGGAATCAGATGGTGGAGGTTGAAGTGGGGAGAAGAAAGGTGCTAAGAACTGCAGCCATCAATTATAAAAACCATATGAGGGTTGCGATTGTATGCCCAAAGTGAGAGGGCATCTTTTAACCTTCTCCATTGGATGAAGATCCAATCGGATGGCTCATGGCTAATCCCCAACTAGATCAGCCCCAAATCCACTTTATCCTTGGATTGGTGTTGATCCAATGGTGGAAGAACGTTCAGAGGTTGTCCCAAAATATGGAGGGAGATTCTACCAAGGTGAGAGCAGCCCATAGTGCACATTATGATGAGATTGAGGTGGCTCTAATTGTCAAAATTTGTGGAGGACTTGTCAATTGATCTCTCTCTAGAGCCTCATTTCTCTTAAACTTAGCCATTGATTAAAGCATCCAACGGCGTTTAAAACTCCCATTTTATAATTCAAGTACAGAAGTTATTTTCTTTGACATTACCACTAGTGCTTTTCCATGTCCCCTCAATCTCCTAGATTAAGCTTTTCAATCCCTAAAAATTAGGAATCCTTACAAGGCATGAGTAGGGGTCATTTGTTTTCCAAATGCTTAATGACTATTTTGAACTTTAGTATTTTGATTAAGTCCCATGCTTTGGCGAACATGTTAGCACATTGATCCTTGGTATGTTTGCTTTGGATCTGCGGTTATTTAACGACCATTTTTTGTACAAGGGAGTCATAACGTACCTCTATATGTTTACTCCTAGCATGAAACATGGGAATTGGTAGACAAGTACACACTAATTATGTAGTGACACATGATTGAAAATTGATTAACTGGCAAATTTAATTCAAACATAATATTCTTGAGCCACATGCTCAAATAAGTTACTTGTTCCAATGCTCTATATTCAACTTTTTTTGAGGATAGAGAGACTGTTGGTTGCTTTTTTTCCATCCATGAGATGATCTTCTTACCAAGTATTAGTGCATATTAGCTTGTACTTCTCCTACCTTCTTTGGATCTTCCACAATCAAACTTTTTGTATATAGTTTCACATGTAGTTGGTCATCAAAAGAATAAAAATGACCTTCATTGCAAGTTCCTTTATGATATCTATGCATTCTCTTAGTTGTATGTAAGTGAGGATGTCTAGTGGTGTGTAGAAATTTAGATAGCATAACATCTATATATGCTAGATGAGGTCTTGTAATGGTGGCATATTTCAAAGACTCCATTGGATTTGAATGGGAGTGCACAATGAACCTCATCACCTTAAATTGAAGTCAATTTTATATTGACTTCCATAGGATCCCTCAATGGTTTGCAACCTATAAGTCCATATGGCTTTGATACATACAAAATGCATATCCTTTGCATGAACTAGATATCATTCTCTTTGTATATGAACTCAATACCTAGGACATACCTTTGATCTCATATGTATTAGAGCTTAGAGTCTTGCCTCAGTCTTGTCTTGATGTCTTTTATTCCCTCTTCATGGTTACCTATATTGATGAAGTCATCTACATGCACACTTGAGTAGATAGACGCTTCACCTTCTCTTTTGAAGAATAGTGAAGGATTAGCATTGGTTTTTTCATATTCACAACTAATCAAGTAGTCTAAGAGCCTTTGAGTCCATGCCCTTGGGGCTTTCTTGAGACAATATAGTGCCTTCTTGAAGTTGCAAAGATTATCAATTTCGGTTTCATATTCACACCCTAATGGTTTGTCTATGTGAAACATTTCTTCTAGCTCTGCATTTAGGAAAGTTTCTTCTTAACATCAAGTTGATACATCTTCCAAATGCTTGGTAGCTCCAATCCCAATGATTTTTTTGAATAATACTCATCTTTCGTAGAGGGCTAGAAGTCCCTTCACAGTCTATACCTTATGTCAAAGCCAATCCTTTAGCGACAAAACTTCCCTAATATCAAACAACGCTACCATTTGATTTTTCTATTTACCTTCTACCACAACGTTCTTCCCATTTCCTTCATGTCTTTCTTGCTTGTAACTAATATCCAACTGGTGTTATCCATCAAGGCTTAGTTTGTTCTTGTGTAGTCTTTTTCCATTCCCTGCATGTATTTGACTCTTCAAAGCATGTAGGTTCTTCAATACCTTTTGTCATATATGCAAAGTACCTAGCCATGAATGAGGCACATGTAAGGCTTCCATTTGGATACCTTAGTGTATCAAAATTTGTATTCCAATTTCCATTCCTTTGCATGTATGCCTTCAAGGTCCCCTGTTCTTTGCATGATGGTCTACATTTAGTTTTATCCACAAATCTTCATCCTCGTCAATCACTATGATTCTAGATTTTCCACTAGAGTCCTTGAATTGCTTTGGTGACTTGATGTAGGACTATGTCAACTCCAAGATGAGTATCATCTTGAGCTTGACTATTTTGGTCCACTAAGAACCATCGTCTCTAGCTCTTCATTCCTCTTAAAACCCTTTCTTCATTATCTTGATTTGCGTACATAGATATATTTAAGGAATGCCAAGGTAAAATTGCATCAAATCTAACATCCTTTGATACCTTTAGCTCCTTGATTGTTATAGCATTTGCACCCTATGTTTCACCCACATACCCTATGAATACACATATATCTAATCGATCATCTAGTTTAGTTAGTTCAGTTGCTATTAGGACATCAAAAGTAAGACAAAAGACTCTCAAGTGTGATACATCTAGTTTTCTATACCAAGGTTAACATGGTGATGAAGTATGAACATCTAATGTTGTTGATCTGTTCATGATGAATATGGTTGTGGTTGTTGCATATGTGGAGTAGAATTTTAGCATTCTCCACTCCTTCATTATATCCCTAGAACATTCATGAATGCAGCTGTTCTTGCTTTCTACCAAACCATTTTATTCAGGTGTGTACTTGCATGTAATTTCTCGTTTGATACCATTAAATTCTAGGAACTCTTAGAACTCATTGAGGAAGTATTCCACTGCCATTTTGAGCTTAGACATTTGATTTATGCTTCATGTAATCAAGCCAATTCATCCTTGTGAAATCATCAAATAAGGTTAAAGTCTATCTGTTACCTCTATTTTAAATTTTCCTTCTTGCTCCCCAAACATCTATATGAACCAAATCAAGTGAATGCTAGCTTAGATAATTGATCCTTGTAAATGGTAACTTGGTTTGCTTACCCAACTCGGAAGGTTCACACAAATTCTTGAGATGATGATTATGAATATTTGATATTCCAAGCACCTAATCAATTCTTCTTCATGTCTTTCAACATTTGAGTATTGATATGTCCCTACCTCTTATGCCAAAGATCAAATGCTACCTTCATACTTCCATATGCCAAAGAGATTGTGTGGTTGAAGTTTCACCTCACATCCAATGAAAATAACCTTCTCTGCTTTGTACCTTTGGAAATCAATATTCATCTCTCTCTAGGGTTCTCTATAAAGCATCATTTCTCACAAACATAATTTGTAGTCTTAGTTCAATTGTTTGACCAATAAAAAAAAAGATTCTTTATAATTTTAGGAAACTAAAGAGCATGTTTCAAACATTTAGGCTTATGAAAACCATCTAACATGACACCACCTATATGAGTAATAGCATCGGTAGTATGAACAACTATCTCCATGTGCCCCTATTTTGATGGTGCCTACAAATTTCAAAAGAAGTCGTTACAACTATTTTTGTAGCATCTATCAATGAAGTTTTTATTTCGACTTTGATTTTACCTACCTCCTATTCTTGTGTACTCCACCTTTTCATTTTGATGAAGAAGATTTGTTCCCTTGTTGTTCATCAGATTCTCAATTGGCTTCTGTTCCTTTTCTTTCCATTTTCCCTTCCTTGATTTCTTCTTGTACCTCTTCCTTAACATGCATAAACTACTTGTGCCTTATTTCGGATTGCCTCACAACCTCAAATTTTCATCTCTATAGTGCCCATTAAAGCTTGTAATTGCTCAAAGTCGAAAAGTTTGTCTTGGACATATAAACATTTGGTGAAAGCCTTCCACTTCTCATCATCCCTAAGTCCATTTAGTTTGTATGCAACTTGGTCATCAACATCTATGTGAAAACCTATGGATCCCAATGCATCATTCATCTTTGGAGTTTGTTATGTTGCCATCAATGTTGATATTAGGTTTCTTGTTTAAAGTAAATTATAACCTCTCTACAGTTTTCCACACGTTCATTGATGTGTCTAAGTCCTAAATATGCCATATCATGGAATGTTGATATATTTAGGTAGTGATGTGTGTGAACACACTAGGACCGTCGAGGCACTTTTTCCCTCTTTAGGAGGTTTTTTTCCCCTGGCTTGTATATATGCCTATTGCCCTAATGGGCTACTTATCTTTGTACATTCTCTAGTAATACATTCTGTATTGTGTGTTGTGCTTCAAGCTTCTTCTCCTTCCTTGTGTTGTTTGCATGCTTCCACAGATGTCTATCTCCAGCAATTGGTATCAGAGCAGGGTGCCATCGGAACTCCTCTGGTTGCAGTCTCAAAATCACACGAATTTTGGTGAGCATACTGAGTGTGTTTTCAAGATCAAAATAGCTTCGCTATGTGGTATCAAAATCCCGATCTGAGCTCGTTTCGGCCTCCAAACACACTATCATAGTGCTTGTGCAGGATATTTCATATTTTTTGTGCCAAAGGTATATACTAGTTTCTGTTCGCCAGTATAAGCGTCTCAAAATCTGCTACAGGTCTAGTGGAGTTCGTCTAGGCAGTTCTGTTCAACTTTTTGAGATACAGTCAATTTTTTGCATCAAGCTATTTTAATCATCGACCATGGTTGAAAGTAGTGGTGTATTGCGTATGTTGGATATTGAGGATAAGTTGGATGGTACCAACTACCCGTTATGGGCTTATATGATGCGACATGTGTTGGTTGCAAACGAACAGTGGAACATTGTGCAGGGTGTCAAAAAACATCTTATCACACCTGCAACTCTTACAACTGTAGGTACTGAAGCTGATGCAGAACGTGTTGAAGATGATGATATTCTACATATTCCTGTTCATGCTACGATTTTTGCTGCACCTACTGTAGAGCAGATTCATTGGGATGGTAGAGATGCCCATGCAGAGCTTCATTGGGATGCCATTATTCCCCACATTCGCTCTTGCAGAACAACTAAGGATGCTTGGGATACACTTACCACATTGTACCAAGCTAGGAATGAGGCTCATGTTTCTTACCTCCGAAAACAGTTGAAGAGTGAGCAGATGAATGAAGATGATTCTATGGGCGGTTTCCTAACGAAGATCAAAGACTTGAAGGAACAATTGATTTATGCTGATGAGGTTATACCAGATAGCTCACTTGTGCTGACCATTTTGAATGGTCTTCGTGATTCATATGAGAGTTTTGCTTATAATCTTTGGTTGATGATGAAAGGCAATCCAAAAGCCTTGTCTTTTGAGGAGTTAGTCTCTGTTTTGTTGCAGGAGGATCAATCCAGGAAGAACAAGTCCATTATGCATGCTGCAGATCAAGCTTTCTTGGCTAGTGAGAAGGGAAAAGGAAAATGGAGATCTTCAATTAGTAAGCAGAAATCTGCAGATGCTGCACATTCGAAGAAGGAAGATAAAGATGAGAAGAAATCAGTAAGGCAGAAATTGTTTTGCAAGTATTGTAAAGGGAATGATCATATCATAAAGAACTATCCAAAACTGGCTGCCAAAGAGGCAAAGAAGAAAGAGGCTGGAATGGTTGTTGCAGAGCCTCTACACCAAAAATAGAGTATCCTAATCTTGTGCAGGAAGAAGAATGGGTGTTTACTACTATTTGCAATTTTGACCCATCTTCTCATGAGGAGTGCATGTCTCCAGTAGACTCAGATGTTTGGTACTTTGACAGTGGGGCGACCAAACATATTACCTCCCGGTGCAGTTTCTTCTATTCGATGGAGCTTGCCCCTATATGGAATACTGTTACATGTGCCAACAACTCCTCTTAACCTATTATGGGAGTTGGTAAGATCATTTTGACTACTGTTGATGGTAGTTCTTTCACTTTGTCAGATGCTTTGTTTATGCCAGGGATCAAGAAAAATCTATTATCTACTTCTGCATTGGCCAAGATTGGCTTGGTTGTGTCTTCATTCTGAGTAGGTTCCTCCTTAGCAATACTTGGAAACTCCTCCTCCAAGTCATAGGGTAGTTTAAACTTCCTGCATTCATTCTCATACCAAGACTCATTTTCATCAAAGAAAAAATCTCTACTAACCATGAATCCTTTATTTGAAGGGTTGTAGAACCTGTACCCCTTCTGATTTAGATCATAGCCAATAAAGATACACTTCTCAGCCTTAGGGTCTAGCTTACCTCTTATCTCAGAAGGAATGTGTACATATGCTACACATCCAAATATCCTACAATGATCAAGTGAAGGTCTCTTCCCATGCCATGCTTCATAAGGAGCCATCTCATCAAGGGACTTAGATGGTAACCTGTTTATGAGGTATGTGGCAGTAGGAACACTCTCTACCCATAGGTAGTTAGGTAATTTCTTTTCATTTAACATTGACCTAGCTGTTTCAACAATCAACCTATTTCTTCTCTCAACTACCCCATTCTGTTCAGAAGTATACCTTGTGGTGATTTCTCTCTTGATTCCTCTGTCCTGCAAGAAAACTTGAAACTCATTGGAGAAGTACTCACCTCCTCCATCTGACCTTAGCCTCTTTAGATTCTTCCCTGTCTGATTCTCAACAAGTGCAAGATACTTTTTAAAACAATTGAACACTTCATCTTTGTGCTTCATAAAGGACAATACAGTCCACCTGCTATAATCATCAATAAAAGATACATACATAGTACCTTGATCCTGATATTGAAGGGTCTTTGCTTGGTTCCCATACATCTGTATGGACAAGTTATAGGTAGTCCTCATGCATGTAGCCTTTTCTTGAGAGTAGTAACATGTGAGACTTCCCAAACTGACAAGCACTACATTTATATATCATGTGTTGTTTGGAAACATTGGGTATTCCAATTACACATTGATCCCTGCATATTTGCTTCAAGGTTCTTTCTCCTACATGCCCTAATCTTTTATGCCAAATCTCAAGCTCTGAAAGTGTTTGATCTTTATAATTGTAGAGTGCAATATTCTTTGTATCTTCTAGCTCAAAAGTAATAAGTCTACCTGTCTTTTCTCCTTTAGCAATTCTCTTGAACCCTTGCTTGGGATCTTCCACAAATGCTCCAAATTGGTTGAATCTAACCTGCAAACCATTTTCCACAATCTGTCCAACACTCATCAAGTTTTTTGTAATGTTTGGTACATATAGTACCCTACTCAACAAGTTTTGATTTCCATCAGAAGTCTTAACATTTCCAACTTTACTACTAAGTCCTTGGTGTCATCACGTGTTTGTACATGATGCTTACCTCTTGTTTCTTCAAGGTCAGAGAGTAGAGCTACATTGCCAGCCACATGATTTGAACATCCTGAGTCAATGTAGAAGAGATGGTCATCATTTGTACCTGGTTTTGAAGTCATGTTCATAATCAGAAGAGAATCAACTTGCTCTTCTGTATAGTTGTTGTAATCCTTTCTGGATTTGAATCCTCCTTGATAGTTGTCATTGTAGTTGTTGTAGTTTCTATTGTAGTTGTTGTTGTTTCATTGATGATGGTTGAATCTGCCTCTTGACTGTGAGTATCCACCTCTTTGATATCCTCTTCCTCTCTGATTCTTGTAGTTCCTAAAACACTCATCTGTAGTATGATTTGATAAACCACAAATGTTCCATGGTGAGGAGTTAAAGGATCTCCCCCTACCTTGCTTACCTCCTTTGCCCCTTCCTCTTGACGATCTATCACTCCCTGCATAGTTGGCTTGGGAGGTAGTGCCTTCATCCTCTATCTTCTTGTTCTTGCCTTTATCTTTTATGAAACATGAAGAGACTTATTTTTAGCCATATGTAAAAGAATGCAGAGTCATATCTACAGGTATTCATATTACATGTATTCCTATATTTCCTTTGTTAGTTTCTCTTTATGTTCCAGCTTTGAAAGAAGAAGGAAGAAGGAGAATGTCTGAAGAAAATTCTTGTTAGGTGTTCCTATTCAAGAGAAGGTCCAGAGTTCTATTAAAGAGAAATTTGATATTTCAGGAAGGTATGTTTTCAGAAGTGTGCACATTTATGTTTATACCAGATTCTGAATGAAGGAGGTATGAAAGATTTACATATTGAACAAGCATGAAGACATGATGACATCATAGATTTTTTTATGAGACTCATGAGTTGAGTTGAGTTGAGTTGAGTTGACTTGAAGTACAGTCAGAGATCAATCAACAGTGTTAATAATACACTAAGTTGTGAATTGTCAGTCACAAGTTCTAGGATTGAGTTCTTGATTTTATTTAGTGTATTTACATGACACAGCAGTACGTTGAGAAATCTTTTGTAAGGAAAATGCAAATATGTGGATCCTAGTGTATATTTTTAGGTTTGAGAAAACAAGAGATAACAGGTTCAGAGTCAGTACATGCTATATTTTTTGTCAAGCAAATGATTGCTTGATGAGTACACTATTGGATATCTAGTTTGTATATTTTTCTCAAGTATTATGGTTCATATTCAGCAAGTTCAAGTGTTTGAAATTTGAAGGAAAGTCAAATTCAGTTTTGAAGAAGACCTTTGAAGAAAAGATTTGAAGGTCAATTTTCGGAGTACAAGTTTGAAGATTATGAAGTTTCAAGATCCAGTCCATACTGTACCAATATGACATTGTAGGAGGGATTGTTGGAAAACAATGTCTTGTTGGTCAAAATGTTCCAGAAGTTACAACATGTATAGAGCTGAGTTTTATTCTCTCTACAAACTAATGGCGTGGGTGCCATGGATAAGTCATAAGCCTCTCATACCAGTGGTCTAGGTTTGAATCCCTACGACGGCAGCATGAAAAACCTGTTTTATTTTTTATATGATTTTCAAATAAAGCTATGACGGATCACGATTAAGCGACGGACACGAATATGATGTTTTTGTTTTATTTATAGATCGTTACGATGGAAAGCTTTTTGGAGTGCTTTTGAGGTGAGACCAACTACTATAGAACAAGTGCTTGGCTCATTGTTATCTATCCTTCACCTATTTCAACACAAGCTTTGGAGTTTGGTGCCTCATTAGAGGTGATGCTCTAGCACACATGGGGCAGCTATCGTGCACTCTAGGAGCATGTTGAGGAGTAGGTATGGAGTAATTCTTGGAGAAGAGTGTGCTCACATTCTTGCTTATGGAGAGGATTTACCCCGCAACATCTTGATGGTGTGGATTGGCCATTCACATGATGTATTTGAAGATTGTCTTCTACATGAAGATTTCTAGTTACTTCAAAGATATTGGATGGTGGTTAACATAAGATTTACATCTTATGTTAAGAATTTAGGTACATATTCTCTTTATGCACATAGGTACTACTTGAAGTATATGGAAGTGGCATCCATATCAAGAGGAGTTCATTTCGGCATAGGTCCAAGAGAATCAGTACATGTATGCTTTATGCTTTATGTGTTCTAGAAGGTATCTTCATATGAGTTTGAGGATTTCTCGCAGCAAACTTGTTAGCATTGTTTGCTATTTTTGTAAGTGTGTGATCTTTTCACACACATATATGATTCAGGGTCTTCCATAACCTAAGTTCAAATGAGGGTTTGCTGATTATCAGTTTTAGACTCATCCTTCCTCTTTCTATCACTCATGTTCACTCTTCTACAACCTAGTAGGTCACACATCTCATGTATATTTAGATTTCTGTCCATTCATCTGAATATGTTTGATACATTTGTATATACACTCTTCTATCTATTTCTGTTCACATAGAGTGGTTGAGAGTTTTGCTCCCACATTGTAAATTGACATTTGTATATATGATAGTGTGAGTAAGCAGTGGCTTACGTAACACTTTACACATGTCTAATCTCTCTCTATGTTTGTCTCATCATTTGTATGATTAAGTGTGTTATGTTCATGGTTTGTCAATATTGGAAGATTGCTAGAATTAATGTTGTAGATCCTGGACCTATGGAACCTTGGACTTGTGGTATTAGTAATGGGCCTACTAAATTTCCAACAACTTCACCATCAATGGATATACCCACGCATGCCTGCAAAAATCATCGACTGAAAGTCACGAAGTAAAGATAATTTCCAAAAGAAGGTGTCTGCATAGGACCACAGACATCACTATGTACAAGCTGCAATTTCTGAGTAGCCCAAATTGAACCATATTTTTGAAAGGAAGAACGCTGCATTTTGCCCAAAATACAGCCTTCACAAACATTTTTTCGAGTGCCTCAAGTTTGGGCAAAGAGGACACCATTTTAGATTTCTGCAGGTGTAGCAAACTAGCAAAATTCAGATGACCAAAGCGTGCATCCCAAAGCTTTGCATCTGACATAGCCTAAGAATCATGTACTGCACATGCCAAATCATTTACAGATCTTTCATAATCTATGAGCTTATACAACCCACGACATAAAATGTCAGAAGCAATAATCACATCGCCATTTGATAGATCATGTATTGTACACCTATCATCAACAAATTTCACATACATACGCACACAAAGAGACACATACACTCATATGCATACATACACTCACATGCATGCATACATACACATGCATACATACACATGCATACACATGCATATGCGTAAATACATACACACATGCATACAAACACATACAAACACATGCATACCACACATATACACACACACACACACTCACATACACATGTGCATACATACCTATATGCATTCATATACATAAATACATGCATGCATACATACACACATGCATACACAACACACATACACACACTATACATACATATGCATACACACACATACATACATGTATACATACATATAAACATAAACATACACCCATATATATATATATATATATATATATATATATATATATATATATATATATATATATATATATATATATATATATATATATACATATATATATACACACACACATAGAGACACACACATACACATGCACACACATACAAACATATGCATATAGAATGCACATGCATATGCATATATACATGCATACACATACATACACACCCACATATACATTTACACAAAAAATTACTGACATACACATTTGCACACACATATACATACATATATATACATACACACACATATACATACACACATATACACACACATACATACACACACATACATACACACATGCATACACACACACATACATACATACACATATATATGCATACACACATACACACGTATGCACATACACACACACATACACACACACACACACACACACACACATATATATATATATATATATATATATATACATATATATTTCTAATCCATTTTGTTTTATATGCATAGATCATATGGATTGTAGTAGAGAGAGAAAGGCAAAACTTACTATCATAAAGAATCTTAGGAGAGGGAAAGTTCCGAATCATTCCTTAGGGGCTGTCATGCATGAGTATGCACACATGCCCAAAGAAGAATTGGTATTTACCATACAGATGCTTACCAAGCGGCTAGAGGAAGGCTTCTTTGTGGCTCTATTTCCGAGAAGAGCCTTATCTACCAATAGGTATGTTTTCTTTCCAAAATTTAATATTTTTAATGATATTATAACACATATTTTTTTTTTTTTATCTATTTATTTTCAATACACCTATACTAGTTCTAGCTCGTGAGAGCACAGTAGAGGTGCCTATAAGGACATGCATAGGAAGCCTAGGGCTAGAGTGCGACATAGAGCCTAAGGGAAATATAGTATATATAAAGCATAGGTTGGAGTTTATAAGAAGAATGAGAGATTTATGTGACGCCTACCTGCATTTTGTTCACTTGAAATGGAAGTAAGTATAAGTTTACATTTAAATTGAGATAATATTTTATGTTTTTACTTATACGATTTTTTCCTTTTGAATCGAGTTTGATGAGATGGATAAAATTTATGTACTTAGTTCATTGGAGATCGGATTTGGCATTGGGTGGTCTCATAAATGGTGTTTGAAACAGATGTGGATACTTATGGAACATTGTCATGATAATGCACAATATGCATTGCTTTTATTTGTTATATTTATGTGTGTATGTATATATATATATATATATATATATATATATATATATATATATATATATATATATATATATATATATATATATATATATATATATATATATATATATATATATATACATACATACATACATGAGAAGAGAAATTTCATCATCCAAAATAAAGCTATATATAAAATTTTAGGCATACACCTCAGCTTCATGTTCTAACTTAAAGAACATGTTTTTGCTCTATGATGGGATTCACCTATATGTTAATTGAATAAAGGAGAACCTATTTTTTGATACCCATTCAAATGATTCAAGTTAAGGATTGATAATAATCCCTTTTTAATGGGAAACTACTTTACATTCATACTCAGCTCAAAACCAATCAACCTCCAAAATAACCTATCAAAATATATTAAAAAAATCATTATTATGTGCTTGAAAAATATTAAACTGTATCATAAAATGTAAAATCATTTTTTATCTGTTTGCTTCTCTTTTATCATAAGTATCCAAGGAGTAGGTGCATAAGTAGATTTCTATCAAAACTTGGCCATAACAAGTCCCTCTTGATATCGTTTTCTCAACAAGGCAAGTTTTTTCTTCTCAACAAGCACCTCTTGATGATATTGTCTTGATGCCAACATCTCTTCAAGGTGAATGGCATTGAAGACAATCCATATTAGCTAAGTGCTATTATATCATTACAATACAAATTCCTGAAGAAGTTCTATGGATCTGTGAAATATATCATCTCGTATATCGAGAGCTCAAAGATAAGATGAATTCAAACCTTGTGGCAAGTTTTAATCATGAAGAACGTTTCCTAGAAAGTTCTAACGATGATACTAAGATACCATACATTGTGCTTCCTAAGAGGACTAGATGACATGGTGGGTCACATGAGGAACAACAAAGGATGCATCAATGCATTTTGGGAAGCATTGGGATTCACAAGTGAAAGGTGGATCAATGCTCTCAAAAATTGACTAGAGGTGAGGAAGAACATGATAGGCCTATTAATATGAAGAAGAAAGAGGTGGTTGAGATTGTATAGGTTGAATGGAAAATAGAGTCATTGGGGGTGCAATCTTAGGATTTACATGGAGTTAACATGTCTAATCTCATTCAATCTATTCTACATGTCAACTCCATATAAATCCTGAGCTTGCATCTGCAATGACTCTATTTCATCTTCAAGCTGTAAAATTGCATCCACCTCTTTCTTCTTCATATCAATAGGCCTATCATGTTCTTCCTCACATCTAGTCAATTTCTAGAAACATTGATCCATGTTTCGCTTATGGGTCACAATGCTTACAAAAAGGCACTGATGCACCCTTTGTCGTTCTTCATATGACCACCATGTGATCATGTCCTCTTAGGAAGCACAAAAAATGGTATATAAGTATCATCATTATCGCTCTCTAGGAAAGCTTCTTGATTCTTAAAGCTTGGTACAAGGTTAAACTTGAACTTTGCTTTGATCTCTTGATATAGGAGATGATATATTTCACAGATCCATAGACCTCCTTCAAGAAGTTGTATTGTATCGATACAATAAGAACCTTCTACTAGCTGATATGTGTTGCCTTGGATGCCATTGATCTTGATGAGATGTTTGGAATTAAAAAAATGCAGCATCATTTCTTGATGCATTGTCTTGATGTAATTGACCTATGATTGATCAAAATCTGATTTTGTAGCAAATAAAGCTACTAGATATTAATAATTTGATTAGTTATGTACACACACACATTCACATGTACACATTTACACATACACATATTCATATATACACAAATATACATTTTGAAATATAAATAAACATACAAAACTATAAATCTATGATGTATGTATGTGTGTGTATATTTAGTATGCATGTATGTGTGTGCATATATGTATGGGTATGTGTATGTGTATGTGTGTGTATGTATGTGTAAGTGTATGTATATATGTATGTGTATGCACGTATGTTTGTATGTATGCATGTCTATGTGTGGGTGTGTATGTGTGTGTAAGTTTATGTATATGTTCATGTACTTATTATGTATGTGTGTGAATCTATATGTGTGGGCATGTGTATGTGTGTCTATGTATGTATGTATAAGTGTATGTATGTATGTGTATGCATGTATGTGTGTGTGTATGTATGTATAAGTATATGTATGTATGTGTAAGTGTATGTATATGTGTATGCATGTATGTGTGTGTGTATGTATGTGTATGCATGTATGTGTGTGTATGTATGTATGTACATGTAAGTGTATGTATGTATGTGTAAGTGTATGTATATGTGTATGTGTATGCATGTATGTGTGTAAGTGTCAGTATGTATGTGTAAGTGTAAGTATGTATATGTAAGTATATATATGTGTGTATATGTATGCATGTTTATAACTTTAAAGTTTTTTTATGTTTTGATCTTTCTTTTTGTTTGAGATTAAAATAACAAGAGATATTGTATTTTACAACAAAATAAGGTAAGACCTAACATACCACCTGAGATGTGGTAGTTTTTTCATAGACAGCTACATCTTCAGGAATCATTTCCTTATGTCTGACTGAGTACATGCAAGACCATCCAAAGATTTTGCAAGTACTATTAAATTTTATATAATTGTTATTATTGATGTTTTATATTTTTTATTTATTTATGTTTGGTATATGTAATACATGAGTATTATGAAGAGGTAGATATGGATAAGGTGGAGAGATGCACACAAACACGATGATCTTGATCGTCATAGAGTGCTCACACCTCTACCCATGGTGCCACTACAAATACATCAGATCATGCGGTTGATCATGATGATGAGGATGATCATGAATATGATCACGATGATTAGGACTTACATGATGATGTGGATGATGATGATCAAAATGATTGATATATTACATTGGATGTATATTTTACATTGATATACATATTTTCTTATATATGTATATTTTCTCATTTCAATTATGTTTTGAATTGTGTTTATGGTACTAATTCATGAAAAGTCTTGTTTGAATGGCTTTTATTACTCTTTACATTTAACATGTATTTTATTACTTTGATTACATAATTCATTCATATTATATATATGTTTATGTGTATATATATGTATGTGCATGTGGTTGCAGTGTGTGTATAAAATGTATGTATGCACATGTAGGTATATATCTATATTTTTGTAAGTGTATCTATATGCATGTTTATATGTTTATCTATGTGTGTATATATATCCATGTAATTATGTTTTATGCATATGCATGTGTATATGTATGTGTGTATGTGTATGTGCGTATGTGTGTATGTGCATATGTATGTGTATGACATTGTGTGTGTATGTGTGTATGAGCATGTGCATGTGCATGTGTATGTGTACAAGTGTATGTATGTGTGTGTATGTGTAGGTATATATGCTTGTGTATGTGTGTGCATATGTGTGTATGTGTATGTGTATGAGTGTGTATATGTATGTATGTTTATGTGTATGTGTAAGTGTATGTGCATATGTGTGTGTATGTACGTGTGTATGTGCGTGTGCATATGCATGTGTATGTGCATGAGCATGCATGTGGATGTGCATAGATCTCCATTATCATCCATGTGTATATGCACACATGTGAATTTGTGTATGCATGTGTATAAGTATGTGTTAATGTATGTATGAGTATGTGTATATGCAAAAATGCATGCATGCATGTCCTTTTATGTGTTTGTAGATATGTTTGTGCATATGCATGTGTATGTGTGTGTATGTGTATGTGTAAATCTATGTGCATGTATATGTGTATGTGTGTGTCTATGTGTGTGTATGTGCATGTGCCTATATGTGTATATGTGTGAGCATGCATGGTCATGTATGTGTGTATACGTGCATAAGAATGAGCAAGCTTGTGTATGCTCATTAATGAAAGTGAAACAATTTTAATGGTATACAAATAATGATAATTGTGCTTACAACAATTAGCCATATTTTATACTTGGTGAACATCTTGAATAACCCACAATAAAGATAAAGAGAGAGAGAGAGAGACAAAGAGAGTGAGAGAGAGAGAAAGAGATTGAGACATCAAAAGATAGAAGAAAAATGAGAAAGAGAGAGAGATAGAAATTGAAAGAGAAAAAGGTAGGAAGAAGGAGAGAGAGAGAGAGAGAGACAATAAGAGATGGATTAGAAAAGAGAGAGATCTAGAAATTGGAACTCAAAAGCATAGCATAGATTTCAACATTGGAGAGATCTTCAATCAGATGTGCGTAAATGATGATCGAAGAGCGATTCAACATTTTCTTAATCAAGCACTACTATTGAATAAGTGATGAAAAAACCATCGTGTTTTCGATAATCCAAAACATCATATAAACGATGCATAAACATTGCATAAGGGATGCCAAATAACACTAGATTTGCGATTCTCAGTAACAAGTCACATAAGTGATGCTTACGAACAAGTCATATAAGCGATGCTCAACAAGCGAGGCTATTGTGTATGTCGTTAGGAGCACTAGAAAAAATGTCAAAAATAACATGGAGATTAATGTCATTTAGATGATGATGCACTCTTGACGGCCAGCCCGATGAAATGCACAATCACATAGCAGCAAAGATGTGTCGTGTTAATTGTCGTTATGGCCCCATATTCCTTGTACTGGATCTAGATACCATTATGTCTGTATATGTTCTCAATACCTAAACAATATCCTAGATCTCAAAATTTTAAGATCTTAAACTCCTTAGCATACTCGTCCTTGACGTCTTTGATAGCCTCTTCTTGATCCCTTGCAATAATCAAGTCATCTATAAACACACATAAGTAGATAGATGCTTTACCTTATCTTTTCTAGAATTGTGATGGACCTTCATCGCTTTGTTTATATCCACAGTTCATCAACTAGTCTATCAAGGCTTTGATTCAATTCTCTTAGGGCGTTTATGAGACTATATAGTGCCTTCTTTAATCTACAAACATAATCACCTCTTATTTTATTTTCAAACCCTAATGGTTGTTCCATGTATACTAACTCCTCTATCTCTCCATGTAGAAAAACACTCTTCACATAATATTGATAGAATGTTCAATGCTTGCTAGCTACAATTATATTCATTGATCTCATGGTAGTCATCTTGGCAAGATGTCTAAAGGTCTCTTCATAGTCTGACTTATATGTTCGAGGAAAGATTTTTTCTACAATCCTTGATTTATACCATTAAATTCCAAGAAATATTAAAACTCATGGGAAAAGTATCCCCCCTCCATGTGAGCTTAGATAGTTGAAAAAATACCTATCACATTCCTTTTCCACAAGAGCCTTGAACTTATTGAATCACTAGATGATATTTAATTTAATGCTTCATGAAATAAAGTGGAATCATCCTTGTGCAATCATCACACAAGGTTAAAGTGTATCTATTACCTCCGTTTGATTTTTTTTTTGTTGGTCCCCAAACATCTATATGAACCAAATCAAGTGAATGCTAAGTCCACATAATTGATCCTTGTAAATGGTAACATGGTTATCTTACCCAATTGGTGAGGCTCACACAAATTCTTGAGATTATGATTATGAAGATTTGATAGTCCAAGTACCTAATCAATTTTTCTTTATATCCTTCAAATTTTTAGTATGCATATGTCCATACCTCTTATGCCAAATTAACATCAAGCTCTATTACCTCCTTGCTTCCATATGTGAAGTAGATTGTGTGGTGGAAGTTGTTGATGTGTGAAACATCACAAGAAATGAATTAATGTGACACTAGACAACCTCTCTGGTCACCATTAACTTTCCACTCAAAACTTTGAGAAATGATAGCCAAAACCAAGAACTTTACTTCTTCAGATTTTTCTAGTCACTAAAATGACATACCTTCAGTATTTTGTTAATTTCTATTAGCTCAAATATTCTTTCACCAAGATCTTTTGGTTTATGAACGTAGAATAGTGGAGCTTTCGAACAAGCTATCATATGCAAGAAAAAGATCTCTACAACTCAAGATATAGCCTTCACAAGATGACCCTATATGACTTCCAAAAGTGGAATTTTTACCTCTTTTAGTAAGTCTGACTGTCCAAAAATGAAAATTCAATGCCTAGCATCGACTTGCAACCAAAAGTCGATGCCATGCATCGACTTTTAACTTTTTTAACCACTTTTTCAGTGCCTGAATTGGCCGATTGAACACAGACATGAACAAGACTACTCTTATGTGGGAAGTCGATGCCAGACAGCGACTTTATGCTGAAACTCGATGCCAGGCATCGAGTTGCTCCACAAACATCATCCTTTCAAGAAGATTTAACAACAAGTAACACTCAGAGAAAGAAAACAATGACTTATCAGTACAAACTCTATGCCAGGCATCGACTTGCTTGGAAAACTTCAACTTCTGAAATCATTTCACACAAGACAAAATCTGGAGATGGAAGAAGAAGACTTATACATAGAAGTTTAATAAACTCTTTCCATAACTATGAAACCTCACAAATGCACAGGTGCTTTCTCACGCAGAGAAGCCTGACTATTCTGAGTCATACAAAATGAGTACTAACTCATTTTCTCATTGTCTTCCTCATCGCATCCTTTGATACAAACTAACTTATATAGATTTTCTTATTCTCGTGATTTTTAAAAAACTTCTAGAACTAAAGTGAACTAACTTTACAACTATAATACACTTGTGAATTTGTCCCTTCACATAGACATGTGGTTTTCTTCTGAAGCTTTGACCTTCAAATATATGTCCAATTAGTGATGGTTTCTCCAACAGATCCCCCTCAATCACTAATTAAGTTTCCCTATTTCTTCATATCATCTTCTTTTCTTTTACTGCTGCCATGCCTTTGAATCTACTAGTCTTCGCACCATCCAAGCTCTTTCTCATTATGTCTGCTATCTGATCTTTTCTAGAAATGTACTCCACTTCAATTTCTTTCTCCATTACCTTTTCTCTCAGTATGTTCTGTTCTTGCATGAAATACTGGATTTGCTGCAAGATAAAGTGAACTCATATTATCTCCATGTATTGTAGGTATACCTTGATCAATGCCCAAGCTTTTGAACAATGTCTGCATCCATATGATCTCCTTAGCTGCTTCCACAAGTCCTTTGTACTCAGCTTCAGTTGATGATAATACTACTGTATGTTGTTTCTTTGAACACCAACTTACAAGCTTATCACCAATGTATATCATGTAGCCATGAGTTGATCTATTGTCATCCTGGTTACCTTCCCAGTTTGAGTCACTATAGGCTCTCAACTTCAAATCTGATGTAAAAGGATAATATAATCCTTCCTTTATAGTTCCTTTGATATATCTCAAAACTCTTTGACATGCAATCCAATGTGGGTCCTTTGGACAATGCATGAATTGTGACAACACTCCCACTGCATAACTAAGATCACGTCTTGCTAGAGTACTACAAATCAAACCACCCACAAGAGATTGATACCTCCTCATATCTTTGTATTCTGCACCATCATATTTACTGAGCTTGTGATTAACTTCAAGTGGAGTTGAAGCTTCTCTGCAATTTTTCATATCAAACTTCTTCAATAGATTCAAAAGATACCTTTCTTGAGATACATATATGCCATGATTTGTATAAGTGATTTCCATTCCAAGAAAGTATGAAAACTTTCCTAGGTCACTGATCTTGAATTCTTTCTCAAGTAATCTCTTTACCTCATTGATTCCTTCATCTGAAGTACCTATGATTATAATGTCATCTACATAAATACAAATGTAGATTGTACCTTCCTCTGCTCTTTTGATGACTAGAATTGGATCTGATTTTGAACTTTGATATCCAAGTTCATCCAGATACTTCACCAGTCTATAGTTCCATGCTCTTGGAGCTTGCTTCAATCCATACAATGCTCTTCTCAACCTGCAAACAAAATTTGGATACCTGGAATCTATAAACCCTTGAGGTTGTTCCATGTATACCTCATCTGATATGTATCCATTCAAGAATGCATTCTTTATATCCAATTGACTTAGGGTCCATCCTTTTGAAGCTGCAATAGCAATGCTTGTCCTTATAGTTGACATCTTAGCTACAAGACTGAATGTCTCATCATAATCTATGCCGTAGGTTTGGGCATAGCCTTTCACCACGAGTCTAGCTTTGTATCTAGCTATACTTCCATCTACAAGCTTCTTCACTTTATAAACCCATTTTTTTCCAATTACTTTCTTACCATTTGGTTTAGGAACAAGTTCCCATGTCTTGTTCTTCTCTAGTGCATTGAAGTCTTCCTTCATTGCTTCTTCCCATTGCTTCTTACCTTTAGCTTCATCATAGTTTTGAGGTTCTTCATCATCTTTGACCATATATGCATAGTTCTTCTGAGTTATGTAAGAAGTATCATAAGAATACCTTTCTGGTTGTCTTCTAGTTCTGCTTGACCTTCTTGGTTCACATTCTTCATAAGTATCTGGATACACCTCTTCATCAAATATAGGAGCTTCTTCATTCCTTCTTGTTAATCTGCTTCTCGATGTACTTGCTTGCATATAGTCTTCATCTCTATTTACCTGCACAATTGATTTTCATTTCTCACATCTTCTTACCTCTTCTTCAAATTCTTCAATTGTATGACTTTGATCTGCATACCAACTTTTTTGTTCATCAAATGTAACATCTCTAGAAACAATAAATTGTTTGGTTAGAGGATTCCACAACCTATAACCCATCTGCTTTTCATCATAACCAATGAACACATATTTCTCTGCCTTTGGTTCAAGTTTATGTCTAAGTTGTGATGGCACATAAGCATATGCAATTGATCCAAACACTCTACAATGATCTAGTGTTGGTTTCTTACCCCACCAAGCTTCATATGGAGTCATTCCATTGAGAACTGCACATGGTAATCCTCAGCCCAAAGATAATTTGGAAAATTCTTCTCCTTTAGCATAGCTCTAGTAAAATCAACCAAAGTCATGTTTCTTCTTTCTGTTACACCATTTTGTTGTGGTGTATACCTGCAAGTTATTTCTCTCTTAATACCCGCATTCCAAAGATAATCATTGAACTCTTGGGAGAAGTATTCTCCCCCTCCATAAGACCTCAGTCTTTTAAGCTTTTGACCTGTGACTCTCTTTGCATATGCATGAAAATGCTTGAAAGCTCCAAAGACTTCTGATCTTTCCTTCAACACATATAATGTTATCCATCTTGTAGCATCATCAATGAAAAGAACATAATACCTTGAGCTACTGATAGATCCTTCTTTTGTTGGTCCCCATACATCTCTATGAATGAGCTCTAGTAATCCATCATGTTTGAATTCTTTTTTTTGAAATGGTAACCTGTGTGCTTTTCCCATCTCACATGCTTCACATTTATAAACCATATGTTGATTTTGCACATTTGGTAATCCTAGTACAGACTCATTAGCAACCATAGCTTTAATTCCTCTTTCATTGAAGTGACCTAATCTCTTATGCTAGAGATCAAGTTCTATAATCACTCCATCACCATGTGTGAGAAAAGCTTGACCAATGTTCCCTTGTACTCTTAAAGTAAAGACTCTAACTTCTTTCTTACCAGAGACAATCTGATTATATCCATTCTCTGGATCTTCAACAAATACTCCTTCATTTGTAAAAGTGACTTGAAAACCTTTTTCAACTATCTGTCCCATACTAATCAAGTTTTTAGGTATTGTAGGAACAGACAAAACATTGGTTAGCAAATCTGCTCCACTCTTGCATTTCACTGCATTTCACTTTTCCAATTGAATGTACACTATGTCTTGTATTGTCACCTGTTTCAACTGTATGACTAGAAATGCCTTTGTCCAATTCTGACATCAATTCTATGTTTCCTGACAAATGATTAGAACAACCAGAGTCAATGTAAAATACCTTTAGATCTTCTTTATCTGATGTGCTGATTGAATTCATCATCAATGATGTATGACTTTCATTCTGTGTGTCATTTGCATAGTTGTAGTGGGTGGTGTTGTAGGATTGATTTTGTCCCCAACTTCTTCCTCCACCTCTACCATAACCTCCTCTTTGACTTTGTTTACCTCTTTGAAAATTACTTTGATATCTTCCACCTCGACCTCTGCTATTGTTGTTTTGATTCTCGTTTGATCCTTGTTGGTTGTGCCAACAGTCATGAGCCAAATTATTACTCAATCCATAGATCTAGCAAGCCTTCTTGTTGTTATTTTGATTACCTCTTCCTCTTCCAAAATCTCTTGCTCTTCCTCTACCAGTGCCTTTACCTCTTGTATAATAAACTTGAGAAGTTGACTCTTCTTCATCCTTTGCTTTACTTTTATTTCCTTTCTTCTTGTTCTTCATGTACATTGCAGAACTTTGTCCTTTATCTCCATCTCCCTTCAAGTCTTGCTCATACGTGAGCATCAAACCAAGTAATTGATTCAAATCTGGTACATAATGATTCAAAGAAAGTTCTGTTGACAAGACAAAAGGTTTCCACCTTTCATCTCCTCTCAAACCTGCAAGTAGTTGAGAAATCAATCTGTGATCTTCAACATCTTCATCTATAGATCCAAGACTATCTACTAGATCCTTCATCTTAGTGACATAATCACTAATACTTTGACTTGGCTTCTTCTTGAATCTTGTAAACTCTGACCATAGACTTGCTTTCCTTGATTTGGTAGTACTTTGGAAATGATGTTCCAATGCAGTCCATATATCTTCAAATGATTCCAATCCTCTGATGTGTGGTAGAAAATGATCTGAGATTGTGTTGTAAATGTATGTCTTTGCACTTGCATCCTTCTTCTGCCAATGCTTTAAAGCATCTAGTTCTTCTTTCTTTGGTCGGCTTTCATCTTCAAATACTAGCTTCTCTTCTTCACCTATAACATATATCATGAGATCCTTACTCATAAGTAAGGCTTCCATTCTCATAACCCATGTGGGGTAATTATCTCTGTCCAGTTTTTCAATGGAGATATGATCTTGTCATGAGGAAGGAGATAAGGAAGAGAGCTCACACACACACTCTCATTCTCAAGGAGAAGCACACACACAGATTGCGGCAAGGAAGAATAATCTTCTTCTTCTTCTTCTTCTTCTATTACATAAAAGGAATGTATAAGAATGACCTAAAAACAAGAATACAACAAGTACAATATATAAACATTAGTACATAAGGAAAAACCTAATGTCCGTGAATGAGTGAGCTAGCAAGAAAGAAATGTGCCATCACTCTCGGTAGATAAACCTAATAAAGTTCAATGAAGTATCCCTGACATATATCGGCATGACCACTATACATGTCAGAGAAATGAAAAACTGCTACGTGTCATCCTGGATCATCACATGTTGAGCTTGATATCTCAACACTCCCCCTCAAGCTCAACGCCATGTCCTTTAATCCAAGCATCTCCAAAAACTTCTTTAACTTCTCAGCTCTAAGTGCTTTGGTGAAAATATCAGCAACTTGCTCATCTGTTCTCACATAAACAAGATCAATATCACCTGCTGATACCTTCTCTTTGATGAAGTGATAATGTACCTCGATATGCTTTGTTCTAGCATGGAAAACAGGGTTCCGTGCTAACTGTATGCTGCTAAGATTATCACAATAGATAGTGATAGGCTTTTGCACTTCCACACCTAAATCTGCAAGTAATATCTCCAACCTTGATGCCTCACATGCAGCCATTGTAGCACCTCTATACTCAGTGTCTGTACTCGACAAAGCAACAATGGGTTGCTTCTTGCTGCTCCATGTAATAGTTGCACCTCCAAGTGAGAAAAGAAAGCCACTAGTAGATCTTCTATCTGGAATACTACCAGCCCAATCTGCATCGGTGTATCCATGAACCTGCAACTCCACACTAGCTTCATAAAACAATGCATAATCCAAAGTAGCACTCACATAACATAGAGTGCGCCTCCGACCATCCAAATGTGGCTTCCTAGGAACCTGCATAAACTAACTTTCAAGTCCAACAATATAACTTACATCAGGCCTTGTAATTGTGAGATATATTAGACTTCCCACAATTTTCCTGTACATAGTAGCATTTTCCAATGCTTCACCTGATGTAGTATCCAATTTCAAATTCTGATCTAATGGCATAGAAATTGGCTTACAATCAGCCATACCATACTTTTGCAGCATATTCAAGGCATATTGCCTTTGGGACATCCATATACCTGTTTCTGTATGTATAAACTCAAGGCCCTAGAAATAGCGCAGCACACCAAGATCTTTCATGTCAAATTCCTGCATAAGAAGTTTCTTTACCTCTTTGATGCTTTCTTCATTATCACCACCTACAATCAGGTCATCAACATAAATAGCCACAATAGTGATGCCATCATCAGCTTTCCTTGCATATAGTGAGTGATCTGCATCACACATAGAGAACCCCATGCTGGTGAAGTAATAAAAATCCTTGCATGCCATGCACGAGGGGCTTGCTTCAGCCCATACAAAGCCTTTTGCAACCTGCAAACATATTCTGGATGCTTTGAATCTTCATATCCTTGTGGCTGGTCCATATATACTTCTTCCTGTAACTCACCATGTAGGAAAGCATTCTTCACATCCATCTGATGCAAAGTCCATCCTTTTGCTGTAGCTAATGCAACAAGTGTTCTGACAATAGATATTTTAGCTATAGGGCTGAATGTTTCCTCATAATCAATTCCATATGTGTGTGCATAACCTTTAGCTACCAATCGTGCTTTATACCTGCTTATGCTACCATCAGCATTATGCTTTACCTTCTAAACCCATTTGCAGCCTATGGGTTTCTTTCCTTGTAGCAATGGAACTAGCTTCCATGTATTATTTCCATATAGTGCAACCATCTCCTCATCCATAGCTTTTTCCCAATCTGCATTACCAATTGCATCTTCAAAACAAGAAGGTTTAGCATCTTGTATTACCTTTGTCATGTAGGCACAATGGCGAGCCATGTAACTATCATATTGCAATCGTTGCACTAAATTACGCATCCTCCTAGATCTTCTTGGTCCTGGGTCAGTTCTCCTTGTATCATCTGCATGTGCCCTTCTTACTCCTGGAGTCTTCAAAAAGGGCAATCCAAGTTCCTCATCAAGAATCTTTTCTGAACCACTAGAATCTCCATCAACATCTTCAAAACCTGCACCTGTTTTACTACCAGCAGAAAGCTTTTCTTTACCTTTCTTGGATGTATTTGATGAATTTGCTGCACTGAAATTTCCACGCAATCTTCCACTCCATGGATTTGAGTTGGAACTATTGCTTGGTGATGCATCCGGTCCACTCAAAACTTGAGATTCTGCACTTGATTTTTCAGCATTTTCTTTGTCATTTGGTTCAAGATTCAGTCCTTCTTTGGCATCTGCATAGAAGCTTGAAATTTCATCAAATACCACATCTCTGCTCACCTTCATCTTTCGTGTGAGTGGGTTATAGAATTTGTACCCCTTCTGCTCAAGGGAGTATCCAATGAAGACACATTTATCTGCTTTCGGATCAAGCTTCGTCCTCATCTGGAACATGTACATATGCAATATAGCCAAAAACTTTCAGATGTGATAAGTTTGGCTTTTTACCTGTTAACTTCTCTTCAGGTATAACTTGATGTACAACAACAGTCGGAGTTATGTTCATGATATATACAACAGTATGCACAGCTTCTGTCCAATAACAATGAGGCATATTCTTCTCAGCCATCAAGGCTC
This sequence comes from Ceratopteris richardii, assembly GCA_020310875.1. Taxonomy (NCBI): domain Eukaryota; kingdom Viridiplantae; phylum Streptophyta; class Polypodiopsida; order Polypodiales; family Pteridaceae; genus Ceratopteris; species Ceratopteris richardii. Next base: position 158,926,158 of record CM035410.1, on the reverse strand, counting down.
TTGCTATTTCTGCAATATGTCTATTTTTGCGTTCAGCAACGCCATTCTATTGTGGTGTGTACCTGCATGAAAATTGATGCCGAATTCCATGATTTTTTAGAAAATTGCTCAACTCATTTGACATGTATTCACCTCCTCCATCAGATCTTAATGTCTGAATGTACTTCCCTATCGGCTTTTCCACCATAGCTTTAAAATTATGGAAGTGAGTGAACACCTCGCTCTTCTCCTTCATGAAATATAACCATACTTTGTGTGTATGGTCATCAATGAAGCTAACATAAAACTTGCAACCGCCCATAGATGTAGTCTTTGCTGGACCCCAAACATCTCTATGTACTACTTCTAGTACATTCTCACTAACATGCTTGTCATGTGGAAATGATGCTCTTGACTGTTTACCAAATTGACATGCTCCACATACCTTTTGCATTTCTGCAACTTTGAAATTTGGTAGTGATGGAGAGTGTTAATCTCCAAAAGAACAACCTACTCTTGAATTTAGAACACCTCTATATCAAGAATAAGTCAAAACCTTCACCAATTTAAGAGATCAATGACCAAATATCAATTTCTTGACCAAACTGTGAAGAAGGAAATTACTCAGAAAGTCTGCTGCATATATCTTGCTCATTGACTAAGTAAATGTGTAAAGTTTTTTTATGAAACTTTGCACAAGGTGTCGCCAAAAGATTGTGCACCTTCTCCAAGTCAAATCACTCCAAAAGATTCAGTAGATCTTGAGAAATCTACTTACCAAGATACCTATGTCTAAATCTGCACTTTTGAGAAGTCGATTTGGACACCCCTAACTTCTTAGCTTTAGTTCTCTCAGTATAGAACCCGTTTAAGCAAATGCTTTTAGCCACGAGTAGCTTACCTTCCAACTTAAAGATTAAGTGCTTACTTGCACAAAAATTTAAACTGTGGAGTGAGAAATGATCAAATCATTAAGATCGAAATTTGCGCCTGTTTCAGGAACCAGTGAATACTTTCTCACATGTAAATGTTCCTACACACAATTCTCTTAGCCTGATCACAATTAGATTCTCAAACTCTAGCCATAGATTGATTAACTATGGACTTAGACATCTCCAAAAGGAATTCACAAAAGATCTACTACACGAGGAGAAAACATAGAAACATCGGGCGCAAAAATTCTGTCATTTCTGAAGAAGACTACAACTGAATGAGAGAGAGACTTCAACTAACTTTTCATGTGTCCAATGACACTTACAAACACTCATTTCTATATTCCTATGCTCTTACATAGTCTCTCCTCGTCTTCTCTAAATATCCCGACATTTCTCATAGTATTTATAGGCAAATATGTACAGACTTATGTCAAAACATAAGTATATGTAACCTATGTCTCAACTAATGTACATATGTATACATTTCTTTCACCCTGTGAATGTAACCATCTTCTAAGCTTCAAGAATTGATCTTATCTCCATCTTTTGTCTTCCAAACTTCAATTGGTGATTGGTCTGCACCAACAGCTCCCCCTCAATCATCAATTGAGGTTTCTCTTATCTTCTTTATGCCTGCCATGTCTTTAAACTTCTGTAACTTTGGTCCATCCAAGCTCTTTGTAAGCATATCAGCTATCTGATCTTTTGTTGAAGTATGTATAACTTCAATCTCTTTATCCATCACCTTCTCTCTTAGAAAGTGATACTGTATCTCAATGTGTTTGGTCCTGGCATGAAAAACAGGATTAGCAGCTAGATATAATGAACTCATGTTATCACCATAAATGATAGGTATGCTCTGTATAGTGTCAAAACTCTTCATGAGAGTCTTAAGCCAAATCACTTCTTTTGCAGCTTCAACCATGCCTTTGTACTCTGCTTCTGTAGATGACAAAGCAACTGTATGTTGCTTCTTTGAGCACCAAGAGATTAACTTATCTCCCACATAACACATGTATCCATAAGTTGACCTTCTATCATCTGGATTACCTGCCCAATCTGCATCACTATAGATTTTGATATTTGTATCTGATGTAAAACCATAATACAAACCTTCCTTGAGTGTACCCTTAATGTACCTCAACACTCTTTGACCTGCAATCCAATGCTCTTTCCTAGGACAATGCATGAATTGAGACAAAACCCCAACTGCATATGATAAATCAGGTCTAGTTAATGTAGCATAGATAAGACTACCAACCAAACTCTGATATTGCTTCATGTCCTTGAACTCTTCACCTCCAAATCTGCTTAATTTGTGATTCACCTCGATTGGAGTAGGTGCTACCCTGCAATCATTCATTTTAAACTTGATTAACAAGTTCCTCAAATACCTTTCTTGAGTCACATACACTCCATGTTGAGTGTATGAAATCTCCATGCCCAAGAAGTATGACAAGTCTCCCAAATCACTGATTTTGAACTCTTTCTCCATTTGCTTCTTTAAGCTTTGAATGCCTTTCTCATCTGTACCTGTAAGAATGATATCATCAACATATATGCACATGTAAATAAACCCATCATCACTTGCTTTGACAAGCAAGCTACTATCTGCTTTTGATACTTGAAATCCAAGTTCTTTTAGGAACTTTACAAGTCTATAGTTCCATGCCCTTGGGGCTTGCTTCAAGCCATATAAAGCTCTCTTGAGCTTACACACATAATCTGGATATCTTCCATCTCTGAATCCTTGAGGTTGCTCCATGAAAACTTCATCTGAAATATAACCATTCAAAAAAGCATTCTTCACATCTAATTGACACAATTTCCAACCTTTGCATGCAGCAATTGCTATGAGTGTTCTGATGGTTGTCATCTTTGCCACTGGACTATAAGTCTCATCATAGTCAACACCATATGTCTGAGCAAACCCTTTGACAACAAGTCTAGCTTTGTACCTCTACACACTTCCATCTGCAAATCTCTTTGTCTTATAAACCCACTTACATCCAATGATCTTCTCGCTATTTGCCTTTGGAACCAACTCCCATGTTTGATTCTCCATCAATGCATCATATTCTTCCTGCATAGCTTTCTCCCAATTTTCTTTACCTTTTGCCTCTTCATATGTAGAAGGGTCTTCATCTGCTTTAACCATGTATGCATAATCCTTAGTAGTCAAAAATGAAGTATCATAGCTATACCTTGTAGGTTGCCATTTGTTCCTTGTAGACCTCCTAAGTTCTCCACTTCTTGAGGTTTCTGGTTCTTCACATTCAGGATCAAATCTTGGTGTTTCTTCCACTTCAACCTGTACTTCATTATTCTCTTGCTCATCAAATATCTAAACCTTTGATTTACCTTTCCTTTGGCTCACAATTTCTTCATCATCTGTATTAATATTGATAGTACCTGCATACCAAGTACCTTGCTCATCAAATGTAACATCTTTTGATACAAGAAAATGTTTTGTGGATGGATTCCACAACCTGTATCCCATCTGCTTATCATCATAACCAATAAACACATATTTTTCAGCTTTAGGTTCCAATTTGTGCCTTAATTGTGATGGCACATATGCATAGGCCAAACATCCAAATACTTTGCAATGGTCTAGTGTAGGTCTCTTACCCCACCATGCCTCATAAGGTGTCATACCCTGCAGAGCTTTACAAGGTAGCCTATTGACCAAATAAGTAGCTGTATTTAGAGCCTCAGCCCACAAATAATTTGGGAAATTTTTCTCCTTCATCATGGACCTTGCAAACTCAACAAGAGTCCTATTCCTCCTTTCTGCTACACCATTTTGTTGAGGAGAGTACCTGCAAGTAACCTCTCTTTTTATACCTGCATTCCACAAGTAATCACTGAACTCATTAGAGAAATACTCTCCCCCTCCATCTGACCTTAGTCTCTTCAACTTATGTCCTGTAATTCTCTCTGCATACATATGATAATGTTTGAAAGTATTGAATACTTCTGACTTATCTTTGATCACATAGATGGTGATCCATCTGGTAGCATCATCAACATAAATCACATAATACATTGAGCCATTGATACTGAAGTCCTTTGATGGTCCCCACACATCTGTGTATACCAACTCAAGTTTCTCTGAATACATAAACCCATGCTTGGAATAGGGTTGCTTATGAGCCTTACCTAATTGACATGCCTCACATCTGTATGTCATATGTTGACCTGCAACATTAGGCAATCCAAGCACTGAACCATTATTAATCATGTCTTTAATACCTCTTTCATTGAAATGTCCAAGTCTCTTGTGCCAAAGATCTAACTCAGAGATCTTATGTCCTCCATAGGTGAACAAGGCATGACCAACATTACCTTGAATCTTCAATGTGAACAATCTTCCTTCTTTCTTCCCTGAAACAATTTGTTTATACCCATTGCTAGGGTCTTCCACAAACACTCCTTCATTAGTGAACCTTACTTCATAACCTTTTTCCACAATTTGTCCTACACTTATCAAATTCTTAGGAATTGTAGGAACATACAAGACCTTACTCAATAATGTGCTACCATCCTTGGCCTTCACTGATCCAATTGACTTCACATTGTGCTTTGTGTTGTCACCTGTTTGGACAACATGATTACATACCTTATTCTCCAAATCAGTCATCAAGGCTATATTACCACTCAGGTGATTGCTACACCCTGAGTCAATGTAGAAGACTCTTTGATCTTCATTCTGCCTTTCACAAGTTGCATTCATTATCAATGTTGAATCTTCCTTTTGATCTGAAGCATAATTGTAGTAGGTATTGTTATATTGTTGACTTTGGAAACCTCTACCTGCATTTCTTCCAAAGTAACCCCTACTACCTCTGCCTCTGAAATTACCTCTTTGATTTCTGCCTCCTTTTCCTCTTGAATTATAGTTTTGATTGTATCCACCATTACTCTGATTATTATGCCAACAATCATTAGCTAAATGATTTGTCTTGCCACAAATCCAGCATGCTTTGGCTCCATCTTTGTTGTTCCTGCCTCTTCCTCTACCTTTGCCACCTCCTCTACCTCTTAGGAAGTTGGCTTGACTAGTTGTGCCTTCATCTTCACCTGATTGTTGCTTTCCTTTGTTAGCTTTCTTCTTGTCCTTTGAGTACATTGCATGACCTGTACTTTTGTCACCATCTCCTTTAACATCCTGCTCAAATGTTAGCATATGACCTAGCAACTGATTTAAATCAAGAGTGAAATGATCAAGTGATAATTCTGTAGACAAAATGAATGGCTTCCATTTGTCATCACCTCTCAAACCTGTAAGGATTTGCCTTACCAATTTATCCTCCTCAATATCTTCATCAACAGCTCCTAATGCATCTGCAATGTCTTTCATCCTTGTTACATAGTCTGAAATGGATTGAGAGGCCTTCTTCTTGAAAGTTGTAAATTTTGCCCATAAAGATGCCTTCCTTGACTTTGTGGTGTTTTGGAAATGCTCTTCCAAAGCATTCCATATATCACTTGCACTTTCAAGACCTCTAATGTGAGGTAGCAAGTAATCATTGACTGCCATATAAATGATACTCCTAGCTTGAGCATCTTTCTTCATCCAATTCTTCAAATCTGTTAATTCCTCCCTAGTTGGAACACTAGGATCTCTGAATTGTGGCTTTTCTTCTTCACCTATAATGTAAGCTATCAAATCTTTGCTCATTAGATGAGCTTACATCCTCATTGACCATGCAGGATAGTTTTCTCTATCCAACTTCTCTATTTGAAGAGAATCTCCCATCCTTCCTTCACCTGTATATTGAATTCTTCAACCTTTATGAAGGATAAAGTTACCTTTACTTCGAATGACACTCCTTTCGTCCTTCTTGATGTCGTATGATCTCCTTCTCAAGCTTTCCTTGCAAGCTTTCACCTTTTGAATCTTCAGATGTCAAATTCTTTGTAGCTGCAGCAGTCTGGATCCTCCTTTCTTCAATTATGATGCTTCCTACTCTGATACCACTGATGGAGAGTGTTAATCTCCAAAAGAACAACCTACTCTTGAATTTAGAACACCTCTATATCAAGAATAAGTCAAAACCTTCACCAATTTAAGAGATCAATGACCAAATATCAATTTCTTGACCAAACTGTGAAGAAGGAAATTACTCAGAAAGTCTGCTGCATATATCTTGCTCATTGACTGAGTAAATGTGTAAAGTTTTTTTATGAAACTTTTCACAAGGTGTCGCCTAAAGATTGTGCACCTTCTCCAAGTCGAATCACTCCAAAAGATTCAGTAGATCTTGAGAAATCTACTTACCAAGATACCTATGTCTAAATCTGCACTTTTGAGAAGTCGATTTGGACACCCCTAACTTCTTAGCTTTAGTTCTCTCAGTATAGAACCCGTTTAAGCAAATGCTTTTAGCCACAAGTAGCTTACCTTCCAACTTAAAGATTACGTGCTTACTTGCACAAAACTTTAAACTGTGGAGTGAGAAATGATCGAATCATTAAGATCAAAATTTGCGCCTGTTTCAGGAACCAGTGAATACTTTCTCACATGTAAATGTTCCTACACACAATTCTCTTAGCCTGATCACAATTAGATTCTCAAACTCTAGCCATAGATTGGTTAACTATGGACTTAGACATCTCCAAAAGGAATTCACAAAAGATCTACTACACGAGGAGAAAACACAGAAACATCGGGCGCAAAAATTCTGTCATTTCTGAAGAAGACTACAACTGAATGAGAGAGAGACTTCAACTAACTTTTCATGTGTCCAATGACACTTACAACCACTCATTTATATATTCCTATGCTCTTACATAGTCTCTCCTCATCTTCTCTAAATATCCAGACATTTCTCATAGTATTTATAGGCAAATATGTACAGACTTATGTCAAAACATAAGTATATGTAACCTATGTCTTAACTAATGTACATATGTATACATTTCTTTCAACCTGTGAATGTAACCATCTTCTAAGCTTCAAGAATTGATCTTATCTCCATCTTTTGTCTTCCAAACTTCAATTGGTGATTGGTCTGCACCAACAGGTAGTCCATGGAAATCTCCTTTGACTGCATCAGTTTCAGCCTTTGCAAGTTTGCATGTCCAATCCGTTTGTGCCATATCTCTATATCTGCAATAACTCCTGCGCCTTTTGCAAACATGGTTGCATTCATTTCACAGATCTTCACATTTAAGGTGAACATCCTACCCACTTTGTTTCCTTTGGATGTCAAGCATTGACTTTATGCTGAAACTCGATGCCAAGTATCGAGTTGCTCCACAAACATCATCCTTTCAAGAAGATTTAACAATAGGTAACACTCAGAGAAAGAAAACAATGACTTATCAGTACAAACTCGATGTCAGGCATCGACTTGCTTGGAAAACTTCAACTTCTGAAATCATTTCACACAAGACAAACTCTGGAGATGGAAGAAGAAGACTTATACACAGAAGTTTAATAAAATCTTTCCATAACTATGAAACCTCACAAATGCACATGTGCTTTCTCACATAGAGAAGCTTGACTATTCTGAGTCATACAAAGTGAGTACTAACACACTTTCTCATTGTCTTCCTCATCACATCATTTGATACAAACTAACTTATATATATTTTCTTATTCTGGTGATTTTTAAAAGACTTCTAGAACTAAAGTGAACTAACTTTACAAATATAATACACTTGTGAATTTGTCCCTTCACATAGACATGTGGTTTTCTTCTGAAGCTTTGACCTTCAAATATATGTCCAATTAGTGATTGTTTCTCCAATAGAAGTTTTGCTTCACATCCAATGATAATAACCTTCCATCCTTTCTACCTTTGGCCATCATTTTTATGTATCTTTAGGGTTCTCCACAAAGCATCATTAATCATTGAACCTAATTTGCAATCGCCTTTGAATCATTTAACCTATACATACAAGATTCTTTATAACTATGGGAATATGAAGAACATCTTTAAAAAATTTAGCCTTATGAAATCTAACATGACATCACTTATACGTGTAATAGCATGGGTAGTATCACCAGCTATATCCACAAGTCCTTTATTTGATGGCACCTACATATTTCAAAAGAAGTCCTTGTTACATCTCATATGGTTGTTGCACATACTATCAATTTACCATATATTTTATCATTTTTTCTCTTTATTTGCATCATGGCTAACATGCTCTCCTTTGCACCATTTGCATTATCATCCTTAAGTGATCACTCCCTCCCCTCGCGCCATCGTGTGCACCACCTAGCCCTCCATCAGTCATAAGATAGCATCGACACCCATAATCAAGCATGTAATGCCCTCCTTGCTGGATCCCAATCACGTTCATAAATCATTGGTCTCTTCCTATACCTATATTCGTATATCAGAACTTCTTGAAATCAGCCTCCCCGACCACCCCGAGCTATCACAATCTCATGCACACTCATGATCACTTCCAATTACCAATTCTGACAATGACATAGTGATCATACAACTTGAATCTTCTGCTCATTGATTGGTGCAACTACCACTCATCTGATTACATGCTAATGTGCTTACGATATTTCTAATGTTGATCAAACTTGAGTTTCTTGATGAATGTTTCTCTGACGACACCGTACAATATTTCTCCAATCAAGCTTGTTGACACTTCATCCTTTCAAGGTTGAAGTAGCCATGCAATACCACTTGTAGCATACCTCGACTCACGATCTTGTAATCAAATGAATACAGGGAAACATCAAATATAAAACCGAGACTTGGCAATAAATGGAATAGTTAAGAATGAATCAATATTTGTTGAAATATAAAATACAAGATAGAAACTTGTTTCCATGAATCAAAAGTTGTAATATATATGCTACCTCCTCTAGCTCTCCATGTAGAAAAGCATTCTTCACATCATGTGGATACATCTGGGAATGCTTGCTAGCTACAATTCTACTGATTGATATGATGGTAGTCAACTTTTCCATATAGCAAAAGGTCTCTTCATAGTCTGTCTGAGCAAAGCTTGTTTCTACTAAGCTTGCCTTATACTAAGCACTCCTACCATCTATGTGCTTCTTAACCTTATATGCCCAATTGTTTTCAATGAACTTCATGCCCTTCACCTTTTGCACTAATGTCCAAATGTGATTATCCTCCAAAGCTTTGATCTCCTCTTGCATAGCCTCTTTCCATTCCCTGCATGTATTTACTTCTTCACGACATGTGGGTCTTCAACAAATTTACTCATATATCCATACTTTCTAGCGATAAATGACTAATAGGTAAGGTTTTAAACTTCATACCTTACCTTATGAGACCTTCGTATTTCACCATTCCATTGATTTGGAAACTTAGTGTTTACCTTTGAGTGTTCTCCCTTCTTTGCATGATGGTTTGTATTGAGCTAAATCCATAATTATTCATCTTCTTCTATCTTTGCGATTTTGGCCTTGCCTTTGTTTCTTGCATCACTAAGTTTAATTGATGTAGGGATTTCTCCGCTTCACGATAAATATTTACTTGATTTTTTGATCCACTCGGAACCATGCTTTTTGGTTCTTCATTTTATCTTGAAAAATATTCCCTTCTTCATATTCATTTGCCTACATAGATATATTTGAAGAATACCAAGGTCAAAGCTCATCAAATCTAACATCCCTTGATATTTTAACTACCTTGTTGTGGTTTTTGTACCATGTTTAACCCTTTTTTCCCTTACATACCCTATGCACACACATTGTTTTGATTTATCATTAAGTATGTTTCCCAATTCACTTAGAATTAACACATGGAAAGCATTTCTAAAAACTCTTTGGTGTGATACATCACTTTTTCTTTTATACCAAGATTCAAAGGATATGGTAGCATGTATACGTGGTTTGGGTGCTCTCTTAATGGTGTATATTGCACTAGTTGCTAAATCAACTAAATATCATTTCATTATTCCCATATCCTTCATCATAGCCATAGGACATTCTACAATGTTCCTTCTCTTTCTTTTTACTACACCATTTTTTTGTGATGTGTACCTATGTGGTTTTTTCTTTTTGATGCCATTTGACTCCAAGAATTGAGAGAACTCATGGGAGAAGTATTATTTGCCTCCATCTGACCTTACATATTTGATTTACCTATCACATCCCTTCTCTAGGATAGCTTTGAACTTCTTGAACTAATAAATACATTTGATTTATGATTTATGTAGTAAAGTAAAGTTATCCTTGTGAAATCATTGATGAAAGTTACAAAATATCTATTACCTCCCATTGAGTTCTCCTTTTTTTGACCCCAAAAATTTCTATGAACTAGATCAAGTGGATTATAACTCACAAAGTTGCTCTTCTTGAAAGTAACCTAGTTTGCTTGGATGATAGGTAGGTTTCACACATTACAATTTTTTGAGATTTTGGTTAGAAAGATTTAGTAATCCATGCACTAATGTCTTCTTCTCCATACCCTTCAACCTTTGAGTATTAATGTCAATACCTTTTGTGTTAAAGATCCAATTATACTAACTTTCTATTTCCATATGCGAAGTGCCTAGTATGGTTGAAGTTTTGCCTCACATCCAATGTGAATAGCCTTCTCTCCTTCCTTGCTTTGGCTACCATGTTTTACCCTTCCTTGGTCTCTTCCCTAAAGCATCCCTTCCTCTAAACTCATCTCTTCCTCTTGATTAGGAAAATATTCTCCCTTGGTCTTGATCAAAGTCTCCATTTGATCCTCTTCCTTGCTTTCATCTACCTCTACCTTGATTTCGTCCTCTACCCCTTTCTTTACCTTCATAAAATGCATAGACTATTGTAGGATCTTAAGTATGTGTGTACATAAACCTAGCAAGACACAAAAAGTAGAGATATGTAGTAGACGAGATTGTACCTTATATTGGGTTAAAATCCCCACCCCCAATGCACTTTGTTCAATGAGTCTACAAAGTGTGTGTAGTTATATGTGTCTTACTACATCAAAAATAAAGATTAAAATGAGGGTGGTGCTTCGAGAAGCAAGTTTGGAACTAAAAGGCTACTCTCTTTTATGTAGAGCCCTATACTTTATTTACTTAAGTCATGATCTATAGTGATCCTTATCTTATCCACTATTTTCATGAATCTTCTAGAGAGAACCCTCTACATGGGTACTAGTTTAGAAAAAAATATATAGAATATATAATTTCTCTTATTCATGTTGACACATCTGAAATTTCCAATCTTGTCCATGCCCTCACAAAGGTTTAGCTATTATATTGAAATACAAAGTCACATTAGTGACTCAATAAATTAAACTCCAAATTCAACATATTGCACAAGTGATAATATCTCCCCAATTGAAAAAGAAACTGACCTTCATTGATACAAATAAAATAGACATGGATGATCATTCACATGTCCCATCACTGAAAAAACATAAGCATGTTCCATGGAAAAGCACATGCATGGAAATGTATCAAGGTGAAGTTCAATTAATGGGATCATGAATGACATGTAGGGATTAAGTGATCACAAAACCTCCACTAGCTAGTTCTTGCTCAAGAATTGCTTGACTCTATTCCTCGGATAATTGTCTACGCACCCATATAGCTTCCATACTGCAGTATAACTTCTGAATCGCAAAAGTATAGGTGGTGGCATGGAATGTGTCTTCCTCATGAGTACTCGTATCACCTTGGGCTTCGTTTTGCTGCTCTTGCTCTTCATTCTATGCCTCCTCTTGAGAGTCATGGCTATCTTGAGTGGCTTCATCATCACCCCATGTAGCCGAGTGTTGTGAGGTGGTTTATGGAATGCTTTTTTCAAAAACTAATGCAAGTCACTAGACACCTACACCCTTTGGATAATGCATACATTGCTTGTGATGAGTCTTGCATTACAAGTGACGGTGGGTTAGTGTGGGTGAATTTATACAAAGTTCACTCGTGAGTGAATTATTACAAGGGTAGAGGTTTGTCGGGATGGGTGTTATGTTGTACAAAGGATCATGTGGTGGCTTCTAGATATGTTTCGACATCCATTTCCTAAGAGTTGATGAGTGGTTGGTATTAATCTGCCCAAGCTCATTCTAGTGATCGTGGTGTCGATGGTTCAAGAGATTTCAAAGGGGTATATATTTCAACGGGGTATATATTACATGGCTTGCATTTGTTGGTGCATTTTACCCAAGCCTACATGTTTGATATGCTTGATATTATGATCATTTGTAAGTCACATGTGTAGTCATGTGAACACCTCTTGTAAAAGAGTACATTTTATCTCTTGTAATTGAAAAAAGAAAAAGGAAAAGGATGGCTTACCTCATCCATGATGTAAAAGCAAAGTCGTGGCTCTAACTACCTAAAACTACAAATTTGTGAGCTGAGGGAATATCGCCTAACTTTGGGGATCAGTTTTAGGTGGATCCATTTGAATTCGAACTCAAAACTCCCTCCAAGAATAGCTTATAAAAAGACCAAGAAGGAAGAGGCGATTAGCAAGCCTTATACGTGACCGCTTCATGTCATTTTGTAGAGATTGAAGAGCCTAATCCATAGCTCTATCATTCTACTCCCATTGTGCAAGTATTTATTGCCAATGTGGTTGTAATCATATGTGAATATATACATTTGTCATTATCTAGTTCTCTCTTTTGTTCTCTGCTATACTCACTCAGAGCAGTAACTTTAGAAGGTCATATCACGCGTTCTACTCAAAATTGTTCCATTTTTAACTTGTGTTGGATAGCTCTTACTGTCTAGTTTGTGCATACCAATTTTCATGGTCATTGGACTTACAAATTTGGAGATATCTACATTTTACTGCTCACTGGTCTATCTCTGCAGAGCCCCGAGAATGGTGGGCATGTCCAGAAATTGATGAATCTTGTTATCAGTGCTCAGTCCATCATTTGAAGTGTTTTAACTTGGATTGGGAAGCTTGCTAAGTCTATTTGCTATATCCAAAAGGAATTTATCAAATTTGTACCAAGTTGAGAGCACTATTTAGTCTTTCGAGCAAGTGTATGTCCAAAAATAACAAGTCTTCGGAGCTAGTCATTTCGCAACTAGTCTGTCTTGACTTAAACTTTTGGGATACATGCTCCAAAGTACGTGGCTGATATTTTGGTGGATTTAAGAAGCTCAAAGGGTCTACTAATCAACTTTCAAGTCTCAGTTGGATGGTGTGAAGCTGGTTGTAGCAGCACCAACTCATCTTTGGATTGCATCCACCATCTCTCTTCACAGTGGTATCAGAGCATAGTCAAGCAACATGGGAGATGGATTTCCGTCAACAAGTGACAAATTGGATCGAAACAACTACCCGGCATGGTCTCTAAGGATGGAGGCTTACCTTCAAGGGAGGAATCTATATGGATTCATATCCGAAGATGAAGCAATGCCAGCCATGAGGAACAAAGGGCAACCATCACATGAAGAAGTGGAAGGACTTTCGAATTGGTGTTCGAAGGATACACTTGCAAGGTCCTATATTGATTTTCTTTTACCTCATGTCAAGGGATGAAAGACATCAAGAGAGACCTGGAATGCACTTGCTTCTTTCTTCTTTTCCAACACTTGAGCAAGGAAGAACCAATTGTTGATGGAGTTCACAACAATGAAGAAAAGCCCGAAGCAAAATGTGACTGATTATGTCACAAAGATGAAGGAGATTTCCGACCAACTTGGAAGCATTGGAGAGGTAATTGAAGAGGAGCAAATCATTAGACAAATCATAAATGGAATCAAAGAAGACGACAAGTGGGAGTCATTCACAACAGCCATGGATCTATACATGGATATGCATGTACCTGACCTCAACACACTCATGGGCCAACTCTTCACTCATGAAGCAAAGATTAGCAAAGGTGGTGAGTCCTCAAGAGTTAATCAAACTTCTGCCTTATATTGTGATAAAGTGTTTAATTGCTTTAAGAAGTATATTGCTCTTGTTGAAAACCAAACAGGTAGGACTTTGAAAAGACTTAGATCAGATGGTGGAGGAGAATACTTCTCTTCTGAATTTGATGCCTTCTTGCATGAAAGTGGCATTAAAAGGGAAGTCACTACAAGGTATACACCCGAACTCAATGGTGTAGCAGAGAGGAGGAATAGAACTATTGTCGAAGCTGCAAGGTCCATGCTCAACGAAAAGGGATTGCCAAACTACCTATGGGCAGAGGCTGTGTCTAGAGCCACATATCTCATAAATAGACTTCCATCTAAGTCTCTAGATGGAACCACTCCATATGAAGTGTGGAATGGAAGAAGACCTAGTCTAGAGCATTGTAAAATCTTTGGATGCTTAGCCTATGCTCACATTCCTTCTCAAGTAAAAGGGAAATTGGATCCCAAGGCAGAGAAGTGTGGATTCATTGGTTATGATCAAAACCAAAAAGGATATAGATTGTACAGTCCAACCAATAAAGGATTTTTGTGAGTAGAGATGTAATTTCTGATGAAAACAAATCATGGTTTTATGATGATAGGAAAGTGAAGCTTCCATATGACTTGGATGAAGATTTTCCATCACTTCAACAAAAGGAGCCAAAGCAGATTGAAGAAAGTGATTCGGAGATTGACCTAGAAGACTTGGAAAGACTAAAGCTATGGAAGAACAAAGGTAAAGCCAAGATGCACGATGCTACATATGGACCCGAGAGCTCACATCAACCACTTAGAAGGTCATCAAGGGAGAAGAAGAAACCAAAGAGGTTTGTTTATGATACTTCTTTGGTCACCAAGCACTCAATCTACATTGCAAAAGATTCAACCGATGAAGAGCCTGCCACATTCGAAGAAGCACAAAGCAAGAAAGGTTGGAGAGATGCAATGGATGAAGAAATGGAAGCCTTGAAGGAGAATGACACTTGGGAGCTTGTACCTAACAAGCCATCTATGAAGGTAATTGGATCTCGATGGATATACAAAATCAAGAGGAATCCAAATGGAAGTATAAATAGACACAAAGCAAGGTTAGTTGCTAAAGGGTTTGCTCAAACCCATGGTATTGATTATGAGGAGACTTTCTCTTCTCTTGCAAAAATGCCTACAATTAGGGTTCTCATTAGTCTTGCTGCATCTAGAAATCGAAAGCTCTATCAACTTGATGTAAAGAATGCTTTCTTGAATGGATGGATTTTTGAGGAAGTGTATATGGCACAACCTCCTCGATATGAGGATGCACATCATCCTAACTATCTATGCAAACTAAATAAAGCTTTGTATGGATTGAAGCAAGCTCCAAGAGCTTGGATTGAGATTGGTGACTTATTTGCAGGACCAAGGATTCAAAGTTAGCAAGGCGGATACCTCTTTGTTCATAAAGAGGAATGGATCTGAAGTGATCTATTTATGTGTGTATGTTGATGATATTATTATCACAGGCAATGATCTTGAAGGAATCAAACAGGTAAAGACTCAAATGAAGGAGGAGTTCAAAATAAGTGACCTCGGACCACTCACTTATTTCCTTGGATTGGAGTTGATCTACACAGATTCAGGTATATACATCACACAAAGGAAGTATGTGCATGACATGCTTGTGAAGTTCAAGATGGAAAATACCAAGTGTGCAGGTACACCTATCGAGCAAAATCATAAGCTCAGTGCTTATGAAGGAGAGCCAATTGAAGACATCACAAGCTATCAAGGCTTGGTTGGAAGTTTGAACTATGCAACACTCACAAGGGTGGATATATGCTATAGTGTTGGCATATTGAGTCAGTTTATGCATAAGCCGAGAAGACCACATATGGAAGCGGCCAAGAGAGTCCAGTACCTAAAGGGGACTATGAATGAAGGTTTGTTTTATTCATTAACTTCAGAAATTGAGCTAAAGGTCTACTCAGATGCAGATTGGGCCGGATCTAGAGATGATAGAAGAAGTACATCCGGGTATATATCATTTGTAGGTTCAAAAATCATTTCTTCGTCATCGAAGAAGCAACCAACCATGGCATTATCTTCTACTAAAGCCGAATATAGAGGTTTGGCTAATGCAACTCAAGAAATCATGTGGTTAAAGTCTTTGTATATAGATCTTGGACTTCATTCTTCAACACCTCACATTTTTGGTGACAACACAAGCTCACTACATCCAGCAGCTAATCCGGTATACCATGCTATAAACAAGCATATTGAAGTCCACTACCATTAGGTAAGGGAGAAGCTAATGAGCAAGGATATTCAACTATCCTATGTCTCTATAGATATGCAATGTGCAGACATGTTGACTAAAGCTCTTGATGGTACAAAGTTAAGTAGATTCAAGTTGATGATTGGCTTGCAGGAAATCAAGGACAGTTGAAGACTTATTTGGAGGCCAAGCATGTTAGGCTTGAGGGGGAGCTGTTGGTGCATTTTGCCCAAGCCTACATGCTTGATATGCTTGATATTATGATCATTTGTAAGTCACATGTGTAGTCATGTGAACACCTCTTGTAAAAGAGTACATTTTATCTCTTGTAATTGAAAAAAGAAAAAGGAAAAGGATGGCTTACCTCATCCATGATGTAAAAGCAAAGTTGTGGCTCTAACTACCTAAAACCACGAATTTTTGAGCTGAGGGAATATCTCCTAACTTTGGAGATCACTTTTAGGTGGAGCCATTTGAATTCGAATTCAAAACTCCCTCCAAGAATAGCTATAAAAAGAGCAAGAAGGAAGAGGCGACTAGCAAGCCTTGTACATGACCGCTTCATGTCATGTTGTAGAGGTTGAAGAGCTTACTCCATAGTTCTATCATTCTCCTCCCATTATGCAAATATTTATTCCAATGTGGTTGTAATCATATGTGAATCTATACATTTGTCATTATCTACTTCTCTGTTTTGTTCTTTGTTATACTCACTTAGAGTAGTAACTTCAGAAGGTCATATCTCGTGTTTGACTCAACCTTTTTCCGTGTTTGAACATGCACTGGATAGCTCCTACCGTCTAGTTTCTGCATACCAATTTTCATGGTCATTGGATTTACATTTTTGGAGATATCTGCATTTTATGCTCACTTGTCTATCTTTGCAGAGCCCCGAGAATGGTGGGCATGTTCCAGAAATTGATGAATCTTGTTCTCAGTGCTCAGTCCATCATTTGAAGTGTTTTAACTTGGATTGGGAAGCTTGCTAAGTCTTTTATTTCCAAAAAGAATTTATCTAATTCCTACCAGGTTGAGAGCACTGTTTAGGTTTTCCAGCAGGTGTATGTCCAAAAATAGCAAGTTTTGGGAGCTAGTCATTTCGCAACTAGTCTGCCTTGACTTAAACTTTTGGCATACATGTTCCAAAGTACTTGGCTGATATTTTGGTGGATTTAGGAAGCTCAAAGGGTCTACTAATCAACTCTGAAGTCTTAGTTGGCTAGTGTGAAACCGGTTATAGCAGCACCAACTCATCTTTGGATTGCATCCACCATCTCTCTTCACAACATTTTGGGCTTTAATACATTGCTTGGGTACCCAGATTTGTGTGGGTGTGGGTCTGGTGATCCAAATCTTTTGAACTTTGATTGTTGGAGAAGAAGGCCGAGGGTATGTGGACTGCTGACTAGGATTCTACTTGGACTTCTCCTTGTCAAAGGCTTTGTCGTTATAGTTGGTTGGTGCTTCCAGTCCTTTTGGCACCCATACCTTCTTTATGTGGGTAGTCTTAGTCTACTAATGTTGTTGCCATCTTTCTGTCACCTAGTATGGTTGTCGGTTTGGGTTCCTTAGTCGTGGTTGACTCCTTTGTGATTGGGGGTGAGAGGTTGTGTTGATGCTCTGCTTTGGAAAAGAAGGGAGGTCCAAAACTTGCAAAACTTTCCCATTAGGAAGTGAGGCATTCTCTACCACAGATCTAGGCTAGTCCACAGTAAGTGTGGAAGGATGGACACTGGAGGCTATCATGCCCCTCTATCCACTGATGTAGTCCATCTGACCGTTGATGCAACCCACCTGACCGCTAATGCAAGACCAGGGTAAAATCTCTTGACATCCTCCTGACTGGCAACTATCCATCGCCAAGCTCTCATGGGTTGACTTTGGAGGCAGCTTGCTTAGTCGATGGATTTTTTCCAAAGATCTTTTTATCCTCCATCACATTCATTGTATGTGGTCTAGGGTTACCAACCTCAGGTAGAGTATTGTTAGCGAAGTTAAGCAGTATCACTCATTGCTGGTCTAAGGTTCCAAGCTGAAAGGAGCCTTGACTAAGATTTAGGTCCACTCAATGATCGTATACCCAATCTTGGCCAAGATTAGGGGTTCTATGAGGTCGTCGTCATTGCACACTAAGAGTTTCACTATCATTGTTACTTTGTGTATGAGGATAGGAAGGTCCACCTCACCCATTTAAGGGGTTTCCACGCCTCTTATCCCTATGAGGCATGCCTCCATTGGTCGCATTTCCATTCTTGAGTCCATATAATGAGACCATCTAATGGCACTACTTGCCGCACCTGAATCATTTAAAGCCCTAAGCTCATGGAGGATGTTGCCTTGTTTTAGCATGACTCTAATGAATGGTCTCCTATCCACGATGCTAGGATGAATGGTTGACTTTGCTTGACACATGGCCATGGGGTATCTGGGTGTTTCTTCCCGATGGGTATACTGTTCTCTCCCTAGTCCTTGTCTTCTTGGCATCATGTGCTTAATGCGTTCTAGAGCTTCTACCTAAGCTTCCACGCATATTCTGTTTTCTTCCTGCTTACGCTTCTTTGCCAACGTGAGTCGTCTAAGCATATCCTAAGTAAGAGGTTCCTGATATAGCTTGACTCTACAACCACTAATGTAATTAGGCATTATCTCTCCTTCTACGGTGGCTAGTTGTACCGCTCCACTTATCGACAATTTGTTAATGATCATAGGTCCATCACCTCGCTTTTCTAGTTTTCGTGCATGTTGTTTTAGTGTATACATTAGGACTAAATCACCTTCCTTTAAACCTTTATCTTTCATGTGTGTAAAAATAGGCTTTCTATCACTTCTTTGTTGCATATATGCCCGTCTCCTCTTTCAATCAGGTTTCTCCTAATCGTTCCAAGTCCATTATCCTTGATAATAATTCATGGCCAGTCCACTCATGTTCTTGTGCAACCTTAAGGGTGGGTATCAAAAATTCCAAACGGAGCACAACATTTTGACTAAAAACCATATGAAAGGGAGTTGCATTGAGTACGCTCTTGTAGGCCACTCGATATGCCCAAACAAGGTGGTGTAACTGTTTTTCCCAATCTGCATGTTTGTTCTTCACGAGTTTCGTCAATATAGTACAAAGGATCTTGTTAGTGCTTTTAGCTTGACCATTGACCTAAGGATGATATGGTGCGGATTTTTTGGGAATCACTATAAAATCCTCTAAGAAATAGTCAATGACCTGGTTTAGAAAGTGAGTTCCTCGATTGCTCACTAGCTCTATAGGCAATCCATATCTTGTAAAGAAATTTTCAAACAAGAAGTTTGTAGTCATGTGTGCATCATTCGTTTTTGTGGCCTTGGCCTCTACCCATTTGGTAACATAATCTATTGCTACTATGATGTATTCCACATGAGTACCTTTTGCAGGGGGGGGGGGTTAATTGGTCTGACAAAGTCTATACTCCACTTGGAAAATGCACGTCCTCCCATCATGGGTTTTAGTGGCATTTCATCTCTGTGAGTAGGAAAGTGAGTTCTATGGCACACATCACATCTCTTAACATAGGTATGTGCATCCATGTGAAGAATGCGCTACCATAATCTTGCAAACAGTATGTCTTTGATTATCTTTTCGGTGCCAAAATGACCTCTTGCAACACCTTGGTGTGCACTCCCTAATACGCTCAAATAATCACTCTCATGAACACATTGTCTTAGGTATCCATCTCATCCATGTTTGTACAAGTTATCACCAATAAGTGAGTAATCGTAAGTTTCCTGCTCTAGATTTCGTTGTCGTACTAAAGTCATTCCTTGAGGGAATGCTTGCATCTTGAAATATGTCACTAGCAGTTCACTCCATTCTGGTGTGAGAGACATATGATATAATGTGTCATGTTCTACCGGTGGTGTTTCACAACAGACAAAACATTCTTTACACATCTTATAGATATTTGCTTCCATATAAGGCCAATAGACTCCATATAAGGCCAATAGACTCCTAGTCTATGCATAGTCTGCAATGTACGATGTTTTGAGTGATGTTGCATCAGTGCACCTACATGTGCTAGTTGCAACCAATTCGAGTATTCTGATTCATCTACACAACAAGCAAGACATTTCTAATTATCTTGTTTACATATACTTCCTGCTTTTATTTGATATCTTTGTGATTTCGTAATCTCTCCTTCTTTGATCCTAATCCTAGGATTCTTGGGTCCAAATGTGAGAATAGGGATGACAAGCTTTGCCCATTCTAGTACTATTTCAAGATTAAACAAATATGCATCCGGTATTTCATCTGCTATTCCTTGAGGAGCTTCTTCCGTAGTTAACCTTGAGAGATGGTTTGCTTTAAGGTGGGTTTTTCCCTTCCTGACTACTACTTCAAAGTTGTATTCTATGAGGAATAGAAACCAACGTATCAGTCATCCCGTGTTACAAGGCTTATTGATTAAATACAATAGCGCTTGATGATCCGTTAAGAACTTGAACTTATTTGCCAATAAGTAATTCATGAATTTATTTACCATGTAAATCATTCCTAATCATTCGCATTCTATAGTGGTATAGTTTCTTTCTACTACATTCAACTGTCTACTTGCATAATCTATGGGAAGACCTATATTACCTTCATTAGCAAATTGTGCGAACATACATCCTATGGCATAGTTGGATGAATCCACATGTACATGGAATGGCATGCTCCAATCTGGGGTTGTTAATATTGGTGCGGAGCACAAACATCATCTAAGTTCATTGAATGAATTCTCACATTCATCCATCCATTCAAACTTGGTCAACAGAGAGTATAGAGGATTTGCTATGATTGCATACATGTGTATCAAGCATCTATAATAACCACAATCGCCCATGAAAGCTTGTTCTTCCTTTACATTTTTTGGCCTAGGTAAGTCTGCAATTACTTTCACCTTTTCTTCATCCGTAGAGATTCCGTTTTTTGACACAATATTTCCTTGAGTTTTGCCTTGCCTGACCATGAAAACGCACTTTTTTGGGTTCAAGCAAACCTGACATTCTCGACATTTGTCCAAAATTTGCCTTAATTTAGGGATGTGGGTAAGTCTCATGTTGGAATGAGCACATAAGTCATCCACATAAACTTCCAAATTCTTGCATAAGAATTCCTTAAAAACATGATACACGAGTCATTAAAAGGTGTCGAGTGCATTTGTGAGCCCAAATGGCATCACAAGAAATGTAAATATGCCCCATTCTATGGCAAAAGCCATCTTATGCTGATCTTTAGGAGCAATGGCTACTTGGTTATAGTCTGAGAATCCATCAAGGAAGCTGTAAACTTCCCTGCTCAAGACTCTTTCCAATAAGAATTCTGTGATAGGAAGAGGATAACTGTCTCTAATAGTGGTGGCATTAACGTTTTTAAGGTTAATACACACGCACAATTTTCCGTTCTTCTTGGGCACGAACACTTTTCGTAAATGAATCCTGCTTCTATCAAACGATCTATCTCTTCTTTAATCTTGACAACGTAGTTATCATTGTACGTGTATGGTTTCTGTTTCATAGGCTTGGCATCTCGAGTCATAGGAATTCTATTTGAGCATATATCCGGGTCTACTCCCTTCAAGCCCTTGTAGCTCCAAGCAAATACATCTCTATATTCTTTCAATAGGGCAATCAACTCCTCTTCTTCTTCATTGGTCAAATCATGCCCTATGTAGTGCACTTTTCTTCTCCTTCTTCTATGGTAACCATGATTTTCTTGGTTTTCTCTCCGTTATCATACGCTTCTCAGATGCTTGCTTCTCTTGTAGACATTCGTACCATGATTCTTCTATCTTCTATTTCATACTTCTTGAAATTCTCTAGTACTTCCATGAGGGGTTCTTCTTCTTCTTCTATCTTAGGTGATTTTTTTTTCTTCTTTTGCTTACTTTTTGTATCTTTTGTGAGTGACTCGAGTTGTTCAGTTTGACTTTCCTTGTTTATTTTAGGGGTTTTGGCTCCTACAAAATAAAGATATTCCTCTTTTGTCGAACAGAATGGTTCCATGATAATGGATTCTAAATCCTTGTCACTACTCTCGTCCAGTTCTTGGGTCACTTCCATGCATCCTTCTAGGATGAATTCTTCCTCTAAGGGCTCTATCATAAAGATGGGAATGTCATAACCTTCCTCATCGCAATGAGGAGTCCATTGTTCTTCATTCACTATTATGTCCATTGTAGCTAAAATCTCTACCAAACCGTGAGGCTAGAATTCCTCGTTTAGAAATATTATAGGTGCATAAGCACGATCTTGAAAGGTTTGTAAATGTCATTCTGAGCCTAAAGTTCTGGCTTCTAATCATCCTTCCTCTTGTTTGGCTATTTTACACATCCATAGATGAGTGTCCTCATGCAACCATACAATTTGCAAATGACACATGAATGGTCTTCCTAGTATCATCTCATATGCATGATTTTTCCCAAAATCATAGATGGCAAAAGTGTGCTTGAATTCTACACAAGTGGTGAGAGATATGCCTTCTAATAAGCCTAATGGCTTTTCTATATGTCCATCAGACATTTGTAGCTTCAACCTGGTTGGTCTTAGTGCTGGGTTACCCCAAGGTCTCCATAAAGAGGTGGTAGCAATGGCTACTCCGGCTCCTAAATCTAGAATGGCTTTAGTGATGTAGTCCTTGTGGGTTATTAGAAGATAAGTATTACCTTTCTCTCCCTCGTAGACATTTCCAATTCTTTCCACTAGTATCTCTGGTACCTTTCAATGTGATCCTATCTGGGAGGGAGCAGTGGCAAGCTCAAGGAATTGGTTTGCTATACATGCTTCCACAATTCTGGTTTAACCTTCAGCAATTCTTCTAGAGTGAGGTGACATTGTACTTTGGTGTTCTTGATCACTTCCATGTTTCTAGCGATTATTGATTCTTTATTCCTCACTATTATAGTTGGTGCCCTCATGCTCATAGACTTGGCTTCCCAAGGTCCTATGAATTGAGGTAATTCTTGCAAAGAATTGGATTCAAAATGTGTTTGTTCACTATGTTGTTCTTCCTCTACATCATCATAGATAGAGGGGATGTCTTGGGGAAATTGTTCCTTCAGGTCCTCTATCTCTTGAATAGGAGGATGGGTTTCTTGCTCTCATCTCCATTTCTCTTCTTGGATTTCTCTCAAAAAGCCTTGTGAATACTTGTGTATGGAAGACAGTTTGTCTTCAGCCTCGGTATTTGGCACTTGAGATAGGGATGGTGGATTCCTCTCCTATGTCTCTAAGATAATAGGGTTCCTTTGTAGATTCTTCTTCTCGGTACTAGTAATCAAGTACTCTAACCTCTCCAGTAGTCCTTGAAAGTGTAATTCAGGTTTTTCCATGTTGTTCCAATTAATATAACAAGAGGCTTCGAACATAGCTTGTGCTAATTCTACCATCTTCATGCAAAGTTTAGTTCTCTCAATTTCTAAGTCTGGTCTTGGATAGTTCTTACTCAATTCAACTACCTGGGGTTTGTTAATTTCTTATCTTGTCAGGATAGTTATAACTTACTTTTCAACTGTGCTGGGTTCTTGGGATGGTCAGGGGTCTGTAATACAGAGGCCCTATATATATTTTCCCATTCACTTCATTACTATAGTAATTTCTTCATTACTTATCTAACAATTCCGACGAACTTAACTACTAATCTCTAGCACACAACAGAATATGATAATCACCACACTCGAATACACAAAGTCTTAATACTTGCTAGCATGCCATCACCATTATACTTGCAATTCACCAATGACTCGTTGAGCATCAACACAGTACCATAGTTATTCAATACCGAACATCAATAAATCCAATATAAAAATGTATATAACTGCACTGGAATCAACCTCGTGACACATCACCCAGACGCACATTCCAACAACGCATTCGCTCCCTTCCAACCGCCTCTTCTATTATCAAAAATGGCTTACAACTATTGCAGGACATCCTTTCGATGCGCATCTGTTCCTAATTACATTTTCTACTAAATAGAATGATATTCCTTTCTGGCAGCCTAACATTGGCATGCAGGGTGGAATCAAACCTAGTAGGTTATTTTACAAAGGCTAAGAGTCTTCAATGATACCCTGTATATACATGGTTTGTGCTAGTTTAAAAGTGTGGAAGATTTTTTGCTTCAACAATTCTAACATGTCTTGTGAAATTTGAGGTTCTACTAGATAAGCATCTGTCCACACAAAACTAGAAGCTATGACTTGTGACAGCAAAATGTCAGCCTTATTATTATTCTGCAAAAAGGCTTCTTGCAAATAGAAGTCATTGGCTACATCGGCATCTCTGTGTAACCTTGCTTCTTCATCCGTGGATATGCCATTCTTTGACACTATGTGTCCTAGAATCTTGCCTTGCTTGACCATGAAAACACACTTTTGTGGGTTCAGGCAGACTTGATATTCTCTGCATTTATCAAAGATTTGTCCGAGTTCAGGTATAAGGGTCTGTCTAATGTTGGAATGAGCACAAAGATCATCAACATAGACTTCCAAATTCTTCCTCAAGAACTCTTTAAACACATGACACATCAATCTTTGAAAGGTAGCAGGTGCATTGATAAGCCCGAATGGCATTACCCGAAAGGCAAATATGCCCCACTCTGTGGCAAAAGCCGTCTTATGCTGATCTTCTGGTGCAATGGCTACTTGATTGTAGCCAGAGAACCCATCCAAGAAGTTGTACACTTCCTTGCCTGCTACCCTTTCTAATAGATGCTCAGTGATAGGAAGCGGATAAATATCTCTGATAGTGGTTGCATTAACCTTCTTTAAGTTAATGCATACACGTAATTTGCCATTCTTTTTGGGCACCACTACAATGGGGGATACCCACTCAGTGTGCTCAATTTCATAGATAAATCTAGCTTCAACCAAGCGATCTATCTCTTCTTTAATCTTGGCAGCGTAGTTGTCATTGTATGTGTACGGCTTCTGCTTAGAGGGTCTGGCATCTAAGGTCATGGGGATCGTATTTGAGTATATGTCAGGGTCTACACCTTTCAGATCCTTGTAGCTCCAAGCAAATACATCTCTCTACTCTCTTAGCAAAGCTATCAACTCTTGCTCTTCTTCTTCCGTCAGGTCATGCCCTATGTAGGTGCATCTTTCTTCTCCCTCTTCTATGGCTACAACTATTTTCTTGGTAGTTTCCTTGCTATCATAGGCCTCCCCTGATTGTGCTTCACGTTTAGGCATTCTCACCATGACTCTCCTATCTTCTATTTTGTACTTCTTGAAAATTTCAGGGACCTCAAACAAGGATTCCTCCTCTTCTGGTGTGACTTCTCTCTTTTTCCTTTTCTTGCCCTCACTCTTGGTGGCTACTTGTGTGGCTAATCTCACATCATTCATGATTTCTCTGTGTCTCTGAGGGTAAGCTTCTACTTCATAGAAGTATTCTTCATCTGATGCAAAAGGTGGGTCCATAATGATTGACTCTAGGTCTGAGTCACTTGCATCCTGGAATCATCAGTGCTAGGTTCACATTCTTCCAGAACTGCATCTCCCATGATCGGCTCTATGGAGAAGACTGAAATGTCATAGCCCTCCTCGTCATAGTGGGGTGTCCATTGTTCTTCATTGATGGCTACAACCATTGTCGCTAAGATTTCTGCCCAACCATGAGGTTCAAACTCTTCGTCAGGAAATACTACTGGTGCATAGGCCGGGTCTTGAATTGATATATGGTTTCCTTTGCACCTATCTCTCTGGCTTTTTCTCTCTTCTCTTCTTCTACTGCCACCTTGCACATCCATAGGTGTGTGTCTTCATGCATCCATGAGGATCCTGATCCTATGGAATGCACTGACTCAGTATCATCTTTAGCTCTATGGATGGGATTCCATTGGATGGGGGGTACGTCTCGATGGGAGTAATCCTTGAGATTAACTTTGGTCGTGACACCTAAGTGTTGCAAGTACAAGAAGTTGGTTCCCCAATCCTATACCACTTGCAACTGTCGCATAAATGGTCTCCCCAAAATCATCTTGTATGCTTGGTTTTTGATAAAGTCGCATATAGCAAAAGTATGCTCGAACTCAACACCACATGTAGTGAGAGTTATTCCTTCTAGCAATCCTAAGGGCCTCTCAATATGACCATCGGCCATCTGCAATTTCATTCTCGTTCGCCTGAGTGCTGGCTTGCCCCAACGCTTCCATAGGGAAGTGGTAGCAATCGCAATTGTTGCACCTGAGTCCAAAATTGCCTTAGTTGTGTATCCCTGATGGGTAAGTGGGAGATAAGTATTTCCTTCTTCTCCTTCACTCATATCTCCTATCTTATCCAATGGTATTTTTGCCACTGTTCTATGAGATCCTACCTGGGAACGAGATTTCACTACGTCTGGCACTTGTTTGGCTACGTGTTTCCACACTTCTGGCTTAGCTTTGAGTAGCTCTTCTAAAGTGAGGTTGCATTGCACTTTAGTGTTCTTTACTACCTCCGTATTCCTAGGTATGATCGAATCTTTGTTTCTTATCATGACCATGGGCGCTCTCGTGCATGTTGACTTAGTTTCCCAAGGCCCGGTGAAATGGGGTAATTCCTGCAAGGAATTAGACTCAAAGTCTAACCTGTCGTGGGATTGGGCACTCTCTTGCTCTTCATAAATGGAAGGAATGTCCAGTGGGACTTGATCGTGCGCTTCATCCACCAATTCAATTGGAGGTGGGTCTTCCCTTTCCTTAGCCCATTTCTCTTCTTGAATCTCTCACAGGAATTCTGGTGAATACCGATTCATAGAAGAAGAAGTGTCTAGTTCAGTGGAGTTAGGCACATAAGCTTCCTCGGGAGGAATGCTTATTCTATCTCTTGCACTCTCCTTAAGCTGGGAGCAGGCTCCTTTTCTAGACTTTGCAAGTATCCTTTCCAATCTATCTAATAGTTCATCAAAATGCAATGGTGTCCTAGTGGAGCTAGAGCCATTGAACAAGCGACTGGCTTCAAACATGGCTTGCGCCAATTTGACCATCTTAGCACAAAGTTTCGTTCTCTCTATCTCTAGATCGGCTCTAGGGTAACATTTTTCATGATCTGTCACATTTGGCCCTTCCTAGATTCTGGCCTGATATGCTTTAAGCATCATGTCTAGATCCTCAGGAGTGGGATCGGCTAGGACTGATCCTACTCTGGGTGGTGGGTGGGTTATGTGTGGTGGATTAGAAAGTTGGGGAATGGAAGATGATGGGTTGGAGGGAAATGGAAAGGGTGGCGGTGGGGTTGTGTGAGAGTGGTTTTGAGATGCGAGTTCACTTATCTTTGCTTTGGTTTCTCTCAAGCTTCAAGTTCGCTCATTTTCTGTGACCATTGTCTTTTCATTCTCTCCTGGCTATCTGTTGAGAGCAGTATGGGCACCCAAGGACTGAGGAGACAAGGAAGCCAGTGGAGAGAGTCAGAGCAAGGCGAAGGATTAATTAGACAAAGCAGTCGACGCAGATCTGGCAGATAGGCCTTCAAATTTTTCCAAAACAACATCTTTATAATAGTGATTTTTATCACTAACCATCATTGTAAATATCATTTCATATTTTTGTAGCTCCATTTTGTGCAAGCCAAGGAGTCCTTGAGCTTGAGGAGCTTTAGAAGTACCTACCTGTTAGTTTTCACATTTTTTAGACTTCGTTTGAACCTCCAAATAGGGTAGAGAACCTAATTTTTAACTAGGCCGGACACTAGGTCTGGACAAGGCCAAAACCTAGTCAAAAACTATAAAAAGAGCTAGAGAGCTCATTTTTGAGGTTAGCTTGTAATTGATATGAACTTGTAAGAGCTTTTTGAAAGTAATCTAAGAACTCCATTGCTTCTCACTCTTTGTCTTACTGTGTGTGCGCGTGTGTGTGTATGTGTGTGCATGTTAGTGTGCTTCTCACTCACGCACTTGTGCCTTCACTTGCTCGAGGTCTTCATACCATCCTCACGTCTTCCCGGATTGAAATTAAAGGAGGTGCTACTCATCACTGAGCTACACCAAATTTTGGCGCCGTTGCCGGGGATCGAGCTTTGAGGACGAGCGTGTGATGGTAAGACGTAGATTTGGGACATTGGCGTTGTAGGTAATTTCTTCACTTTTCTTATTTTTCTTTTCCTCTTCTCATCATCATCATCACCATCATCATCATCACCATCTCCCACCTCCATCTCCATCATCGCGAAAATTTTCAGTTTTTGATCATATCACCTTCTTTACCTCATTTCCCTCATTCCATTTGTGAGAGAGAGCGAGAGAGCAATATTGTGTGCCTTGTGTTTGCATGTTTGTTGAGTTTCTTGCAGGTTCCAGCAGCATCATCCCCTCCAGCACGTTGCGCAGGTACGGAAATGTGCAGAACTGTCTCGCAGTCGCCGGCTTCTGTCGATCGCGATTGACAGAAATTTTCATATTTTGGTAAAACTGAGTGCACCACAGTGGTCTAGAGACCTTGCACAGCACAGATCCACAAAAACTTTTGAAAAAATTGCAAAATTTCAGTCCATCGCGATTGATAGCCTGTCAATCGCGATTGACACTGTCCATCGCGACGGACTGCCTGTCCATCGCGATTGACAGACCCCGACGGACACGTGTCCATCGCGACGGACACCCCTGTCCATCGCGACCGACAGAAAAATCGCGATTGACACCCCCTTTCGCCGAGATTCCTGTCCATCGCGACATATAGAGCCCCGATTGACACAAATTCACAGAAAACCCCAAAAATTTCTGTCCATCGCGATTGACACCCATCAATCGCGACCGACAGCCCTGTCCATCGCGACCAAAGCCCTGTCCATCGCGACTGATACCCTGTCCATCACGACTGATACCCTGTCCATCGCGACTGATACCCTGTCCATCGCGACTGATACCTTGTCCATCGCGACTGATACCCTGTCCATCGCGACTGATACCCTGTCCATCGCGACTGATACCCTGTCCATCGCGATTGATACCCTGTCCATCGCGACTGATACCCTGTCCATCGCAACTGATACCCTGTCCATCGCGACTGATACCCTGTCCATCGCGACTGATACCCTGTCCATCACGACTGATACCCTGTCCATCGCGATTGACAGCCCAGTCGATCACGATTGATAGCCAATTTAGGCCAATTTTTTAGGGTTTTTAATTTGAGGATTTTGGCTAATTTTGGACATGGATCATGGACTCTAGAGCACATAAGGAGGCTATAGACAAATAACGCGAGGAAAACCTGTTTGTCTGTTGGCCTGTTTGAACCCTATTTTAATCCCTGAAGCCTGAACTGACATAACTCCCTCATACGAAATCCGTTTGCTGTGATTCTTGTTTTGTTGGAAAGCTCGTGGGGAGTACAACCAAAACTTCCACTGGTTATGTGAAAATTAATATCAGGATTATTAGATAGGGTATTTTGAAGATTGACCATATCCCTAGGTAGGAAAACTGAGGGATCCTTGGGATTGTTTTCCATAAAGGCAAAGGATAATTTGGTCTGTGAGTACATGCATGAAAAGTTGTCTATGGTGTCATTTGAATCTAAGTCTTGAGCTAACCGTGGGACTTTTACAGGTCCAGCAAGAGCACTTGAGGGCATTCTAAGCAAGAGTAAGTGCAAGCTCGGGAACACGCGTCCTGGGCACACCAGGGCAACAACACAAAGAAAGAAACTCAAGGTTGGAAAATTCTCAACACCCTCTATCAATTCCTAGCTTAGGCTAAGAACGAGTAGTGCCAGAAGTAAGTCAGGGCAACGATAGGCATCAATCAAGTTGAAGACTACCTACGCACTCAAGTTCAAGACTAAACATAATCTCTTTGTGATGCGATAACCTTGAAGGAAAGAATCTAACGTGGAACGATCAACTTACAGTGCAAAAATTAACTCAAATATTCCTGATGACGTGATTTTTGACAAGAGCATAAACACGGTAACCACTAAAAAGAATCAAGTAACTGATACAAAAGAACTCAGCAATGAGGTTGTACTTGGGAAAATTTGGGCTATTCAATTAGGCTTATGAACCTTAGATTAGGGCGACATCTAGGGAGAGATAGACAAAGTCTTAGGTCTTCAGAGGCTAGTGTCAACCACACTGCTAGGTCTTGGACCCAGCAGTTGAGCCACCACTCATACTACCCTAGCTCTGAGACCAGTGAATCAGAGATGTCTCAAGGCATGGACCGACCTACGGGAAGTTCAGGAGTGCCATACTTGCACAGGGTAGAAGGCCCGTACAAGACACAGCTGGAATACCTTAGGACCAACCGATTAGGTGCTAGCATCTATGAGGATGGCCTAGGAAGATCCGTGGTCCAGATTAAAAACCCTGACCAATCCATAGGACTAGAGCACCCAGTTGTCAAGTTTGAAAACGGAGCATACATGGACAAAGAAGGAACCATATACGTAGTCACCAGTCACCCAGATAGGAGAGATGAATTTGGGAATGTGATCTCAGAAGCGGATTTAGGTGACCTGGAGCAAGGAAACATGGATGTAGAACCTAGAACCCCTCGAGGCAAATCTGTTCTCACTAGGATTATCACACCAGAGTGGATTCCCCAAGACAATAAGAGCATAGATCTACTCCTAAACCGAGAGACTGACGAAGCTTTTTGGAGGTATAAATCTGATCGGCCAAATGACATAGGAACAATCATGATCTATGAGTTTAAGGATCTAGATAGCCCAGGCAGAGTGACCTACTTAGATCACGCTTCAGAGAGGATCTTTGTGGTTACAGAACATGATAGACATGCTTACACTTGGAAGGGTGAATTCGTTTTCCCCCAACCAAGATCGAATGTGTCCTATGGTCACCCTCGAGCTGGAACATCCCAAGCTCATGGAACTCAAAGAGATAGAAGTAGAGATAGGCCAGAAGTAAGCTTTGCCAACCCAGGGGGCAGAGAAAGAACAAGAACGTAAACAAATAGAGTAGCACTGAGGTACTTAGAGCTCCCAGGAATCAAAGAAATGCGGATGAGTTCCCTCTACCATGACCTAGAGAGCACACAAGGACTTTGAGACCAACTCAGCTAGTTAAGTCCATGAAAAACTACTTCGATGGCACCGGAGATCCATACGATCATGTGGTTGAGTTTAGGCAAGTCTTGAGAGCTGAACAAGTGGAAGATATGTTCACGCAATACAATGCCTTTGGTCTAACCCTTAGGAACACAGCCCTTACGTGGTTTCAACCATTAAACGAGAGGCAGTTCAGGAGCATAGACCAACTTCTAGAGGCATTCATTATCGAATTCTCTAAAAGTGGCATCAGACATAACACTTCCTCACTGATTCACAGCTTCAAGCAAACCCCTCAAGAGACCGTGAGACTTGCAGGAAGAAGATTTAAGCAATATCTAGAGAGATGTCCCATCCCTGAGTTACCTACACCAGCTAAGCAAGTGGCTTTATTCTTGGATGGATTGCTAAGTACCAAGTTGAGATCATATGTGTACTTGAAGGACCCTAGGACCATAGAAGAGTGTGTACGCATGTGTATTGACATTGAGGATAACCTAGGGGAGGAGTTAGAGCTTTCCAAGATATACAAAGATTCAGATAGTGCCTCAAGCCTCTCTTCCACGCAATCCACATCAATTGAGGAACTTGCAGAGAAAGTAGCTCAGAAATTAGGTGTCTCTAGCAAACAGATCCCAAGACTCGCCCGAGTGAAAAGATGCTATACTTGTGGTGGTGAACATATGGCAAATGTGTGTCCCATTATGGCTCAACCCCAAGTAAATCCTAGTAGCCAGTACTGCACCATAGAACGAAGATACACAAATCACACCACCCAAGACTGCCCTTACAATAAGCAAGCGGTCAGGCAAACCTACCCTCAGCCATACCCTCAACAAGGCAGATACCAAAATCAGTACCCCCAACAACAGTATACTAGACCTCAGCAAAATTACCAACCACAATATCAGGCCCAACTGAGACCCCAGCATGTGCTAGCACAACAACCCCCTTCTCCAGCTAATGTGATTCCGGTAAAGTATGCTGCTGCAGAAGAAAACCTGAATAGAGCTATAGTCCCTGTAACCCTAGTGCTTTCAGAAAGTGATCCAGTGACCATAGCTTCGATTCTACACATGTTGATAGTCCCCAGGCTTACTACATGCAATCTCCGGAACATGGTGAGTCCTACTATAGTGAAGAGCCAAATGAACCTAGTTGGGAGTCAGATTACACAAACGTCATGTATGCAAACCCCAACCCTAGACCTCAACTAAGGCAAGTAAGACCCCCATTCCCTAGAGGACCGTGCTACAGATGTCAGGGAGATCACCTCATTCGTGATTGCCCCTTACCTCCACCTACACAACCCCAGTCAGTGACGATCGAGGGCTTTTGCCAAGAGTGTGGAAAAGAGCATCTCTTAAGAGACTGCCCTAAGAATCCTAATAATCTGCCAAAAATCACTCCTATTAACATTATTGGGTTAGTGGTAGATTCCACAGGAAATGTCACTTCCACTGCACCCGTACAGGTAGTCACTAGAGCTAAAGCATTACAGCAAAACCAAGGGGTAGGCTAGGAAAAGAGCCCAGATGTTAGTGAAACAGAGAGCATGACAAAGAAAAGAACTAGAGCTTGGAGAGATAGTCGTGAAAGAATGAAAAGGCAGTGGGCAAAAAAGATGAGTGAACTCGAGGAAAGCCTCAGAGAAACAAAGGCCAGGATAACTGAACTCACATCTCAAACTCCCTCTCACACTACCACACCACCACCATTCCCGTCTCCATCCGACCTGCCACCTTCCAACCCACCTCACACAATTCCACCACCCCCAAGAGTAGGATCAGTCCTAGCCGATCCCACTCCTGAGGACCTTAATATGATGCTTAAAGCATATCGAGCCAGAATCCAAGAAGGGCCAAACGTAACTGATCATGAAAAGTGTTACCCTAGAGTAGAACTAGAGCTAGAACGAACCAAAATTTATGCTAAGATGGTGGAATTGGCTCAGACCATGTTTGAAGCCAGTCGCCTATTTAACATCTCTAGTTCAGCGAAGACACAGTTGCACTTTGATGGACTGTTAGAAAGAATAGAGAAGCTGATTGCACAATCAGAAAAGGAACCCGCTTCTCAACATAAGGACAAGGCAAGTGAAGGAGCAAGTCTTCCTGCCCAGGCAGCCTATGTGCCTGAAGCCTATGTGCCTAACTCTACGGAGCCAGACACCTCATCTTCTATGAATCGGTTCACACCAGAATTCCTACACGAGATTCAAGAAGACAAATGGGCTAAAGAGAGTGAAGTCCCTCCTCCTATTGAACTTGTGGATGATGCACACGACCAATTCCCACAAGACATCCCATCCATTTATGAGGAGCAGGAGAGCACCCAATCTCAGGAAAGATTAGACTTTGAGTCTAACTCTCTACAAGAATTACCCCACTTCACAGGCCCATGGGAAGCTAAGTCTACTTGTATGAGAGCACCCACGATCATGGTACGAAATGAGGACTCAGTCATACCTAGGAACACAGAGGTAGTGAAAAACACTAAAGTACAATGTAACCTCACCTTAGAAGAGCTACTCAAAGTGAGGCCAGAGCTATGGAAACATGTAGCCAAACAAGTACTAGAAATAGCCAAACCTCGTTCCCAGGTAGGATCCCAGAGAACAGTGCCAGAAATACCCTTGGACAAGATAGGAGACATGAGTGAGGGCGAAGAGGGAAACACATATCTTCCTATCACTCATCAAGGATACACCACCAAGGCCATTCTAGACTCAGGCGCAGGTGTTGCAATTGCTACCACTTCCCTATGGAAGCGCTGGGGCAAGCCAGCACAAAGGCCCACAAGGATGAAATTGCAAATGGCTGATGGTCACATAGAGAGACCCCTAGGGCTGTTAGAAGGAATAACTCTCACCACCTGTGGTGTTGAGTTCGAGCACACATTTGCTATATGCGATTTTAGCAAAAATCATGCCTATGAGATGATTTTGGGAAGACCCTTTATGCGACAGTTGCAAGTGGTACAGGATTGGGGAACCAATTCTTTGTACCTACAACACTTAGGTGTTACGACCAAAGTAAATCTCAAATATTACTCTCATAGAGATGTCCCTCCTATCCAATGGAATCCCATCCATAGAGCCAAAGATGATACAGAATCGGTGCATTCCATAGGGTCAGGATCCTCATGGATGCATGAAGACATCCACTTATGGATGTGCAAAGTAGCAGTAGAAGAAGAGAATAGAGAAGAAGCCAGAGAGATAGGTGCAAAAGAAACACATAGATCCATTCAAGACCCAGCCTATGCACCTGTGGTATTTCCTGATGAAGAATTTGAACCCCATGGCTGGGCATAAATCTTAGCAACAATGGATGTAGCCATCAATGAGGAACAATGGACACCCCACTGTGATGAGGATGGCTATGACATTTCAGTCTTCTCCATAGAGCCAATCATGGGAGAGGCAGTGTTAGAAGAGTGTGAACCTAGCCCTGATGCATTTGAGGATGCAAGTGACTCTGATCTAGAGTCAATCATTATGGACACACCCTTTGCATCAGATGAAGAATACTTCTATGAAGTAGAATTTCAACCCCAGAGGCATGGAGAGCTGACAAATGAGGTAAGGCTAACCACACATGTGACCCCGAAGGAAGAAGGAAAGAAAAGAAAGAAGAGAGAAGTCACAACAGAAGAGGAAGAATCTTTGTTTGAGGTCCCGGAAAATTTTAAGAAGTATGAGATAGATGATAGAAGAGTTATAATGAGAATGCCTAAACGGGAGGCACAATCAGGAGCGGCCTATGATAACAAAGAAACCACCAAAAAAATAGTGGTAGCCCTAGAAGAGGGAGAGGAGAGATGTACTTATATAGGACATGACCTGACGGAAGGCGAAGAGCACGAATTGATAGCCTTGCTAAGAGAGTACAGAGATGTATTCGCTTGGAGCTACAAGGACCTGAAAGGTGTAGACCCTGACATATGCTCACACACTATCCCCATGACATCAGATGCCAAACCCTCTAAGCAAAAGCCATATACATATAATGATAATTATGCCTCCAAAATCAAAGAGGAGATAGATAGACTGGTTGAAGCTGTATTTATCTATGAAATTGAGCACACTGAGTGGGTATCCCCCATCGTAGTGGTGCCCAAGAAAAATGGAAAGCTACGTGTGTGCATTAACTTGAAGAAGGTTAATGCAGCCACAATTCGAGATAACTATCCGCTTCCTATCACAGAGCATCTCTTAGAAAGAGTAGCAGGAAAGGAAGTGTATAGCTTCCTCGATGGATTTTCGGGCTACAATCAAGTAGCCATAGCTCCAGAAGATCAGCATAAGACGGCATTTGCCACTGAATGGGGCATATTTGCCTTTAGAGTAATGTCATTTGGGCTTACCAATGCACCAGCTACCTTCCAGAGGCTGATGTGCCATGTTTTTAAAGAGTTCCTGAGGAAGAACTTAGAAGTCTATGTTGATGATCTTTGTGCTCATTCCAACATTAGACAGACCCATATTCCTGAACTCAGACAAATCTTTGACAAATGTAGAGAATATCAAGTCTGCCTAAACCCAGAAAAGTGCATTTTGATGGTCAGGCAAGGCAAGATTTTAGGACACATAGTGTCAAAGAATGACATTTCCACTGATGAAGAGAAAGTGAGAGCCATAGCAGAGCTACCTAGGCCAATGAATGTCAAGGAAGTACAAGCTTTCATGGGGCATTGTGGTTATTACCGCCGGTTCATTCACATGTATGCTGTCATTGCAAAGCCCATGTACGGACTTCTGACTAACTTTGAGTGGACTGATGAATGTGAGAATTCCTTCCAGGAGCTTAAACGAAGATTATGTTCAGCACCAATCTTGACCACACCAGATTGGAACAAGCCATTCCATGTTCATGTGGATGCATCCAATTACGCTATTGGATATGTACTCGCACAACCTACTGGTGAAGGTAATATGGATCTCCCAATTGCCTATGCCAGTAGACAATTGAATGCAGCTGAACGAAATTACACCACTACAGAGAGAGAAGGCTTAGGCATGGTATATGCAGTTAAGAAATTTAGACACTATTTGCTTGCAAACAAGTTTAAATTTTTTACTGACCACCAAGCATTGTTATATCTCGTGAACAAGCCATGCAATACAGGAATATTAGTAAGATGGTTTCTCTTGCTAATGGAATATGAATTCGAGGTTGTAGTAAGGAAAGGGAAGACTCACTTGAGAGCAGACCATCTCTTTAGGCTCACATCTGGAGAAGCCCCACAAGGAGTGTCAGATGACCTTCCTGATGCTTACTTGTTTAATTTGGAAGTGGTGCCACAGTGGGCTAAGCCGTTAGTACTAGTACTGACCTACGGGCCTAATCACCCAGTAATAAACACACAGGACAGAGAGGTAGTAAAAGCCCAAAAATATCACATCATGGCAGGAAGTATGTACAAGCACACAGATCAAGGGATCTTGGCTTGTGTGGAAGAGGATGAGTACGCTAAATGGTTGCAATTAGCACATGTAGGTGCATTAGAGCAACACTACTCAAAACAACGCACCCTACAGACACTAAGGAGACTCGGAGTGCATTGGCCAACTATGGAAGCTGATGTCCAAAAGTTGTGCAAGGAATGCCCAATCTGTTGCACTAAACCACCTGTGGAACATGCCACTCTTTATCAAGTGTCCATAGTGCCAGATTGGAGTGAACCACTAGTATCCTTCCTGAGGACGAAAACATTCCCTCCAGACATGACTCTGGTTAGGAAAAGAAGTCTAGAACAAGAAGCCCTAGAGTACTCACTCATTGGTGATAATCTCTACAAGCGTGGTAAGGATGGTTACCTGAGACTATGTGTCCATGAAAGTGAATATCTCAAGATCTTGGAAACTGCTCACCAAGGTGTAACAGGAGAACACTTTGGACCAGATCGGGTGATCAAGGCAATACTATTTACGGGCTTCTGGTGGCCAACCCTTCACATGGATGCACATACCTATGTGAAACGGTGTGATGTGTGTCAAAGAACTCAGTATCCTATACGCAAAGATGAGATTCCACTGAAACCTATGATGGGTGGACGTGCATTCTCTAAGTGGGGAATAGACTTTGTAGGTCCTATTAATCCCCCAGCTAAGGGTTCTCATGCAGAATATATCATTGTGGCCATAGATTATCTAACCAAGTGGGTGGAAGTAAAAGCTACGACAAAGAACGATGCTCAGACAACTGCTAAATTCTTGTTTGAGAATGTATTCACAAGATATGGGTTACCTATAGAGCTAGTCAGTGATAGAGGCACCCATTTCTTGAACGAAGTTATTGAAAATCTGCTCCAAGAATTCTTGGTAGTACATAAGAAGTCTGCCCCCTACCACCCACAAGCTAATGGCCAGGCTGAAACAACACGCGAGAAAACTAGAGAAAAGAGGCTATGGACCCTTGATCATTAATAGAATCTCAACAAGTGGAGCCGTGCAACTAGCCACATTAGAGGGCGATGTTCTCCCGAGCTACATTAGCGGATGCAGAGTCAAGTTATATCAGGAACCTCTAACGGAAGAGATGCTAAGTCGACTCAACACTGCTAAGAAACGCAAAGAAGAAGAAAAACGAATTCGCGAAGAAGCTCAAGCAGAAGCATTGGAACGCATCCGGAGAAAGAAGATGAGAAGATAAGGTAGAGAACAACCTAGGACAGATGCATATGCAGATCAAGGATATCATGTGGCTATGTGTGAAGTTTCAGGTATCAGCTCCCATAGGATAATTGATCGACGTCCTTTTATCACCTTAGATATAGGACAAGGAAAGGGTGCAAGGACTGTAAGAGCCTTGATTGACTCAGGTGCAGCCACTAGTGCTGTCAAATTGTCTTACTGTCAAGAGTTGAAATTA
This sequence comes from Ceratopteris richardii, assembly GCA_020310875.1. Classification (NCBI taxonomy): domain Eukaryota; kingdom Viridiplantae; phylum Streptophyta; class Polypodiopsida; order Polypodiales; family Pteridaceae; genus Ceratopteris; species Ceratopteris richardii. The sequence continues at coordinate 158,888,307 of CM035410.1, read as the reverse complement.
ACTGTCAATCCTATAGAAGCATATCTCATAGGATTGGGAGGTGTGGAAACCCCTTGCATGGGTGAGGTGGAACTTCCCCTCTATATTCAAGACGAAGCAATGACAATCAAAGTACTAGTGTGTCAAGATGAGGACCTCACTGAGCCTCTTGTTTTGGGTCAGGACTGGATCTATGATCATGCGGTCAACCTAAACCTAAGAAGTGGACTTCTTCAGGTATGGGTAAATCATAGTCGAATTACAGTTGAACTGGAAAATGAGGCACTCAAGGAACTAGGTAAGGCACGAACTCCTAGTCCTTCCAGGGGTGCACATGAAGTTGACAATGCTATTCTTGTCCAAAAATGTATGATGCAGAAAGAGGATTGTCTCAACAACGGAGTCAAGAATAAGATGGTACTCCCTTCTTTTCCGAAGGCCAGAAGGATGCAGCAGCCAACGGCAGATCAAATACAGAAGAAGCAGAACACTACTTATACTGGAGGCCAAAAAAAGGAGCAAAGCAGATTGTTTCAGCCGGTGAAACAAGTATGGAGGCGAAAAGGCAAACACCCTGTTCCGACCAGGCCAACACCACGGCCAAAACCTCTTATTAGTGATCAACAACTCGACACTAATAAGAAGTCCTTCATAAATTCTTCTGTGAAAGTGAAGTCTATTTGGGTACCCAAGAAGTCAATGAAGGCCAGCCCACAATCACGACAAATCTGGGTGCCTAAGGCTTGCTTGCGGGCTCAAATAGCTACACCAAGGCCAAACCTTGTACAATATGTTTCACTCACGTGAACATCGGAGGCCCAGTCTTACACATCACGCACTAACATGTATTCTTCCATGAGCACAAATAGAATCACTTGTAAATGGGTCCCTAAAAACCCGCATTTTCAAGCAGATACTCCTATCAAACCTTCCAGAGTCTCCACAAAATCAAGATCAAAACCCATCCACTGCACTTGGCAACCTAAAGCTTGTAATAAACCCCCGGACCCCAATTGTAAATCCATGTCCACCTACTAACTACTTCAATCTCACACCACATCATTCCGCTTAGCTCTTAGGTCTACCCAATTCCTAACTACACACACAAGCACCGAGCACTTACTAACCCCCTAACCCCTCCCGAACCTCATGTTAATGTTGTAACGGGGACACAGTGTCATTTTTGTGTCCATTGCAATGTTAACATTTATTCATATATTCTCAGAGAACCAGCTGCGAAGTTTCAACATGGCTGAGGCGGCAGGAACTAGCTCTCAAACAGAAACGAGCCAGCAAGTGGTGGACTTAGACAGTTTACCCGTGTTGCCTGAAACAAATGAAAGACCAGAAGAATTGCGGGCCATCAAAATCATACCTGTAGCGGACCCTCCTAGTGGCCATACCATGCCCGTAGGAAAAACTTCCCACTGGTTTAGTGAAGTGGCAAGACCCTTGGGAGAGGGAACATACCTATGGGAATCAGAGTTGGACTTCAATGGGAAGCAAGGTAAATACCATTTCTTTACAAGAGAATTCGAGAAGTTACAAAATGCAGAAGGTCTACGTTCGGTATGGGAGAAGGCAGGATTGGATGCATATTTCAGTGCACGGCTCCCAAAGCCTGACTTCATGCGATGCTACTATCTCATCAACACCTTGACTCCAAACAAGAACCCAAAAGGTGCAAGCTCATTTGTGATCCCATCTCTAACAAAAGGAAATGAGCTCAAGAGGTTTAGGTTATCCAACAACTTGGTAAGGGAGGCCCTAGATATGCGCGGAATGCATATTCCTACAGAAAAGGAAACCCTAGTGCCGGATTACATGAAGAATCGAAGCCTCACCAAACTCAAGGACATGGTGTCCATGACGCCTAATGTTGCAATACACCTTCGCATGTGCATGCAACACTTTGCTTTTCCTGCCCAAGATAGATTCACCATGCCGCCCAAAAAGATTTGGTTTAGTTTGTATCTGGCAGAGACACAGAGCCTCACCATCAACTTACCCCACTGGATAATTGATCAGATACACCTAGCTCACAAACGATGGCCGCGGAAACAGGTTTTATATGGATGATGTGCTCTGATGAGAATCATTTATAGGTGTTTGGCTTATGACATCCCTATTCAACGGGCCCTAATGTGGAATCGTGTAGAGCAGTTTAGAGGCAGGACATCCACTGGACCCCCTTCTAAGAAGATGAGAGGTACTGTCCAAGTCCCTTGTGCTCAACCACGTGGAGCCACCCTAACACCAGACATCACCCCTCCACCCCGAAGAGTCCGACCATTCACACTCCGACTTCCAAGACGCAGCACCGATGGACCTAACTTGATATTCCCTCCCATCCCAACCGATCTTGAATTTCCCAGTGGTGCACCTTTGGAAGAACTCACGAATGAAGACTTTGAACAATTATTACAAGATGTAGAGCTGGAGGCAGAAGAGGCACAACAAGTGGAGAATGTGCAAACGCAAGCAACAACCTCCCAAGTACCTGTCACCACAGTTGAAGTGGATGAAGAGGATGATGAAGATGAAGAACAGGAGGAAGATGAAGAGGATTATGATCAAGAGCATCATGATGAGCAACAAGAAGTGCCAGAACTTGTAGGTGCACTTGCATATACAGCTCAACTACAAAGGTTATACGACACAATCAAAGCAGTACAAGAAAGGCATCAACTCTCTCTTGTATCAGGTCAAGCTTTAATGCAAGAAATGCTATCAGATGATGGGGTGGATCAACATTTCATTGACACCCTCAAATTAGTGTCAGAATCTTTAGGAGTTCCGAAGGCTGTCCACACAGCAGTCCGCCAGTCCGTGAGGTATGACAAACGTAGAGTTGACACATTACCACGAGCAGGTAAGACTATCAGGATACCCGTCACAGAACAAGAAGTACCCATTGAAACCACAGCTACCCCCACCACCACCATTGACCTATCTGCTGAAACCTTCGTTCAGACATCACCCATCTCACCCCAGCATCCCCCATCACCACCATCTCCACCCCCACCACCACCTCCCACCATGGAAGAAACGACAGTCATCACCTCTACCTTCACTTATAACCCATCCTCATTCACATCATTCTCATTTCGAGAACCCACCTCACAAGACACCCTCTTCTCCTTCGTCACCAATCCCTTGTACACTTCAACCCTTCTATCCTCCGAACCCATAACTGGCCATCCCATAATCCCAAGTGTGGTTGGAAACCCAGCACCCACAGAAGGCACCCTGTGTTTCCCAGCCTATCCCCCAATACGGGTACCTCCATTCCATGAACCTCACTTCCCATCTGGCCCCTACACCTCTTTCAACCTGACCTCACCACCCCAATACCCGTCCTTTGTGGAGCAGTTCATCCGCTCTCCAATGTTTCAAAGGCACATTTCCCCGATGTTCGCAACGACATCAATTTACACGAACACCACACTCACTTCACCTACCATACCCACCTACATGGTAGCCCCTATACACACCACTCTATCTGACCCAATGGGAATTTCACCCACCACAGCACCTCTCCCCACAATTCCACCCTCTTCCCCTCCACTACCCCCCAACTCACCACTCACCACATCATTGGCACACACAGCATTCACTACCTCCCTCCCCAATCCCACCTCCCCTGCATTTCAAAATTTTCCCCTTGCATCTCATAATGTAAATAGCACGTTCAATACATTACTTCAGTGTGCACATCAACTACAACAAGAATACCATCAATTGGAAGAACGCACTGCTGCCCTCCAGGCAGAATCTCAACGTCTGCAAGCTAGAGTCACCACTCTTGAAGCTGATTACCAAACGCTCCTAACCGAGCATACCACCTTACAGCAAGCTCAATCCGAATTGGAATCAAAGACATCAACAGTCATCAAGCAGTCAAGGAACTAGAAACAGTGCTCCAAGCGCAAATGATATCTAATGCTACACTCAGACGCAACCTTGGGCTATTAAGGAAGCATATGGCAGCAGCACTAGAAGAGAACAAGAGGCTTCAACAACAAAACCAAGACAACTTTGAAGCGGCTATGGAAGGAACGGCAGGAGCAACCATTAGCCCTACCAAGTATAGAGCGGTCCCATCGGAAGACATTCGTATCTTACTTGAGGAGCATGCAAATTTCTTGGAGTCATATGAAAAGTTAGAGATTGAATGTGCAGACCTAAAGAAACAGATAGCGAGTGCCCCCACAGCTCAACAGGAGTCGGTAGTCTTGCAACACTCTCCAGAAGAATTAGAGACCCTCCAGAAACAGGTGACCGAACTCCAAGCACGTCTCTTACCATATGAAAGGCCACCCTCGCCAACTGAAGAACCAGAACCTGAAACAGTGGTGGAAATCCCCGTCGATGACAGCTATTAAGAGCCATATGAGCCGATGCCAACACCCGGTGGTCGAACCACAGAGAAAGGACAAGACACTTTAGAAATTCAAGTTCCAGATTGGGTCAAAAGGGTCGAGAAAGTGGGTAAGACACATGATGATCGTGTGGCCGTGCAAATGCAATCTCTCACAAATCTGGAAGAAACTGTCCTTCGGTCTTCTTACTTTCAAAACCTATCCCATCAACGGTTAATCACAACATCAGAGTCGCAATACATGCCTTATTTTGTCTTGCTACATGATTATAATGTAGAAGTCAAAAGACATACAGGGAAGGAGCCCACATTCGCCACTCAATTTGAGCTAGGGGATTTACCGACAGATGCACATGCTGGCTCGATCTTCCAACCTAATTGGCGTGCACGTCTACTAACCGATTACCCAGAGATGATGAGCACCTGGGCAACCATGCCACTATATATCAAGTATAATCCATGCTATTGCCCAGTGGTACGTCGCAGATCCTGGCAAGCATTTGCAATCAAGGTACGCAACAATAAAGAATGCTCGGCTTGGGTTAACTATCCATATTTTGCTCCGCCTCGAGGGACCCGAACCGTAGCCTACATGATATCAACAATTCGACACTGGTCTACTCGTCTAAATAATGTACCCGACATAGCTGCAAAAATGTGTATGAAAATATTCGAGCTCATGACCATTGTCTTCAAAACCTTTCGGAAGGTACAAGCTCCATACATCTATGCCCTTGGATTCTCTCAAGGTAACAAGGATTTAGTCTACGACATGAGCCAGACCCCCTCGGTCACTATAATCTTTGCCTGGCATGCACGAATAAAGTACTTACCCGCATGCTTCAAGCAGACATTTGAGGAAATGTTCTCTACGGGATTCTGGGAATATCATTCAGAAATTTTCATTCCTAGACCCACACATTTGCTACATCTATTCGCAGTAGAACAAGCGATCCATGCAGATCAGTTACGTCTGCCACATCCAGACACTCCAGGACCAATTGATTGGGATCGTATGATGACAGACTTGGCTAGAGGACTATGCATACAAGAACACCGGCTTGCCACTCAGGTTGTGGAATATTACATCCAACACTCCCAGCAACAAGGGTCTGTCAGGGACGACAGACGCGAGAGAGGGGGGGGGGTGTTGAGAGCAGTATGGGCACCCAAGGACTGAGGAGACAAGGAAGCCAGCGGAGAGAGTCAGAACAAGGCGAAGGATTAAGTAGACAAAGCAGTCGACGCAGATCTGGCAGATAGGCCTTCAAATTTTTCCAAAACAACATCTTTATAATAGTGATTTTTATCACTAACCATCATTGTAAATATAATTTCATATTTTTGTAGCTCCATTTTGTGCAAGCCAAGGAGTCCTTGAGCTTGAGGAGCTTTAGAAGTACCTACCTGTCAGTTTTCACATTTTTTAGACTTCATTTGAACCTCCAAATAGGGTAGAGAACCTAATTTTTAACTAGGCCGGACACTAGGTCTAGACAAGGCCAAAACCTAGTCAAAACTATAAAAAGAGCTAGAGAGCTCATTTTTTAGGTTAGCCTGTAATTGATATGAATTGTAAGAGCTTTTTGAAAGTAATCTAAGAACTCCATTGCTTCTCACTCTTTGTCTTACTGTGTGTGCGTGTGTGCGTGTATGTGTGTGCATGTTAGTGTGCTTCTCACTCACGCACTTGTGCCTTCACTTGCTCGAGGTCTTCATACCATCCTCATGTCTTCCCGGATTGACATTAAAGGAGGTGCTACTCATCACTAAGCTACACTATCTCTCCAAGCTCTTGTCCTTTTCTTGGTTATACTCTCTGGCTCACTAACCTCAGAACTCTTTTCTTGCCCTACGCCTTGAGTTTGTTGCAAGGCCTGAGCTTGGGTGACTGCATGCACTGGGCAGTGGACATTACACTTCCTCTAGAGTCTACTACTAGTCCAATGACGTTCATAGGAGTGATTTTTGGCAGGTTATTGGGGTTCTTGGGGCAATCTCGTAAGAGATGCTCTTTTTCGCAATCTTGACAGAAGCCCTGAATTGTCACTGGTTGGGGTTGTGTAGGGCCAGGTTATTGGGGTTCTTGGGGAAATCTCGTAAGAGATGCTCTTTTCCGCAATCTTGACAGAAGCCCTGAATTGTCACTAGTTGGGGTTGTGTGAGAATGGTTTTGAGATGCGAGTTCACTTATCTTTGCTTTGGTTTCTCTCAAGCTTTCTTCAAGTTCGCTCATTTTCTGTGACCATTGTCTTTTCATTCTCTCCCGGCTATCTCTCCAAGCTCTTGTCCTTTTCTTGGTTATACTCTCTAGCTCACTAACCTCAGAACTCTTTTCTTGCCCTACGCCTTGAGTTTGTTGCAAGGCCTGAGCTCGGGTGACTACATGCACTGGGCAGTGGAAATTACACTTCTTCTAGAGTCTACTACTAGTCCAATGACGTTGATAGGAGTGATTTTTGGCAGGTTATTAGGGTTCTTGGGGCAATCTCGTAAGAGATGCTCTTTTCCGCAATCTTGACAGAAGCCCTGAATTGTCACTGGTTGGGGTTGTGTAGGGGCAGGCAGTGGACAATCACGTATAAGGTGATCTCCCTGACATCTGAAGCATGGTCCTCGAGGAAATGGGGGTCGTACCTGCCTAGGTTGAGGTCTAGAGTTGGGGTTTGTGTACATGACATTAGCATACTCAGGCTCCCAACTATTTTCACTTGGGTCCTCATAATAGTATGACTCATTATGCTCGGGTGACTGCATGTAGAAAGCCTGTGGGCTATCAATATGTGTGGAGTCAAAACTATGGTCACTTGGATCACTATCTGATAGCAACATGGTGACTGGGACTATGGCTCTGTTCGGATTTTCTTCAACAGATGCATATTTCACTGGGATCACATTAGTTGGAGCAGGGGATTGCTGCACTAGGACTGGTTGAGGTCTCTGTTGCCCTTGATAAGATGGCTGATAAGGTTGTTGTGGTCTGCCGTATTGCTGTGGTGGGTACTGATTTTGGTATCTACCTTGTTGTGGATATGGCTGAGGATAATTTTGCCTGAGAGTTTGTTTGTTATAAGGGCAGTCTTGTGCGGTGTGATTGGTGTACCTTCGCTCTATGGTGCAGTACTGGCTACTAGGATTCCTTTGGGGTTGGGCCATAATGGGACATACACTTGCCATATGGTCACCTCCTCTTGGAATTTGTTTGCTATAGACACCTAGTTTTTGAGCTACATTCTCTGCAAGTTCTTCAATGGATGTGGATTGAACCGACATAAGGCTACTAGAGCTATCCAAATCCTTGTAGATTTTTTAAAGCTTCAACTCCTCGCCTAGATTATCCTCAATGTCTATGCACATGAGCACATATTCTTCTATAGTTTTGGGGTCCTTCAAATACACATATGACCTAAGCTTGGTGCTCAACAATCCATCTAAGAACAAAGCCACTTGCTTGGCTGGTGTGGGTAACTCAGGCATTGGGTACCTCTCGAGGTATTGCCTAAACCGTCTTCCTGCTAGTCTGACCGTCTCTTGAGGTGTTTGCTTAAAGCTATGAATCAGGGAGGAGGTATTATGCCGTATGCCACTCTTAGAGAACTCAATGATGGAAGCCTCTAAAAGTTGGTCTATGCTCCTAAACTGCCTCTCATTCAGGGGTTGAAACCATGTAAGGGCAGTGTTCCTAAGGGTTAGACCAAAATCATTGTATTGCGTGAATAGGTCCTCCACTTGTTCAGCTCTCAAGACTTGTCTAAATTCAGCTACATGATCGTATGGGTCTCATGTGCCATTGAAATAGTTCTTCATGGACTTCACCAACTGAGTTGGCCTTAGGGTCCTAGTGTGTTCTCTTGGCCTTGGCAAAGGGATATCATCAGCATTTCTTTGGTTCCTTAGGGCTCTAGGTCCCTCGGTTTCTTCTCGATCCGTTTCTATTCTCACTCTTTCTCTTCCTACTGGGTTGGAAAAGCTTACCTCTGGCTTGTCTCTACTTTTGTGTCTTTGAAATCCATGAACTTGGGATGTTCCCACTCCTTGGTGGCTGTAAGACACATTGGACCAAGGTTGGGGAAAAACAAATTCACCCTTCCAAGTGTAGGCATGTCTGCCATGCTCAGTGACCACGAAGATCCTCTCTGATGTACTATCTAGGTAGGTTACTTTGCATGGGCTATCAGGGTCTTCAAACTCATAGATTGTGAGAGCACCAACTTCATGAGGCTAGGCAGGCTTATACCTCCAAAATGCCTCATCGGTTTCTCAGTTTAAAAGCAAATCTATGCTTTTATTATCTTGGGGAATCCACTCTAGAGTCATGATTCTGGTCAAGACTAATTTACCATGGGGAGTCCTCGGCTCTCTCTCTAAATTCCCTTGCTCTATATCACCCATGTCGGTTTCTGCGATCACATTCTCGAACTCGTCTATTCTATCTGGAAGAGTGGTGACTACATAAATAGTCCCTTCTCTATCTAGGTATGCTCCATTCTCGAACTTGACTACCGAGTGTCCTAGTCCATGGGGTTGATCGGGGTTCTTAATCTGGACCACAGATCTTCTCAGGCCGTTAGTCCGGATGTATTCCAATTGAGTCTTGTAAGGTCCTTCTGGCTTTTCTAGATAGGCCACCCCTGAACTACCTACTGGTCTCTCCATGTTATAGGACATCTCAGAATCACTTGTTTCTGATCTGGGAGTGTATGGGTAATCACTCAACTGCTGGGCCCAAGACCTAGCAGTGTAATTGACACTAGCTTCAGAAGATCTGAGGCTTTGTCGGTCTTGGCCTAAGTGTCTGCCTGACCTAAGGTTCATATGCCTGGTTTCTCTACCCCCTTGGTCCCAAGTACACTCTCCTTGCAGGTTACTTTGGACCAATCACTTTGTTCTTTTTAGTTGAATATTATGTTAAGCCCTTGTTCGGAATCACGTCGTCAGGAGTACTTAAGTGAATTTCGCACTTGATAATTGATCGAATCAAGTTTACTTTTTTCCCTTAGGGCTTTTGCACTTAAGATCTACCTAATGCTGGTACTTAGTTGATTAGTTCTCTTGAACTTGATTCGTGCCTGACATTGCCCTAATTAATCACCACTCCTAGGTTGTACTTAGCCTAAGCTAGAATTGACGAAGGAGGGTTGAGAGAACTTCCAACCTTAATTCACTTGTTGACCAGACTGCTACACAATCCCATGTAGCCTTCTCCCAAGCTTGGTACTCACCCTTGCTAGCTTGCCTTGGATGCCTTGAGTGCACGCAATGTTCCTGCAAAAGTTCACAAGTTAATATAGCTCCCTTACCACAATGGATTGAAAGACACACATCAACAATTACAGGGCCCCCTTGGAGTAACTCACTGTACCCCCGAAATCTTATGACCACCTAGTCCCACCTAAAGGCCAATGAGACCAAAATCTCATCAATCGGAGTTCGTATGGTGAAGTTATGACCATTCAGGCATTTAGGGGTCAAAACAGGCTCTCAGGGTTCACGAAATTCCTCCCTGGTTTTTAGGTATTTTTCCCACTTCTAAGGCTCTAATATCATCCCAATGTGTCCAAAATTAAGCCCAAAAGTACCTCAATTCAATCAATTAATTCACCCTAAAAATTCATGCGTTACGCTGGTGTATCGTGATAGGTCGGGTCGGTGTGTTGCGATAGACGGGTGTGTCACGATAGGTCGATGTGTCGCGATACCTCGGTGTGTCGCGATAGGTCGGTGTGTCGCAATAGGTCAGTGTGTCACGATACCTCGGTGTGTCGCGATATTTCAGTGTGTCGAGTCGATGTGTCGCGATACCTCGGTGCGTCGTGATAGGTCGAGCTTGACGCCTCGGGGCTTGCACAGAAGGATTACGTACCTGTAGAGCTTGCTGGAGATGGTGAGGATGTTGAAACCTGCAAGAAACATGCAAAAACACACAAAACAACAATGCACACTCGCTCTCTCTCAAACTCGCACAAAGAAAATGAGGAGAATGACAAGGAAGAGGGAATATGAAGTGAAGGAGATGGAGATGGTGAGGATGATGACGGTGATGATGATGATGAAGTAAGAAAGAGACAAATAAGGAAAAGTAAAGAAATTACCTACAACGCTAACGTCACAATTCTACATCTTACCATCACACGCTCGTCCTCAAAGCTCGATCCCCAGCAACGGTGCCAAAATTTGGTGTAGCTCAGTGATGAGTAGCACCTCCTTTAATGTCAATCCGGGAAGATGTGAGGATGGTATGAAGACCTCTTACAAGTGATGGCACAAGTGTGTGAGTGAGAAGCACACTAACATGCACACACATACACACACACGCACACACAAGGTAAGACAAAGAGAGAAGCAATGGAGTTCTTTTAGCTTACTCAAAAGTGATCTTACAAGTTCAAAACTACAACAAGATAACCTCAAAAATGAGCTCTCTAGCTCTTTTTATAGTTTTTGACGAGTTTTGGCCCTGTCCATACCTAGTGTCCGGCCTAGTTAAAAATTAGGTTACAGGGCTTATTTGAGGGTTCAAACAAAGTCTAAAAATTATGAAAACTGGTAGGATGATAGTTCTAATACTCCTCAAGCTCAAGGACTCCTCGGCTTTAACAAAATGGAGTTACCAAAATAGAAAATGGTATTTACAATGGTTTTTAGTGATAAAAATCACTATTTTTGTAGGGGATTCTTATGAAAATTTGACATACACTTCTTGGAGCTCCCTACTTGCTCTCTCTTCTTTTGTGTCCACTTCTTTGATGTGCTTCCATGTTTTATGCTTGACCTTGAGTTCCAACACTTATCTTTTTTTCGTCTTCATCATAGCAAGACATGTGGTCTTCCAACACAACATCTCTACTTGTAGTGAATTGCTTGGTTGAAGGACTATAGAACCTGTAATCCATCTGAGTTTAGTCATACCCAATAAACACTACCTTTGTTGCCCTTTCATCTAGCTTACCTCTTATTTGTGATGGTACATGAACATAAGCCAAACAACCAAACATCTTGCAATGTCCAAGACTAGGTTTTCTTCCATGTCATGCTTCATAAGGACTCATACCTTGGAGTGATTTGGATGGTAATCTATTAACAAAGTACATAGCAGTTGAAATAGCCTCTGCCCATAGATAATGTTGCAACCTCTTCTCTTTAAGCGTTGTTATGGCTGATCCAACCAATGTGTTATTTCTCCTCTCTACAATTCCATTGAGTTGGGGAGAGTACTTGGTAGTCACTTCCCTTTTGATACCTTTATTCTGCAAGAACTCATCAAACTCTTTGGAGAAGTATTCTCCCCTTCCATGAGATCTTAGCTTATTGAGTGATCTACTTGTATGCTTCTCCACATGTGCTAGATACTTTTTGAAGCAATCAAACACTTCATTCTTACTTTTGATAAAGTAGAGAATAGTCTATGTACTATGTCATCAATAAAGACATAATACCTTGATCCTACCAATGAAGGCTTGTGATTTGGTTCCCATGCATGTGTGTGTACTAAGTCCAATATGTTTTTGTGGATGTAGCCTTTGTGGTTGAATGGTTGTCTTTGTGCCTTCCCGAGCTGACATGCATCACATCTATTGGTCATGTGTTGCTTTGATATGTTTGGTGTTCTTAGAACACTTTGATCTGTGCATATATCCTTCAAGGTTCTTTCATTCACATGAGAAATTCTCTTATGCCACACTTCAAGCTCACTTAGGGTTGAAGATCCAAAAGTGAATAGAGCCATGTTATTGATTTCTCCTACTTCAAAAGTAAAGATCCTACCATGCTTCTCACCTCTAGCTATCTTCTTGAAGCCTTGACATGGATCTTCCACAAAAGCTCCGTGGTGGTTGAACCCAACTTGCAAGCCTTTTTCGACTATTTGGCCTATACTTATTAGGTTTTTAGTGATAGTGGGTACATAGAGAACCTTACTTAGTATGTTTGTCATACCATTGGAAGCTTTGACAGTACCAATCTTCTTCACATTGTGCTTTGTGTCATCCCCTATTTGAACTTCATTTCTATGCTTTGGACTTTCCAAAGAAGAGCAATGTTTCCTACAACATGATTTGAACATCCAAAATATATGTAGAACAAATGATCATCCTTTTTACCTTCTTTGTGGCTTAGATGCATTAGAAGCAATGAGTCTCATGTGCTTGACCTTTAGAATAATTTTTGTAGTCCCTTCTATTATGGACTCCATCGTTATTGTTAAAGTTGTGTCCACCTCTGCCTCTATTGCTGCCATATCACCTCTTCCACTTCCTTTCTTGGTCTTCCCATAGAATCAACAATTTTGAGTGGTGTGGTTGGCCTTATCACATATGGCACAAGGTTAAACATTCTGAGCTTTGTTTTTTTCATGCTTTGGTCGTTTGTTCTTCCCTTTCCACTTGCTCTTGCCTGCAAAGTGTCTTGGGAGGTCTCCTCTTCATTTTCTTCTTTCTTCTTGCCTTTTAGCTTCTTGTCCTTATTTGAATATAGAGTGCTAGTTGAATTACCATGATAGGAGTTACCTTCCTTTATGCTATTGTTGGCCTCTTGATTGAAGAGTTGTCCAAGAAACATGTTGAAGTTGTGTGCTTATCGATCTCCTCTTGTGTGGGTCCTCCTTTGGATCTTGGACTAGGCATAACTTAATCACCTTATACAATTCCATAAAGGTTTGTACCTTGCAAATAGACCTCCATTCTAATTTTCCTAGCCACATAGCTATGTTAATCAAGCTTCTAAATCATTGAGGGAAAGCTCTGATACCTCTAAAAGAACTTGGAGAAGCTTGTAGGAGGTAGAAAAGTGAGTTGCAAAGTGACAAATTTCGATCTAGCTAATCGGCACAAGATCATCCCTTGAGCTTATGGAGACTCAAATAGACCTTATAGGCATGCGATAAATGCAATAAAATGAACTACATACTTTGGAGCATCAAGGAGAAAGAGTCGATAAAAAACAAGTAGGTTTGCACATTGACTAGCTCAAAATACTTACGATCTTTCGATGAGACAATCAACTTCAAATGCTCATAGTAGCCAACATGACTAAAATCTGAAAAAGCCTTTTTGAGGAGTGGTATACATAGGTTTGAGCGTATAGAATGCAGAAGAGTACAATAAATAAGCAAAACATGCTTTTGGAATGAACCTGACACTCAATAGTTGTACCTCCAATTTTTCAAGAATGCGTAGAGATAGGCCCCGAGATAGAAAAATTGCGGTTTTTTCCAATCTACTAAACCAAATGCTTTGAAAATTTAAACACATAAACTAGACTCCAATAGCTTTCATGAACAGAAAAACTGCAATTTCTCCCAATCTGCCAAACCCAATGATTTGAAAATTTAAGCACATGAACTACACTAATATCTTTATAATGAGTGCTCAATCATCCACTTTGGAGCTCTATAGAGAGAGAAGCTACCTCTACAAGCTTATTGTTGTTGATGTAGATCAAATCCACTGAAGCATAGTATAAGCTTGATGTTCCAACACATGTGAGAGTATTCCTTGTAGGGGCTGGCTCAAGTCAAGTGAGGAAACTACACTGCAAGGTTATATGTTTGGTTGCCCTGCTATCAAAGTACCAAACATCTAAGTCTATTGCAAACATACACTATTCATGAGAAGATGGGACATAATTGCAAACAGTGATAAATGCCCATTCTTCATTCTGCACAAGATTGATAGACTCTATTTTGGGTGTAGAGACATCTGCAATAACCATTCCAACTACTTTCTTCCTTGCCTCTTTAGCAACCAATTATGGACAACTCTTTATGACATGATCATTTCCTTTATGGTATTTTCAAAATAATTTCTACTTTTTTGTTTTCTTCTCATCTATGTCATCCGTGTTTGATTGTGCAAAATTAGCAGATTTCTACTTACTAGTAGAAGAGCTCCATTTACCTTTGCTCTTTTGACGAGCCAAGAAAGATTGATCTACAACATGCATAATGGACCTGTTCTGCCTCGATTGATCTTCCTGCAACAAAATAGAGACTAAACCCTCAAATGTTAAGGCATTTGGAATGCCATTCATCATCAAACAAAGAGTAGAGGTGAAAATCTGATATGAATGAGGAAGACCATTCAGAACAGTTTGCACAAGTGAACTGCCAGGCAAGACTTCATGAGAAAAAATCAATTGTTCATTCAAATCTTTCATCTTTGTCAAAAAATTGTCCATGGAATCTCCTTCATTCATATGCTCACTCTCCAACTGTTTTTGGAGGTAAGCAACACGAGCCTCATTCAAAGCCTATTCAAGAAAAATGGGACTTATTCATGATTTTAGGACAATTCTATATTTCCCAACTCTATGTTTTTTGAATGATTCATGTTATTTAAATATCTTAAAAATGACCAGAGATTAGTATTCAAGCTTCTCTAAATTTACAAGAGGTAGTTTCCTCTCTTGTTGATAAGAAAATCTTCAAATATTGGCTCAGGCCTAATATTGTAAGTTGGAAGGGACTTGGGTTGAAGTTGCTTCTAATTTACAACACTAAGGTTTGAACTTAATGAGCCTCTTCCTTAGTGGATAAAAATATTCATATTGTCAATATACATATACCAATTTATAATTGTTTAAGAGGTCAATATTAGAGTTTCAACCTCATGTAGTCTCATCATTCTAGTCCTTAATATAAAAAAAAATAATGTTTCCAGTATAGATAAGACCCTCTTTCAACTCTCAAATTACTTATAAACCATATTAGTCACACTAAGATTGAAGTTGCATATAAGCAGCAAAATATTATTTAGAAGTCTCAAGATTGAGCATATTAATGAGACATTTGAAAAAACTCAACATTGAGCATATTAATTAAATTTAAAAACTAATTCATCAATGGAACTTCCAAGAAAAAGAAGATTGTCCTTAATATTATGAAAATGCAAATTGATTATCTTAGTTTTATAAACATATTGAAAATTAGATTAAAAGATAAAACAAATGAAATCTTTTAAAAGTAAGAAGTACTTTGAAAATTATATTAAATATTGATATGAAACATACACACACACACACACACACACACACACACACACATATATATATATATATATATATATATATATATATATATATATATATATATATATATATATATATATATATATATATATATATATATATATATATATATGTGTGTGTGTGTGTGTGTGTGTGTGTGTGTGTGTGCATGTGTGTGCATATTTTGGGAACACCAAGCTTACACTATGTTTGAGGTGGATTTGATCTACATCAAAGGCTATCCCGTCGAAAGAATATCCCTTGGAGAGTTCTTTTACTCTGCTTATTTATTGTATTTAAAAAAAAATCATGGATATTTTATCATTGTAAAAGCCTTGAGCTTTACACATGTAAAAGTAGAAAGATAGAGCCTAAATCCCATGAATTTGTGGTGCTTGAGTTGCATTCAATCAAGCAATCAATCACTTAAAAGTAGATCAAACTAGATCTTCACTTTTCCGAGATTGTAGGAAAGTGAAGTGATTCCCTCCAACAACCATGCCCACCTTCATTTGAATTCAAAATCCACTTTTAGAAGTCGTGGAACACTCCTAGAGTCTATATAAAGACATGAAATCACTTGTAGAATACATGGATGCAATATACATACACTTATGACCATCATTGTCTTGCTCCTTCAATTTTCTGCATCATCTTCTTTGCCAACAATAATCTTGTAGAGGCCAGTGCTTTCTCTACAGAGCTCCAAATTGAGTGCCAGATGGCTCATTGGAAAGATAGTAGTGTCTCATTTATGTGTATATATTTTCAAAGCATTGGTTTTTGTAAATTGGGCGAAACTGTAGTTTTTCTGTCTCAGGGTCAATCTCTACATATTCTTGAAAAATAGGAGATACCACCATTGAGTGTCTGATTCATTCCTATAGCATATTTTCTTAGTCCTTATACTTTTGTGCATTCTATTCACTCAACCCTATGTGCATTAGGCCCATCAAAGGATTTTTTTCTAATTGTAATCATGCTTGTTGGGCATTTGAAGTTCATTGTCTCTTCCATAGATAGTTAGTTTTTTTAGCTAGTCGACCTGTGAACCTATCTATTTTGTATCAACTTATTCTCCTTGATGTTTCAAAGTACATATTGCATTTCTTTGCACTTATCACATGCCTATGAGGTCTATTTGAGTCTCCATAAGCTCAAGGGCTGGTCTTGTGCGAGTTGGCTAGACCAAACTTCGTCGCTTCGAAATGCATTTTTTCTACCTCCTACAAGCTTCTCCAAGTTCTTTCTGTGATATCAGAGCTAGAGCAAGATGGGTGATGGCTTTCCCTCAATGATCGAGAATCTTGATCGACACAACTACATGGCTTGGCAAATCAAAATGGAGTTCTATTTTCAAGGTAGAAATCTTTATGGAATTGTAGCAGGTGATGAAGTTATGCCTATTCCAAGATCCAAAGGAGGACCTACACAAGAGGAGATAGATAAGCTCACACTTTGGTGCGCAAGGGATGCTCAAACAAGGTCATACATACTAAACCCTATCTCTGACTTTTTATTACCACATACCAGAGGATGCAAGACATCTCAAGAAACTTATGATACCCTCGAGACTTTCTTTCCTGCTAGTACCAAAGCAAGAAAGAATCATCTTTGGAACGAGTTCAACCAAATGAAGAAGACACCTAAACAAACCATCATAGAGTTTGTTACCGAGGATTCTATAACAAAAGGGACTACAACAATTATTTAGAAGATCAACCACATGAAGACTCATTGCTTCTCATGAATCTAAGCCACAAAGACGGTAAAGAATATGATCATTTGTTCTACATAGATTCAAGAGGTTTGAATCATGTTGCAGGCAACATTGCTCTTTTATCTGATTTGGAAAGTTCAAAGCATAGACATGAAGTACAAACAGGGGATAATATGAAGCACAATGTGGAGAAGATTGGTAATGTCAAAGCTTTTTAATGGTAGGACAAATATTCTAAGTAAGGTTATCTATGTACCCACTATCACTAAAAACCTAATAAGTGTCGAGAAAATAGTTGAAAAAGGCTTGCAATTTAGGTTCACCCAACATGGAGCTTTTGTGGAAGATCCATGTCAAGGCTTCAGGAAGATAGCTAGAGGTGAGAAACATGGTAGGCTCTTTACTTTTGAAGTAGGAGAAACTAGGAACATAGCTCTATTCACTTTTGGGTCTCAAACCCTAAGTGAGCTTGAAGTGTAGCATAAGAGACTTGCTCATGTGAATGAATAAACCTTGAAGGATATATGCAGGAATCAAAGTGCTCTAGGATTGCCGAACATATTAAAGCAACACATGATCAATAGGTGTGATGCATGTTAGATTGGAAAGGCACAAAGACAAACCATTCAACCACAAAGGCTACATCCACAACAACTTATTGGACTAGTACATACAGATGTATGGGGACCTAGTCAAGAACCTCATTGGCAGGATCAAGGTATTATGTCTCATTTATTGAGGACCATAGTAGATGGACTGTTCTTTACTTTATCAGGAGTAAGAATGAAGTGTTTGTTAGAAGAGTTATGAGCGATTTGAGCAAGGGCAAGATCTACAAAATACTTCGGTGCTCACCTCTCTAAACTTGATTTTTATCGTTGTTTTTATTTGGTCACCACACTACAGTGCCCTATCAAGAAGGAGTTACCCAGCACATTCATTTTCCCTTCACTAGTTGTGGATGCACCATTCAAGAAGTTCTACCTCTCTACAGATATCATCAGGGCTGCACTCAAAATCCATGATACGCATACACTGACGAGAAGGGAGAGGATCATTCTAGAGCCAATGAAGAAAGGTGATGTTCTCAAATGGACAGATATTTATTGTATTTGGCATAACAAAGATGGGCATGGAAAAGAGTTATTCATGGCTATTGTGCATGTTGGAGTTTGATGTCTATGGAAGCATGCAAACAACATGAGGAAGAAGAAGAAGCTTGGAGCACAACACACAATACTAAATGTAGTACCACTAGAATGTGCAAAGATAAGTAACCCATTAGGGCTATAGGAATATATACAAGCCGGGGAAAAAAACTCCTAAAAAGGGGAAAAATTACCCCAGTGGTCCTAGTGTGTTCACACATATCACTACCTAAATATATCAAAAATCCCCCTTGGGAGTGATGCAGTGAACAAGGAGTTGGCACTCATGTATAAGGAAGTGCCAAGTTATGTGGAATCAATCGGCAAAATGAAGTAAGCCTAAATCTTTGTAGAGAGCTTCAAACTTCTCCCTAGGCAATGCTTTTTTGAAAAGGTATGTAATGTTCTCCTGCATGGGGACATATGCTAAGCTAATCTCTCCAGCAGAGAACCTCTCCCTAACATAATGATAATGCACATCAATGTGCTTAGTACAAGCATGGAACACAGGATTTCTCACAACTTCTAATGTGATCTAACTGTCAGTGAAGATGGTGGTGGCAGAAGACTGACCAACATGCAAATCAATCATAAGGTGTCTAAGCCACATACACTCAATAGTCAGCCTCACAACTAGAAGTGTCCATAGTAGGCTGTTTCTTGCTCAACCAAGATATGCATGAGCTACCAAGCATGAAGCAAAAACCACTGGTGGACACACGAGTGTCATAATAGCCAACCAGTCAGAATAAAAAAAAGCATGTAAATCTGGCAGTAGTGATACCCCCTTGGGGTAAAACAATCCAAGTAGCCAAGTACCACTCAAGTAGCGAAAGATGTGCTTAACTGTCTGTCAATGCTTGATATTTAGGCAATGCATAAACTTGCTCATCTCTGAGACAACAAACTGAATATCTGTCTGAGTAATGCATAAGTAAATCAAGCATCCAACAGCCTGCTGGTAGAGAACGACATCAAATGCATCTCCAACATCATGAAGACTCAATCGTAAACCTCTCTCCATAGGAGTGGCAATAGGTTTATAGTCTTCAAGGCCGAAACACGGCAATCATGTGTCAATATATTTTGTTTGAAACAAAGTTATTCCACCATCAATTTGCATAAATTGATGCGCAAATAATGATGCAAATGCCCCAAATCTAACACCTCAAATGAGGCATGCAAATCAGCCTTAAAACCAATGATATGCTTCTCATGAGGACCACTGAGCATGATGTCATCGACATACACAACAATGATTAAAAGCACATCATTAGCATGCTTAACATATAAGGTTCTCTCAGTTGGGTTGTTCTCAAAACCATGTGCAATGAGGTAGGCATGAATCTTCTCATACCAAGCATGTGGTGCTTGCTTTAAACCATATAATGCCTTCTTTGACCTACACACCTAGTTTTCATGCCCTTTTTGCACAAAACCACGGGGCTGAAAAACATACACTTCTTCATGCAAATCACCATTCAGAAAAGCAATTTTAATGTCCAACTCATGTACATTCCAACCATGATGAGCTGCAAGTGCACAGATGCTACGAATAGTGGTCATTCGGCACGTAGGAGCAAAGGTTTCATCAAAATCAATGTCTCTCTCCTTAGCATAACCCTTTGCAACAAACATAGCCTTATACCTGTCAACTATTCCATCAGGCTTATGCTTCAGCTTGTATACCCACATTGCCAATTTCATTCTTTCCAGGAGGCAATTCACATAAAGACTTGGTACCATTTTTCATAATAGTATCATATTTTGATTGCATAGTTGCCATCCAATTTTCAGACATTTGTACTTCATCAAATGAAACAGGCTCATTCTCATCAAAGAAACTAGGGGCAGCCGTAGCATAGCTATGTGATGCAAAAGAAGCACTATGAGAGCCAAAACGAGTACCATATGATAGAGGTGCATGTAATTTGTTGTCACACAAAGTTTGCACTAGCCATTTTGGCATAGTTTTTGCCTCCTCGATATCAGCTCTCTCATCAACAAGTGCATCATGTAAATCTACATCATAAATGGAATGATCTACATCATCACATGAAACCTGTAACGGTTGAAAAGATGCCTCATTTGGACCAACACTAGATTGTCCACCTGTAAAGAGAGGCAGCAAGGTGTTATACATGTCTTGAGCTAATAGATGTCTCCTTAGTACATGAAAGTAATGTTTGAATAGCATATTCCACAAAAACAACATTATGGCTAACCAAAATGCATTTAGTCTTGGATGATACAGTCAATAACCTTTACTTTCAGAACTGTACCCAGCAAAATTACATTTCATTGCTTTATCATCCAATTTTTTGCGTTGTTGTTAAGGCACTAATGCATATGCCAAACAACCACAAACATGCAGATGAGCAACAGATGGCCTGCGACCATGCCAAGACTCATATGGAATGATAAATTGCAATGCTTTAGTGGGAAACCTGTTAAGTACATATGTTGCACATAACAACCTCAAGCTGAAAACTATGTGGTAAAGCCTGACTCTTGACCATAGACCTCGTCATCTCCATGAGTGACCTGTTCTTCCTTTTGACAACTCCATTCTATTGAGGTGTATACAACACTGTACACTGATGTTTTATCCCATGTTCAGCCAAAAACGCATTAAATTCAGAAAACATATATTCTCCCCCTCAATCAGAACAGAGGGTACCCATTTTATATGCTGAAAGATTTTCAGCCAAAACCAAAAACTGTTTGAAGCACATAAACACTTTGGACTTTGCTTTGACTGGATATACCCATGCATGCCTAGAAAAATCATCAATGAAAGTCACGAAGTAAAGATAGTTCCCAAACGAAGGTGTCTACATAGGACCATGGACATCACCGTGAACAAGCTACAATTTCTGAGTAGCTTGGACTGAACCATCTTTTGGGAAGGAGGAACGCTGAATTTTGCCCAAAATACAACCTTCACACACATGTTTTCTAGGTGCATCAAGTTTGGGCAAAGAGAACACCATTTTAGATTTCTGCAAGTGTAGTTAACTAGAAAAATTCAGATGACCAAAGCGTGCATGCCAAAGTGTTGCATCTGACATAGCCTAAGAATCATGTACTGCACATGCTGAATCATTCACAGATTTTTCATAGTCTATGAGCTTATGTAGCCCATGACATAAAATGCCAAAAGCAATAATCATGTCGCCATTTGGAAGATGATGAGCTGTAAATCTATCATCAAGAAATTTCACAACCAAGACAATCTTGGCTAATGCAAAAATTGATAAAAGATTTTTCTTGATCCTTGGCACAAATAAAGCATTTGATAGTGTAAAAGAACTACCATCAGTTGTATTCAGAATGATCTTACCAACCCCCATAACAGGATAAGAGGAGTTATTGGCACATGTGATAGTATTCCCTGTAGGGGTAGGCTCAAGTGAAGTGAAGAAATTGCACTGCAAGGTAATATGTTTGGTTGCCTCACTATCAAAGTACCAAACATCTCTGTCTACTACAGACATACACTTCTCATGAGAAGATGGGTCAAGATTGCAAATAGTAGTAAGCACCCATTCTTCATTCTGCACAAGATTATCAGACCCTATTTTTGGTGTAGAGGCCTCTTCAACAACCATTCTAGCCTCTTTTTTCTTTGCCTCTTTTGCAACTAGTTTTGAACAGTTCTTTATGACATGATCGTTTCCTTTATAGTAGTTACAAAAGAATTTTTGCTTTTTTTATTTCTTCTTGTCTTTGTCTTCCTTCTTCAAATGTGCAACATTTGCAGATTTTTGCTTACTAGTAGATGAGCTTCATTTACCTTTGCCCTTCTGACTAGCCAAGAAAGCTTGATGTGCAACATGCATAATGGACCTACTTTGCCTAGACTGATCTTTTTGCAACAGAACAGAGACTAACTCCTCAAATGTCAATGCATTTGGATTGCCTTTCATCATCAAACGAAGAGTGGAAACAAAACTCTGATTTGAATCAGGAAGACCATTCAGAACAATCTAGACAAGTGAGCTATCTGGTATAACTTCATCAACAGAAATCAATTGTTCCTTCAAGTCTTTGATCTTTATCAGAAAACTGTCCATAGAATCACCTTCATTCATGTGCTCACTCTCTAGCTATTTTCAGAGGTAAGCAACATGAGCCTCATTCCTCGCTTGATATATAGTGGTAAGTGTGTGCCAAGCATCCTTAGCTATTCTCCAAGAGCGAATGTGAGGAATAATGGCACATTTGACAGACAAGGCTATCAATGCATATGCCTAAGCATCTCTGCCATCCCAACAAATTTGCTTTGTAGTAGGTGCAACAAAAACCACAACATGAACAGGAATCTGCAGAAGATCACTATATTTGATGCCATTTGCATCAGCTTCACTACGTGTATTTGTACGTGAAATGGGATGTTTTTCAACACCTTGCGCAATATTACATAGTCCTTTTGTGACCAATACATGATGCATCGTATAAGCCCATAATAGATAATTTGTACCATCCAACTTATCCTCAACAACCAACATACAGAATACATCATTGCTTTCTGTCATGGCCACTGACTAAAATACCCTAATGTAGAAAATTGAATGTGTCTCTAAAAGTTGAACAGAACTACCCTATTGAGTTCTGTTAAACATATGGCAGACTTCGAGACAATTATACTGGCAAACCAAAATTTGTATATATCTTTGGCACAAAAAGATGAAATAGTCTACACAAGCATTGTGATAGTCAATTTGGAGGCCAAAACAAGCTTAGATCATGATTTTGGCACAGCAAAGTGAATCCATTTTGATCTCCTAATCACCTTGAGTATGCACACCAAATTTCATGTGATTCTGAGACTATAAGCAGAGGGGTGTCGACAATGCCCTAGATGAAGCAACGACCTGCTCTGATACCAATTCTTGGGGTTTGAGGTCTACGGAAGCATGCAAATACCACAATGAAGAAGAAGAATTTTGGAGCACAACACAATACTGAATGTATTACCACTTGAATGTGCAAAAATAAGTAACCCATTAGGGCTATATGCATATATACAAGCCAGGGGAAAAAAACCTCCTAAAGAAGGAAAAAAGTGCCTAGGCGATCCTAATGTGTTCACACATATCACTACCTAAATATATCAATTGTGCAATCACTAGGATTGTGTACATGTGTCTAGCATATGATATCCCTATTGAGTGTGCCTTGACTAGCAAAGAGTAAAAGAAATTTAAAGGAACCTCCAAGAAAGCTCGTAAGTCAACAAAGTCAAGGACTTGAAAACATATGAGGGGTATGATTCGATGCTTACAGGTCCCAGAATCACCATCACCTCAACCCTCACTACAACAATATCCAACGGAACCTCTAGTTATAGTACCTCTCATTCGGATTTTCCTATCATGCCCCATTACACCAGAAGGAACAACTAGTGTAGCTATATCCTTTGAATCCACCCCTACCAATACCACTCAGGCTACTACTATGGAAGCTTGAGAAGCCCCAACCAATATTAGTGTGGAGATATTCACATTCCCCATATCCAATCTAGAGGCAGAACCTCTCAATATGACATTTGAATTTGAGATGCAAGATGCATTTCCAATTGAGTTTTAGTTTTCGGAGGCACAATCTTTCTCACAAGAATATGAACAACCGAGCTACGCCAGCTCCCCACCTGAACAAGGGTGCGAACAAGTAGTATCAAGCTCAGATGAGGATGACCAAATAGTGATCGACAATCAAGGCAATGATGAAGAGAGCCAACATAGCCAAGATTGGCAAGATGATGACCAAAATGAACATCAGGAGCAATAGATTGAGACCCAAGGTGACACTATTACAAGAGAAGAAGATACATCAGATGCAACCACATACACGATTGCCATTCAAAATTTGTATAGAAATATGCAAGTTGTGGGAGGAGTAGATAGATCTCAGAACATCAAAAAAATAAAATTCTATAACAAGAATTGGCCAATGGAGGGTTTCAAGTTTCTTTTATAAATGCTTTGAATAAGCTAGTATAGTCAGTGGGTACATTAGAAGTGGTTCATTTCTTAAAATGAAAATCCTTGCCAGAATTTGATCCCACGTGTATCCACCTCATGGCAAGGCCACAAGAAAATATCTGTGTCCCAAGTGATGTCACCATGAAGAAGCACACATAATTGCTCATTCACCACCCTAAGGCAAAATTATTATCATCGACTCTCCTCCACAACCCTCGATATCCATACCCACCACCACCATGGAAATCGTCTCGACCTTCGAAGGAACCCTCTAGTCACCTGTACATTCTACTTCCCCTGTACATCCTAGCTCATCCCCTTTAGCTCAACCCATTTGGAGTGCCATGGCCAAAGCCCTAGTACATCCCATTTCCACTTCTCCCGGTGAACCCTCTATACCCATTACCATGACAATAGTCCTCCCAATTCCCCCCAATCCTTTCCTCACCCCCTCCATTTCTCCCATTTCATTTCCCCAACAACCTTACTTCGGATTTACAACATCCCATGAATTTTTCACTCATGACACCTCTCAGTCCTAGTACATTACCACCATCTTCTCCTCTACATCAATCAGTTTGTGAATCTCAACATGTAATATATTAATCTACATTTGCAAACCATGTGTTTACACCCATGCACCCACCCTCATTCATCCACTATTCACCATTAGCTCAAACAATCACACATCTAGTGACATGGACATCTCATCATCCACTACACTAACACTCACATCCACCACCCGACTACACACACTCACATCCACACACTTTTCAATTATCACCACAACATCCACGATCCCGCACCCATTTTCGTTCCCCTCTGCATCAACCAATGCACAACCTTCATTGTTCAACTCACCATCATTACTATCATCATCCATTGTCATTAATGCATTTCAACAAATTTTTGCTTTCATGCACAAAGTTCGTGAGGAATTCACAACATTAGGACATAACTACGAGGCATTTTAGCAGACAATGACACAATTGCTAGCCGGCTTGAATTCTCTAACCATCGAGAATGCCTCTCTAAATGTACGACATCAAGAGCTCCATGATGCATAACACTCCATGGAGTTGGAGTTTGAACAAAAAGCAAAAGAAGCCATCATAGAATCAAAAGAACATTTACAAGTCCAGATTGTTAGGAATGCCACGTTAACATGCAATATGGGACTCTTGCAACGACATCTTGTAGGGGTAAAAGAAGAGAATCAATCGCTACAAGAACAAAATAGAGAGAATTTCGAAGCAGTCATGGACAAGCCTGATGAACCAATTAGTCCCAGTCGCTTTAAGGTTGTTCCATTAAAAACTATGCAGATGTTGTTAGAAGGCCATGCATGTTTACTAGAGGATTATGAAAAAATACAAGAGGACTATCAGGTACTTAAAAATCTCTGACTTTGGGCACCTATTGAATCACCCACAATTCAAGAAGTCACACCATTGGAAATATTGGAAGAATTGACTACATTGCGAGCGTGTGTGCTGGAGCTCCAAGCTCAAATACCTGATACATCAAAGATCCCTTGACCAGACTCCCCACCTAAAATCCGAGCCGATGAAGAAACAATCCCAATCCCAATCCCAGTGGAGGCAACTTCCGATGAAGAATATGAACCCCAAACTGCCCCTGGTGGATGTGTGACTGAAGCCGTCCAAGGAATTTTTGAGCTCCCCACCCCAACATGCATCAAACCTGTAGAGGAGCTGGGCAAAACTCATTTAGAAAGGGTAGAAGCACAACTACATGCAATGGTAGTGATCAAAGAAAAAATACTTCAATCTCTAGATTTCGCACAGTTAGTGCCATGAAGATATATATCTATCAATGAACTTCAATACAAGCCATACTTTCTCTGTATGGTTGACTATAATTGCCAGAGGAAAGAAACCTACACATGTCACACAATTTGAACCGACTGATCTACCTCTAGAGGCTCAACAAGGTAAAATTTTTCAACCTAAATGGCACAAAGAACTACTACAAGAGTATCCCAAAATTTTGTATAGATGGAACAAGGCTCCCCTGCACCTCAAATACAACCCTTGTTATGGTCTAATACCACGTCGCCACTAATCGTGGATTGTGTTTGGAATCAAAATACAAAACAATAAGTAGTTCCAAGACTCGCTAAACTATCCATTTTTTACACCTCCATGTGGAACCCCTTCAACTGGATTCATGATGGCGACAATATGGCACTAGCTCTACCGGCTTTATAGCATGACCAACGTTGTAGCACACATGACTATTAAGATTTTTGACATGATGCATACCACAATCAAAATATTCAAACGCATCAAACCACCTCATCTATCCACCCCAAGATTTAAGCACGGTAATGGTGATCTTGTCTATGATATGAGTACAATGATGTCGCTAAGAGTGTGTTATATGTGGCATTGCAAGATTAAATACCTACCCGCATGTTATAAATTGACCTTCAAAGAAATGTTTACTATAGGTTTTTGGGAGTACCACTCTGAGATGTTCATCAGTAGACTGACTCACTTAATAAAACTCTTTGTTTGCAAATAGCTGATGAATTCCACACATTATTGACTCAAACCACATGACGAACCTCGACCTGTAGACTGGGAAAAACTGGAGGTTGATTGGGTGAGAGGTCTACATATCACCCAAAAAACACTCACCCATGATCTCTTGTAGATGTACATCACCATCACCCTACAACAAGGATCTATCGGGGTCAACAGGCGTGAGAGGGATGGGGTGTTGGCAATCCAATAGGTAGTGGTCATATGCACAAGTGTAAAGGCAGTATGTGAAAGGGGATTGCGGCAAGTTAGGGAACTCAAACACATTAATTTTCCAAGAAATATGTTTTAAAATACTTTGTCCAAAACCTCAAACAGTGATTTTCATCACTCTTGTAACAAATGTACTATAGAATACACAATTTTGTATCAAGTAGCTCCATTTTGTGCAAGACAAGGAGTCATCAAGCTTGAGGAGCTTAGGTAGAATTCTCACACCAATTTTGGTAATTTTGAGACTTCATTTAGACCTCCAAATGATGCCTAGAACCTAATTTTCAACTATGTGGGACACTAGGTTTGAAACCGACCAAAACTAGTCTAAAAACTATAAAAAGAGCTAGAGAGCTCATTTTTTAGGTTAGCCTATAGCTAACCCTAACAATCGGGTAAGTGACCTTGTATAAGGTATTCTTGAGTAATAGAGTGTATTCTTCACCTTCCATTGTGTCTCTCCTCTCTCTGTTGTGTGTGTATGTATGTGTACTCTCATACTTTTCACCTTCCCCTTCATGCACATCATTCATTCACGGTCTTCATATCACCCTATCTCTTCCGTAGATTGATGATTAAGGAGGTGGAGCTTCTTGACATGGTGCTTATCCTTGTCTAGAACAACAACATATTTTGCATGCAATGGAAGCATTAGTTTCCCCAAATTTCGAGCCAATCATGAGATACAGAAAGTCACATGGAATTTGAGATTCAAGATGGTTTGCTTTGTCCATGACATCACCTCCCCCTCAAGCAACGAGTTCCATGAGGATCCGTCATGTTCTTTGGTCTCGGCTTCATTGGATTTTTCTTATGAAATTCTCAAACTTTGGTAGGTGCTCTTTGAAGGTTCTCGACAGGTTCCCAAGTGCGATCATTGATGTCATATCCTTTATAATGAACAAGGTACTCCAATCTTCCTTGGGATATTCTCAAATCTAGGACATGATTGACTTCAAATTCTTCACGATCATCAATCTCAATAGGTGGTGAAGGATTATGTCTCTCCCCCTCAATGGCGAAGTCTGATATGGTTCCAACATGGACACATGGAAAACTATATGTAATCTCATGGTAGTTAGTTGCTAGAGCTTGAAAGTGATTGGATATCCATGAGATACTAGGCCTTATCTTTGGTAGTTGGGTTCTTGACCTTGTTTGACAATCGTATATCTATCCTTGGATATTGTCCGTAATTTATAAACAAAGGAGTCTACTTGGTAGATGTATGAACATTGTTGTTATAGGCAAACTTTGCAAAGGATAAGAGCTCAAACCAATCATTTTGAAGATAGTTGGTGGTGCAACAGAGATACTATTCTAGGGCTTGGTTCACCCATTATGTTTGTCCATCAGTTTGTGGATGATTCATTGTAGAGAGTTTGATTTGGACTCCAAGTATCTTGTAAAGACTATTCCAAAAGCTAGATATGAATTGTGGACCTCGATCACTGACAATATCATCAGGCAATCCATGAAGCCTAAAGATGTATCTAAGAAAAAGTATGGCAATGGATGCACCTACGATTGCCTTGGTAGGTCAAATGAAGTGTGCCATCTTTGTAAATATATCCACTATAATAAGAATGGCATCATACTTATTCGACTTTGGTAGATTTGTGATAAGATTCATAGACAATGAAGCTCATGGCCTTTCTGGAATAGGTAAAGGTTGCAAGAGGCCATGAGATTTATGTCATGATACCTTACATCTATTGCAGGTGTCATGGGTTCGGATATATTCTTTGACCTCCTTACATATTTGAGGCCACCAAAAATCCCTTGATCTAAGCTCTATTGTTTTCTTTACTCCAAAATATCCTATTGCAAGGTTGTCATGACATTGCTCAAGTATTTGGATCCTAGGCTTTCTGGGGGGATGTACAATAGGTTCTTATAGAATAGTAACCCATCAATTTTCTTGGAATTCGTTTACTTCATGAAGTTTCCAAAACAATTCATCTTGTGGTAAATTCTCACAAATCAAATGGAATCAAGGTGAACTAGAATTAAAGCACTAGGGAATGATGATTTCAGGTCTAAAAGGCTTTCTTTGCATCTTCATTCCATGAGAATTTTATGTTTCTTTAAGATTTTGGAGTAATTTCTTATGAATGTCCTGTAAAAATTGGCAAACCCTAGAAAACATTGTACATCTCAAACACACGAAGGTGATCGCCAATCAAGGATTGTCTCCTTCCTCTTAGGGTCCAAAAAAAATCCTTTATCTGATATAATGTACCCTAAAAACTCCACTTTTTTATGATGGAAAGATCACTTCTCCAATTTTTCATATAATCATTTTTCTTTTAGCTTCTCTAGAACTATCTTTACATGACATTTGTGACCCTCTAGATTTTTGTAGAATATCAAGATATCATTGAGGTATATGACCACAAAATCATCTAAATACTCTTGAAAGATATCGTTCATCATATGCTAGAAGACAGTTGGAGCATTTGTGAGACCAAATGGCATAAGTACATGTTCAAAATGCCCATACCTTGTTCGAAATGTTGTCCTCTATTCATCTCCTTCTCTGATCCTCACAAGATTGTAAGCTCCTCGAAGGTCGAACTTCATGAAGAACTTTGTTTTTCCAAGGCATTCCAAGAGCTCTCATATGAGTGATAGAGGGTATCTATTCTTTATATAGTGAATTTATTCAAACCATAATAGTCTATACACATTCGGAGAGTCCCATCCTTCTTCTTTACAAATAAAATAGGAGCTCTTGTTGGAGACTTTGAGTTTCTGATAAACCCCTTTGCTAGATTTGCATCAATGTTCTTACGTAATTTTCTAACCTCTTCTAGGGATAGTTTGTAGATTGTTCCAAAGGGTGGTTGTGCTCCCTTATGAAGTTCTATGGCACAATCATAAGGTCTATGCTCTAGGAGGATATCTGCATTCTTCTTTTCAAAAACATCTTCAAAACCTTGGTACTGATTAGGTAGTTACACCATCTTTCTTGAATTCTTGAGCTTGTATGGCATAGATCATATATGTCGGTTCCTTTCTTACTGCATGCATTAAGGCTTTGGCTCTTACATATGTTGGATTCTTATGGATATCTTGATGAGTGACTTTATTCTTCAACCAATTGATGTCTCGATTATGTTTCTTTAGGCAAGGCATTCCAATGATAACAGGATTTGTTGCGCTTGATATTACATTGAAATATATGTGGGAATCATGGTCACCAAGGTGTACTCTTGATGGTGTGATTTCCATGGTAATATTCCCAGATGCTAGAGGTCGTCCATCTTCTACTTTAGCTACCATTGATTTGTTCTTCTAAAGTACTGGAATCCTATGTTTCTTACCTAATCCTTCATTGATGAAACATGAGGAGGCTCTTGAATCTACTAGGGCTATAAGGGAAAGGTTCTTCTTAGGCATGATTAACTTGATAGGGGCAAACTTGTTTCTATGGGTGTTGCTGGAATTATGAGACCCTCTCTTATATCATGTCCAATTGTATGGTCTCCTTTACAACTAGATTTCCTCATTTCCCTACTTGACAAGTGTCACTTCAACTCTAGAGTTTTTTCTATTGTTTGGACAATTAGCTGCAATATGGTAAGGGTTTCCACAATAGAGGAAAAACTTGTTATCCCTCCTTCTACTTGTTTTTCTTGTTTTCTTTCAAAAAGTTGGTTATCACATTCAATGGATTGGGTGATGTATTCATTAAATGTCTTAACCTCTGGCATCATGAGTAGAAGATCCTTAACATCATCTATTAGACCCCATCTAAATTGGCTTATGAAATAATCTTCATGCTAAGTGAGATTGCATATCAATTGCCTAAATTTTGATGCATAGGTAGAGGCAGGGCGGGTACCTTGATGTAGCTTTCGGAGTTTTGTTTTTGCCACTCGACTCGAGTCTACATTTCCAAACCCGGTGATGATCTCTCAAAGAAACCCTCATAGTCATGAAGTACTGCCATATCCTTCTCCAAGATTGGGATGAACCATGATACCCCTTGACCATAGAGCAAGGTTCCAATAAAACCAACCTTACATGCATCATTAAGGTATCTGTCAGGCTGCATACGGATGTACAATTTGACTTGTTGCAAGAATCCATGAAACTTTGTGCGATCACCATCAAACTTTTCTAGCATGCAAGTCTTGGGTTTGTTCATGAAGGATGAACTAGGACATTGGTTCACTCGAATGCTTCCTTGATTTTCTTGAAGGTTCCCAACTCATTCATGTAGTTCATGGATAAGTGTGTCTACATGTATTGGATGTCCCATCTCGACTTGTGTCTATCGATGAGTTAGGTCCTCAACTTGTCACTGGAGACTCTGAAGCGATGCCAATATTTTTCCAAATGTGTTCTCCATGATGCCTGGTCTTGGGTAGAATCTAGTCTTGCCAAAATTTCAGGGGAGCACTGTATTGTGCCCTTTGACTAGACTAAACAAGATTTTGGAATTATACTTTTGATTACAAGGTTGCCCACGTAGGGGAAATAATACAAGTATATGTAGCTGATACAAGAACTCCCACAACCCAAGTCTTTAGAATACAAGAGGGTATATATGGATGGGAGGAGAGTCACACACACATCAATCAAGTGATTCTGACAATTTTAATTCTCAATCATACACACATACACTTACACATACTATTATCAAGTAAGAATCAATGTTGAGTCAAACAATCACAATAGATTTTAATTCTCAATCATACACACACATACACTTACACATACTATTGTGAAGTAAGAAATAATGTTGATTCAAACAATCACAATAGATTTTAATTCTCAATCATACACACACATACACTTATACATACTATTATGAAGTACGAATCAATGTTGAGTCAGACAATTGCAACAGATTTTGATTCTCAATCATACACAGACATACACGTACACATGCTATTGTGAAATAAGAATGAAGATAATGACAATAGATTTTAACTCTCAATCATACACACCCATACACTTACACATACTATTGTGAATTAAGAATCAATGTTGAGTCAGAAAATCACAATAGGTTTTAAATTCTCAATCAGATGCACATACACTTACACATACTATTGTGAAGTAAGAATAAACATTGAGTTAGACAATGACAATAGATTTTCATTCACAATTATACACTCGTATGCACATACACATACTATTGGATGAAATGTTGTTGGATCCCTTTACAATTCAAGGGATCTGAGAGGGTGTTAATAATTCTACAAGACAAAGCCATTTAGAGACCTAAAAAGCCCTACTTCACTTATTTACACCTTCTCAACCCTTGAATTATAAAAAAGATGTTAAAAGCTTTTCAAACATATATAATAGATTTTAATTCACAATCATACACACACATACACATGTGCATACACAATCATAATAGATTTTCACTCACAACCATACATGCACATACACATACACATATTATTGTGAAGTAAGAATCAATATTGATTCAAACAATCACAATACATTTTTACTCACAATCATGCACACACATACATATACTATTGTGAATTAAGAATCAATGTTGAGTCAAACAATCACAATAGTTTTAGGTCACAATTTAAAATACACAAAAAAAAATGTCTTTATTTTTTGATACTGAAGACTAAATATTTTCAATAAGAGCTTATACCTCATTCTTTGTACGACACTATAAGTTTGCAAAAAACAAAGTAACTCTATTGAGGTATAATTTTGAGGTTATTCTTTTATAAAAAGATCAAAATAAAATCGAATTGACATGCAAAAACTATTTGCTCATGCCTGAATAAGCTGACATGGCACGGAATAATTGAGTTGAATAATAATGGTTCAACATAAAATTTCATAATTATTCACAAATAATCAAAGATGCTAGCTAATAATAACGGTTCACAAATAATTAATATGCCAGCTTGGCATATTAATCAAAGTCATGAAGATAGTCATTCATTCGTGAGCTAGTCCTATGGTTACATTGTTGCATTGGTATCCGAGCATTTCTTCCTCTCTTAGCTTCCTTCATCATCATTTTCATAGATTCAGTTGCTGGTGGTCGCAATCACAAAGGTGAAGAAGGCGGCATAGAATTTTGAATGTGTATGCTAATGTAAAAGCTTGGTTAATGAGACAGAAACCAAAAGGAGGAGAACCATCTTGAGGCAATTGCATCCGAGGCTTGAACCGACAACACCATCATCGAGAGCACTTCCTCATCCATGAGGGCGCTTTCACGATCTGGAGATGTTGCAATTCTCCTAAAGACTTCATAGACATCGTTGTAGAAGCTTCTAAATCACATAAAAAAGAGAATAATTCTCTCAGACGGACGAACAATCCAGCTCTGCAACCACAGATGCTCATCTACACCAGTAGATCAATGCATATTGGACAAGATAATTTGATTGAGCGCCACTAGTATATATCTTCACTAGCAGAGAAACGTTATGCCCAAAAGCCTTGTGAGAGGTTTGCATGATGCAACATAGAAACTACTCTATCTTGAATAGTTCTATTCATCCTTTCAGCTATGCCATTCTGTATTGATGGAGAGTGTTAATCTCCAAAAGAACAACCTACTCTTGAATTTAGAACACCTCTATATCAAGAATAAGTCAAAACCTTCACCAATTTAAGAGATCAATGACCAAATATCAATTTCTTGACCAAACTGTGAAGAAGGAAATTACTCAGAAAGTCTGCTGCATATATCTTGCTCATTGACTGAGTAAATGTGTAAAGTTTTTTATGAAACTTTGCACAAGGTGTCGCCTAAATATTGCGCACCTTGTCCAAGTCAAATCACTCCAAAAGCTTCAGTAGATCTTGAGAAATCTACTTACCAAGATACCTATGTCTAAATCTGCACTTCTAAGAAGTCGATTTGGACACCCCTAACTTCTTAGCTTTAGTTCTCTTAGTATAGAACCCGTTTAAGCAAATGCTTTTAGCCACGAGTAGCTTACCTTCCAACTTAAAGATTAAGTGCTTACTTGCACAAAACTTTAAACTGTGGAGTGAGAAATGATCAAATCATTAAGATCAAAATTTGCGCCTGTTTCAGGAACCAGTGAATACTTTCTCACATGTAAATGTTCCTACACACAATTCTCTTAGCCTGATCACAATTAGATTCTCAAACTCTAGCCATAGATTGATTAACTATGGACTTAGACATCTCCAAAAGGAATTCACAAAAGATCTACTACACAAGGAGAAAACACAGAAACATCGGGCACAAAAATTCTGTCATTTCTGAAGAAGACTACAACTGAATGAGAGAGAGACTTCAACTAACTTTTCATGTGCCCAATGACACTTACAACCACTCATTTCTATATTCCTATGCTCTTACATAGTCTCTCCTCGTCTTCTCTAAATATCCCGACATTTCTCATAGTATTTATAGGCAAATATGTACAGACTTATGTCAAAACATAAGTATATGTAACCTATGTCTTAACAAATGTACATATGTATACATTTCTTTCAACCTGTGAATGTAACCATCTTCTAAGCTTCAAGAATTGATCTTATCTCCATCTTTTGTCTTCCAAACTTCAATTGGTGATTGGTCTGCACCAACAGCTCCCCCTCAATCATCAATTGAGGTTTCTCTTATCTTCTTTATGCCTGCCATGTCTTTAAACTTCTGTAACTTTGGTCCATCCAAGCTCTTTGTAAGCATATCAGCTATCTGATCTTTTGTTGAAGTATGTATAACTTCAATCTCTTTATCCATCACCTTCTCTCTTAGAAAGTGATACTGCATCTCAATGTGTTTGGTCCTGGCATGAAAAACAGGATTAGCAGCTAGATATAATGAACCCATGTTATCACCATAAATGATAGGTATTCTCTGTATAGTGTCAAAACTCTTCATGAGAGTCTTAAGCCAAATCACTTCTTTTGCAGCTTCAATCATGCCTTTGTACTCTGCTTCTGTAGATGACAAAGCAACTGTATGTTGCTTCTTTGAGCACCAAGAGATTAACTTATCTCCCACATAACACATGTATCCATAAGTTGACCTTCTATCATCTGGATTACCTGCCCAATCTGCATCACTATAGATTTTGATATTTGTATCTGATGTAAAACCATAATACAAACCTTCCTTGAGTGTACCCTTAATGTACCTCAACACTCTTTGACTTGCAATCCAATTCTCTTTCCTAGGACAATGCATGAATTGAGACAAAACCCCAACTGCATATGATAAATCAGGTCTAGTTAATGTAGCATAGATAAGACTACCAACCAAACTCTGATATTGCTTCATGTCCTTGAACTCTTCACCTCCAAATCTGCTTAATTTGTGATTCACCTCCATTGGAGTAGGTGCTACCCTGCAATCATTCATTTTAAACTTGATTAACAAGTTCCTCAAATACCTTTCTTGAGTCACATACACTCCATGTTGAGTGTATGAAATCTCCATGCCCAAGAAGTATGACAAGTCTCCCAAATCACTGATTTTGAACTCTTTCTCCATTTGCTTCTTTAAGCTTTGAATGCCTTTCTCATCTGTACCTGTAAGAATGATATCATCAACATATATGCACATGTAAATAAACCCATCATCACTTGCTTTGACAAGCAAGCTACTATCTGCTTTTGATACTTGAAATCCAAGTTCTTTTAGGAACTTTACAAGTCTATAGTTCCATGCCCTTGGGGCCTGCTTCAAGCCATATAAAGCTCTCTTGAGCTTACACACATAATCTGGATATCTTCCATCTTTGAATCCTTGAGGTTGCTCCATGAAAACTTCACCTGAAATATAACCATTCAAAAAAGCATTCTTCACATCTAATTGACACAATTTCCAACCTTTGCATGCAGCAATTGCTATGAGTGTTCTGATGGTTGTCATCTTTGCCACTGGACTATAAGTCTCATCATAGTCAACACCATATGTCTGAGCAAACCCTTTGACAACAAGTCTAGCTTTGTACCTAGACACACTTCCATCTGCAAATCTCTTTGTCTTATAAACCCACTTACATCCAATGATCTTCTGGCTATTTGGCTTTGGAACCAACTCCCATGTTTGATTCTCCATCAATGCATCATATTCTTCCTGCATAGCTTTCTCCCAATTTTCTTTACCTTTTGCCTCTTCATATGTAGAAGGGTCTTCATCTACTTTAACCATGTATGCATAATCCTTAGTAGTCAAAAATGAAGTATCATAGCTATACCTTGTAGGTTGCCATTTGTTCCTTGTAGACCTCCTAAGTTCTCCACTTCTTGAGGTTTCTGGTTCTTCACATTCAGGATCAAATCTTGGTGTTTCTTCTTTCAACCTGTACTTCATTATTCTCTTGCTCATCAAATATCTAAACCTTTGATTTACCTTTCCTTTGGCTCACAATTTCTTCATCATATGTATTAATATTGATAGTACCTGCATACCAAGTACCTTGCTCATCAAATGTAACATCTTTTGATACAAGAAAATGTTTTGTGGATGGATTCCACAACCTGTATCCCATCTGCTTATCATCATAACCAATAAACACATATTTTTCAGCTTTAGGTTCCAATTTGTGCCTTAATTGTGATGGCACATATGCATAGGCCAAACATCCAAATACTTTGCAATGGTCTAGTGTAGGTCTCTAACCCCACCATGCCTCATAAGGTGTCATACCCTGCAAAGCTTTACAAGGTAGCCTATTGACCAAATAAGTTGTTGGTGCATATCAATCACCAATTGAAGATTTGGAGTGAAGAAAATGGATACATTCACAAGAGTGAAGGACATGTACACATATGTACATTAGTTATGACATAGGTTACATAGACTTATGTTTTTGATAAGAGTTTGTACATAGATGTCTATAAATACTTTTGAAAAATGTCGGGCAAATAGAGAGCAGAAGAGAGAAGACAAAGAGAGACCATGTATGAGCATAGGAATAGAGAAATTAGTGATTGAAAATGTCAATAGACAGTAGAGAAAGAAGTTGAAGTCTCTCTCACTTTTCAGTTGTAGTCTTCTCATGAAATGAAGGAAATGTTGCGCCCGATGTTTCTGCGTCTACTCCGTCTGTGGTAGATCATTTGTGAAATCCTTTTGAGGATATCTAAATTGTTAGTTAATGAGTTTGTGGTTTGAATTTCAGAGTCTAATTGTAAACAGGTGAAGAGAATTGCTGGTAGGAACATTCACATGTATTGAGTGTTCACAGTTCTCTGAAACAGGCGCAAATTTCGAGTTTAATTTTTTGGTCAGTGCTCACTCCATAGTTTAAAGTTTTGTGCAAGTAAGCACTTAATCTTTAAGTTGGAAGGTGATCTACTCGTGGCTAAAAGCATTTGGCAAAACGGGTTAGATATTGTGAGAACCAAAGTTAAGAAGTTAGGGGTGTCTAAATCGACTTCTCAGAGGTGCAGATTCAGACATAGGTAACTTGTGAAGACAATTTCTCAAGTTATACTAAAGCTTTTCAAGTGATTCAACTTGGAGGTGATGCGCAATCCCTAGGAGATGATTCGTACAAAGTTTCATCAAAAACTTTACACATTTGATAAGTCAATGTGAAGAAATTCTGCAGCAGACTTTTCTGTGTTTCATCTTTTTCACAGATTTCCTTAATTTTGATAATTTGGAGATTGGACCTCTAATTAAGTGAAGGTTTTGACTTACTCTTGATATAGAAGTGTTCTAAATTCAAGAGTAGGTTGTTCTTTTGGAGATTAACACTCTCCATCAGTGGTATCAGAGCAGGAGACATCAAATCAAGAAAAGGAAGGTCCCGACTGCTGCAGATTCAAGAAGTTCAACATTTGAAGAACTAAGAAGTGAAATCTTGGAGTCAAAAGCCTGAGGAGAAGACTACTCGACATCAAGAAAGGCAAAAGGAGTCTAACTTGAAGTAAAGGTACATACATTGCTTGTAAAGCTTGAAGTTTTCAATACACAGGTGGAAACAAGATGGGAGATGCTCTACAGATAGAGAAATTGGATAGGGAAAACTATCCTGCATGGTCAATGAGGATGGAAGCTCATCTTATGAGCAAAGATTTAATTGCTTACATCACAGGAGAAGAAGAGAAGCCACAGTTCAGAGATCCTAGTGTTCCAACTAGGGAAGAGTTAGCAGATCTTAAAAATTGGATGAAGAAAGATGCTCAAGCTAGGAGCATTATCTATATGGGAGTCAATGATTACTTGTTACCTCACATTAGAGGTCTTGAAAGTGCAACTGACATATGGAATGCTTTGGAGGAGCATTTTCAGAACACTACAAAGTCAAGGAAGGCATCCTTATGGGCTGAGTTTACTACCTTCAAGAAGAAGGCCTCTCAATCTATTTCAGACTATGTAACAAGGATGAAAGATATTGCAGATGCTTTAGGAGCTGTTGATGAAGACATTGAGGAAGATAAATTGGTAAGGCAAATCCTTACAGGGTTGAGAGGTGATGACAAATGGAAGCCATTTATTTTGTCTACAGAACTATCACTTGACCATTTCACTCCTGATTTAAATCAATTGTTAGGTCATATGCTAACATTTGAGCAGGATGTTAAAGGAGATGGTGACAAGAGTACAGGACATGCAATGTACTCAAAGGACAGGAAGAAGAATAGCAAAGGAAAACAACAAGCAGGTGAAGATGAAGGAACAACTACTCAAGCCAACTTCCTAAGAGGAAGAGGAGGTGGCAAAGGTAGAGGAAGAGGCAGAAATAACAAAGATGGAGGCAAAGCTTGCTGGATTTGTGGTAAGACAAATCATTTAGCTAATGATTGTTGGCATAATAATCAGAATAATAATGGATATAGTCAAAACTATAATGCAAGAGGAAGAGGTGGCAGAAATCAAAGAGGTAATTACAGAGGTAGAGGTGGAAGGAATTACTTTGGAAGAAATGCAGGTAGAGGATTCCAAAGTCAACAATACAATAACACCTACTACAATTATGCTTCAGATCAAAAGGAAGATTCAACATTGATAATGAATGCAACTTGTGAAAGGCAGAGTGAAGATCAAAGAGTCTTCTACATTGACTCAGGGTGTAGCAATCACCTGAGTGGTAACATATCTTTGATGACTGATTTGGAGAGTAAAGTGTTTAATCATGTTGTTCAAACAGGTGACAACACAAAGCACAATGTGAAGTCAATTGGATCAGTGAAGGCCAAGGATGGAAGCACCTTATTGAGTAAGGTCTTGTATGTTCCTACAATCCCTAAGAATTTGATAAGTGTAGGTCAAATTGTTGAAAAGGGATATGAAGTAAGGTTCACTAATGATGGAGTATATGTGGAAGACCCTAGCCAAGGGTATAAACAGATTGTTTCAGGGAAAAAGGAAGGAAGACTATTTACATTGAAGATTCAAGGCAACATTGGTCATGCTATGTTCACATATGGAGGACATAAGATCTCTGAGTTAGATCTTTGGCACAAAAGGCTTGGACATTTCAATGAAAGAGGTATTAAAGATATGGTTAACAATGGTTCAGTGCTTGGATTGCCTAATGTTGCAGGTCAACATATGACATACAAATGTGAGGCATGTCAATTAGGTAAGGCTCATAAACATTCATATTCCAAGCATGGTTTTATGCACTCAGAGAAGCTTGAGTTGGTACACACAGATGTGTGGGGACCATCAAAAGATTTCAGTATAAATGGATCAAGGTATTATGTGATTTATGTTGATGATGCTACTAGGTGGATCACTATCTATGTGATCAAAGATAAGTCAGAAGTGTTTAATACATTTAAACACTATCATGCATATGCAGAAAGAATTACAGGTCATAAGTTGAAAAGACTAAGGTCAGATGGAGGGGGAGAGTATTTCTCAAATGAGTTCAGTGATTACTTATGGAATGCAGGTATAAAAAGGGAAATTACTTGCAGGTACTCTCCTCAACAAAATGGTGTTGCAGAAAGGAGAAATAGAACAATTGTTGAGTTTGCAAGATCCATGATGAAGGAGAAAAATTGTCCTAATTATTTGTGGGCTGAGGCTGTAAATACAGCCACTTATTTGGTCAATAGGCTACCATGTAAAGCCTTGCAGGGTATGACACCATATGAGGCTTGGTGGGGTAAGAGACCTACCTTGGATCATTGCAGAGTTTTTGGGTGTGTGGCATATGCATATGTGCCATCACAATTAAGGCACAAATTGGAACCCAAAGCTGAAAAGTATGTTTTCATTGGCTATGATGACAAGCAGATGGGCTATAGATTGTGGAGTCCATCAACAAAACAATTTATGGTTTCTAAAGATGTTACATTTGATGAACAAAGCACTTGGTATGCAGGTACAATCAAAATCAATACAGATGATGAAGAAGAAGTGAGTCAAAGAAAAGGTAAATCAAAAGTTCAAATATTTGATGAGCAAGAGAATAATGAAGTGCAGGTTGAGGTGGAAGAGACACCAAGATTTGATCCTGAATGTGAAGAGCCAGAAACCTCAAGGAGTGGAGAACTCAGAAGGTCAACAAGAAATAGGTGGCAACCTACAAGGTATAGTTATGATACTTCATTTCTAGCCACAAAAGATTATGCTTATATGGTGAATACAGATGAAGACCCTTCTACATATGAAGAGGCAAAAGGTAAGGAAAAATGGGAAAGTGCTATGCAGGAGGAATATGATGCACTATTGGAGAATCAAACTTGGGATTTGGTTCCTAAACCAAATAGTCAGAAGATTATTGGATGCAAGTGGGTTTATAAGACAAAAAGGTTTGCAGATGGAAGTGTGTCTAGATACAAGGCTAGACTTGTTGTCAAAGGCTTTGCTCAGACATATGGTATTGATTATGATGAGACCTATAGTCCTGTGGCAAAGATGACAACCATAAGGACACTTATTGCTATTGCTGCATGTAAAGGTTGGAAGTTATGTCAACTTGATGTGAAAAATGCTTTTTTGAATGGTTATATTTCAGATGATGTATTCATGGAGCAACCTCAAGGGTTCAAAGATAAAAGGTATCCAGATCATGTGTGCAAGCTCAAGAGAGCTTTGTATGGATTGAAGCAGGCTCCAAGGGCATGGAACTATAGACTTGTGAAGTTCCTAAAAGAACTTGGTTTTCAGGTGTCTAAAGCAGATAGTAGCTTGCTTGTTAAGGCAAGTGAAAATGGTTTCATATACATGTGCATATATGTTGATGATATAATTCTTACAGGTACAGATGAAGAAGGAATACAAAAGCTCAAGAGGCAAATGGAAAAGGAGTTCAAGATAAGTGACTTGGGAGACTTGTCATACTTCTTGGGCATGGAGATAACATATACTCAACATGGAGTATTTGTGACCCAAGAAAGGTATTTGAAGAACTTGTTAATCAAGTTTAAAATGGATGATTGCAGGGTAGCACCTACACCAATGGAGGTGAATCACAAATTGAGTAAGTATGGAGGTGAAGAATTCAAAGACATGAGACAATATCAGAGTTTGGTTGGTAGCCTTATCTATGCTACTCTAACTAGACCTGATTTATCATATGCAGTAGGGGTTTTGTCTCAATTTATGCATTGCCCAAGGAAAGAACATTGGATTGCAGGACAAAGGGTGTTGAGGTACATTAAGGGTACACTCAATGAAGGTTTGTATTATGGGTTTACCTCAGATACAAATATCAAAATTTATAGTGATGCAGATTGGGCAGGTAATCCAGATGATAGAAGATCTACATTTGGGTACATGTGTTATGTGGGAGATAAACTTATCTCATGGTGTTCTAAGAAGCAACATACAGTTGCTTTATCTTCTACAGAAGCAGAGTATAAAGGCATGGTTGAAGCTGCAAAGGAAGTAATTTGGGTTAAGACCTTGATGAAGAGTCTTGACATTATGCATGGAGTACCAATCATATATGGAGATAACATGAGTTCATTGTACTTAGCTGCTAATCCTGTTTTTCATGCCAGGACCAAACACATTGAGATTCAGTATCACTTTCTAAGAGAGAAAGTGATGGATAAGGAGATTGAAGTCATACATACTTCAACAAAGGATCAGATAGCTGATATGCTTACAAAGAGCTTGGATGGACCAAAGCTACAGAAGTTTAAGGACATGGCAGGTATAAAGAAGAAAGGAGAAACCTCAATTGATGATTGAGGGGGAGCTGTTGGTGCATATCAATCACCAATTGAAGATTTGGAGTGAAGAAAATGGATACATTCACAAGAGTGAAGGACATGTACACATATGTACATTAGTTATGACATAGGTTACATAGACTTATGTTTTTGATAAGAGTTTGTACATAGATGTCTATAAATACTTTTGAAAAATGTCGGGCAAATAGAGAGCAGAAGAGAGAAGACAAAGAGAGACCATGTATGAGCATAGGAATAGAGAAATTAGTGATTGAAAATGTCAATAGACAGTAGAGAAAGAAGTTGAAGTCTCTCTCACTTTTCAGTTGTAGTCTTCTCATGAAATGAAGGAAATGTTGCGCCCGATGTTTCTGCGTCTACTCCGTCTGTGGTAGATCATTTGTGAAATCCTTTTGAGGATATCTAAATTGTTAGTTAATGAGTTTGTGGTTTGAATTTCAGAGTCTAATTGTAAACAGGTGAAGAGAATTGCTGGTAGGAACATTCACATGTATTGAGTGTTCACAGTTCTCTGAAACAGGCGCAAATTTCGAGTTTAATTTTTTGGTCAGTGCTCACTCCATAGTTTAAAGTTTTGTGCAAGTAAGCACTTAATCTTTAAGTTGGAAGGTGATCTACTCGTGGCTAAAAGCATTTGGCAAAACGGGTTAGATATTGTGAGAACCAAAGTTAAGAAGTTAGGGGTGTCTAAATCGACTTCTCAGAGGTGCAGATTCAGACATAGGTAACTTGTGAAGACAATTTCTCAAGTTATACTAAAGCTTTTCAAGTGATTCAACTTGGAGGTGATGCGCAATCCCTAGGAGATGATTCGTACAAAGTTTCATCAAAAACTTTACACATTTGATAAGTCAATGTGAAGAAATTCTGCAGCAGACTTTTCTGTGTTTCATCTTTTTCACAGATTTCCTTAATTTTGATAATTTGGAGATTGGACCTCTAATTAAGTGAAGGTTTTGACTTACTCTTGATATAGAAGTGTTCTAAATTCAAGAGTAGGTTGTTCTTTTGGAGATTAAAACTCTCCATCATAAGTAGCTGTATTTAGAGCCTCAGCCCACAAATAATTTGGGCAATTTTTCTCCTTCATCATGGACCTTGCAAACTCAACAAGAGTCCTATTCCTCCTTTCTGCTACACCATTTTGTTGAGGAGAGTACCTGCAAGTAACCTCTCTTTTTATACCTGCATTCCACAAGTAATCACTGAACTCATTAGAGAAATACTCTCCCCCTCCATGTGACCTTAGTCTCTTCAACTTATGTCCTGTAATTCTCTCTGCATACATATGATAATGTTTGAAAGTATTGAATACTTCTGACTTATCTTTGATCACATAGATAGTGATCCATCTGGTAGCATCATCAACATAAATCACATAATACCTTGAGCCATTGATACTAAAGTCCTTTGATGGTCCCCACACATCTGTATATACCAACTCAAGTTTCTCTG
This sequence comes from Ceratopteris richardii, assembly GCA_020310875.1. NCBI lineage: Eukaryota > Viridiplantae > Streptophyta > Polypodiopsida > Polypodiales > Pteridaceae > Ceratopteris > Ceratopteris richardii. Next base: position 158,844,769 of record CM035410.1, on the reverse strand, counting down.
AATACATAAACCCATGCTTCGAATAGGGTTGCTTATGAGCCTTACCTAATTGACATGCCTCACATCTGTATGTCATATGTTGACCTGCAACATTAGGCAATCCAAGCACTGAACCATTATTAATCATGTCTTTAATACCTCTTTCATTGAAATGTCCAAGTCTCTTGTGCCAAAGATCTAACTCAGAGATCTTATGTCCTCCATAGGTGAACAAGGCATGACCAACATTACCTTGAATCTTCAATGTGAACAATCTTCCTTCTTTCTTCCCTGAAACAATTTGTTTATACCCATTGCTAGGGTCTTCCACAAACACTCCTTCATTAGTGAACCTTACTTCATAACCTTTTTCCACAATTTGTCCTACACTTATCAAATTCTTAGGAATTGTAGGAACATACAAGACCTTACTCAATAAGGTGCTACCATCCTTGGCCTTCACTGATCCAATTGACTTCACATTGTGCTTTGTGTTGTCACCTGTTTGGACAACATGATTAGATACCTTATTCTCCAAATCAGTCATCAAGGCTATATTACCACTCAGGTGATTGCTACACCCTGAGTCAATGTAGAAGACTCTTTGATCTTCATTCTGCCTTTCACAAGTTGCATTCATTATCAATGTTGAATCTTCTTTTGATCTGAAGCATAATTGTAGTAGGTATTGTTATATTGTTGACTTTGGAAACCTCTACCTGCATTTCTTCCAAAGTAACCCCTACTACCTCTGCCTCTGAAATTACCTCTTTGATTTCTGCCTCCTTTTCCTCTTGAATTATAGTTTTGATTGTATCCACCATTACTCTGATTATTATGCCAACAATCATTAGCTAAATGATTTGTCTTACCACAAATCCAGCATGCTTTGGCTCCATCTTTGTTGTTCCTGCCTCTTCCTCTACCTTTGCCACCTCCTCTACCTCTTAGGAAGTTGGCTTGACTAGTTGTGCCTTCATCTTCACCTGATTGTTGCTTTCCTTTGTTAGCTTTCTTCTTGTCCTTTGAGTACATTGCATGACCTGTACTTTTGTCACCATCTCCTTTAACATCCTGCTCAAATGTTAGCATATGACCTAGCAACTGATTTAAATCAGGAGTGAAATGATCAAGTGATAATTCTGTAGACAAAATGAATGGCTTCCATTTGTCATCACCTCTCAAACCTGTAAGGATTTGCCTTACCAATTTATCCTCCTCAATATCTTCATCAACAGCTCCTAATGCATCTGCAATCTCTTTCATCCTTGTTACATAGTCTGAAATGGATTGAGAGGCCTTCTTCTTGAAAGTTGTAAATTCTGCCCATAAAGATGCCTTCCTTGACTTTGTGGTGTTTTGGAAATGCTCTTCCAAAGCATTCCATATATCACTTGCACTTTCAAGACCTCTAATGTGAGGTAGCAAGTAATCATTGACTGCCATATAAATGATACTCCTAGCTTGAGCATCTTTCTTCATCCAATTCTTCAAATCTGTTAATTCCTCCCTAGTTGGAACACTAGGATCTCTGAATTGTGGCTTTTCTTCTTCACCTGTAATGTAAGCTATCAAATCTTTGCTCATTAGATGAGCTTCCATCCTCATTGACCATGCAGGATAGTCTTCTCTATCCAACTTCTCTATTTGAAGAGAATCTCCCATCCTTCCTTCACCTGTATATTGAATTCTTCAACCTTTATGAAGGATAAAGTTACCTTTACTTCGAATGACACTCCTTTCGTCCTTCTTGATGTCGTATGATCTCCTTCTCAAGTTTTCCTTGCAAGCTTTCACCTTTTGAATCTTCAGATGTCAAATTCTTTGTAGCTGCAGCAGTCTGGATCCTCCTTTCTTCAATTCTGATGCTTCCTGCTCTGATACCACTGATGGAGAGTGTTAATCTCCAAAAGAACAACCTACTCTTGAATTTAGAACACCTCTATATTAAGAATAAGTCAAAACCTTCACCAATTTAAGAGATCAATGACCAAATATCAATTTCTTGACCAAACTGTGAAGAAGGAAATTACTCAGAAAGTCTGCTGCATATATCTTGCTCATTGACTAGGTAAATGTGTAAAGTTTTTTATGAAACTTTGCACAAGGTGTCGCCTAAAGATTGCGCATCTTCTCCAAGTCCAATCACTCCAAAAGATTCAGTAGATCTTGAGAAATCTACTTACCAAGATACCTATGTCTAAATCTGCACTTCTGAGAAGTTGATTTGGACACCCCTAACTTCTTAGCTTTAGTTCTCTCAGTATAGAACCCGTTTAAGCAAATGCTTTTAGCCACGAGTAGCTTACCTTCCAACTTAAAGATTAAGTGCTTACTTGCACAAAACTTTAAACTGTGGAGTGAGAAATGATCAAATCATTAAGATCAAAATTTGCGCCTGTTTCAGGAACAAGTGAATACTTTCTCACATGTAAATGTTCCTACACACAATTCTCTTAGCCTGATCACAATTAGATTCTCAAACTCTAGCCATAGATTGATTAACTATGGACTTAGACATCTCCAAAAGGAATTCACAAAAGATCTACTACACGAGGAGAAAACACAGAAACATCGGGCGCAAAAATTCTGTCATTTCTGAAGAAGACTACAACTGAATGAGAGAGAGACTTCAACTAACTTTTCATGTGTCCAATGACACTTACAACCACTCATTTCTATATTCCTATGCTCTTACATAGTCTCTCCTCGTCTTCTCTAAATATCCCGACATTTCTCATAGTATTTATAGGCAAATATGTACAGACTTATGTCAAAACATAAGTATATGTAACCTATGTCTTAACTAATGTACATATGTATACATTTCTTTCAACCTGTGAATGTAACCATCTTCTAAGCTTCAAGAATTGATCTTATCTCCATCTTTTGTCTTCCAAACTTCAATTGGTGATTGGTCTGCACCAACATGTATTGGGGTATAAGGAGCTATAAACTCTCTATGAATCCCTCTAAATTGACAAAAAAGGCTGAATTCATGTGTGGTATACTAACCCCCATTATCTAGATGTAAAGCCTTAAGCTTAGTTCCTTTTTCAGTCTCAACCGAAGCTAGACATTTTCTCGAAGTAGGGAATACATGATCCTTCAATTGGATAGGATATACCCAAACTTTTCTAGTAGCATCATCTATGAAAGTGACAAAGTAAAGAGAACCACCTAAGGACCTCGTGGGCCTAGGACCACACACATCTATATGAATGAGATCTAAATGCTGAATTGACGAGTTAATGTGTGTTCTTATGCACATTTCTGGTTTTCTTTCCATATTGACAATGCTCACAAAATGAAAAATCAGAAAAAGATAGCATAGGTAAGTAGTCAAAACGAGAAAGATTTTCCATTCTAGTACGAGATATATGGTCCAAAAAACCATGCCAAATGCAAGCAATAGGTTGTTCAGTAATAGCTAACAAATGTTCTTTCTATGATACAAATAAAGGATAAAGTGAGCCAAGTTTGATTCCTTTTGCAATAACCATATTGCCCTTTGATATACAAAAGGACTGAGCATAGAAGACCACCTTGTAACCAAGGTCATCAAGTTGACCAACTGACATCAGATTGTGTGATAACTGAGGTACATGGCATACATTATGCATAGTAAATTTTGAATCATCAATGAACTGCACAACCACATCTCCAATCCCCACAACGTCACACTGGTAAGAGTCACCAAGTCTCATGGTACCAAGAGAATTTGCTACATAATTAGAGAACCATTCTCTGTGTGGTGTCACATGGAAAGAATCACCAGAATCTACCAACCATGTGGGAAAGAGAATCAACCATAAGAGCCTCAGTTGGCACAATACTATCAAGTGTCAACACATCAGCATCATCAAAAATAGTATTAATTTCTTCAATCTTCACAGTCAAAGTAGATGGTGTAGGTAGCTATTTAACATGCCCATCAACATTCTGTCCTTTACCTTTAGCATTCTTTAATGCATAACGGTCTTTCTTCATGTGTCCTTTCTTATGAAAATAATGGCATTCGATATCCCTCTTCCTTGATTTACTTCTACTCTTATTCCGTTGACCATTCTTTTCCTTGTTCTTGCTCCTGCCACGTTGCTGATTCTTTCATTGGTAAGAATCACACACATTATATGCATCTCCACTCTACGTGCCAACCATAGATTTTCTATGAATCTCCTCACTCAAGAGTGCTCCACATATGTCATCATAGATGAGTTTACCACCAAGTGCACAATTGCTAATAGCTATGCAAAACGTATCCCATGATGATGGCAAGGTGCGTAACAACAATACTGCTTTCATTTCATTATCCATATCCATTTTTTGAGCCTGTAACTGGGAGAATATAGCATCAAACTCATTTAGATGAGCTGCAACACTATTTGTGTCCTTCATGTGAGCGTCATATAATTTTCTCATCAGATACACTTTATTTGATGGTATCTCTTGTTCATATGTATTGCATAACTTCTTCCAAAGCTCCTCTGCACTTTCAAAGTCTAATAATGTAAAGTAAACATTATCTGCTAGGTGCAAGTGAATGGTAGACCTGGCCATTTCATCTAACTCATCCCAATCATCTTCATCCATGTCAGCAAGCTTCTTTGAAATCCCATTTACTCGCTTGCATTGTCTCCTTTGAATCAACACATATTTAATCTGATTCTTCCATAGAGCAAAGGTTGTGCCATAAAATTTTTGGATCTCAAAATTTTCTTTGCTTTGCAAGTTATAGCTCCTCCCCGGAACACTGGCACTAGACCCTCATCCACTAGATGTGCTTGAGACCTCTGATGCCATGATGGTAGAGAACTGAATAGAATGATATTGGAGCTAGAAGAGTCCAAACACCAACGAATAAGTGTGTCAAGGAGTAAATCGACCACTGTATAGTGGACAAAAAATTGGAAAACTTTTACCAAAGTATCCTCTACAAAATGACCATATGACCAGTGTCAAAATATCATAAAACTGCAAGTATAGACATGTTTACCTGCATAGTGAATCTTTGACTCCATTGGATATAACCAATTACCCAATAGAAGCCAAATAGGCTTATCGAGCAACTATGAACAACTATCATACATCTCCTATGGCGAGGCGACATAAGTATTCCACCTACATCACCGAAGAGAGCCCGACATCTGGGTGTCTCCCAATTAAGAAAACCTCACCACGACCCTCTTTATCAAATGCAAAAGCCTTTATGCAAAAATGTAACTGCTATATCAATGACCACATGGAGGTACATAAGCAGTATCCACAAAAGTGTACATGGTGTGTATGTGATCAATATATGCAGTAAAGCGACACTAAAAGGCTGAATACATAGCCCAAATGTTAGCCATCAACACCTACAAGTGTCTGTCAACTCTGATGTTTTAGGCTCAAAAACCTGCATAAATTTACGTTGAACATGAAAAGGACATCGAATGGATGAGCAACTGTTGCTAGTCAATCATTGGATACTCTAGGAATCCTCTAGCTTGAAACCATTCTATCATCAATGGAGGGAGATAGTGCGGAATTTGTAGCAGTGCAGATCAGTAAACTTGATCTGATTCTTACTTTTGGTAGCATTCATCTTCATGAGGCCGCACAATAAGCTTCTCATGATTATGCTGAAAGTAGAAAAGTGTGATCGTATGACTATCAAAGCTTACAAAAACTTATGCTTTGAAGGTAACTTCGAGGATAATGAGTCCTATCGATCCATGGTTAAGATACCATATCGATGGTCTGTGTTATGGAAAGATCTCGATCTGCCACCCACTCTAAATGACTAAGCACTAATGCAAAATGGCTAATCATCATTATGCACATAAATTGACTAGACTCGAGTAGAGTCCTTCCATGCTATATATATATATATATATATATATATATATATATATATATATATATATATATATATATATATATATATATATATATATATATATATATATATATATATATATATATATATATATATACATAAGAAAGTATAGATGCGGACGTCAAGGAGAACACTATGGTTGAAGTTTGGAACCATTAATCGGTGTCCAAATAACTTCACCCATCTAGGATTCTAACCAAAAAGTTGTGGGACCAATTTTGGAATGGATCCAACAAGGACTGATGCATTGTACCTTGAAGTTGCCTCCTTGATGCTTCATTTTAGAATTAAAAAATAAGACCAAATATCCATACCAAAAAATAAGGGTCTTTAAATGATGATCATGCCATTGCCTTTGATGATGCTATACTTAGTACATGAGAATGGCACTTTGATACCTTTGTTGTTCCAAAGAATGAATAGCATGTATCCAATAAAGGAAAGATTCTTCCAGAACTAAGCATTCTTGTATCACAATTCTAAGACTAGGTGTCGCAAATTCCATAGGAGCAATTACGTCTAACCTATAGACTAACTTGACAGGGGTAAAGACCGTGGAGACCTTATATGTAGTAAGGTAAGCCCATAAAATAGTAGGCAGATATTGTTCCCATTTATTTGGATGTTCTAAAAGCATTTTTTGAAGCATAATCAAAAGAACTTTATTGGTGCTCTCTGCTAATCCATTTGCGCAAGGATATTAAGTACTAAATTTATGCTCAGTGTGGTAATACTTGGTAATGGAGCGAATAAGTTGATTTAAGAAATGCATACCATGATCACAAACTAATTCAAGTGGTAGATCAAAATGAGGAAATAAATGTTGTGTCAACAGTGTTGCGACACTACTCACCATAGCATGGCATAAGGCCCAAGTTTCAGCCCATCATGTAATATAATATGTATAGGTTCAAAATAAAAGTATGTTTAGAATGGCCTATAAAAAGTCAAATAGGACCAATAAAATATAATCCCCATTTTTGAAAAGGTTCTAAAGGGAGAATAGGTGGAAGAGGGAATCCATGAACTTCATGGGGCTCATCAATATGTTGAAAAGGATCACATACCCATACATAAGCATGAACATCTTTTTGCATTATAGGCCACCATAAGACACTAGACAAGGTCTCCCGGATTGTTAAATCTACTCCCAAATGTCCATGTGTAGGGTCAACATGTGCTTCTGTAATGACTAGAAGTACTTCATGTGCAGGAACATAGCACAACCAAATATGTGTCAAATCTCGAAAATATAGTGTTGGAGTTAGACTTTTGTAGAAGCACACGAAGAGCACAAGGAAGAAGAAGAAGCTTGGAGCACAAACACACAATACTGAATGTATTACTAGAGAATGTACAAAGATAAGTAGCCCATTAGGGCAATAGGCATATATACAAGCCGGGGGGAAAAAACCTCCTAAAGAGGGAAAAAAGTGCCCCGGCGGTCCTAGTGTGTTCACACACATCACTACCTAAATATATCAACAAATCCCCCCTGGGAGTGATGCGGTGAACAAGGAGCTGGCACTCATGTATAAGGAAGTGCCAAGCTATGTGGAAATCACTCCACAAAAGGAAGTAAGCCCAAAGCTTTGCGGAAAGCTTCAAACTTCTCCCTAGGCAAAGCCTTCGTGAAAAGGTCTGCAATGTTCTCCTGCATGGGCACATATGCCAAGCTGATCTCCCTAGCAGAGAACCTCTCCCTAACATAGTGATAATGCACCTCAATGTGCTTAGTGCGAGCATGAAACACAGGGTTCCTCGCAACTGGCAATGCGCTCTAACTGTCAGTGAAGATGGTGGTGGTAGAAGACTGGCCAACACCCAAATCATCCATAAGGCGTCTGAGCCACACACACTCAACAGTCGCTGTGAAAGCTGCCCCATACTCAGCCTCACAACTGGAAGTGGCCACAATAGGCTGCTTCTTGCTCAACCAAGTTATACATGAGCTACCAAGCATGAAGCAAAAACCACTCGTGGACACATGAGTGTCATAGCAACCAACCCAATCTGAGTAAGAAAAAGCATGCAAATCTGAAGGTAGTGATCCCCCCTTGGGATAAAACAACCCAAGTAGCCGAGTACCACTCAACTAGCGAAAGATGCGCTTAACCGCCTTCCAATGCGTGACTCCTGGGCAATGCATAAACCTGCTCATTTGTGAGACAACAAATTGAATATCTGGCCGAGTAATGCATAAGTAAATCAAGCATCCAACAACCTGCTGATAGAGAATAGCATCAGATGCATCTCCAGCATCATGAAGACTCAATCGTAAAATTGTCTCCATAGGAGTGGCAATAGGCTTACAGTCTTCAAGGCCAAAATGCTACAATAATGTGTCAATATATTTCGTTTGACACAAAGCCATTCCACCATCAACTTGCATAATCTAAATGCCCAGATAGTGATGCAAATGCCCCAAATTAGACATCTCAAATGAGGCATGCAAATTAGCCTTGAAATCAACAATATGCTTCTCAATAGGACCAGTGAGCAGCATGTCATCAACATAGACAACAATGATCAGAAGGACATCATTAGCATGTTTAACATATAAGGTGCTTTCAGTTGGACTGTTCACAAAACCATGTGCAACCTGATAGGCATGTATCTTCTCATACCAAGCACGTGGTGCTTGCTTTAAACCATATAATGCCTTCTTTAACCTGCACACCTGGTTTTCATGCCCTTTCTGCACAAAGCCACGGGTATGAAAAACATACACTTCTTCATGCAAGTCACCATTCAAAAATGCTGTTTTAATGTCCAACTGATGTACATTCCAACCATGATGGGCTGCAAGTGCACAAATGCTCCAAACAGTAGTCATACGGCATGTAGGTGCAAAGGTCTCATCAAATACAATGCCTCTTTCTTGCGCATAACCCTTTGCAACAAGCCTAGCCTTATACCTGTCAACTACACCATCAAGTTTATGCTTTAGCTTGTATACCCACTTAGTGCCAATGGCCTTCTTGCCAGGAGGCAAGTCACATAAAGACCATGTACCATTCTTCATTATAGCATCATATTTAGATTGCATGGCAGCCATCCAATTTTTTGAATTATGTGCTTCATCAAAAGAAACAGGCTCATTCTCATCACAGAGACTAGACACAGCCATAGCATAGCAATCTGATGCAAAGGAGGCACTATGAGAGCCTGAACGAGTATGATATGACAAAGGTGCATCTAATTTGCTGTCATGCAAAGTCTGCACCAGCCATTTTGGCATAGTTTTTGCCTGCTCAATATCAGCTCTCTCATCAACAAGTGCATCATGTAAATCTGCATCAGAAATAGAATGATCTGCATCATCATATGAAACCTGCAAAGGCTGAGAAGTTGCCTCATTAGGACCAGCACTAGACTGTCCACCTGTAAAAAGAGGCATCAACGTATCATACATGTCTTTGGAGCTAACAGATGTCTCCTTAGTACATGAAAGCAATGGCTGAATAGCATCTTCCACAAAGACAACATCACGCCTAACCACAATGCGTTTAGTCTGTGGATGATACAGACGATAGCCTTTACTTTCAGAACTGTACCCAAAAAAAATACATTTTACTGCCTTATCATCCAATTTTCTGTGATGTTGTTCAGGCACTAATGCATATGCCAAACAACCAAAAACACGTGGATGAGCAACAGATGGCTTGCCTTCATGCCAAGCCTCATATGGAGTGATAGACTGCAGCGCTTTAGTGGGACACCTGTTCAGTACATATGTTGCACACATGACAGCCTCAAGCCAGAAACTATGTGGTAAAGCCTGACTCTTGACCATGCACCTCTCCATGAGTGACCTGTTCTTTCGTTTAGCAACTCCATTCTGTTGAGGTGTATACGGCACTGTACACTGGTGTTTTATCCCACGTTCAGCCAGAAATGCATTAAAATCAGAAGACATATATTCCCCCCCTCGATCAGAATGGAGGGTGCCCATTTTACATGTTGACAGATTTCAGCCAAAACCAAAAACTGTTTAAAGCACATGAACACTTCGGACTTTGCTTTGAGTGGATATACCGATGCATGCCTGGAAAAATCATCAATGAAAGTCACGAAGTGAAGGTAATTCCCAAAAGAGGGTGTCTGCATAGGACCACAGACATCACTATGTACAAGCTGTAATTTTTGCGTAGCCCGAACTGAACCATCTTTTGGAAAGGAGCAACGCTGCATTTTGCCCAAAATACAGCCTTCATATACATGTTTTCCAGGTGCCTCAAGCTTGGGCAAAGAAGACACCATATCAGATTTCTGTAGGCATAGCAAACTAGCAAAATTCAGATGACCAAAGCATGCATGTCAAAGCTTTGCATCTGACATAGCCTGAGAACAAGCAATAATCACATCGCCATTTGATAGATCATGAACTGTACACCTGTCATGAACGAATTTCACAACCAAACCAATCTTGGCTAATGCAGAAACTAATAATAGATTCTCCTTGATCCCTGGCACAAATAAAGCATCTGACAAGGTGAAAGACTACCATCAGCAGTAGTCAGAATGATCTTACCAACTCCCATAATAGGATAAGAGGAGTTGTTGGCACATGTGATAGTATTCCCTGTAGGGGAGGCTCGAGTGAAGAGAAGAAACTACGCTGCGAGGTAATATGTTTGGTCGCCCCACTGTCAAAGTACCAAACATCTGAGTCCACTGTAGACATGCACTACTCATGAGAAGATGGGTCAAAACTACAAACAGTAGTAAACGCCCATTCTTCTTCTTGCACAAGATTAGCAGACTTTGTTTTTTGTGTAGAGGCTTCTACAACAACCATTCCAGCCTCCTTTTTCTTTGCCTCTTTTGTAGCCATTTTTGGACAGTTTTTTATGATATGATCATTCCCTTTACAGTACTTGCAAAACAATTTCTGCTTTTCTGATTTCTTCTCATCTTTATCCTGGTTCTTCGAATGTGCAGCATTTGCAGATTTCTGCTTACTAGTAGAAGAGCTCCATTTTCCTTTGCCCTTCTGACTAGCCAGGAAAGCTTGATCTGCAACACGCATAATGGACCTGTTTTGCCTGGACTGGTCTTCCTGCAACAGAACAGAAACTAACTCCTCAAATGATAAGGCATTCGGATTGCCTTTCATCATCAACCGAAGAGTAGAAGCAAAACTCTGATATAAATCAGGAAGACCATTCAAAACGGTCTGCACAAGTGAGCTATTTGGTATAACCTCATCAGCAGAAATCAACTGTTCCTTCAAATCTTTGATCTTTGTTAGGAAATTGTCCATAGAATCACCTTCATTCATGTGCTCACTCTCCAACTGTTTTCGGAGGTAAGCAACACGAGCCTCATTCCTAGCTTGGTACAATGTGGTAAGTGTCTCCCAAGCATCCTTAGCTGTTCTGCAAGAGCGAATATGAGGAATAATGGCACGTTTGACAGACAAAGCTATCAATGCATGTGCCTGGGCATCTCTGCCATCCCAATGAATTTGCTCTGCAGTAGGTGCAACAAAAATAGTAGCACAAACAGGAATCTACAGAATATCATCTTTGACACCATCTTCATCAGCTCCAGCATTTATATTTGCATACCTGCCGTTACAGGTGTAACAGGACGTCTTTCAACACCCTGCACAACGTTCCACAATCCTTTTGCAACCAAAACATGTCGCATCATATAAGCCCATAATGGGTAGTTGGTACCATCTAACTTATCCTCAACAGCCAACATACGGAATACATCACTGCTTTCAGCCATGGCTGGTGACTAAAATACCTTGATGTAGAAAATTGATTGTATCTCAAAAAGTTGAACAAAATTGCCGAGATGACTTTTGTGAGACCTGTAGCAGACTTCGAGACGCTTAAACTGGTGAACAAAAACTGGTATATACCTTTGGCACAAAAAGACGAAATAGCTTGCACAAGTGCTATGATAGTGCGTTCGGAGGCCGAAACGAGCTCAGATCGTGATTTCAGCACACAAAGCGAAGATGTTTTGATCTTGGAAACACGCTGAGTATGCTCACCAAAATTCGTGCGATTCTAACACTACGAACGGAGGAGTGTTGACGGCGCCCTAGATGAAGCGATGACCTGCTCTGATACCAATTGTTGGAGTCAGACGTCTGCAGAAGCACGGGAACAGCACAAGCAAGAAGAAGAAGCTTGGAGCACAAACACACAATACTGAATGTATTACTAGAGAATGTACAAAGATAAGTAGCCCATTAGGGCAATAGGCGTATATACAAGCCGGGGGAAAAAAACCTCCTAAAGAGGGAAAAAAGTGCCCCGGCGGTCCTAGTGTGTTGACACACATCACTACCTAAATATATCAACATATAGTTGATCCAGAATTACAAAATCATCGACTATGTAGTGCTAGCCTCTTTCGGGCAATAGACCAAGTGCAAAGGGGACACACCAATTGAAAAAAATGAAATTATTTCGTCATACCAGGTTGGGGTCATTAGCTATAGAAGTAGCAAGGTTTTTGTAACGTGGAATAACTCCACATATGGGAAAGAATCATCAATACCACTCAAAGGTTCACTGTTATCCAATCATGATTAAAAATAAGCAATCACATGAAAAGCACCCAATGAATGAACCACATCATACTCATATTTCCACAAAAATAGTATCCTTCTGGCAAGTCTTCCCACTAAATTTTGTTGTTTCATCAACTAGAGCAAAGAAAAATGATCCACATCAAAAGTAAAGGAACAGCTTAACAAACAATACGAAAATTTTTTTATGGAATAAATAAGTCCTAAACATTCCCCTTCAGTAGCTAAATAATTTCTTCCCACATTAGTGAGGTGCCTACTGGCATATTAGATGCGATAGAACCAAGTTCAGAATAGGCATCCGAGTGAAGGTGTTTGCCACTGTATTTGAAGTTTCGTTTCATGTACCTAAGTTCATAATTAAACTCTTGTAACTGCTCGGCCCATCTTACTTTTCTACCTCTCGAATTTGGTTGGTTTGCAAACCACTTGATACTCTCTTGATCAAAGACTATGGTTAACTTTGATCCATACAAGTAATGGTGCCGTTTCTTTAGAGCATTTATAATAGCAAACATCTCTTGCTCATAGTTAGAGTAGTTTTGTTGAGTAAGACTTAGCTTTCTGCTTTCGAAAGCTATTGGTCGACCTTCTTGGCTTAGTACTGCTCTTACTTCAGATGAACTTGCATCTTTTTCTAATTGGAAAGGCTTGTTTGGATCCACAATTTGTAGAATTGGGGCGGAAACTAAAGCAATTTTAAGGACTTGAAAACTCTTTGCTTGTTCCTCTTTCCAATTAATCTTCTAATGCTTGCCTTAAAGTTGATCTATGAAAGATATTGTGAATTTGGCATACGCAGCCACAAACTTCTGATAATATTCAGCCAATCCGAGGAAACTTTGTAATTCTCAAACAATCTTGGGCTCAAGCTAGTTAAGAATCAGTTGTACCTTGTTCGGGTCAACTTTGATTCCTTCTGCAGAAACGATATGGCCTAGATACTTCATTTTTGGGGTAAAGAAATCACATTTTGACTCTTTACCATAAAGTTGATTATCGTGAAGTAATTCAAAGACAATCTTGAAGTGCTCAAGATGAATTTCATGATCGTTGTTGTAGATCAATATGTCATCAAGAAAATCTACTACAAATTTTCCTAAGTACGGTCTAAGCACTTGATTCATCAAAGTCATGAATGTTGCGGGTGCATTAGTTAACCCAAATGACATGACTAAAAAGTCATAGTGACCATACTTAGTTGGAAAGGCTATCTTAGGAATATCATCATATTTAATTTTGACTTGATAATAACCTTGGCACAAGTTAATCTTTGAAAAGTTTTTAGCTCCCTTTAAGTTGTCAAAGAGATCTTCAACAAGCGGCATGGGATACTTATTCTTTATTATAAGATTGTTTAACACCCTATAATTGACACACAGCCTCATAGTACATCTTTCTTTTGTACAAGAATGATGGATGGGAACTACCTTAGCCAAATAGATCCTTTATCTAAATAGTCTTTGATTTTTTTCTTGACTTCTAGATTTTGGTGAGGATTTTGAGATTTTGGTTTGGTTCTCAGAAATAGATCAATTGCATGATCAATGTTTCCATGAGAGGGTGTGAAGCTAGGGGGGAGTTCCTTAGGGAACACATCTTTAAACTCATGTATAAATTTATTAAATTTAACATACACTTTACCAGGAATAAAAGATGAGACATAAGAAACTTACTTTGTATTATTGGGATCAATTACATCAGTTTTAAGGACCAGAAAAGCTTGGGTCCTAGCTTCATTGTTTACAAGTTTCTTTAGTTCTATGTGTGAAATCAAGGGAGTACTTGGAACATTGTGTTCACCCTTGATTTTATACAACACCCCATCACGCTAGAATTCTAAAGTGTTTGTATAATAACATCTCGACAATGAAGGTCCAAGACTCCAAAGCCACTCTCTCCCTAGGTTTCTATCAGATGTATTTGTTGTTTTCCCTTACTTTTATCAGTCAAAGTGGCCCTATTGTCTCTTCCAACTAGACAAGCCCTACTACGATGTCCTCGCTTAAGGCATTTTTTTTTAAATCTCTTTTTGTGCTTTTGCAAGTTCTTCTTGAGAAAGCACGTCTAAAAACATGTGGTTTTTACAGATGCATTCAGATCTTATCGGCCTGTTGCCTTTATGTTTAGTGGTATTTCTTTGGAAATGACCACTTTCCTATGGGACATCTATATGAGAATTGTCCTCCTAGATTTGCACAACCTTAATAGCTTCATCAAACGACTTAGGCACATGTCTATGTACTTCATTACGTATTCATTGGCTACATCCTCTAACGAAACCACGAAGCCGATGGAAGTCATCTAGCTTTTTTAATTTTAGAATAATGTCTCAATATTCTAAAATGTAAACCGATAGTGACCTTCCCTTTTGCTGAATTCAATCCCAAGCCTTCCAATTGCATTCCTCCTCATTCTCGAGGATAATCTCCTTTTTTTAAGAGGCAGGTGAATTCGGCCCATGTTGAGGGTTTATTATGAGTCTTAGAGAGACTCATCCACCACGTGTAGGCCTTAAGGCCTAACAAAAAACCGGCCTCTACCACTCCCACATGTTCGGGTGTTCTTAAGTTGGTGGAAATCATTCCACTTTTCTAAGAACACTGAGATTGCATCCTTATTTTGGTCTGTATCTTCTCCTTACAAGTAGGGAGGATGTAGATCTTTCCCTAAAGAAAGATCTGATGGACGACTTACACCTATTGATTTCCGTGAAGTGTTGGCAAAACGCGGAGTGGTAGGAATCATCAAACTGAGACGACGTAGAAACAAGTCGGTTAGGGAAATGGACAAATCCTTATCCTTTTCCATCAAAAAAAACATAGGTGGAGTTGCTATTGTATCATTTTGGCTACCAAGGATAGACCTACCTACATCTTTGGGCTTCTAGACTAAGCCCAAAATAGCTAGAAGGTGATTTTGAACCCCGTCAATGGATTGATGAAGCTCTGTGACCTCAGTTTGGACATTGGACGAATTTTCAAGGCCCTCCTCTACTTTCAACAACCTATCTTTGAATTCGTTCTCCTCTTTTGAAGTGGTGTTGATTTCCCCTTGTTGCATGGTACCCTCAATGTTTAAAGCTAAAGCCATTAATTCTACATTCAATGCATCAGGCACATGAGTTGGAATTGAAATTTTTCTTCCAGATGCATGTGATGCACGTGATGCTATAGGTGGGCTAAACATGAATGAAGATATTGATGAAAATGGTACCAAAACAAACATAGATACGCTTTTACTACTCGTAAGCATGGCCTGAGTTGAAGTACCCTCCATTGCACATATTCCGTTATTAACTATCTTTAGAATTCCTAATGCGAGTGGTGCATGATAAAACCAAAATAACAATGCACAATTTCACAAGAGTACTTCCGGATTCTACATTGCTTCGATGTAGACTTGATTCTAGCAAAGGGTGCTAGAATTACAACATGGAAAAACCTCTAGGAATGGATGGATTCCATAGTTTCACTTTGTCTTTCTTCTTTGAGTGTTGCTTTATGTTGTCTTCTCGGGTCAAGTTGATGCTTCAAATTCAGGTTCAGTGGGAGATAAAGAAAACTCAAGAGAATGTAGAGAACTCAAGAGAATTCGGGTTCGAGATAGCTTCTAAACTCGGGTTTAGCAGAGAATATGTGTGATTGGAACACATATGATACCACATGTAACTAAAACACCAAAAGGTTGTTACTATAATGGCTATAGTATTTTATCTTGTTGAAAACATTCATGGATTGATCCCCTTTGAGCACCGTCTGCAAAAGAATTTCTTACTTCAGTTCATGTGATTAACCTTTCACCTAGTACTGCCAAAGGTCTGAAAGTGGCACAAGAGTTATGGATAGGGAAGCTACCATATTATGATCATCTTCGAGTTTTTGGGTGTGAAGCATATGTTCATATACTCAAGAATCTTAGAAAAAAGTTGGACCATAAGTCAAAGAAATGCATTTTTCTTGGATATGGTCGAGAAGGAAAATTTGGATATCACTTATGGGATCATGAAACACGGTCAGTGATCAGAAGTAGTGATGTCATTTTCAATGAGTCTAAGATGCATAAACAGTCCATTAAGGAGGTTGAAGTGAGAACAGTGATGTTTGAGGATAGTAGTCCTCCAGTTAACATGCATAAAAATGTTGCACATAGGGACGTTGTGGAGGTGATCGCAATCCGGGTGGATCGGGTCCGGTCGTGGCACACACAGGGTGTATGAAGCTAATGAATGTTGGAAGGTTTAAAGATGTGAAGGTGAAATTAATGTTGAGTATGGAGAAGAGAGAGATGTTGAAATAATTATGGGAATGGGAATGTAGGAGTGCAAGTTAGATTTATGAACATGAATGATAAGAATGAAAGAGAACCATACATACGAATGAAATTTGGAAGGAAGAATGGTCCATTGAAGGAGCTTCTTAAACACTTCCTAATTCCAATCCATATGCATAATCTTCTTTGGATGATATGTATGCATGACGAGAATAGATGGAATCCTTTCACATAAATCAGTTTCGAAAGGAAGAATGGTCCAATATTGGAGCTTCTTATACACTTTCAGAAACTAATAAATATGTATGGATTTGTATGGATTATATGCATGCAAGTGAATTATGATGATGGATTTTACTCACAAGCTCAAAGAAACATCCTCACTGGTTCAACGCAATACTGCGGAGCCTTCTCACACATAGAAGAAATAGAAGACATGTAAAAATACTTAAGAGACTGAGAGAGGTGACAAGAGACAAGTGACAAGTGACATGAATTAAAAGAATTTGAATTAAGTTACTTGTAAAAGATCGTCGTGGTACGTCATGCTAAGCAGTCTACTGATCAAAGGTGGTTCCGACCCTCAAACCATGACAGTTCAACCGAATGTCACACGTAAGAAGGTGAGTTCCACTCGAGTGACCCTATGTCTGTCTAGGCTCGTAACGTCTAACTAAAGAAGTCTAAGACTCATTAAAATCAGCTCTAACTCACTCACACGCTCCACCGAGGGTGAGTCAAGATAGAGATGCTGGTTTCAAGAGCCTATCCTAAATTGGAGTTCTAACTTAAATTTGAAACTAGGTTCTATACTCATACTAGCTCACCTTGGATCCTCACTCGCTCAACCGAGGGTGATCGTCTCAAGGAAACCGTAAGCTAGCATGAGCCCTATGGATGCCTAACAATGATGCTCTAGGAGTTTGGAGGGGAGTTTATATAGTTTTTTGAATGAATTTGGGCCCTTGGATCTAGAGAAATCAACTCTCAACTCTAGGATCACTACTTTTGATTACAACCATTTGATTAATCAAATCAATGGCTTGGAATTGTTCTTTCTATCAAATCTATTTTAAAGGAGTGAAATTTAGGCGCCCTCATTCTCCACCATTGGATCTGGGGATGATCTGGACCGTCGGATCAGTGCTGACATCAATTCGGATAAGATAAGCCACTATTTTTGGAGAAATGCTGCATTATTGATCTTTGATTGTAAAAAAGGTCTTCTTTTATGGAAAAAATTCGTGGATCCTCCTTCCTTTATGCTTTAGTGCATCTCCACCCTTGAATATGAGCTCATCTTGACCGTACAACATGGTTCAATCATATTTTGACATGTGGCAAACATTCAAGCCTTCAATTTTCTTATTCTAGAAAACTGCGGTGACCTTGAAAACTGGACTTTGTGCTCTTTGACCCTCCAAAAAGTCTTTGATGAAGATGAAACATTGTAGGACTATGTTTCCAAAGATCTCTTTCAGGAATATGCAGAAATAACTCCCATCTGAATCTCCCTTGTACAAGTTTGACTACATTTGGAAGCTTGCAAGGTGGCATTAAGGTCTCTAGGAAGCTCTGATGGCCTTGAAAATTTGTACAAATATGTAGCCACATATGATCTTTATACATGCCAAACCATATGGCTAACATAAATTTCTATACAAGAATTTATAGGGTCAAACTAGAAAAATTACATTTTTACAAAATGAACATAGAATATCAATGTGCTACAAAATCCATTTTCTGCTGAAATTTGGGCTATAGACTGCCTTTGACAATCTTTACAAGTATATGAATTTTCATCTAATTTGGTGACAATGAAATTTTTGCCCTAATTTCCCAACTTTGACCAGCTTTGACCAGCTTTGACCGCTACGATGGACTTTCTTGATTTCTTTGAAACTTTGTATGTGACCTTCCTTTGACATCCTTGATGCATCCTGGACTTCTCGGGGAATTCCGGCTACCTTCACCAAATATGTTTTTTGTAGGCCTTCACAAGTGAGAGAGGAGAGCGAATCTCGACGACATTCGCCCCCACTAAACCTGCGATTCCTCCGGAAGCGCCACTCTAGCATCTGTGAAAAAGAAAATGTTCTAGGCATCAAATTCTTTTATAGGCAACATAAGAAACATGGAAGGAAAATTGATTATATGCATGAATAAGTAGGTAAAGTGACATGAAGCAAAATTTGCATGAAAGAAAGAATTGAAACAGGCAACATGAATATGCATGAACAAATAGGCAACATATATGCAAATGCACAAGCAACATTGGCAACAAGAAAGAAAAAAATCAAGCATCAATATGAAGTGGAAGTGGATGTATTGAGTCGTTTTAAGCATCAGTTTCTCTCATCTTGAAGAAAATTTTGTACCTTTTTCATAAAGCAATCTACCTTAAATATGATTATAAACAAAGATTTAGGATTTTCAAGAGACATCTTTCATCTTTAGCTTATTTTAGATCAACTCCTTTCCTACATAAATATGAATATGCTCTTTCTCTAATAACATGCAAGGAAATCTAACTAAACTCCACTAATGCATAAATCTGCCTATATAGCCCGTGATTTATTCTACTATGCCTCTTTATCCTCCTTTGGCTTGCTCTTTTTTTTTTTTTTGATGATGATGATTCGGCAACTTTATGGTTACGATCACTTTTTTAGGGTGGAAGAAAGTGTAAACTTCTTGGTAACATGTAGCAACTTTTTTTTTTTTTTTTTGATGACGGGGAAAAATTAAACCCCGATACAAGGTACAACCATTTTTGATGACGGAGAACAGTCGTTTAAACTCCGATACAAGTGCTGTGAGATGGACTAAGGATGTAGAAACATGCGATAACAGGAGCTAGGATTTCAACAATTATGCTTTCAATACTGGATACATATGCATGTTTATATATGAAAGTCATGTCACCAAAATAAACCTCCAAATCTACATGCCCTATCTTTCCACAATCCTAGATTATAATCAATTTCTTAGTAGATAAGTTACTACTTAAGATACAATTTTACACAAGTAGAGAAATCATCATTTGCCTTTTTTTTTTTTTTTTTTTTTTTTGACTCAAGTAATGTGGATATGCAATGCAATGCAAAGACTGAAAACAAACATGCATGAAACAAGAATGGTGAAAAAAATAGAATGAACTTGAAAAAAAACAAAGCAACATGAACTTGAAAATTAATGATATATATATATATATATATATATATATATATATATATATATATATATATATATATATATATATATATATATATATATATATATATATATATATATATATATATGTGTGTGTTTTTTTTTTTTTTTTTTATAACATGGATACTCCTGTTTATGAATCGGCCTCATTGTTGTCATCTTCTTCAATGTCCTCATCCAAAATGTACTCGTCATTATCACGCTTCTTGAATAACTTTATCCTTTTACCTGCAATCAAAGTTTTTAGTGCAACACCATTTAATTCACAAAGAGCATACGTACCATTGTTGTTGACTTTTGATACTATGTATGGCCCAAACCACCGTTTAGTGAGCTTTTTGCGTGCATCATATTGAGAGTCAAATGTACTATCATAAATGAGCACCCAATCTCCTACTTCAATTGGCTTAGGACGCAATCGATGAGTTTTATCAAAATAATGCTTGTTCTTCATTCTAGATTCTCTTAATTTTTCAACAACATCATCAAGTCTTAATTTACCTTGTTCTAACTGTTTAATACGCAAACTCAAAAAATCATCAATAGACATGTTTTCAGACCAAGGAAAATTTGACCATGCAGAAATATGAGACTGAATTGGAAACAATGGTTTTTGACAATACATGAGTTCAGCAGGCATATATCCAGTAGTACGTGTGCATGTCATTCTATCTGCCCAAAGTGCAAAAGGTAAGAATTTAGGCCATTGTTTGATGTCACCATTACATGCTTTAGATATGGCTTTCACAATAGGTGGATGCCCTCTCTCTATTTTACCATTGGCCTCTGGGTTATATGCAGTAGTGAGAGACAAACGAATACCGTGACGCTCAAAGAACTCTTTAGCTTCTCTCGCATTTAACTCTCCACGATCGGCAACTACTTTCTCTATGTACCCAAAGCGACTTATGACATCTTCAAGCAAGAATTTGCAAACATTGTAAGTGGTCTTAGATCGTAGTGCACGTCCCTCTACATGATTAGTTAAGTCTTCTCTTGCAAGTACAATGTAACGCATTTTGTCAATACCTTTAGGCATAGTTACAAGATCTACTACCCACTTGTAGTGAATACAAGGTGGATAAGTAGGATGCAACGGATCTCTATGTTTGACTGATGAATGAAGTTGACAAGTAGAACATGTAGAAACATAGCTACTAATGTCAACATACATCCTAGGCCAATAATAGGTACTTCTAATTTTTTCATATGTTCCAAAAAATCCTTTATGACCGGCCCATAATGTCTCATGCATTTCCTTCATTACTTGCAATTGAAGACCTCGTTTTCCCAGGACTCGTTGTGGATTCTTAACCTTACCCTTAGCATGTCTCCAAAGATAACCATTACATAGGAAAAAGTTATAAGCTCGTTTCCTAATGTTACGGAATCTATTCGTAGTCCAGCTAGGTAATGGTTGTAGTGTACTGAGATACTTTCCTATGTCTCTCCATTCATCTTCGTACTCAGACTCATGAAATTTCTCATACTCATATATATGTGGAACATAGTCAACTAAATTCACATTCTTTAATAGATCACTTTCAAGATCATCATCAAATCTAGCTCTCGATAACATATCAGCAGCTGAGTTTGACTTACCTGAAATATGAACTAACTCAGGATTTATGAACTTAATATATGAGATCCATCTAAGCATGGCTATATCAGGAGATGAACAATTGGCTATCATTCCAATGAGAGGCAAACAATCAGTCTCAACTTTGACATTTGCACCAATGAAATATTCTTTGTCTGTTTTCAAAGTTGTTACCATACCCCATAGTTCTCGTTTGATTTGTGGATATTTTCGTTGTGTTTCATGTAGAATTTTGGCACCAAACCTAATTGCATATCTATTCCCTTCACTATCATCTTGACTTATGACCCAACCTATACCAATAGGACTAGTATCAACAGTCAATATAATAGGTTTGTTAGCAGAATAGTCTACACGCTTAAGGATGGGAGCTTTAAGCAATAATTTCTTCAATTTATGCATAGCTTGAGTGTGTTTGTCAGTCCAAATAAATTTTCGTTTCTTCCTCAACAAGTCATAAAGACAATCAGCAACATGAGCAAAGTGTGGGATCCAAATAACATAAAAGATACAAGCACCAAGAAATCTACGTACCTCACTCACGTTGTTACATGTTTCAGAAATCTTGCTAATGGCATCAACTTTTTGTGGGTATGTCTTTCGACCATAATGGCCACATAAATGTCCAACAATAAGTACCTCGTTGACACCAAAAATAGATTTCTCTATGGAAAATGTGAGACCTACCTCTTCAAATCGTTGAAATATTCTTTCACAATCAGAGATATGGTCAAGAACAAATTTACGACATCCCGATGAATCTAAAGTAATGTCCTTTACACGTTCCTCACTCCCTTTAATTGGAATATCATCAATGAATGGCATAGTTATATGAGGGATAAAGTCATGTAAGACCATATTCATAGCACTCATCATATGAGCCACAGAATTAGTCGCTCCTTGAGGTAAAGTACACATTCGCACTAAGCCTAAAGGAGTTTTCATTGTGGTTATGTCACGACTATCAATTGCTAATTGGAATTGGTCATATCCAGAATATAGATCACCCATTGAATAGATAGAATGTCCTGAAAATGATTCAGCAAACTCATCTACAATGGGTCCTGTTCCTACATTCCTTATGGTGACTTTATTGACGGGTTGGAGATCTTGAATAAAACGTAGTTTCCCATTCTTTTTAGGCACAGTGAACCATCTGTTTGAGTAAGGTGCAAAAGATGGCTCTAAAATTCTCATGTTTATCTTCTCCTTAAGTAGTTTCATTAGCTCAGGTAAGTGAGCCTTTGGAACAGGTATAGGACGAAGATTCCATGGAATATGTGGAATAGTAAAGATTATCATGGGTGCAACTAGCTTAGGATCTACACAACCAATCTCATGAGGATACATAGTAAAGGCTTTTCCACGGCTATGTATGACTCCCTCAAATTTATCTCTCTCTACTGGCAAAAGAAAGTCATCATCTCTACCAATTTTCACATGTTTGATTGTCTCATCCGTGAATGTATGTCCTATGTTTTTCTTATCCCGAAGAGTTGGATCATTTTTCACATCAATAATTTTTTCATTACTTCCTTGAGGTAATGGTTGAGCTATGGGTTTGATTTTTTTTTCTACAGTTTTGTACTTTGTTTCAACTAAGGCATCATGTGTTTGGTTAAATTTTGAGCACTTGTCAACATTGAGAGCATACTCTTGGATTAGAGCATACTCATCAAGGGAAGAAAGAAGAATAATATGGGAATTAGAATTTTGTTGAAGACATAACTCTAACTCCTCAAGAGTAGAGAAACAATGAGATGTTTCAATCACATGCTCAATGTTCTCATCATGTTCCATGATTTTGTTGTTTTTATAATTTTTTTGGGTTTTTTGGATAAAAGACTTGGACAATTGACTCTTATGAAGAAAATCTAATCTAGAATGTGGAAAACAAAGTGACAAACTATTGAACAGGTTGGTTGGCTGCGAGATGTCAAACCAATATCCACTGTTGTCCCGCTCAACAATGGATTCTATCCGAAATTTTGATCATATGTAGCTCCAAACATGAATCGAGGTGCACAATCACTACAAGCATGCTCATGACCCTGAGTAACAATAGGTTTCTTTCTAATTGACAATCGATTCCTAGGATGATTCACTCCTACTGTCATGACTTGAAGTGATTGCATTCCATCCTTAGACTTGAATCTAGCATAGGTAGACCCATCATCCATGGCTTTAGTTTCCATACGACTCTCACAAATAAAGGGTTGACCTAAGAGAACTTCATAGGAGCAATTATCTTGAATAAAAAAGTGAAATTCTTCTGTGATTCCTCCTATGGATATGGGCACACTAGCACAAGCTCCATACAGGGTACCTACACCATTATCTGCAGTTCTCATACGCCATCCACAATCTTTATCTATGGGCCATCGAAACTTATCATAGACTTCTCTTGAAATCACATTGATTTCAGAGCCGGAATCTACTAATGCATTTACAGTGATAGTGTTCTTATCATTTCCTATTTTAACATGCATCTCTGATATACCTCTAGACCAAAATGTTCTTTTAAAGTGACTTTCAGGATTGTTTTCATGATTTTCATGGTCAGGTTGAATAGGTCCTAAGAAATTTTTATTAACATTTACTTCATCATCATCAAAGTCCTCTTCATCAGATTCATCAAAGTTTAAGGCTTCATTCATAGCTTGATCTTGATCTAGAGAATCTTGCATCTCAGTATCTAGATTAAGCGGAAACCTCTTCCTTTTAATTAGGCCGATAAAGTTATCTTTAAAAACAGGCTTTGCAATAGAGAAAACTTGTTCTAAAGACATAGTCACTTGACTCTTAAGCAAAATGTCATCTAAAATCTCCATAGGATCTATTTTTCTCTCAATTTCTGAAATCAAGATGGCTTTAGGTTTTCTCTTTGGTTTCTTTTGTTTTTGCTCAGGGTCTTGTTTTTGTTCATGTTCTCGTGTTTGGTCTTCAGTTTGTTTTGATTGTCCTTGTTTATCTAAAGGCTTTGGTTCTATTTTTCTTTGCTTTGTCTTCTTCCCTTTTTGTTTCTCCTCTTGTTTTTGTTCATTGGGTTCTGATTCTTGTTTTTAATCTTTGGATTGTGATGTTTCTCCTTGCTCTATGATTGTTTCTATTCCCTCTGAGGTTTGTTTTCGAGTCACTCTTCTTTCACTATGCTCAGCTTCATCTCTTTTTCGTTTTTCTTCTACATTGGATATGTGAGAAATAAGAGATTGATCTTCTATTGGTGATTCCCAAGCTGTTATTCTCCTAATCTCATCCCGTGCTCTTACTAAAGCCTCTATAGAAAAATCACCTTCCTTTGTGGGTTTACTTGATTCTACTTGTTGTTCATCAAGAGCTTCTAGTTTCACTCCTCTTGTTCCTACGTCCATTATGGTTATATTTTCATAATGTTTTTTCATTCCTCCCTTACCATAATTTCCTTGCAAAGGTAGCCTAGATCGATAGTCACAGATTTTCTTGTCTATGTCTATTACTAGTCGTTGCTCCTTAGCAGCCTTCAATAATTCACAATCTCTCAAAAAGTGCTCTAACGAATCACACCAAGGACACCTACGAGGGCCACACACAAAACCATTTTTATTTTGAGGATTTTGATTAACTTGTGGTGGGAAATTTTGAAATTGAGGATTTTGTTGATAAGGTATTGCTTAAACAGGATAATTAGGATTTTGAAAATGCAATTGATGTATTTGAGGAGCTTGGGGAGCAACATGTGGTACTTGAGGTGCAAGAGGAGCTTCCATATTATACGGTTGATGATTTTGAAAATTTTGATTTTGAGGATTTTGAAAAGCTATTTGAGAAGCTTGAGGATACAGGTTTTGATACATTTGAGGATTTTGCACATGAGGATGAGGATTTTGCATTGAAGGATTATGCATTGGAGGATTATGCATTGGAGGAACTTGATATGCTTGAGTAGGAGCTACTCGTGGATTTTGATTGGTAGCTATAACATGTTGATTAGGCTCTTGAAAAGTCATTGGGCTCATTTGATTTTGGAAAGTTTTGGTGTAATTAGATTGTAAAGCATCTATAGTCTTGGCCAAATTGGATTGTGTAGCAATAAGACTTTCCATTTGCTTAGTGAGAATATCCACTTGAGATTGTTCAACTACACTTTTATTTGGCTCTACTTTAAAACCTTGATTAGGCTCCATCATTTGAGGAATAGGAGTAGAGTCAAAAAGCATAGCATGGGATTGTTCTCTAACTTGCTCCTTAGTTTGTGGAAGGCTAGCTTGAGGAAGACTAGTTTGCTCATAAAGCATGGATTGTCTTTGATGTCTATGGGCTACAGCCTCTACTACTTTACGCACTTTTTGCCAATTGTCAGTAAGACCATAGCGCTTATCTGGTTCTTCTAATCGCCGTTCAACTTCCCTACGAGTTTCAGGATGAAGAAGCTTAAGAAAATTGATCACAAGATCAGGTTCCAAAGTTATCTTATCCTCATCAGGAAGTTGCTCATAGCGTCTAATATACTCATTTTGTAAGTGAGTAATAGAGCTACTAGGCTTTGGAGAATTGACCCATCGTAAGAATCCATCTCGATTATGTTGGCTATAATCTTCAAGATAGAATTCTTTGAGCATCTCCTTTCTAAAATCACTCCAAGGAAGACTATCATATTGAGTGACACGGTTTATGATAAAGCTATCAACAATTCGTTCAAAGAATGATATCAAAAGATCTTCGCGAAGACCAAAAATCATAGCTTGCTCTTCAAACAAATCTAAGTAGCTTGTGATGTTGATGCCATTGAATTTTCCCTTCTCTCTCAACATAGAAGAGACTATTCTTTGGCCTTGTTTCTCAACAATAAGGGATTTGAATCCTTCCTCCATCTTATGTGAATAAGCAAGTGATGCACGATGCTCTAGATCTCTCACAAATGCGTTTACTTCACGACGAAGATGTGCACGATATTGTGAGAAATCCAGTGTAACACTCAAGAATGGTGATAATGATATGATGAGGATGAAAAATATGAAACAAAGGATATGGATCACAACCTCCCAACAAGATCAGAAGCAAATGCCACGAAGCGTTTCACGTCGGGTTCAAATGTGGAGGTGATCGCAATCCGGGTGGATCGGGTCTGGTCGTGGCACACACAGGGTGTATGAAGCTAATGAATGTTGGAAGGTTTAAAGATGTGAAGGTGAAATTAATGTTGAGTATGGAGAAGAGAGAGATGTTGAAATAATTATGGGAATGGGAATGTAGGAGTGCAAGTTAGATTTATGAACATGAATGATAAGAATGAAAGAGAACCATACATACGAATGAAATTTGGAAGGAAGAATGGTCCATTGAAGGAGCTTCTTAAACACTTCCTAATTCCAATCCATATGCATAATCTTCTTTGGATGATATGTATGCATGACGAGAATAGATGGAATCCTTTCACATAAATCAGTTTCGAAAGGAAGAATGGTCCAATATTGGAGCTTCTTATACACTTTCAGAAACTAATAAATATGTATGGATTTGTATGGATTATATGCATGCAAGTGAATTATGATGATGGATTTTACTCACAAGCTCAAAGAAACATCCTCACTGGTTCAACGCAATACTGCGGAGCCTTCTCACACATAGAAGAAATAGAAGACATGTAAAAATACTTAAGAGACTGAGAGAGGTGACAAGAGACAAGTGACAAGTGACATGAATTAAAAGAATTTGAATTAAGTTACTTGTAAAAGATCGTCGTGGTACGTCATGCTAAGCAGTCTACTGATCAAAGGTGGTTCCGACCCTCAAACCATGACAGTTCAACCGAATGTCACACGTAAGAAGGTGAGTTCCACTCCAGTGACCCTATGTCTGTCTAGGCTCGTAACGTCTAACTAAAGAAGTCTAAGACTCATTAAAATCAGCTCTAACTCACTCACACGCTCCACCGAGGGTGAGTCAAGATAGAGATGCTGGTTTCAAGAGCCTATCCTAGATTGGAGTTCTAACTTAAATTTGAAACTAGGTTCTATACTCATACTAGCTCACCTTGGATCCTCACTCGCTCAACCGAGGGTGATCGTCTCAAGGAAACCGTAAGCTAGCATGAGCCCTATGGATGCCTAACAATGATGCTCTAGGAGTTTGGAGGGGGGTTTATATAGTTTTTTGAATGAATTTGGGCCCTTGGATCTAGAGAAATCAACTCTCAACTCTAGGATCACTACTTTTGATTACAACCATTTGATTAATCAAATCAATGGCTTGGAATTGTTCTTTCTATCAAATCTATTTTAAAGGAGTGAAATTTAGGCGCCCTCATTCTCCACCATTGGATCTGGGGATGATCTGGACCGTCGGATCAGTGCTGACATCAATTCGGATAAGATAAGCCACTATTTTTGGAGAAATGCTGCATTATTGATCTTTGATTGTAAAAAAGGTCTTCTTTTATGGAAAAAATTCGTGGATCCTCCTTCCTTTATGCTTTAGTGCATCTCCACCCTTGAATATGAGCTCATCTTGACCGTACAACATGGTTCAATCATATTTTGACATGTGGCAGACATTCAAGCCTTCAATTTTCTTATTCTAGAAAACTGCGGTGACCTTGAAAACTGGACTTTGTGCTCTTTGACCCTCCAAAAAGTCTTTGATGAAGATGAAACATTGTAGGACTATGTTTCCAAAGATCTCCTTCAGGAATATGCAGAAAAAACTCCCATCTGAATCTAACTTGTACAAGTTTAACTACATTTGGAAGCTTGCAAGGTGGCATTAAGGTGTCTAGGAAGCTCGGATAGCCTTGAAACTTTATACAAATATGTAGCCACATATGGTCTTTATACATGCCAAACCATATGGCTAACATAAATTTCTATACAAGAATTTGTAGGGTCAAACTAGAAAAAATACATTTTTACAAAATGAACATAGCATATCAATGTGCTACCAAATCCATTTTTTGCTGAAATTTGGGCTATAGACTGCCTTTGACAATCTTTACAAGTATATGGATTTTCATCTAATTTGGTGACAATGAAATTTTTGCCCTAATTTCCCAACTTTGACCAACTTTGACCGCTACCATGGACTTTCTTGATTTCTTTGAAACTTTGTATGTGACCTTCCTTTGACATCCTTGATGCATCCTGGACTTCTCGGGGAATTCTGGCTACCTTCACCAAATATGTTTTTTTTGTAGGCCTTCACAAGTGAGAGAGGAGAGAAAATCTCGACGACATTCGCCCCCACTAAACCTGCGATTCCTCCGGAAGCGCCACTCTAGCATCTGTGAAAAACAAAATGTTCCAGGTATCAAATTCTTTTATAGGCAACATAAGAAACATGGAAGGAAAATTGATTATATGCATGAATAAGTAGGTAAAGTGACATGAAGCAAAATTTGCATGAAAGAAAGAATTGAAACAGGCAACATGAATATGCATGAACAAATAGGCAACATATATGCAAATGCACAAGCAACATTGGCAACAAGAAAGAAAAAAATCAAGCATCAATATGAAGTGGAAGTGGATGTATTGAGTCGTTTTAAGCATCAGTTTCTCTCATCTTGAAGAAAATTTTGTACCTTTTTCATAAAGCAATCTACCTTAAATATGATTATAAACAAAGATTTAGGATTTTCAAGAGACATCTTTCATCTTTAGCTTATTTTAGATCAACTCCTTTCCTACATAAATATGAATATGCTCTTTCTCTAATAACATGCAAGGAAATCTAACTAAACTCCACTAATGCATAAATCTGCTTATATAGCCCGTGATTTATTCTACTATGCCTCTTTATCCTCCTTTGGCTTGCTCTTTTTTTTTTTTTTTTTTTCCGATGATGATGATGATTTGGCAACTTTATGGTTACGATCACTTTTTTGGGGTGGAAGAAAGTGTAAACTTCTTGGTAACATGTAGCTTTTTTTTTTTTTTTTTTTGACGAGGAAAAGTTAAACCCCGATACAAGGTACAACCATTTTTGATGACGGAGAACAGTCGTTTAAACTCCGATACAAGTGCTGTGAGATGGACTAAGGATGTAGAAACATGCAATAGCAGGAGATAGGATTTCAACAATTATGCTTTCGATACAGGATACATATGCATGTTTATATATGAAAGTCTTGTCACCAAAATAAACCTCCAAATCTACATGCCCTATCTTTCCACAATCCTAGATTATAATCAATTTCTTAGTAGATAAGTTACTACTTAAGATACAATTTTACACAAGTAGAGAAATCATCATTTGCCCTTTTTGACTCAAGTGATGTGGATATGCAATGCAATGCAAAGACTGAAAAAAACATGCATGAAACAAGCATGGAAAAAAAATAGAATGAACTTGAAAAAAAACAAAGCAACATGAACTTGAAAATTAATGATATATATATATAATTATATATATATATATATATATATATATATATATATATATATATATATATATATATATATATATATATATATATTTATATATATATATATATTTTTATAACATGGATACTCTTGTTTATGAATCGGCCTCATTGTTGTCATCTTCTTCAATGTCCTCATCCAAAATGTACTCGTCATTATCACGTTTCTTGAATAACTTTATCCTTTTACCTGCAATCAAAGTTTTTAGTGCAACACCATTTAATTCACAAAGAGCATACGTACCATTGTTGTTGACTTTTGATACTATGTATGGCCCAAACCACTGTTGAGTGAGCTTTTTGCGTGCATCATATTGAGAGTCAAATGTACTATCATAAATGAGCACCCAATCTCCTACTTCAATTGGCTTAGGACGCAATCGATGAGTTTTATCAAAATAATGCTTGTTCTTCATTCTAGATTCTCTTAATTTTTCAACAGCATCATCAAGTCTTAATTTACCTTGTTCTAACTGTTTAATACGCAAACTCAAAAAATCATCAGTAGACATGTTTTCAGACCAAGGAAAATTTGACCATGCAGAAATATGAGACTGAATTGGAAACAATGGTTTTTGACAGTACATGAATTCAGCAGGCATATATCCAGTAGTACGTGTGCATGTCATTCTATCTGCCCAAAGTGCAAAAGGTAAGAATCTAGGCCATTGTTTGATGTCACCGTTACATGCTTTAGATATGGCTTTCACAATAGGTGGATGCCCTCTCTCTATTTTACCATTGGCCTCTGGATTATATGCAGTAGTGAGAGACAAACGAATACCGTGACGCTCAAAGAACTCTTTAGCTTCTCTCGCATTTAACTCTCCACGATCGGCAACTACTTTCTCTATGTACCCAAAGCGACTTATGACATCTTCAAGCAAGAATTTGCAAACATTGTAAGTGGTCTTAGATCGTAGTGCACGTCCCTCTACATGATTAGTTAAGTCTTCTCTTGCAAGTACAATGTAACGCATTTTGTCGATACCTTTAGGCATAGTTACAAGATCTACTACCCACTTGTAGTGAATACAAGGTGGATAAGTAGGATGCAACGGATCTCTATGTTTGACTGATGAATGAAGTTGACAAGTAGAACATGTAGAAACATAGCTACTAATGTCAACATACATCCTAGGCCAATAATAGGTACTTCTAATTTTTTCATATGTTCCAAAAAATCCTTTATGACCGGCCCATAATGTCTCATGCATTTCCTTCATTACTTGCAATTGAAGACCTCTCTTTCCTAGGACTCGTTGTGGATTCTTAACCTTACCCTTAGCATGTCTCCAAAGATAACCATTACATAGGAAAAAGTTATAAGCTCGTTTCCTAATGTTACGGAATCTATTCGTAGTCCAGCTAGGTAATGGTTGTAGTGTACTGAGATACTTTCCTATGTCTCTCCATTCATCTTCGTACTCAGACTCATGAAATTTCTCATACTCATATATATGTGGAACATAGTCAACTAAATTCACATTCTTTATTAGATCACTTTCAAGATCATCATCAAATCTAGCTCTCGATAACATATCAGCAACTGAGTTTGACTTACCTGAAATATGAACTAACTCAGGATTTATGAACTTAATATATGAGATCCATCTAAGCATGGCTATATGAGGAGATGAACAATTGGCTATCATTCCAATGAGAGGCAAACAATCAGTCTCAACTTTGACATTTGCACCAATGAAATATTCTTTGTCTGTTTTCAAAGCTGTTACCATACCCCATAGTTCTCGTTTGATCTGTGGATATTTTCGTTGTGTTTCATGTAGAATTTTGGCACCAAACCTAATTGCATATCTATTCCCTTCACTATCATCTTGACTTATGACCCAACCTATACCAATAGGACTAGTATCAACAGTCAATATAATAGGTTTGTTAGCAAAATAGTCTACACGCTTAAGGATGGGAGCTTCAAGCAATAATTTCTTCAATTTACGCATAGCTTGAGTGTGTTTGTCAGTCCAAATAAATTTTCGTTTCTTCCTCAACAAGTCATAAAGACAATCAGCAACATGAGCAAAGTGAGCGATCCAAATAACATAAAAGATGCAAGCACCAAGAAATCTACGTACCTCACTCACGTTGTTACATGTTTCAGAAATCTTGCTAATGGCATCAACTTTTTGTGGGTATGGCTTTCGACCATAATGGCCACATAAATGTCCAACAATAAGTACCTCGTTGACACCAAAAACAGATTTCTCTATGGAAAATGTGAGACCTACCTCTTCAAATCGTTGAAATATTCTTTCACAATCAGAGATATGGTCAAGAACAAATTTACGACATCCCGATGAATCTAAAGTAATGTCCTTTACACGTTCCTCACTTCCTTTAATTGGAATATCATCAATGAATGGCATAGTTATATGAGGGATAAAGTCATGTAAGACCATATTCATAGCACTCATCATATGAGCCACAGAATTAGTCGCTCCTTGAGGTAAAGTACACATTCGCACTAAGCCTAAAGGAATTTTCATTGTGGTTATTTCACGACTATCAACTGCTAATTGGAATTGGTCATATCCAGAATATAGATCACCCATTGAATAGATAGAATGTCCTGAAAATGATTCAGCAAACTCATCTACAATGGGTCCTGTTCCTACATTCCTTATGGTGACTTTATTGACGGGTTGGAGATCTTGAATAAAACGTAGTTTCCCATTCTTTTTAGGCACAGTGAACCATCTGTTTGAGTAAGGTGCAAAAGATGGCTCTAAAACTCTCATGTTTATCTTCTCCTTAAGTAGTTTCATTAGCTCAGGTAAGTGAGCTTTTGGAACAGGTATAGGACGAAGATTCCATGGAATATGTGGAATAGTAAAGATTATCATGGGTGCAACTAGCTTAGGATCTACACAACCAATCTCATGAGGATACATAGTAAAGGCTTTTCCATGGCTACGTATGACTCCCTCAAATTTATCTCTCTCTGCTGGCAAAAGAAAGTCATCATCTCTACCAATTTTCACTTGTTTGATTGTCTCATCCGTGAATGTATGTCCTATGTTTTTCTTATCCCGAAGAATTGGATCATTTTTCACATCAATAATTTTTTCATTAATTCCTTGAGGTAACGGTTGAGCTATGGGTTTGATTTTTTTGTCTACAGTTTTGTACTTTGTTTCAAATAAGGCATCATGTGTTTGGTTAAATTTTGAGCACTTGTCAACATTGAGAGCATACTCTTGGATTAGAGCATACTCATCAAGGGAAGAAAGAAGAATAATATGGGAATTAGAATTTTGTTGAAGACATAACTCTAACTCCTCAAGAGTAGAGAAACAATGAGATGTCTCAATCACATGCTCAATGTTCTCATCATGTTCCATGATTTTGTTGTTTTTATAATTTTTTTGGCTTTTTTGGATAAAAGACTTGGACAATTGACTCTTATGAAGAAAATCTAATCTAGAATGTGGAAAACAAAGTGACAAACTATTGTACATGTTGGTTGGATGCAAGATGTCAAACCAATATCCACTGTTGTCCCGCTCAACAATGGATTCTATCCGAAATTTTGATCATATGTAGCTCCAAACATGAATCGAGGTGCACAATCACTACAAGCATGCTCGTGACCCTGAGTAACAATAGGTTTCTTTCTAATTGACAATCGATTCCTAGGATGATTCAATCCTACTGTCATGACTTGAAGTGATTGCATTCCATCCTTATACTTAAATCTAGCATAGGTAGACCCATCATCCATGGCTTTAGTTTCCATACGACTCTCACAAATAAAGGGTTGACCTAAGAGAACTTCATAGGAGCAATTATCTTGAATAAAAAAGTGAAACTCTTCTGTGATTCCCCCTATGGATATGGGCACGTCGGGTTAAAATGTGGATGTGATCGCAATCCGGGTGGATCGGGTCCGATCGTGGCACACACAGGGTGTATGAAGCTAATGAATGTTGGAAGGTTTAAAGATGTGAAGGTGAAATTAATGTTGAGTATGGAGAAGAGAGAGATGTTGAAATAATTATGGGAATGGGAATGTAGGAGTGCAAGTTAGATTTATGAACATGAATGATAAGAATGAAAGAAAACCATACATACGAATGAAATTTGGAAGGAAGAATGGTCCATTGAAGGAGCTTCTTAAACACTTCCTAATTCCAATCCATATGCATAATCTTCTTTGGATGATATGTATGCATGACGAGAATAGATGGAATCCTTTCACATAAATCAGTTTCGAAAGGAAGAATGGTCCAATATTGGAGCTTCTTATACACTTTCAGAAACTAATAAATATGTATGGATTTGTATGGATTATATGCATGCAAGTGAATTATGATGATGGATTTTACTCACAAGCTCAAAGAAACATCCTCACTGGTTCAACGCAATACTGCGGAGCCTTCTCACACATAGAAGAAATAGAAGACATGTAAAAATACTTAAGAGACTGAGAGAGGTGACAAGAGACAAGTGACAAGTGACATGAATTAAAAGAATTTGAATTAAGTTACTTGTAAAAGATCGTCGTGGTACGTCATGCTAAGCAGTCTACTGATCAAAGGTGGTTCCGACCCTCAAACCATGACAGTTCAACCGAATGTCACACGTAAGAAGGTGAGTTCCACTCCAGTGACCCTATGTCTGTCTAGGCTCGTAACGTCTAACTAAAGAAGTCTAAGACTCATTAAAATCAGCTCTAACTCACTCACACGCTCCACCGAGGGTGAGTCAAGATAGAGATGCTGGTTTCAAGAGCCTATCCTAAATTGTAGTTCTAACTTAAATTTGAAACTAGGTTCTATACTCATACTAGCTCACCTTGGATCCTCACTCGCTCAACCGAGGGTGATCGTCTCAAGGAAACCGTAAGCTAGCATGAGCCCTATGGATGCCTAACAATGATGCTCTAGGAGTTTGGAGGGGGGTTTATATAGTTTTTTGAATGAATTTGGGCCCTTGGATCTAGAGAAATCAACTCTCAACTCTAGGATCACTACTTTTGATTACAACCATTTGATTAATCAAATCAATGGCTTGGAATTGTTCTTTCTATCAAATCTATTTTAAAGGAGTGAAATTTAGGCGCCCTCATTCTCCACCATTGGATCTGGGGATGATCTGGACCGTCGGATCAGTGCTGACATCGATTCGGATAAGATAAGCCACTATTTTTGGAGAAATGCTGCATTATTGATCTTTGATTGTAAAAAAGGTCTTCTTTTATGGAAAAAATTCGTGGATCCTCCTTCCTTTATGCTTTAGTGCATCTCCACCCTTGAATATGAGCTCATCTTGACCGTACAACATGGTTCAATCATATTTTGACATGTGGCAGACATTCAAGCCTTCAATTTTCTTATTCTAGAAAACTGCGGTGACCTTGAAAACTGGACTTTGTGCTCTTTGACCCTCCAAAAAGTCTTTGATGAAGATGAAACATTGTAGGACTATGTTTCCAAAGATCTCCTTCAGGAATATGCAGAAATAACTCCCATCTGAATCTCCCTTGTACAAGTTTGACTACATTTGGAAGCTTGCAAGGTGGCATTAAGGTCTCTAGGAAGCTCTGATGGCCTTGAAAATTTGTACAAATATGTAGCCACATATGATCTTTATACATGCCAAACCATATGGCTAACATAAATTTCTATACAAGAATTTGTAGGGTCAAACTAGAAAAATTACATTTTTACAAAATGAACATAGCATATCAATGTGCTACAAAATCCATTTTCTGCTGAAATTTGGGCTATAGACTGCCTTTGACAATCTTTACAAGTATATGAATTTTCATCTAATTTGGTGACAATGAAATTTTTGCCCTAATTTCCCAACTTTGACCAGCTTTGACCAGCTTTGACCGCTACGATGGACTTTCTTGATTTCTTTGAAACTTTGTATGTGACCTTCCTTTGACATCCTTGATGCATCCTGGACTTCTCGGGGAATTCCGGCTACCTTCACCAAATATGTTTTTTGTAGGCCTTCACAAGTGAGAGAGGAGAGCAAATCTCGACGACAACGTTCAAGAGAATGTCCGATCAGATCAGTCTGCACATGTTCCTGTTCAGCAACCATTGAGATGCTCTACAGGTGTCTCACATCTACCCGATAGATATGTTCCAGGTTTAGATTCAGTTATGCTAACAGATTCTCGTGAGTCTTCTTGCTACAAAGAGGCTATGTAGACAGAGGATCATGTCAAGTGGAAGCGTGCCATGAAGTGTGAGTTGGATTCTATTCACAAGAATGGTACTTAGGATTTAGTACCTTTGCCAAAGGGTAGGAAAGATTTACCATGTAAAAGGGTATATAAGCTGAAATTCACATCAGATAGTGCTTCTCCAAAGTATAAAGCACGACTTGTTGCAAAGGGTTTTAAGCAACAACATGGTGTTGATTTTGAGGAAATCTTCTCCCCAATGGTCAAGATGACTACCCTGCGCATGTTGCTTGGATTCATTGCAATGGAGGACTTAGAGCTAGTCCAAATGGATGTGAAAACTACTTTCTTGCATGGAGAGGGTTATGTAGTTCTTGGTAAGGAAAGTAGTCCATTGGAACAACCAGAGGGTTATGTAGTTCTTGGTAAGGAAAGTCTAGTTTGTAAGCTCAATAAGAGCTTGTATGGACTTAAACAGTCCCCTAGACAATGCTACCAAAATTTTGATGCCTTTATGAAGTCTCAAGGCTATTCTTGAAGCAATGAGGATCATTGTCTATACACAAAGAGATGCTCAGATGGCAGCTTGATATGCTTGATATTTTATGTCGATGATATGTTGATTGCTAGGAAGTCCTCTTATGACTTATCAATTCTCAAAAAGTTGAGTCAGACATTTGATATGAAGGATTTGGGGGATACCAAACATATTCTTGGCATGCTCATTACTCATGATAGGAGTAAAAGATGCATATACTTGTCTCAAAGTGAGTACATATCCAAAGTACTTCACAGGTTCAATATGTAGGGTGGAAAGGCATTGAGTACACCTTTACCCACATACCTGAAATTGATCAAGGATGATTTCCCCAAATCAGATGAGGAAAAGGAATTCATGACCAAAATTCTCTATCAGGCTATTGGTAGTCTCATGTATGCTATGGTAGCTACAAGATCGGACATTGCATTTGCAGTGGGAGTTGTGAGCAAATATATGTCTAATCCTGGCAAGAAACATTGGGAAGCGATCAAGATGATTTTGAGATATCTGAGTGGCACTAAGGAAAAGTGTCTATGCTTAGGTAGAGGGGAAGCATCCATTATTGGTTACACAGATTCTGACTATGTTGGTTGTATAGACAATCGTAAGTCTACATCATGGTACATTTTTCATTTTGTTGGAGGTGTTATCTCTTAGAGATGTCATCTTCAAGAATGTACAACTATTTGCACCACAGAAGCAGAGTATGTTGCAGCAAGTGAGGCATCTAAGGAAGCATTGTGGCTTTCTCTCCTTGCTTGTGATATGGGTTTACCTTAGCATGTATGTTTTTTGCTTAGTGACAATCAGAGTGCCATTGCTTTGGCTAAGAATCCGGTCTATCATGCAAAGACCAAGCGCATTGAGGTAAGGTATCACTTCTTCATTAGAGATTGCTTAGCCGTTGAGTGCATTATTCTTGAGAAGGTTTGCACTCGAGATAATGTTGTAGATCCTTTGACTAAAGATCTACCATAAGATAGCTTTTGACATTGTTGTCACTTGATGGGGGTTACTTGATTCTTGATCTTACACAGTCACTTGTTTACTGTGTAACATGCCCATTAGGTGGGAGGTATAGCTTTTATAGTTATACTCAGGTATTCTTTATCATTCTTTATTTTTGTTCCATAGTACGTTGGCCATATTGGCCTTTAGTGGGAGATTGTTACCGTTAGTGTCCATGTGAAAGACCAAATGGCCACCAGACACTTCTTTGTATATGTTCATTAATCAAACATATAGTGGCCTAGTCAATCACAGACTATAAGTTTGAATGCATTTTGCAACACCTAAGAAGTCTGTGTTTGTGCTCCCTATGTACTGTATTTTTCTGCATATTCTGCAGCCTCTATGCGGAGTACCGTGTGCTACCCTTGGATCTTAGTTTTCTACTCCGAGGATATCATTGTGGAACTCTCAAGAAGGAGAGTGCACCGTGGTGCATTGCCATCGAAATACTTCAAATGGAAGATGAAGGCCTCAAGCATGGCATTCGAGGATGGGAAAGCACAGAAGAAAAAAATATTGAGATTGTACAAGAAGCACTTTGAAAAATGGGGGAGGATATAGCTAGAAGGTTAGTGGAACAATCTACTTCTTCAACTTCCAGGAGGACGAAACTCAGAGGTTGCAGGAAGAAGTGGTGACGGTGGAAGAGGCAAGCAAAGAAGATTGGTGGAAAAACAAGAGATTGTGTGTTATCAAGCTGACAAAGAAGCTCAATAGGAAGAATTGTGAAGATAGGAAGCTCTCCATCACTCTCAAATTTTGGAGCATTGACCATCAACTTCCTAGTATAATACAAACCGAGCACCTCAAATTGGAAAATCTACAAAAGGTACTTTATGGTTCTCAACTTCCAATGATCATACCAAAGACCCTTGGGGTATCAATTTTGGCCAAGTGAAGCTTCCCTTGATAGGTTGTTCTTCTTTCATTTACCCCTGATTCTTGAAAGAACATCCTATATCTTTTCATACAATAGCAAACATAGCTTGGTTGTTAGCTTGCTACTTCTTGCAAATGGATAAGGCTAAAGCAGTAGAAAGACTACAAGAGGTAGGAAAACAAAATTTAAAAAATGAAATCTTTCACCTTAAGCGACAATGCGCAGAATTACAAGATAGTTTGGTAGGTAGAGCCAATATCTCTGATGAATTGGTAAACTTAATGAAGAACAAAATATATAACTTGGAGGCTCAGATAGAAGAAAGTGAAGACGAATAGCTGGTCCTATGAGAACAATTACAAGAAGTCCAGGATGAATTATGAAAGGTAAGATCAAAGAAACAGCTATTGAAAAATCAAGCTTCGAAATTGATGACAAAAAAAGATGGGTTGTCATCACATATAATTTCATTAACAGATAATTTACAGATGGCTCTAGCTAAGTTAAATAGTATCAACGAACTTGAAATTCAATTGCAAGGGGGATGTTAAGCAAGTGATTTTTGATAAATCTCATATCTTAGTTGATAAAGAAAATCAATTTATAGAGCTTAAAAGGTGCAAATTGATCAATAGAAGCTAGCAGGGTCCAAAGATATAGTTCTATTGTAGAAGGAAGAGACTATCTCAACTCTTTTTCGTAGATAGTTGAAGCAAGGATGACCAATCGAGCATTCCTAGAAAATATTTCCTCAGAATTTACAAAAGCCAAGGTTGTGGAAGCTGCCTTCAAGGCCAACTGGGATACTCTCGAATATTTTGCAAAAGATTTCTAGAGTGAAGCTAAGACCTCAATTCAGAAGCTCAAGGAATTGTCGATGAATTTTTGTATGATATTGATTGCATTATGCATCCACTATTCAATAAGGATGATGATATGTAAAAAGTTTAATCAAGTGGGTTCGATCCACTGTACATGCCATTTTTAAAGTGTTGTCAATATGGATATCCAAATTGTAAATTATACATTGATTCCTAGTAACTTTTACACTTCCCAAGACAACCAATCATTTAATGTTCTTATAACCATTTTATGGAAGATCATCCAAGTATTAAAGATAGAAAAGAGAGATTTATGTGGTGAGTTGCACCTGTTGTAAGTGTGTATTGTGTGATAATCAATATGAACTCTTCTTGCAATTGTTCTGTCTTTATGCTGGTGTTGTTTGCAACTCTCTATATGAACTCTTTGATGCACTTAAGATTAAGTGTAGCTCAGTGATGAGTAGCACCTCCTTTAATGTCAATCCGGGAAGACGTGAGGATGGTATGAAGACCTCGAGCAAGTGGCGGCACAAGTGCGTGAGTGAGAAGCACACTAGCATGCACACACACACGCGCACACACGGCAAGACAAAGAGGGAGAATCAATGGAGTTCTTAGATTACTTTCAAAAGCTCTTACAAGTTTGTTTCAATTACAATCTAACCCCAAAAATGAGCTCTCTAGCTCCTTTTATAGCTTGTAGACTAGTTTTGGCCCTGTCCAGACCTAGTGTCCGGCCTAGTTAAAAATTAGGTTCCAGGGCTTATTTGAGGGCTCAAACAAAGTCTAAAAATTATGAAAATTGGTAAGATGGTGCTTCTAATACTCCTCAAGCTCGAGGACTCCTCGGCTTGCACAAAATGGAGTCTATTCTACCAAAAACGGGATTTACAATGTTTGTGTAGTGATTAAAATCACTTGAGTTGTACATAATCCATGGAAAAAATGATCTGGCCTTGTTGCCGTATTGTGCATGACTCCTCTGTTGCTTTGTATGCCAACACTCCCCCCTTCCTAGCGTTTGTCGCCCCTGACAGACCTTTGTTCTCTCGGGTGGTCGATGTAATATTGGATGACATTGGTGGCCAGTTCATGTTCTCCTATCCTTAAGCCTCTTGCTAGATCAGCTTCCAATGCATCCCAATTTATTGCACCAGGGGTCTCTGGTTGCGGGGTGGTGTAGTACTCTGAGTACATTGCTTGTTCACAAGCAAACAGTTGGAGCAGATGTGTTGGCTTTGGTGCGAAAATCTCCGAGTGATACTCCCAGAAACCTGATCTGAACATTTCTTCGAAGGTCTGTTTGTAGCAGGCGGGGAGGTATTTGATGCGTGCATGCCAAGCGTAAGCCACACGAATACTGGGGGTGGTGCTCATGTCATACACCAAGTCGTAATTTCCATTGCTAAACCCCGGGAGACGTACCTGTGGTGCAGCTGCATTTCTAAAGGTCTTCAGGACTACTTGCATCATATCTAAGATTTTAAGCATCATTTGCGCTGCTACATCTTGCATGGGCTTCAAGCGCGGCATCCAGTGGCGAATGGTTCCCATCATATATGCTACCGACGGTGGTCCCTGTGGTGGCGCAATGTACGGGTAGTTCAGCCATTCCTTGCATTGTGCGTTGTTCTGTACCTTGATATTGAATGCCTTCCACGACCTGCGGCAGGGGACTGGACCGTAGCATGGATTGTACAGGAGGTGTAAAGGCGCGTTGTTCCATGTGCGTAGCATTTCTGGATATGTCTCTAGAAGTTTCTGCCGCCATGTGGGTTGACGAATTTTGCCTTTTTGCACCTCTGGAGGAAGGTCTTCGGGTTGAAATTGGGTCGCAAAGGTAGGAATCTGACCCGTGACTCTTTGTATTTCTGCATTATAATCAGCCAAGATAATATAATACGGCCTGTATTGGAGTTCAGATGAGAGAATCAGGCGTCTCGATGACAGGTTCTTAAAGTAAGCCGACTGTAACACAGTTTCCTCTATGACTCTCATGGCCTGATTTTGCACTACTGTGCGCTCTTCGTGCGAACTCCCGATTTCCTCCACTTGACGTAGCCATGGGGGCCGTGGTGCCTCGAATGTGTACCTGCGCTTCTTCTGTTTGTTGGCCTCCTGGGAACGGTTGCGGATCGTATTCTTCGTCAAATGTTTGTTCCACAGGAATTTGCACAACTTCTTCGTCCGTGGGAGCCTCTGGAGGGGAAGATGGTCTCTCATATTGTAGTAGGCGTGTTTGCAATTCAGTGACCTGTTTCTGGAGATCTTTTATGGCCTCTGCGTTTGTGAGAAGTGAAGCCGCAGAGGGGGTGGTTGGAGAGGCTGCTGTTGGTCCTTGTTGGTGTTCCTGCTTCAATTGTCCCAGTTCCTCCGATAGTTTATCATGTGCTTCAAGCAGCATGGCATAGTCTTCCAATATAATCTTGATATTATCGGGGGTCACTGCTTGAAACTTGGATGGGCTGATGGGTGCCCCCGGTGTGCTCTCAATAGCTGCCTCCAGGTTCTCTTGATTTTGTATTTGCAGGCGTCTATTCTCTTCCTGAGCAGCCGCAAGATGGCGTTTGAGTAGTGCCATATTTCGCTGAAGTTTTGAGTTGTGTTCCAGCTGTGTCCGTAGGTGACCTTCTACCACCTGCACCGCTTCCTGATCTACGTTCTGTAACTGTACCTCCAATATGCTATGAGCTTCTTGGAGAGTTTGGAACTGTGTGTGGAGGCGAGCATTCTCCTCTTCTAGTGCCGCAAGGCGGTGCTGTAGTGTCTCTGAGTGCTCGTGCAGGCGTTCGTTTTGTTGCTGGAGCTGAATGTAATCTATCCTTAAATTTGATATACAAGCCAACATGGTGTCCAATGCATTTCCTATAGATGAGTGGGTGGTGTTTACAGTGGGAGATGCATGGGAAGGGAATTGGGGAAGGGAGACAGTGAATGATGTGTCTACGGAAGTTGTGTGTGTGAGTGAAATTGGTGGAGGGGGAATGGGAGGAGGTGAAACCGTGGGGGGAGGTGTCGTGGGTGGTGAAATGTCCATACCTTCAGGAGTGGGTGTGAGTGTGGGGTCTGCCATATACATTGGGATGGTAGGTGGTGTGTGTGTGGAAGTGGTGAATAGATGCGAAGTGGGGTGGGGAGCTGAAAAGACAGGAAATGGTTGAGACCCTGGTTGAAAAGCTCTAGCAAGGAGGTCATGGAGGGATTGTAGAAATGGAGAGAGAGATGTCGGGGGTTGAGGTCGTAAATTTGAGGAGGGCTGGAAGGGTTGCGTGGTAACAGGGAAGCCCATGAATGTGGATCTAGAGTCAGGATGACCCCTGGCTGAGGGCATGGGGGATGGTTGCCCTAGGGCAGGTTCTAGGAGGGGTTCGGTGGATTGTGTAGTGATGGGGTTTGCTTCAAAGATTGGGTTATCAGTGGTAGAGAATAGGGTGGCACTAGAGATGGGAGTACGGAAGATGAAGGTTGGGTCAGTGGGTTGAGTGGTCGATGTGATTTCCACTGTTTCTGTTCTAGGAGGTGATGGTGGGGGTGTGGGTGGTAGTGGTTCGGTGGACTCCTCATGGGTGACTGGGTGCTGTTGGCTAGCTGTTTGGGAGGTTGTCCTGATAGTTTCAGATGTAGTAGTTGGCTCTTCTGCAACTGTAATGGGAATCTGGATATTCTTACCTGATCGTGGTCGCGTCTGGAACCTTCGTGGGTCATATTGAACTGGAGGCCTCTGAATGGCAGTGCGCACTGCTTCTACTACCCCATATGTTTCTGCCATCAATAAGAGACCTTCCCTAAACTCTAAGTCAACTCCTGCTTCGTCTAACAACTGAGTCATGAGTACTTTGCTACTCTGTTCGGTGAGTAGTTGTTGCGATCGCACTCTTTCCATAATCTGATACAGCCTTCGGAGTTCTGCTGTATAGGTTGGGGCTTCAGTGGTCTCCTCTTCATACGCTTCTTCTTCTTCTAGGTGTCCCTGTTGTTGACCTTGCTGAGCGTCACTCCAATGTACATGTCGGCGGTCTGTAGACTTTCTTCTTCTTCGTGAGGATGTGCCTTGCTCCTCTGCCTCTGAATAAAATTCCACATCAGAGAATTGGGTACTTTGTAGGAATGCTTCGAAGTCCTGGGGGTCCATTCCTTCAGCATCTCCAGTGGCAGCAAATTCGAATTCAGGTGGAACAGGAGGAGCCGATGGGGTAGCTTGTGTCGTAGCGTCAGATTCCGACCTGGGTATCCTGATAGTAAAGGGAGGTACAGTGGCCTCCCTTAGTGGTGATGCCTCAGGAGTAGTCAGAACTTCCCTTGTCTGGACACAAGGGATCGCACCCCTCATGCGCTTGGATTGATGTGTGGACGTCTTGAGCCTTTTAAACATTTGTAATTGTGCCCAAGTTAAGGCACGTTCAATGGGGACATCGTATGCTAGGCACCGGTAAATAATGCGTGTGATTGCACAGCATCCGTTCACCACTAATTTCTTAGAAGCCCGTTTGTTTGCTTCATACAACTGATCTATAATCCATACCGGTAGCTTAATGGGTAACGCACCTGCTTCCGCTAAGTAGAGAGCGAACCAGATCCTCTTGTGTGGTTGGGTGAATCGGTCTTGGCCGGGAAAGGCAAAATGTTGCATGCACATGCGGAGAGGGATGGACACATTCGGGGTGAGTGCTGCCATGTCTTTAAGCTTCAATAGTTTCCTATCCTTCATGTTAGTGGGAACAAGAGCATCCTTTTCAGAGGGTACATGCGTGCCGTGCATATTCAA
The DNA here is from genome assembly GCA_020310875.1 of Ceratopteris richardii. Lineage (NCBI taxonomy): Eukaryota > Viridiplantae > Streptophyta > Polypodiopsida > Polypodiales > Pteridaceae > Ceratopteris > Ceratopteris richardii. The sequence continues at coordinate 158,800,695 of CM035410.1, read as the reverse complement.
AGCGTCGCTTACCAACTCCACAGTAAGTTCAAACCTCTTTAACTCGTTGTTGCCCAGCAATGAGGGAAGAACAAATGATCCGGGTTTGTCCTTTTCTTCATTAGCTTGTAATGTGGAGACCAGATAGTAACATCGGAGGAGATCGGGTTTAGGTAGTGGGGCTTCAAAGTATTCTGCCAGCCCTGCTCGTTGCCATATGGTCTGGAGATCTTCGGTGTTCTGTAAAGTCTCGAACTCCTTGGAGAAAAATTGGAATCGCACCCATGATCTGTCATACTCGCACTTAGACTCCCATATATACTTGGCCTCTCCTAATGGACCTGGCATGCCATTGAACCAATGAGAATTGGCGTGGACTCTTTCTGTGATCCCTGTGGGTGGATCCGGCACCGGGATTTGCTGAAGGTGCTGCAGCTCCACTGGTCGTTCAGTTGGTGGCACATCCACAGGTAGACTATCCACATCAATCCCTGCAGTAAGTATCCCTACTTGTGAGCCCGAACCTGTCGCTTCTGCCATTTTACTGCTTGCCTTTTGATTCTGTGAGAATATAGAATCATGTGTTAACATCGTAATGGACAGAATAAATCCGTTGTTGTCCCCGTTACAACATTAACATGAGGTAGATGGTGAGTTAGTGGTTCGTAAGTGCACGAAGACAGTGTGTGTAGTTAATGCTTGGGTATTCCTAGGAGACTAATGTAGTTAGTAAGTGGGGGTGAATTTACAAGTTGGGGTCGGGGGGTTTATTACAGGTCTTAAGCTGCCAAATGCAGTGGATGGGTTTTTCCCTTGGTTTTGTAGAGACGCTAGAGAACATTATAGGTGTATCAGCTTGAACATGAGGCCTTTTAGGGACCCATTTACAAGTGATTACATGCGTGCTCTTGGTTCTTGGTGTGTGCCTGAGTGTTGAGAACGAGTGAATACGGGCTGTACGCGTAGTTGGGTTATGCTGCATAGGTTGTGGCCTTGGCGTAGCTACTTGTGCCCTCAAGCAAGCCTTAGGCACCCAAATTTGTCTTGATTGTGGGCTAGCCTTCATCGACTTTTTGGGCACCCAAATGGATTTCACTTTAGCAGAAGAATTTCTGACAGACTTCTTAGTGGTGTCACGTTGTTGGTTACTAGTAAGAAGCTTTGCCCGTGTGGTTGTCGTGAGTGCAACCGGGTGTTCGCCTTTCCGCACCCACACTTGGTTTACTTTCTGGGACATTCTGTTGCGCAGGTACTTTTGATCTCGGACATAGGTAGTACTCTGCTTCTTCTGCCTTTGATCCACCTTTGGTTGCTGCCTCCTTCTGGCCTTTGGAAAAGAAGGGAGTTCCATTGCATCCCTGACTCCTTTTTCGCAATTATCATTCCTCTGCAACACATGGTTTTGAACAAGAACAGCATGGTCATCTTCATGTGTACCCCTGGAAGGACCAGGAGTCTGTGCCTTTCCTAGTTCCTTGAGTGCTCCATTGTCTAATTCTACTGTAACTCGTCTATGATTGACCCAAACCTGGAGAAGTCCACTTCTTAGGTTTAAGTTAATTGCTTGGTCATAGATCCAATCTTGACCCAAGACTAGAGGTTCAGTGAGATCCTCATCTTGACACACCAGTACTTTAACTGTCATTGCCTCATCATGAATGTAGAGGGGAAGTTCCACCTCGCCCATGCAAGGGGTTTCCACGCCTCCCAATCCTATGAGATATGCTTCCACAAGATTGACAGTTAACTGTAACTCTTGACAGTAAGACACTCTAACAGCACTAGTGGCTGCACCTGAGTCAATCAAGGCTCTTACGGTCCTTGCACTCTTTCCTTGTCCTATATCTAGGATTACGAAAGGACGTCGATCAGTTATTCTATGTGAGCTGGTTCTTGCGACTTCACACATTGCCATATGATATCCTTGATCTGCATAGTCATTTGTCTTAGGCTGCTCTCTACCTTGCCTTCGTAATTTCATCCTTCTGATGCCTTCTAAAGCTTCTGCTTGAGCTTCTTCTCTAATTCTCTTTTCTTCCTCTTTGCGTTTCTTAGCAGTGTTGAGTCGGCTCAGCATTTCCTCCGTGAGGGGTTCCTGATACAACTTGACTCTGCATCCGCTAATATAGTTAGGGACAACATCACCCTCTAACGTGGCTAATTGTACTGCTCCACTCGTGGAGATCCTATTGATAATCATAGGTCCGTAGCCTCTCTTTTCTAGCTTCCTCGCGTGTTGTTTCAGTGTATAGACTAAGGCTAGATCTCCTGCTTTCAAGCCTTTATCCTTCACATGGGCATCGAAATATGCCTTTTGTCTCTTCTTGGCTGCATATATTCCTGCCGCTGCTCTCAGTCTTGTTTCTCCTAATCGTTCAAGGTCAAAAATTCTAGAGGAGAGCTCATGACCTGTCCATTCGTGCTCTTGTGCTACTCTCAATGTAGGGATCAAGAAGTCCAAGGGTAACACAGCATTTTGACCGAATACCATCTGAAAGGGGGTGGCTTGGAGTACCGTTTTGTAGGCAACTCGGTATGCCCAAACAGCATGATGTAACTGTTTGTCCCAATCAGAGCGTTTAGTGTTCACTAATTTCGTCAGTACATTGCATAAGATCTTATTAGTGCTCTCAGCTTGCCCATTAGCTTGAGGGTGATAGGGGGCAGACTTCTTGTGTATTACCAAGAATTCTTGGAGTAGATTTTTAATCACTTCGTTCAAGAAGTGAGTGCCTCTATCACTTACAAGCTCTATAGGTAGCCCATATCTTGTGAATACATTCTCAAACAAGAATTTAGCAGTTGTTTGAGCATCGTTCTTTGTCGTAGCCTTTACCTCTACCCACTTGGTGAGATAATCTGTGGCCACAATGATATATTCCGCATGAGAACCTTTAGCTGGGGGATTAATAGGACCTACGAAGTCTATTCCCCACTTAGAGAATGCACGTCCACCCATCATAGGTTTCAGTGGCATCTCATCTTTGCGTATAGGATACTGAGTCCTCTGACAGACATCACACCGTTTCACATAGGTATGTGCATCCATGTGAAGGGTAGGCCACCAGAACCCCGCAAATAGTATTGCCTTGATCACCCGGTCTGGTCCAAAGTGTCCTCCTGCTACACCTTGGTGAGCAGTTTCTAAGATCTTAAGATATTCACTTTCATGAATACATAGCCTCAGGTAACCATCTTTACCACGCTTGTATAGGTTATCACCAATAAGTGAGTAATCCAGGGCTTCTTGTTCTAAACTCCTTTTCCTAGCCAGGGTCATGTCTGGAGGGAATGTGTTTGTCCTCAGGAAGGATACTAGTGGTTCACTCCAATCTGGCACAATGGATACTTGATACAGAGTGGCGTGTTCCACTGGTGGTTTTGTGCAACAGATTGGGCATTCCTTGCACAACTTTTGGACATCCGCTTCCATAGTTGGCCAATGCACTCCGAATCTCTTTAGAGTCTGTAAAGTTCGTTGCTTTGAATGGTGTTGCTCTAACGCACCTACATGTGCTAATTGCAACCATTTAGCGTACTCATCCTCTTCTACGCAACAAGCCAAGATCCCTTGATCTGTGTGCTTGTACATGCTTCCTGCCATGATGTGGTACTTTTGGGCTTTTACAACCTCTCTATTCCGTGTGTTTACCACTGGATGGTTAGGCCCGTATGTCAATACTGGTACCAATGGCTTAGCCCACTGCGGTACGACTTCCAAATTAAACAAGTAAGCATCAGGAAGGTCATCTGACACTCCTTGTGGGGCTTCTCCCGATGTGAGCCTAGAGAGATGATCAGCTCTCAAATGAGTCCTACCTTTCCTTACCACCACTTCAAAGTCATATTCCATGAGCAAGAGAAACCATCTTACTAATCTTCCTGTATTGCATGGTTTATTTACGAGGTACAGCAATGCCTGATGATCAGTAAAAAATTTAAACTTATTTGCAAGCAAATAGTGTCTAAATTTCTTAACTGCATATACCATGCCTAATCCTTCTCGCTCTGTAGTGGTGTAATTCCGTTCAACCGCATTCAATTGTCTACTGGCATAGGCAATTGGAAGATCCATATTACCTTCACCAGTAGGTTGTGGAAGCACACATCCAATAGCATAATTGGATGCATCCACATGAACATGGAAAGGCCTATTCCAATCTGGTGTGGTCAAGATTGGTGCTGAACATAATCTTCGTTTAAGCTCCTGGAAGGAGTTCTCACATTCATCAGTCCACTCAAAGTTAGTCAGAAGTCCGTACATGGGCTTTGCAATGACAGCATACATGTGTATAAATCGTCGGTAATAACCACAATGCCCCATGAAAGCTTGGCCTTCCTTGACATTCTTTGGCCTAGGTAGCTCTGTTGTGGCTCTCACTTTTTCTTCGTCGGTAGATATGCCATTCTTTGACACTATGTGTCCCAGAATCTTGCCTTGCCTGACCATAAAAACACACTTTTCTGGGTTCAGGCAGACTTGATATTCTCTACATTTGTCAAAGATTTGTCTGAGTTCAGGGATATGGGTTTGTCTAATGTTGGAATGGGCACAAAGATCATCAACGTAGACTTCTAAACTCTTCCTCAGGAACTCCTTAAACACATGGCACATCAGCCTCTGGAAGGTGGCTGGTGCATTGGTAAGCCCAAATGGCATTACTCTAAAAGCAAAAATGCCCCATTCTGTGGCAAAGGCTGTCTTATGCTGATCCTCTGGGGCTATGGCTACTTGATTGTAGCCTGAAAATCCATCCAGGAAGCTGTACACTTCCTTGCCCGCCACTCTTTCTAAGAGATGTTCTGTGATGGGAAGCGGATAGTTATCTCGAATTGTGGCTGCATTAACCTTTTTCAAGTTAATGCACACTCGCAGCTTGCCATTCTTCTTGGGCACCACTACGATGGGGGATACCCACTCAGTGTGCTCGATTTCATAGATAAATCCAGCTTCAACCAATCTATCTATCTCTTCTTTGATCTTAGCAGCGTAATTATCGTTATAAGTATAGGGCTTTTGCTTAGAGGGTTTAGCATCTGAGGTCATGGGGATAGTGTGTGAGCATATATCGGGGTCAACACCTTTCAAATCCTTGTAACTCCAAGCGAATACATCTCTGTATTCTCTTAGCAAGGCAATCAATTCGTACTCTTCTTCTTCTGTTAGGTCATGGCCTATGTACGTGCATCTCTCCTCTCCTTCCTCTATGGCCACTACTATTTTCTTGGTAGTTTCGTTGTTATCATAGGCCTCTCCTACTTGTGCCTCTCGTTTAGTCATTCTTATCATGACTCTCCTGTCATCTATCTCATACTTCTTAAAATTTTCTGGGACCTCAAACAAAGATTCTTCCTCTTTTGGTGAGGCTTCTCTCTTCTTTCGTTTCTTTCCTTCTTCCTTCGGGGTCACATGTGTTGCTAATCTTACATCATTTGTAACTTCTCCATGCCTCTGGGGTTGAAATTCTACTTCATGGAAGTATTCTTCATCTGATGCAAATGGTGGGTCCATAATGATTGACTCTAGATCGGAGTCACTTGCATCCTCAAATGCATCAGGGCTAGGTTCGCATTCTTCTAGAATTGCCTCTCCCATGATTGGCTCTATGGAGAAGACTGAAATGTCATAGCCATCCTCATCACAGTGAGGTGTCCATTGTTCTTCATTGATGGCTACGTCCATTGTTGCTAAAATTTCTGCCCAGCCATGGGGTTCGAATTCCTCATCTGGAAAAACTACAGGTGCATAGGCTGGGTCTTGGATTGATCTATGGGTTTCTTTTGCACCTACCTCTCTGGCTTTCTCTCTCTTCTCTTCTTCTACTGCTACCTTGCACATCCATAAGTGAGTGTCTTCATGCATCCATGAGGATCCTGACCCTATGGAATGCACAGATTCTATATCATCTTTGGCTCTGTGGATGGGATTCCATTGGATAGGAGGTACATCTCTATGAGAATAATCCTTGAGATTGACTTTGGTCGTAACACCCAAGTGTTGCAAATACAAGGAGTTGGTTCCCCAATCCTGTACCACTTGCAACTTTCGCATAAATGGTCTCCCCAAAATCATCTCATAAGCATGATTTTTGCTGAAGTCACATATAGCAAAACTATGCTCAAACTCGACACCACAAGTGGTGAGAGTTATTCCTTCTAGCAATCCTAGGGGTCTCTCTATGTGACCATCGGCCATTTGCAATTTCATTCTCGTTGGCCTGAGTGCTGGCTTGCCCCAACGCTTCCATAGGGAAGTGGTGGCAATTGCAACTCCTGCACCTGAGTCCAAAATTGCCTTGGTGGTGTACTCCTGATAGGTGATGGGAAGATAGGTGTTCCCTTCTTCACCTTCACACATATCTCCTATCTTATCCAAGGGAATTTCTGGCACTGTCCTATGGGATCCTACCCGGGAACGAGGTTTTGCAACTTCAGTTACTTGACTGGCTACATGTTTCCGCGCGTTTGGTCTATCCTCAGGCAGTTCTTCCAAAGTGAGATCGCGCTGCATCTTGGTGTTCGTTACTACCTCCGTGTTCCTTGGTATGACTCAGTCGTCGTTCCTCACCATGACTGTGGGTGCTCTCATACACGTGGACTTCGCTTCCCAAGGGCCTGTGAAGTGGGGTAGCTCTTGTATGGAATTAGACTCAAAGTCCAATCTCTCGTGAGACTGAGTACTCTCATGTTCCCCGTAAATAGATGGGATGTCTTGTGGGAATTGGTCGTGTGCATCATCCACAAGTTCAAAGGGAGGGGCGACTTCACTTTCGTTATCCCATTTGTCTTCTTGAATCTCTCGCAGGAAGTCTGGTGCAAACCGATTCATAGAAGAAGAAGTGTCTGGCTCCGTAGAATTAGGCGCATAAGCAACCTGGGAAGGAGGGCTTATTCTATTACTTTTCCGAACAGGCTCGTACGCTCCCTGAGAAGGAATGTAGGCAACCTGTGGAGGTACGTAAGCTTTCGAGGGAGACTCATGTGCCATTTGGGGGGGAAGATTATTGGAGCAGAGCAATCATCAATAGTGATTATATGAAGATCAAAGTGAGAAGATATGTGGAAGAATGAAGATTACTTTCAGAGGAAGAAAATAGAATCAGAAATGTTTCTTTTGTATATTACTCTTGTAAATAGTTCAATGTATTTTGAAAAAGATGACGAGTTAGACTCGTATATATATATCTACAGATACGTATTCATAGAGAGAGAGAGTAATATAGATCAGATAGAGAAGAATAGGTGAATAGGTGATGAACATTGTATGTATCATCAACCATATGTATGAAAAGTAATGAAGAAGAAAATGTTGTAGAATTCTGCGCGTCGATCTTCTCTCCCATTCTCCTTCTGTGCTTAATCTTTTGAAGAATCCTTTTGCACGTATCTAAGTCCATAGCTAATCTATCTATGGCTAGAATTTGAGAGATTAATTTCAATCAGGCTGTGAGAATTTTGTTTAGGAACATTCATATGTGAAGATGTTCTGAGAGTCGAAAAATCTGGCGCACATTTCATCCTCAAAGAAATGGTCAGTGCTCAGTCCACAGTGTAAAGTTTTACACAAGTGAGGGCTCAAAATCTAAGTTGGAAGGTAAGCTATCTATGGCTAGAAGATCTTGATCAAACAGGTTCAGAGTTGGGAGAACCAGTGCTAAGAAGTTGCAGGTGTCAAAGTCGCCATTGCAGAGAAGCACTTTCAGACATAGGTAAAGTGTTTCACACATTTCTCAGTGTGTACTTAATCTTTTTGAGAGATTTAACTTGGCAAAGTTGCGCAACCTTAAGGCAAAGTGTTGTGCAAAGTTTTATCAAAAACTTTACAGGATTGATTAGTCAATGAGTGACTAATCTGCAGCAGACTTTTCTGAAGAAACTGAATTTTTCAGAATAATCAATTTCCTGATAATTTGGTGAAGATTCTCTAAATTAGGTGGAGTCTAAAGTTGATCTTGATATAGAGGTGATCTAAATTCAAGATCAACTTGTTCTTTTGGAGATTAACACTTTCCATCAGTGGTATCAGAGCAGGTTGTGTCAAAATTGAAGTGAAGAAGACTCCGACTATTGTAGAAGTACAAATCTTTACATCTTGAAGGTGCAGAAGGGTAAAAGTTGAAGAAAACTTGAAGGAAGACATACAAAGAGCATCAAAAGGATCAGAACGAGCAACATTCGAAGTAAAGGTACATTTATTATCTGTAAAGGTTAAAGATTTGAAGCTACAGGTGAAGTAAAGATGGGAGATAGTCTCCAAATTGAAAAGTTGGATAGAGAGAACTATCCTGCTTGGTCTATGAGGATGGAAGCTCACCTTATGAGCAAAGATCTGATAGGATACATCACAGGAGATGAAGAAAAGCCAGAATTCAGAGATCCTAGTGTTCCAACTAGGGAGGAGCTTGCAGATTTGAAGAATTGGATGAAGAAGGATGCTCAAGCAAGAAGCATCATCTATATGGCAGTCAATGACTATTTGCTTCCTCACATTAGAGGACTTGAGAGTGCTTGTGACATTTGGAATGCTTTGGAAGAGCATTTCCAAAATACAACCAAATCAAGGAAGGCTTCACTATGGGCAGAATTTACTACCTTCAAGAAGAAGGCCTCACAATCAATTTCTGATTATGTGACAAAGATGAAGGATATTGCAGATTCTTTAGGTGCAGTTGATGAAGATATTGAAGAAGACAAATTGGTAAGACAAATACTTACAGGGCTAAGAGGAGATGAGAAGTGGAAGCCTTTCATTTTATCTACAGAACTTTCATTAGATCACTTTACTCCTGATTTGAATCAATTGTTAGGTCATATGCTAACTTTTGAGAATGATGTCAAAGGAGATGTTGATAAGAGTGCAGGTCATGCAATGTATTCTAAAGACAAGAAGAAAGCTAACAAAGGGAAGCAACAATCAGGTGAAGAAGAAGGTACATCAAACCAAGCAAACTTTATAAGAGGAAGAGGAAATGGCAGAAGTAGAGGAAGAGGCAGAAACAACAAAGAGAATGCAAGAGCTTGTTGGATATGTGGTAAGACCAATCATCTATCTCATGATTGTTGGCATAATAATCAAACCAATGGTAATTATCAGAACTTTAATCAAAGAGCAAGAGGTGGTAGATTTCAGAGAGGAAATTTCAGAGGTAGAGGTGGTAGGAATTCTTTTGGAAGAGGTGGAGGAAGAAGCTTCCAAAATCAATCCTATAATAATACCTACTACAACTATGCATCAGATCAAAAGGAGGATTCGACTCTCATTATGAATACATGTGAAACCTCACATGAGGACATGAGAGTGTTCTATATTGATTCAGGATGTAGTAATCATTTGAGTGGAAATATTGCTTTGATGACTGACCTAGATCATAATGCAATTAATCATACAGTTCAGACAGGTGATAATACAAAGCATAAGGTAAAGTCAATTGGTTCAGTCAAAGCTAAGGATGGGAGCACTCTTCTGAGTAAGGTACTTTATGTTCCCACAATTCCAAAGAATTTGATCAGTGTAGGTCAAATTGTGGAAAAAGGTTATGAGGTAAGGTTTACCAATGATGGAGTTTATGTGGAAGACCCTAGTCAAGGGTATAAACAAGTTATTGCAGGAAAGAAAGAAGGAAGGCTTTTCACATTGAAGGTACAAGGAAATGTTGGACATGCTATGTTCACATATGGAGAGCAGAAGGTGTCAGAATTGGATCTTTGGCACAAAAGACTTGGACACTTTAATGAAAGAGGTATCAAAGAAATGATTAACAATGATTCAATGCTTGGAATGCCTAACATTGCAGGTCAACACATGACATACAGATGTGAGGCATGTCAATTAGGTAAGGCTCATAAGCAATCCTATTCCAAGCATGGATTTATGTATTCAGAAAGACTTGAATTGGTGCATACAGATGTGTGGGGTCCTTCAAAGGACTTTAGTATAAATGGTTCAAGATATTATGTCATATATGTTGATGATGCTACCAGGTGGATCACAATTTATGTGATTAAGGAAAAGTCAGAAGTGTTTAATACATTTAAACACTATCATGCATATGCAGAAAGGATTACAGGTCAAAAATTGAAGAGACTAAGGTCAGATGGAGGGGGAGAGTATTTTTCAAATGAGTTCAATGATTATTTGTGGAATGCAGGTATAAAGAGAGAATTTACTTGCAGGTACTCTCCTCAACAAAATGGGGTAGCAGAAAGAAGGAATAGGACTCTTGTTGAGTTTGCAAGGTCCATGATGAAAGAGAAGAATTGCCCAAATTATTTGTGGGCTGAGGCTGTTAATACAGCTACATATTTGGTTAATAGATTGCCTTGTAAAGCTTTGCAGGGTATGACACCATATGAAGCTTGGTGGGGTAAGAAACCTACCTTGGATCATTGCAGAATATTTGGATGCTTGGCATATGCATATGTGCCATCTCAATTGAGGCATAAGTTGGAGCCTAAGGCAGAGAAGTATGTATTCATTGGCTATGATGATAAGCAAATGGGATACAGGTTGTGGAGTCCATCCACAAAGCAATTTATTGTATCCAAGGATGTTACATTTGATGAGCAAGGTACTTGGTATGCAGGTAAATATAATGTACATGCAGATGATGAAGAAGTTGTGGATCAAAGGAAAGGTAAAGCAAAGATTCAATTACTTGATGAAAGTGAGAGTAATGAAGTGCAGATTGAAGTTGAAGAGAGGCCAAGGTTTGATCCAGAATGTGATGAACCAGAGACCTCAAGAAGTGCAGAAGTTAGGAGATCATCTAGGCACAAATGGCAACCTACAAGGTATAGCTATGACACTTCATTCTTGACTACTAAAGATTATGCTTATTTGGTAAAAGCAGATGAAGACCCTTCTACATATGAAGAGGCCAAAGGGAAGAAGAATTGGGAAGATGCTATGCAAGAGGAGTATGATGCATTAATAGAGAATCAAACTTGGGATTTGGTTCCTAAACCTAATAGCCAGAAAATCATTGGTTGTAAGTGGGTTTACAAAACAAAGAGATTTGCAGATGGAAGTGTGTCTAGGTACAAAGCTAGACTTGTTGTGAAAGGGTATGCACAGACATATGGAGTGGACTATGATGAGACTTATAGTCCTGTGGCAAAGATGACAACCATCAGGACACTCATTGCAATTGCTGCTTGTAAAGGTTGGAAGTTGTCTCAATTAGATGTTAAAAATGCTTTCTTGAATGGTTACATTTCAGATGAAGTCTACATGGAGCAACCAGATGGGTTCAAAGATCAAGTGAGTCCAAATTATGTATGTAAGCTCAAGAGAGCTTTGTATGGGTTGAAGCAAGCCCCAAGGGCTTGGAATTATAGGCTTGTAAAATTCTTGAATGATCTTGGATTTCAAGCATCAAAGGCAGATAGTAGCTTGCTAGTCAAAGCAAGTGAAGATGGGTTCATTTATGTTTGCATTTATGTTGATGACATAATACTTACAGGAACAGATGATAAGGGGATACAAATGATCAAGAAGCAGATGGAGAAAGAGTTCAAAATCAGTGATTTGGGGAACCTATCATTCTTCTTGGGAATGGAGATCTCTTATACTCAACATGGAGTATATGTGACCCAAGAAAGGTATCTTAAAAATTTGCTAACCAAATTTAAAATGGAAGATTGCAGGGTTGCACCTACACCTTTGGAAGTGAACCATAAATTGTCTAGGTTTGGAGGAGAAGAGTTCAGAGATATGAAACTCTATCAAAGTCTAGTTGGTAGCTTGATTTATGCTACATTGACAAGGCCTGATTTGTCATATGCAGTTGGTGTGCTTTCACAATTCATGCATTGTCCTAGAAAGGAACATTGGATTGCAGGACAAAGAGTACTTAGGTACATCAAGGGTACACTCAAAGAAGGGTTGTACTATGGGTTTACTTCAGATACAAGAATCAAGATATATAGTGATGCAGATTGGGCAGGTAATGTGGATGATAGAAGATCAACACATGGATACTTGTGCTATGTAGGAGACAAATTGATTTCATGGTGTTCCAAGAAGCAACATACAGTTGCTTTGTCATCTACAGAAGCAGAATATAAAGGTATGGTGGAAGCTGCAAAAGAGGTAATATGGCTAAAAACACTTTTGAAAGTTTTTGATGTGATTCAGAGTACTCCTATTATTTGTGGAGACAATATGAGTTCATTATACTTGGCAGCTAATCCTGTATTTCATGCTAGAACTAAGCATATTGAAATACAGTATCATTTTCTGAGAGAGAAGGTCATTGAGAAAGAAATTGAAGTCATACACACCCCTACAAAAGATCAACTTGCAGATATGATGACTAAAAGTTTGGATGGACCTAAGTTGCAGAGGTTTAAAGATATGGCAGGAATAAAGAAAAATGCAGGTAATCACAATTGAAGATTGAGGGAGAGCTATTGGAGCAGAGCAATCATCAATAGTGATTATATGAAGATCAAAGTGAAGATATGTGGAAGAATGAAGATTACTTTCAGAGGAAGAAAATAGAATCAGAAATGTTTCTTTTGTATATTACTCTTGTAAATAGTTCAATGTATTTTGAAAAAGATGACGAGTTAGACTCGTATATATATACCTACAGATACGTATTCATAGAGAGAGAGAGTAATATAGATCAGATAGAGAAGAATAGGTGAATAGGTGATGAACATTGTATGTATCATCAACCATATGTATGAAAAGTAATGAAGAAGAAAATGTTGTAGAATTCTGCGCGTCGATCTTCTCTCCCATTCTCCTTCTGTGCTTAATCTTTTGAAGAATCCTTTTGCACGTATCTAAGTCCATAGCTAATCTATCTATGGCTAGAATTTGAGAGATTAATTTCAATCAGGCTGTGAGAATTTTGTTTAGGAACATTCATATGTGAAGATGTTCTGAGAGTCGAAAAATCTGGCGCACATTTCATCCTCAAAGAAATGGTCAGTGCTCAGTCCACAGTGTAAAGTTTTACACAAGTGAGGGCTCAAAATCTAAGTTGGAAGGTAAGCTATCTATGGCTAGAAGATCTTGATCAAACGGGTTCAGAGTTGGGAGAACCAGTGCTAAGAAGTTGTAGGTGTCAAAGTCGCCATTGCAGAGAAGCACTTTCAGACATAGGTAAAGTGTTTCACACATTTCTCAGTGTGTACTTAATCTTTTTGAGAGATTTAACTTGGCAAAGTTGCGCAACCTTAAGGCAAAGTGTTGTGCAAAGTTTTATCAAAAACTTTACAGGATTGATTAGTCAATGAGTGACTAATCTGCAGCAGACTTTTCTGAAGAAACTGAATTTTTCAGAATAATCAATTTCCTGATAATTTGGTGAAGATTCTCTAAATTAGGTGGAGTCTAAAGTTGATCTTGATATAGAGGTGATCTAAATTCAAGATCAACTTGTTCTTTTGGAGATTAACACTCTCCATCAAAGATAAGCTTCTTGAGGAGGCACATGGGCTTCCTGAAGAGGCTTGCTTATCCGTTCTCTTGCCCTTTCCTTTCTTTGAGGGGCAGGTTCCTTTTCTGTTTGTGCATCTAGCCTCTCTATTCTTTCTAAGGAGGGGAAGTTGTCTAGTTTAGTGGAATTGGCCGCATAAACTTCCGATGGGGAATGGTTCATGTTTTTGCTTGCTTTATCTTTCTCTTGATTTTTTTCTTCCTTGGCAGATCTTGCAATTATTCCCTCTAACTTCTCTAGGAATCCATCCAAGTGTAATTGCGTTTTGGCTGAGCCCGAGTAATTGAAAAGGCGACTGGCTTCAAACATAGTCTGAGCCAATGCGACCATTTTCGTGCACAGTTTGGTTCTTTCTATCTCTAGGTCAGCTCTAGGATAGCACTTGTCATGATCCGTGACGTTTGGCCCTTCTTGGATTCTGGCCTGATATGCTTTAAGCATCATGTCTATGTCTTCAGGAGTGGGATCAGCTAATACTGATCCTGTTTGGGGTGGTGGGTGGGTTACGTGGGGTGTCTTAGAGGATGGAGGGATGGAGGGTGATGGGGATGGTAGCGGTGGGAATGTGTGAGAGTGCGGTTGAGATGTGATCTCTATGATTTTAGCCTTGGTTTCTCGTAGACTTTCCTCAAGTTCACTCATCTTCTTTGCCCATTGCCTTTTCATGCGTTCGCGGCTATCTCTCCAAGCTCTTGTTCTCTTTTTATTTTGGCTCTCAGTATTGCTAGCATCTGGGCTCTTTTCCTGGCCTACCCCTTGGTTTTGCTGCAATGCTTGAGCTCTAGTGACTACTTGTACGGGAGCAGTGGAAGTGACACTTCCTGTGGAGTCTACCACTAACCCAATAACGTTGATCGGAGTGATTTTTGGCATATTATTAGGGTTCTTAGGGTAATCTCGTAAGAGATGCTCTTTTCCACAATCTTGGCAAAAACCTTGGATCGTCACTGACTGGGGTTGAGTAGGTGGAGGCAAGGGACAATCACGAATGAGGTGATCTCCTTGGCATCTGTAGCACGGTCCTCTTGGGAATGGAGGTCTTACTTGCCTAGGTTGAGGTCTAGGGTTGGGGTTTGCATACATGACGTTCGTGCAATCTGACTCCCAACTTATTTCATTTGGCTCTTCACTATAGTAGGACTCACCATGTTCTGGAGACTGCATGTAGTACGCCTGGGGACTATCAACATGTGTAGAATCAAAGCTATGGTCACTGAGGTCGTTTTCAGAAAACAAGGATGTTACCGGAACTAAGGCTCTATTCATGTTCTCTTCTGCAGCAGTATACTTTACCGGGATCACATTGGCTGGAGCTGGGGGTTGTTGTGCTAGCACCGGTTGAGGTCTTTGTTGGTTTTGATATTGTGGTTGATAATTTTGTTGTGGTCTGCCATATGGCTGTGGAGGGTACTGGTTCTGGTATCTGCCTTGTTGGTAGGGCTGAGGGTAGGGTTGCCTAACTGCCTGCTTGTTGTATGGGCAATCTTGTGCGGTGTGATTGGTGTATCTCCGTTCTATGGTGCAATATTGGCTACTAGGATTTACTTGGGGCTGAGCCATAATGGGGCAGACATTTGCCATGTGGTCACCACCACAGGTGTAGCACCTTTTCACCGGGGCAAACCTTGGGATTTGTTTACTAGTTACCCCTAATTTCTGAGCTACTTTCTCTGCGAGTTCCTCAATTGATGTGGATTGCGTGGAAGATTGACTAGATGCACTATCTGAATCTTTGTAGATTTTGGAAAGCTCTAGTTCTTCCCCTAGGTTATCTTCAATGTCAATGCACATGCGTACACACTCTTCTATAGTCCTAGGGTCTTTCAGATACACATAGGATCTCAATTTCATACTCAGCAATCCGTCAAGGAATAAGGCTACTTGTTTGGCAGATGTGGGTAGCTCCGAAACAGGACATCTTTCGAGGTATTGCCTAAATCTTCTTCCTGCAAGTCTCACAGTCTCCTGAGGGGTTTGCTTGAAGCTGTGAATCAGTGAGGAGGTATTGTGTCTTATGCCACTCTTGGAGAATTCAATAATAAATGCTTCTAGGAGTTGGTCTATGCTTCTGAACTGGCGCTCATCAAATGGCTGAAACCATGTAAGTGCGGTGTTCCTAAGGGTTAGACCGAAGGCACTGTACTGCGTGAATAGATCCTCCACTTGCTCAGCTCTCAAGACTTGCTTGAACTCCGCCACATGATCATAGGGATCTCCTGTGCCGTCAAAGTAATTCTTCATGGACTTAACTAGCTGGGTGGGTCTCAAAGTTCTTGTGTGCTCTCTAGGCCTCGGCAGAGGGAATCCATCTACATTTCTTTGGTTCCTGTGAGCTCTAAGCATCTCAGGTTCTACCCGATTCGTCTCCGTCCTCGTTCTTTCTCTGCCCACTGGGTTGACAAAACTTACTTCTGGTCTATCTCTACTTCTGTCTCTTTGAGTTCCATGAGCTTGGGATGTTCCAGCTCCAGGGTGACCATAGGATACATTCGATCTTGGTTGAGGGAAAATGAATTCACCCTTCCAAGTGTAAGCATGCCTATCATTCTCTGTCACCACAAAGATCCTTTCCGAGGTGTGATCTAAGTAGGTCACTCTACCTGGGCTATCAGGATCCTTAAACTCATAGATCATGATATTTCCTATATCAGTTGGCTGATTAGATTTATACCTCCAAAAGGCTTCGTCAGTGTCTCGATTGAGGAGCAATTCTATGCTCTTGTTGTCTTGGGGGACCCACTCAGGTGTGATAATCCTAGTGAGAACAGACTTGCCTCGGGGTGTTCTAGGTTCCGCGCCCATGTTCCCTTGTTCCAAGTCACCTAAGTTCGCTTCTGAGATTACATTCCCAAATTCATCTGTCCTATCTGGGTGACTGGTGACCACGTATATGGTTCCTTCTTTGTCCAGGTATGCACCATTTTCAAACTTGACAGCTGGGTGCTCTAGTCCTATGGATTGATCAGGGTTTTTAATCTGGACCACGGATCTTCCTAGGCCGTCCTCATAGATGCTGGCACCTAATCGGTTGGTCCTAAGGTATTCCAGCTGTGTTTTGTATGGGCCTTCTACCCTGTACAAGTAAGGCACTCTTGAACTTCCCGTAGGCCTGTCCATGCCTTGAGACATCTCTGACTCACTGGTCTCAGAGCTAGGGTAGTACGAGTGGTGGCTCAACTGCTGTGCCCAAGACCTAGCAGTGTGGTTAACACTAGCCTCTGAAGATCTCAGGCTTTGTCTCTCCCTTAACAGATGTCGTCCTGATCTAAGGTTCATATGCCTATCTAAGTAGCCCAATTCTTTGCCCAGAGTACAACCTCGTTGCTGGTTACTTTATATTAGTTGCTTGGTTCTTTTTAGTTATTTTATCGTGTTTATGGTCTTGTCTGATATCACGTCATCAGGAATATTTGAATGTTGTTTCGCACTTACAGTTGATCGTTCCACGTTAAGTTCTTTCCCTTTAAAATTCTCGACAGTACAAGGATTATGCCCTTAGCTTGAGCTTGAAAGTTTAGGTATGCTTCAACTTGATAGTTGCCTATCGTCGCCCTGACTTACTCCTACTTCTAATCGTTCTTAGCCTAAGCTAGGAATTGACGAAGAGGAGTTGAGAGTATTCCGACCTTTCTTGTTGAACCTCGCTCTTTAGTGCTCGAGAAGTTGATTCTCAAGCTTGCGCAAAACCCTTGCTTGGACGTTCTCAATTGCTTCTCAATAGACCTGCATCAGTCTCAAGATTAGCTCCAAGTTGACCTTTCAATTGACAGACAATTTTATTTCAGACACTTTTTTAATGACCCTTGTTCCCCCTTTTGTGTTGCTAGAAATTTCCTCTAGAGCTCCCTTGGTGTTTCTACCCCTCTGTGTGTCCGACAAGCCCTAGAGCTCAAAAAAGGGATTTCGTATGAAAAAGTTATGACCGTTCAGGGTTTAGGGGGTTAACTAGACAAACAGAACCTTTCAGGGGTTTTAATGCATTCTTCTAAGGCCTTTGTAAGTGTATGAGTATTTGAGAGTGCAAATATGCCCAAAATTTAGCCTAAATTTCCAAAAATTTACCCCTTAATTTTTGCCGAAAATGTCTGTCTGTCGCGATAGACGGTGTCTGTCGCGATAGACGGGGTCTATCGTGGATTTCTGTCTGTCGCGATAGACGGTGTCTGTCGCGATAGACGCTGTCTGTCGTGGAATTTCGGTCTGTCGCGATAGACGGTGTCTGTCGCGATAGAGGCTGTCTGTCGTGGGTCTCTGTCTGTCGCGATAGACGGTGTCTGTCGCGATAGACAGTGTCTGTCGCGATAGACGGTGTCTGTCGTGATAGACTGAAAAAACGCAAATTTCTGAGAAACTTCTAGTGATTTAGAGTGCCCTAATGGTGTAGGTTACCGTGCTAAACATGCATTCACAAAATTTAAAGTTTTTCTGTCTGTCGCGACAGACAGAGGTCGTCGTCCCGGGACCTGTGCAGAGCCTGTCGTACCTCCGCACACTGCTGGAGGAGGTGGTACAGCAAGTCCCTGCAACAAAAGCTCAAAAACACACCAAAAATAGATAGCATGCAAGCTCTCTCTCGCTCTCTCTCACAAGTGAAATGAGGGAAATGAGGTGGAGATGGGGATATAGTCAAAAAACTGAAATTTTCGCGATGATGGAGATGGAGGTGGAAGATGGTGATGATGATGATGATGATGATAGTGGTGAGGTAAGAAAGAGAAAATTAGGAAAAATAAAGAAATTACCTACAACTCCAACGCGTCAACTCTACGTCTTACCATCACACACTCGTCCTCAAAGCTCGATCCCCGGCAACGGCGCCAAAATTTGGTGTAGCTCAGTGATGAGTAGCACCTCCTTTAATGTCAATCCGGGAAGACGTGAGGATGGTATGAAGACCTCGAGCAAGTGGCGGCACAAGTGCGTGAGTGAGAAGCACACCAGCATGCACACACATACACACACACGCGCACACACGGCAAGACAAAGAGGGAGAATCAATGGAGTTCTTAGATTACTTTCAAAAGCTCTTACAAGTTTGTTTCAATTACAATCTAACCCCAAAAATGAGCTCTCTAGCTCCTTTTATAGTTTGTAGACTAGTTTTGGCCCTGTGCAGACCTAGTGTCCGGCCTAGTTAAAAATTAGGTTCCAGGGCTTATTTGAGGGCTCAAACGAAGTCTAAAAATTATGAAAATTGCTACGATGGTGCTTCTAATACTCCTCAAGCTCGAGGACTCCTCGGCTTGCACAAAATGGAGTCTATTCTACCAAAAACGGGATTTACAATGTTTGTGTAGTGATTAAAATCACTTGAGTTGTACATAATCCATGGAAAAAATGATCTGGCCTTGTTGCCGTATTGTGCATGACTCCTCTGTTGCTTTGTATGCCAACATTAAGGAATATAAATGCATTGAATATTTTCAATAAACCCAATTCCCTAAACCATATTGTCTATGTAGATATGCAATAAAAATCACTCTATGGGTTTGCTTGTTCTCAAGATTTCCTCCTAGTCTTTGAGCTACAAAGTTAGCATTTTCTTCCATAGATGAAGAAAGTTTTGAAACCGTACTTGCCAAATAATATAACCCTTTGTAAAGTTTTGAGAGTTCTAATTCCTCTACTAGGTTGTGTTCAATGTCAATGTATATCCTCACACATTGATCTTGGGTATTTGGATCTTTCATATACACATGTGGCCTAAGCTTTCCACTTAAAAGTCCTTGTAAAAATAAGGACACTTGCTTAGCATGAGTAGGTATTTCCGGAGTGCTACATCTTTCAATGTATTGATCGCACCTACATCTTGCTAACCTCATTGTTTCTTGGGGATTTGAAGTTTTGAATTAAGGATGTAGTATTGTGCCTAATTTCACTTTTCAAGAACTCAATTATAAAGGCTTTGAGTATTCTGGTTATCTCATGGTAGTTGCCTTCATTTAATGATTGAAACCGCACAAGGATGGTGCCGTTCAAGGTTAATCTAAAGGCCTCAAATGGAGTAAACAAGTCTTCCACCTCTTCAGCTCTAAGAACTTGCTTGAACTCGACATCATGATCATAAGGATCTCTTGTGCCATGAAAATAGTTTTTCATGACGTTTATTACTTGGGAAGATCTCAAAGTTCTAGAATGTTCTCTTGGTCTAGGTAAGGGAAACTCTTCGGTATCTCAATGTGTTCTATTTTCTCTTGGTGTATCCCTCTTTGGTGAATTGGTTCCTTGTTTATCTTCCTATACCTATATTGTGTACAGAAATCACTTTTGGGGTTTCTTTTGATTTGTCCTTTTGGGCATCTAATGGGTTCGAGGGTCTAGCACTGCTTTGTCTATGAAACACAATATACTTATGCAAGATGTTGCTGGTCTCTGATGATCCCCCTTGTTTTTTG
Organism: Ceratopteris richardii; assembly: GCA_020310875.1. Taxonomy (NCBI): domain Eukaryota; kingdom Viridiplantae; phylum Streptophyta; class Polypodiopsida; order Polypodiales; family Pteridaceae; genus Ceratopteris; species Ceratopteris richardii. The sequence continues at coordinate 158,780,870 of CM035410.1, read as the reverse complement.
TGAACCCCGACATGATTCCAGTCGTAATCCATGGAGATGCTTGAATGAGCCTAACCACCCCACCACATACCAGTTTATAAATTCCCTCTCTCTCTCTTGCTATTCAAAGGAGTCTCCAAATGTCCTCTCATATGGGTGCCACATGGCACCCATGTGTGAGCTCATCTAAATAAAGCTTAGAGGTGGTTCACACCTTTCTCCCTTAGGATACTCCATATAAAATTTCCTCCCCCTTAACTACATTTTTGTCCTCAAAAATGGGATTGGAATGTCTAAAAGAAAGAGAAAATTAATGAAACACTACTTCCACTAAATCACCATGTATCCGATGTGCATGTTCATATCTCCATGTTGTTTCCTCGTATCCTTCCCCTTAAGAATATTGTTGGGAAGGTATTCTAAAGCTAGGAAACCGTCTCTGAAGGGTGCTAACCCACTCCCATGTGGCACTATCTTCTGAACTATCTTTCCACTTTACTAGACACTCTTTATATAAGTGACTTATCATCTATTTCTCTCAAGTGCAAAGTATGCTCTCATGCTCATGTGGAATAGATTGAACAAAAATAGGTTGTACTACTTCACTATCTCGAATGAGGTTGCCAAATTCATCCAACCTTTTCTTAAGCTGGCTAACATGAAATGCTGGATGGATCTAGCTATTCTCTGGAATTTGGAGTTGGTAAGCCATCTTTCCTATTCTCTTAAGTATTGGGAAAGGTCCACAATACCTAGGAGATAGTTTTGGACAAGGTCTCATCTTCATGGTTTCAAACCTAGATGGAACTCTAAGATAGACTTGCTCTCCTACTGCAAAGTTGATGTCTCTCCTTTGAGGGTCATCATAGGCTCTAGCTCTGTTTTGAGCTCTCCTAATACTGCCCTTAACAAGCCTAAGCATATCATTCATCTTTTCCAAGAATTCCTTTCAGCTCGAACTTTCTCATTTTGCAATCCTACTGCATAAGGAGCTCTTGATTGAAACCCGCACATAAGCATGAATGGACTATGCCCGGTGGAAGAGTGCTTGGCACTATTATATGCAAAATCTACTATAGGTAAGTACTCTTCCCAATTAGTTTCCTTTCATTCACAGATGATCGAAGCATATCCTCTAGGATTTGGTTAACCCTCTCTGTTTGCCCATCCGACTGTTGCTGCTCCACCATGCTCATGCTAAGTTTCATATCCAACCTTTTAAAGATTGCTCTCCAAAAGTGGCTAGTGAAGTTCCTATCCCGATCAGAAACTATGTCTAAAGGAAGATCATATAACTGGTACAAATTCTCTACAAGTAGTTTAGCCAACATAAGTGTCTTCACTATAGTACATGTCAGAATAAACCTAGCCATTTTGGTTAACCTGTCCACAAATACCCATACAGAGTCGTGACCTCTCTACGTCTTAGGTAATCCAACTATGAAATCCATGGAGATACTCTCCCACTTCCCATTGGGAATGTCCAATGGATGGAGTAATCCTCCAATCCATATCCTCTCAGCTTTATTGACCTAGCATTTAGTGCACTTAAGCACATACTCGAGGACATCTTTGTGAAGTACATGCTAGTAAAACTACCTCTTAACAAGATCATAAGTCTTGTTAACTCCTGGATGTCCCACACTAGGTGTGTCATGACACTCATATAAAATGTTCCGTCTCATTTCAGGGTCTCTAGGGACACACACTTTGCCCTTATATAACATATGTTGCAAGTCTCTGATGATCCCCCTTGTTTTTGGTGAGCCCCGACATGATTCCAGATGAAGTCTAATCCATGGAGATGCTCGAATGAGCTTAACTGCCCAGCCGCATACCAATTTATTAATTCCTCTTGTCTCTTTTGCTATTCAAAGGAGTCTCTAAATGTCCTCTCACATGGGTGCCACATGGCACCCATGTGTGAGCTCATCTAAATGAAGCTTAGAGGTGGTTCACACCTTTCTCCCTTAGGATACTCCATGTAACACAAGGGAAACAGTTTTTCTCCTTTCCAAGCAGGGGGTTTTCTTATTGTATTCCAAAACTAGATACATTCTTTTTGAATCATGGTCCAAATAGGTTACTTTGCCTAGGTTGGTATGGTCCCAAAGAAGAAATCTTTGCGAAGGAGAAGATTGTTGGTGCATTTTACCCAAGCCTACATGCTTGATATATTTGATATTATCCTCATTTGTAAGTCACATGAGTAGTCATGTGAACACCTCTTGTAAAAGAGTACATTTTATCTCTTGTAAATGGAAAAAGAAAAAAGGAAGAGTATAGCTTACCTCATCCATGATGTAAAAGAAAATTCGTGGCCCTATCTACCTAAAATCACAAATTTTGGAGCTGAGGGAATATCTCCTAACTTTGGGGATCACTTTTAGGTGGAGCCATTCGAATTCAAATTCAAAACTCCCTCCAAGAATAGCTATAAAAGGAGCAAGAAGGAAGAGGCGATTAAGCAAGCCTTGTACGTGACCACTTCATGTCATTTTGTAGAGATTGACGAGCTTACTCCATAGCTCTATCATTCTACTCCCATTGTGCAAAGATTCATTGCCAATGTGGTTGTAATCATATGTGAATCTATACATTTATCATCATCTACTTCTCTGTTTTGTTCTCTGTTATACTCACTCAGAGCAGTAACTTCAGAAGGTCATATCTCGATTTCTACTGAACCTATTTCAGTGATTTAACTTGCGTTCGATAGCTTGTACTGTCTACTCTGTGCATACAACTTTTCAAGATCATTGGATTAATACTTTTGGAGATATCTTTATTTTACTGCTTACTGGTGTATCTTTGCAGTGCCCCGAGAATTGTGGGGAGGTTCCAGAAATTGTTGAAACTTTTTCTTAGTGCTCAGTCCATCATTTGAAGTGTTTTAACTTGGATTGGGAAGCGTGCTAAGTCTATTTGCTATGCCCAAAAGGAATTTTTCTAATTCCCTCCAGGTTGAGAGCACTATTCATTTTTTCCAGCAGGTGTATGTCCAAAAATAGCAAGTTTTGGGAGCTAGTCATTTCGCAACTAGTCTGTCTTGACTTAAACTTTTGGAATACATGTTCCAAAGTACTTGGCTGATATTTTGGTGGATTTAGGAAGCTCAAAGGGTCTTCTAATCATCTCTGAAGTCTCAGTTGGCTGGTGTGAAGCTGGTTGTAGCAGCACCAACTCATCTTTGGATTGCATCCACCATCTCTCTTCACAGTGGTATCAGAGCATAGTCAAGCAACATGGGAGATGGATTTCCATCAACAATTGACAAATTGGATCGAAACAACTACCCGGCATGGTCTCTAAGGATGGAGGCTTACCTTCAAGGGAGGAATCTATATGGATTCATATCCGGAGATGAAGCAATGCCAACCATGAGGAACAAAGGGCAACCATCACATGAAGAAGTGGAAGGACTTTCGAATTGGTGTTCGAAGGATGCACTTGCAAGGTCCTATATTCTAAATTCAATCTCTGATTTTCTTTTACCTCATGTCAAGGGATGCAAGACATCAAGAGAAGCCTGGAATGCACTTGCTTCTTTCTTCTCTTCCAACACTCGAGCAAGGAAGAACCAATTGTGGATGGAGTTCACAACAATGAAGAAAAGCCCGAAGCAAAATGTGACTGATTATGTCACAAAGATGAAGGAGATTTCCGACCAACTTGGAAGCATTGGAGAGGTAATTGAAGAGGAGCAAATCATAAGACAAATCATGAATGGAATCAAAGCACACGACAAGTGGGAGTCATTCACAACAACCATGGATTTACACATGGATATGCATGTACCCGACCTCAACACACTCATGGGCCAACTCTTCACTCATGAAGCAAAGATTAGCAAAGGTGGTGAGTCCTCAAGAGGTAATCAAACTTCTGCCTTATATTCTGATAAAGCTAAGGTCAAGGAAAAGTCAAAGAATAGGAAGAATGAAGATGAAGGAAGCTCTTTCCAAGCAAACTTTGTAGGTAGAGGAAGAGCTAGAGGAAGAGACAGAGGTGGAAAGCAAGGCAGGGGGAGATTCCAATCATCTCAACCTTGCAACATATGTGGCTTATCTAACCATACTACTGAAGAATGTTTCAGGAACCCGAGGAACCCAAGAGGAAGAGGATTCAATAGAGGTGGCTATGGATCAAATAGAGGTAGATACAATGGAGGCTACAACAACAACAATTACAACAATAACAACAACTATCAAAGTGGCCATAGAGGAAGAAGAGATTACAATAACTATGCGGAGGACCAAAGTCAAGAAGATTCATTATTGATTATGAATCTATCAACGAAGAAGGGTAAGGATGATGATCACATATTTTACATTGATTCAGGATGCTCGAACCATGTAGCAGGAAATGTGGCTTTACTTTCTGATTTGGAAGATCCTCATAACAAGCATGAAGTGCAGACAGGAGATGATACAAAGCACTCAGTGGAGAAGATAGGTAATGTGAAGACATCAGATGGGAATATGAACCTCTTAAGCAAAGTCTTGTATGTCCCTACAATTACCAAAAATTTAATAAGTGTTGGACAGATTGTTGAAAAAGGATTGCAGGTTAGATTCAACCGATTTGGAGCATATGTTGAAGACCCAAGGCAAGGCTTTCGAAGAATTGCCAAAGGAGAAAAGACAGGAAGGCTTTTCACTTTTGAAGTGGAAGATACAAAGAACATAGCTTTGTTTAGCTATGGATCTCAAACTCTAACAAAGTTGGAGATATGGCACAAAAGGCTTGCTCACATTGGTGAGAGGACACTCAAACAGATTTGCAGGGACCAAAGTGTACTTGGTTTGCCTAATATCACAAGGCAACACATGATTTATAAGTGTGAAGCTTGTCAACTCGGCAAGGCTCATGGACAACCTTTCAATAAGAAAGGATATATGTATCAAAATCCTTTGGATCTAGTGCACACAGATGTGTGGGGTCCAAGTAAGGAGCCATCTATATCAGGCTCAAGATATTATGTGTCTTTCATAGATGATTGTAGCAGGTGGACCATTCTGTTTTTCATGAAGCACAAGGATGAAGTGTTTAATTGCTTTAAGAAGTATATTGCTCTTGTTGAAAACCAAATAGGTAGGACTTTAAAAAGACTCAGATCAGATGGTGGAGGAGAATACTTCTCTTCTGAATTTGATGCCTTCTTGCATGAAAGACATTAAAAGGGAAGTCACTACAAGGTATACACCCGAACTCAATGGTGTAGCAGAGAGGAGGAACAGAGCTATTGTTGAAGCTGCAAGGTCCATGCTCAACGAAAAGGGATTGCCAAACTACCTATGGGCAGAGGCTGTGTCTACAGCCACATATCTCATAAATAGACTTCCATCTAAGTCACTAGATGGAACCACTCCATATGAAGTGTGGAATGGAAGAAGACCTAGTCTAGAGCATTGCAAAATCTTTGGATGCTTAGCCTATGCTCACATTCCTTCTCAAGTAAGAGGGAAATTGGATCCCAAGGTAGAGAAGTGTGTATTCATTGGTTATGATCAAAACCAAAAAGGATATAGATTGTACAATCCAACCAATAAAGGATTTTCTGTTAGTAGAGATGTAATTTTTGATGAAAACAAATCATGGTTTGATGATGACAGGAAAGTGAAGCTGCCATATGACTTGGATGAAGATTTTCCATCACTTCAACCAAAGGAGCCAAAGCAGGTTGAAGAAAGTGATTCGGAGATTGACCTAGAAGACTTGGAAAGACTAAAGCTATGGAAGAACAAAGGTAAAGCAAAGATGCAGGATGCTACATATGGACCGGAGAGCTCACATCAACCACTTAGAAGGTCTTCAAGGGAGAAGAAGAAACCAGAGAGGTTTGGTTATGATACTTCTTTCGTCACGAAGCACTCAATCTACATTGCAAAGGATTCAACCAATGAAGAACCTACCACATTTGAAGAAGCACAAAGCAAGAAAGCTTGGAGAGATGCAATGGATGAAGAAATGGAAGCCTTGAAGGAGAATGACACCTGGGAGCTTGTACCTAACAAGCCATCTATGAAGATAATCGGATCTCGATGGATATACAAAATCAAGAGGAATCCAGATGGAAGTATAAATAGACACAAAGCAAGGTTAGTTGCTAAAGGGTTTGCTCAAACCCATGGTATTGATTATGAGGAGACTTTCTCTCCTGTTGCAAAAATGCCTACAATTAGGATTCTCATTAGTCTTGCTACATCTAGAAATTGGAATCTTTATCAACTTGATGTAAAGAATGCTTTCTTGAATGGATGGATTTCTGAGGAAGTGTACATGGCACAACCTCCTGGATATGAGGATGCACATCATCCTAACTATGTATGCAAACTAAAGAAAGCTTTGTATGGATTGAAGCAAGCTCCAAGAGCTTGGAATTTCAGATTGGTGACTTATTTGCAGGACCAAGGATTCAAAGCTAGCAAGGCGGATACCTCTTTGTTCATAAAGAGGAATGGATCTGAAGTGATCTATTTATGTGTGTATGTTGATGATATTATTATCACAGGCAATGATCTTGAAGGAATCAAACAGGTAAAGAGTCAAATCAAGGAGGAGTTCAAAATAAGTGACCTCGGACCACTCACTTATTTCCTTGGATTGGAGTCGATCTACACAGATTCAGGTATATACATCACACAAAGGAAGTATGTCCATGACATGCTCGTCAAGTTCAAGATGGAAAATACCAAGTGTGCAGGTACACCTATGGACCAAAATCATAAGCTTAGTGCTTATGAAGGAGAGCCAATTGAAGACATCACAAGCTATCAAAGCTTGGTTGGAAGTTTGAACTATGCAACACTCACAAGAGTGGATATATGCTATAGTGTTAGCATATTGAGTCAGTTTATGCATAAGCCGAGAAGACCACATATGGAAGCGACCAAGCGAGTCCTCAAGTACCTAAAGGGGACCATGAATGAAGGTTTGTATTATTCATATACTTCAGATATTGAGCTAAAGGTCTACTCAGATGCAGATTGGGCCGGATCTAGAGATGATAGAAGAAGCACATCCGGATATATACCGTTTGCAGGTTCAAAAATCATTTCTTGGTCATCGAAGAAGCAACCAACCGTGGCATTATCTTCTACCGAAGCCGAATATAGAGGTTTGGCTAATGCAACTCAAGAAATCATGTGGTTAAAATCTTTGTACACAGATCTTGGACTTCATTCTTCAACACCTCACATTTTCGGTGACAACACAAGCTCACTACATCTAGCAGCTAATCCGGTATACCATGCTAGAACCAAGCATATTGAAGTCCACTACCATTATGTAAGGGAGAAGCTAATGAGCAAGGATATTCAACTATCCTACGTCTCTACAGATATGCAATGTGCAGACATGTTGACGAAAGCTCTTGATGGTACGAAGTTAAGTAGATTCAAGTTGATGATTGGCTTGCAGGAAATCAAGGACAATTGAAGACTTATTTGAAGGCCAAGCATGTTCGGCTTGAGGGGGAGCTGTTGGTGCATTTTACCCAAGCCTACGTGCTTGATATATTTGATATTATCCTCATTTGTAAGTCACATGAGTAGTCATGTGAACACCTCTTGTAAAAGAGTACATTTTATCTCTTGTAAATGGAAAAAGAAAAAAGGAAGAGTATAGCTTACCTCATCCATTATGTAAAAGAAAAGTGGTGGCCCTATCTACCTAAAATCATGAATTTTGGAGCTGAGGGAATATCTCCTAACTTTGGGGATCACTTTTAGGTGGAGCCATTCGAATTCGGATTCAAAACTCCCTCCAAGAATAGCTATAAAAGGAGCAAGAAGGAAGAGGCGATTAAGCAAGCCTTGTACGTGACCACTTCATGTCATTTTGTAGAGATTGAAGAGCTTACTCCATAGCTCTATCATTCTACTCCCATTGTGCAAAGATTCATTGCCAATGTGGTTGTAATCATATGTGAATCTATACATTTATCATCATCTACTTCTCTGTTTTGTTCTCTGCTATACTCACTTAGAGCAGTAACTTCAGAAGGTCATATCTCGAGTTCTACTGAACCTTTTTCAGTGATTTAACTTGCGTTGGATAGCTTGTACTGTCTACTCTATGCATATATATTTTCAAGGTGGTGAGTCCTCAAGAGGTAATCAAACTTCTGCCTTATATTCTGATAAAGCTAAGGTCAAGGACAAGTCAAAGAATAGGAAGAATGAAGATGAAGGAAGCTCTTTCCAAGCAAACTTTGCAGGTAGAGGACGAGACAGAGGTGGAAAGCAAGGCAGGGGGAGATTCCAATCATCTCAACCTTGCAACATATGTGGCTTATCTAACCATACTACTGAAGAATGTTTCAGGAACCCGAGGAACTCAAGAGGAAGAGGATTCAATAGAGGTGGCTATGGATCAAATAGAGGTAGATACAATGGAGGCTACAACAACAACAATTACAACAACAACAACTATCAAAGTGGCCATAGAGGAAGAAGAGATTACAATAACTATGCGGAGGACCAAAGTCAAGAAGATTCATTATTGATTATGAATCTATCAACGAAGAAGGGTAAGGATGATGATCACATATTTTACATTGATTCGGGATGCTCGAACCATGTAGCAGGAAATGTGGCTTTACTTTCTGATTTGGAAGATCCTCATAACAAGCATGAAGTGCAGACAGGAGATGATACAAAGCACTCAGTGGAGAAGATAGGTAATGTGAAGACATCAGATGGGAATATGAACCTCTTAAGCAAAGTCTTGTATGTCCCTACAATTACCAAAAATTTAATAAGTGTTGGACAGATTGTTGAAAAAGGATTGCAGGTTAGATTCAACCGATTTGGAGCATATGTTGAAGACCGAAGGCAAGGCTTTCGAAGAATTGCCAAAGGAGAAAAGACAGGAAGGCTTTTCACTTTTGAAGTGGAAGATACAAAGAACATAGCTTTGTTTAGCTATGGATCTCAAACTCTAACAGAGTTGGAGATATGGGACAAAAGGCTTGCTCATATTGGTGAGAGGACACTCAAACAGATTTGCAAGGACCAAAGTGTACTTGGTTTGTCTAATATCACAAGGCAACACATGATTTATAAGTGTGAAGCTTGTCAACTCGGCAAGGCTCATAGACAACCTTTCAATAAGAAAGGATATATGTATCAAAATTCTTTGGATCTAGTGCACACAGATGTGTGGGGTCCAAGTAAGGAGCCATCTATATCAGGCTCAAGATATTATGTGTCTTTCATAGATGATTGTAGCAGGTGGACCATTCTGCTTTTCATGAAGCACAAGGATGAAGTGTTTAATTGCTTTAAGAAGTATATTGCTCTTGTTGAAAACCAAACAGGTAGGACTTTAAAAAGACTCAGATCAGATGGTGGAGGAGAATACTTCTCTTCTGAATTTGATGTCTTCTTGCATGAAAGACATTAAAAGGGAATTCACTACAAGGTATACACCCGAACTCAATGGTGTAGCAGAGAGGAGGAACAGAGCTATTGTTGAAGCTGCAAGGTCCATGCTCAACAAAAAGGGATTGCCAAACTACCTATGGGCAGAGGCTGTGTCTACAGCCACATATCTCATAAATAGACTTCCATCTAAGTCACTAGATGGAACCACTCCATATGAAGTGTGGAATGTAAGAAGACCTAGTCTAGAGCATTGCAAAATCTTTGGATGCTTAGCATATGCTCACATTCCTTCTCAAGTAAGAGGGAAATTGGATCCCAAGGCAGAGAAGTGTGTATTCATTGGTTATGATCAAAACCAAAAAGGATATAGATTGTACAATCCAACCAATAAAGGATTTTCTGTTAGTAGAGATGTAATTTTTTATGAAAACAAATCATGGTTTGATGATGACAGGAAAGTGAAGCTGCCATATGACTTGGATGAAGATTTTCCATCACTTCAACCAAAGGAGCCAAAGCAGATTGAAGAAAGTGATTCGGAGATTGACCTAGAAGACTTGGAAAGACTAAAGCTATGGAAGAACAAAGGTAAGGCAAAGATGCAGAATGCTACATATGGACCGGAGAGCTCACATCAACCACTTATAAGGTCTTCAAGGGAGAAGAAGAAACCAGAGAGGTTTGGTTATGATACTTCTTTCGTCACCAAGCACTCAATCTACATTGCAAAGGATTCAACCAATGAAGAACCTACCACATTTGAAGAAGCACAAAGCAAGAAAGCTTGGAGAGATGCAATGGATGAAGAAATGGAAGCCTTGAAGGAGAATGACACCTGGGAGCTTGTACCTAACAAGCCATCTATGAAGATAATCGGATCTCGATGGATATACAAAATCAAGAGGAATCCAGATGGAAGTATAAATAGACACAAAGCAAGGTTAGTTGCTAAAGGGTTTGCTCAAACCCATGGTATTGATTATGAGGAGAATTTCTCTCCTGTTGCAAAAATGCCTACAATTAGGTTTCTCATTAGTCTTGTTGCATCTAGAAATTGGAATCTTTATCAACTTGATGTAAAGAATGCTTTCTTGAATGGATGGATTTCTGAGGAAGTGTATATGGCACAACCTCCTGGATATGAGGATGCACATCATCCTAACTATGTATGCAAACTAAAGAAAGCTTTGTATGGATTGAAGCAAGCTCCAAGAGCTTGGAATTTCAGATTGGTGACTTATTTGCAGGACCAAGGATTCAAAGCTAGCAAGGCGGATACCTCTTTGTTCATAAAGAGGAATGGATCTGAAGTGATCTATTTATGTGCGTATGTTGATGATATTATTATCACAGGCAATGATCTTGAAGGAATCAAACAGGTAAAGAGTCAAATGAAGGAGGAGTTCAAAATAAGTGACCTCGGACCACTCACTTATTTCCTTGGATTGGAGTTGATCTACACAGATTCAGGTATATACATCACACAAAGGAAGTATGTCCATGACATGCTCGTCAAGTTCAAGATGGAAAATACCAAGTGTGCAGGTACACCTATGGAGCAAAATCATAAGCTTAGTGCTTATGAAGGAGAGCCAATTGAAGACATCACAAGCTATCAAAGCTTGGTTGGAAGTTTGAACTATGCAACACTCACAAGAGTGGATATATGCTATAGTGTTAGCATATTGAGTCAGTTTATGCATAAGCCGAGAAGACCACATATGGAAGCGGCCAAGCGAGTCCTCAAGTACCTAAAGGGGACCATGAATGAAGGTTTGTATTATTCATATACTTCACATATTGATCTAAAGGTCTACTCAGATGCAGATTGGGCCGGATCTAGAGATGATAGAAGAAGCACATCCGGATATATATCGTTTGCAGGTTCAAAAATCATTTCTTGGTCAACGAAGAAGCAACCAACCGTGGCATTATCTTCTACCGAAGCCGAATATAGAGGTTTGGCTAATGCAACTCAAGAAATCATGTGGTTAAAATCTTTGTACACAGATCTTGGACTTCATTCTTCAACACCTCACATTTTTGGTGACAACACAAGCTCACTACATCTAGCAGCTAATCGGGTATACCATGCTAGAACCAAGCATATTGAAGTCCACTACCATTATGTAAGGGAGAAGCTAATGAGCAAGGATATTCAACTATCCTATGTCTCTACAGATATGCAATGTGCAGACATGTTGACGAAAGCTCTTGATGGTACGAAGTTAAGTAGATTCAAGTTGATGATTGGCTTGCAGGAAATCAAGGACAATTGAAGACTTATTTGAAGGCCAAGCATGTTCGGCTTGAGGGGGAGCTGTTGGTGCATTTTACCCAAGCCTACATGCTTGATATATTTGATATTATCCTCATTTGTAAGTCACATGAGTAGTCATGTGAACACCTCTTGTAAAAGAGTACATTTTATCTCTTGTAAATGGAAAAAGAAAAAAGGAAGAGTATAGCTTACCTCATCCATGATGTAAAAGAAAAGTCGTGGCCCTATCTACCTAAAATCATGAATTTTGGAGCTAAGGGAATATCTCCTAACTTTGGGGATCACTTTTAGGTGGAGCCATTCGAATTCGGATTCAAAACTCCCTCCAAGAATAGCTATAAAAGGAGCAAGAAGGAAGAGGCGATTAAGCAAGCCTTGTACGTGACCACTTCATGTCATTTTGTAGAGATTGAAGAGCTTACTCCATAGCTCTATCATTCTACTCCCATTGTGCAAAGATTCATTGCCAATGTGGTTGTAATCATATGTGAATCTATACATTTATCATCATCTACTTCTCTGTTTTGTTCTCTGCTATACTCACTCAGAGCAGTAACTTCAGAAGGTCATATCTCGAGTTCTACTGAACCTTTTTCAGTGATGTAACTTGCGTTGGATAGCTTGTAGTGTCGACTCTGTGCATATAATTTTTCAAGGTCATTGGATTAATACTTTTGGAGATATCTGCATTTTACTGCTTACTGGTCTATCTCTGAAGTGCCCCGAGAATTGTGGGGAGGTTCCAAAAATTGTTGAAACTTGTTCTCAGTGCTCAGTCCATCATTTGAAGTGTTTTAACTTGGATTGGGAATCTTGCTAAGTCTATTTGCTATGCCCAAAATGAATTTTTCTAATTCCTTCCAGGTTGAGAGCACCGTTCATTTTTTCCAGCAGGTGTATGTCCAAAAATAGCAAGTTTTGGGAGCTAGTCATTTCGCAACTAGTCTGTCTTGACTTAAACTTTTGGAATACATGTTCCAAAGTACTTGGCTGATATTTTGGTGGATTTAGGAAGCTCAAAGGGTCTTCTAATCATCTCTGAAGTCTCAGTTGGCTAGTGTGAAGCTGGTTGTAGCAGCACCAACTCATCTTTGGATTGCATCCACCATCTCAAAGATGGACTAAGAAGGTGAATGGACGTGATAGAAGTGGAAATGGAGGTAGAAATGAGCATGCTATTGGCAATAAATTACAAAAAAAAAACTTATGAATGATTCCAATGTCATTTTTCTATACTCTTACCATCACATCTCGTGCCTTTAGTAGATCTCCCCGACAATGATGCCAAAGATGATGTCTCTTGTAGAACAATGGTGAGTACCAACATTGATGAAGACCCACCTCAAAAGTATCAATCATGAAGACAAGAGGATGATTTGATAATCATGAACAAGTGATTTACACAAATGTGAAGGTAAGAAGCACAAAAGTAAGTGCACAAACACGTACACATGCATACAAGGAAGAAGAGGTAGAGTCGAACAATGGAAACTTCTACAGAAAGCTCAAAAATCAATCTTAGTTTCTCCCTCTTTCTAGTTTCTTACTTTATTCCCTCTCAAAGTAAGCTCTATTTATAGTTTTTAGACTAGTTTGATTGGTTGCACATCTAGTCTCCAACATAATTAAAAACAAGTTCTCTAACTTATTTCATGGCTCAAATGAGATCCAAAAAAATTAAAATTTGATATATACATTCTATCTAAACTCCTCAAGGTCCAAGACTTTTTGGCTTGGACAAAATGAATCCCAATATTAGTAAAATAGGATTTTTTAATAATATTTTAGTGATAAAAAAAATTATTTTAAATTATCACGTTTCTTTTGTTTGATTTGAACTAGCTCATCTCTCTTCTACATGCTTCGTCGCCGATTTTGGCTAGAGGCATGATTTTTCTTGTACTACTCCATGATTTGGATTGTTGATTCCCCTAGTATTGCCTAACAACTTGATATAAAGTTATGTCACAAAGGTAAGAGGTATCTTATTTACATTCTCATATGCAATATGTCTTACATCCATACCTATCTTGCACAAAAAGAAACTAGAAAATATATAAATGAGGAATGCCATATGATAAAAAAGTTAAACCACTTACATTGTATTGATGAACAAATGTAGATTCAATTGATCTCATTACCGTAGTTGAATTGTATAATCCTTTATGGCTCTACATCATTTTGACCAAAAAATATGCAACCACACAATGGAAGCATAAATCATTGTGTATACCAAAAGAATAATATAGCTACATTGTTTTGCTGCATAGGAAGGATCATCTTCATGTTTCTCTTCATCCTCAATAGTGGAAGGTGAATATAAGTAGGAATAAAAGAGAATGAAGCTTTGAGATGCTGAATATGGGTGAAAGTGGGTAGTAGAAGCTTATAGATGATCTGAAAATCACTATTTTGGTATGTCATGTGTTGGGAAGGTGTTAAGAAGTCAAATGAGTGTTTCATGTCTTTTGAAAATTTTTCAATTTTTGGAGGAAAAAGATGGGATCTTATTTTTTATTTGAAACTAAAAAGTTACTATTTGGCCATAGACTATGACATGAGTTGCATTTAAGGATGACTTCAAATCTTTTTAGAAACTTTTAAACTTTTTATTTTTCTAATTTTTAAGTTACGAGTTTCACTCGACCCCATGCTCACTTTTTCATTCTCTCTTAGAAGGGTGCACCTAACTAAAGAAAACGTTGTCCCCTCCCTCCCTACACCCATACTCCTAGATCACAAAGTGTGCCAATCGCTCTCACTTGATTGGTTGTTCCCTAATCACCCCTTAAGCCTAAAGGGCCCGTTTTTTAGTTCAATTTTCTCCTAATGGTGTAGAAAATTGGCGGAAGCATAATAATAGAAAGTAGATTCTATGTTTAACATCTAAGCTGGCTTAGAAATCTTGAATTGCACATGCATAATCATCCAGAAGTTTTTCATCATTTGTGAGCATATACAACCCATGATATAGCTTACCAAAAGCAATGATTTTATGACCATCAAAGAGATCATGAACAATACATCTTTGAACAGACTTGATTAGCAAGCCCAAGTCAATCTTGTCTGGTTTTGACACTAATAACATACTCTTTTCAATCCATGGGCATTAATGTACTACCATTAGTAACAAAAGCATAACTTTTCCGACTCCCACTGCAAATTTATGATCATGAAATGATGGATCATAATTACTCTATGTACTAAATGTCCATTCTCCATTCTACAGAAGATCAACTAACTATGATTCGCCACTCGTACCTTCTTCTTCTCTGACTTTTTAGCTATAAGAATGAAAATTGGTCTTACAATATTTACAAAATTAATTTTTCTTATACGATTTCTTCCCATATTTTTCTTGGTTCTTTGATTGTTCAACATCTACAAACATTCTTCTAGCTAGAGTAAGAACCAATTTTATCTTTACTCTTCTAACCTACAACAAAAGCTTGATCCACAACATGCATAACGGACCTACTTTGCCTAGATTGATTCTCTTATAGTAAGATAGAAAACCAACTATTTAAATATCAAGCAATTCGTATTTACTTTCATTATTATCAAAGAGGAGATTCAAAACTTTGATAAGAATCAACCTATTAAAAACGATCTACACAATAAAATATATGACAAAAATTCATTTGCAACAATAAATTGCTCCTTAGAATCTTTGATCTTTGTAATAAAAATGATCATACAATGATTTTGATTGATATACAAAAATTCGTTTGCAACAATCAATTGCTCATTAGGGTCTTTGATCTTTGTAATAAAAATGTACATACAATGATTTTGTTTGATATGCTTACACTCAAAAATTATTTCTCAAAAGTTGCAAAACAAGCCTCATTCTCATTCCTGACTTGATACAACAGTGTCCCAAACATCCTTAACCATTTGGCATGAGAAAATATGAGGAATAATGGCATGTTTGACAAACAAAACTATTTACGTGTGTGCATATGAATCTTTTCCATCCCATCAAAGTGAATTTGTATGTGGTTAAGGATGGTGGTCTATCTAATACAATCAAAATAAAAATTCAAAGAGCGTTAGAAATAGGAACCACACCAAAATTAGAACCTAATTAGAACGTACACCATCCTGAAGATGACATGTGTCGAGCCCTAACCGGTTGAAACTAAGGGTGCAAAGTATTTTTTCTCTTAAGGTTCAAAGGATGAATTTAAAATCTTAAGGTGCAAAAGTAAAGAATTAAAAGGAAAGGTGAAGGTATGGAAGGCCGCGTACGCAAAGGTGGAAATAGGGCCGCCCAATCAAAATTTTATTTTAAAGTCACTCTTGTTCTAAAGTCACTACAGGACAAAGTAGTGAGTCGTTGAGGACCAGTTCAAAAGACAATCTTGGGACATTGAAAGGGCACCAAGATTGTATTACAGTTAGAGTGCGTGAACCGGCGGACTACACAAAAGGGAGACAAAAGGCTATTCTTGGACACAAAAAGTAGGAAGAAAGGGAGAAGTGAAGAGTCACTGGTGTGTGTCGACTGCAGAAGGTGAAGAGTGCAAGAAGTGAGGCAAAAGGAGGTGCAGGGAGTGCGAAGCAGGGGACCAAAATCCCAAAAGTCTCTCTCCGCGATCAGGCCCGAAAGAGATTAGTCCCTCAGCTATTGGAAGCTTAGTGCAAGGTGTGCACAAGGAGAAGCTGGAAGCAAGTGAAGGACTGGTGCAGAAGAGGCCGGCTGCTGGGAGATTCTGAGATAATTAATCTTTTATGATTGAGCATTCACTCTAATTGCGCCCCGAGTATTAACTTGGATTGAATGAAATAGTATAATCCTTCTATGGTAATCAAAAACTCAAGGTTCAAAGGTTCAAAGGTGTTTCTGTAGAAGCTTGTCTGAGTTATTTCGTCTCTTGTTCTTCTTCTTTTTCTCCTACAAACCCTCAAACTCCTTCACGTCCAAGAAAACCCCCAACAAATTTGGCACGCACGGTGGGACATACAAGGAGATTTGAGCCTAGGAGAAGATCTATTCCAGTGCCAACAGTAATACTCCAGTTGAGGTAAGTACGTATATCAAGTGTCTCATTTCAGGTGAACTATGAATAGCTCATGACCGCGACCCGGTCACAAACCTTGAGGGTCAAGTGCAAGCAGACAAGAAGAAAGGCGAACAGAAGATCATCGAGTCCACTTTCATCAACTTCATCGGTAGGAAGCATGGCAGGACAAGTGGACCTAGAAACTTTACTCTCCAGATTAAACATAAAATTTCCCTCTTTCAGAGGTTTAGCCCATGAGGATCCAGATGAGCACATTCGAAGATTTCTTGCACTATGCAAGACTAGAGGTCTAATGGGTAGGGAAGATGCCTTCTTGATACTCTTCCCTGCCACTTTGGAAGGTCTGGCAGACAAGTGGTTTAGCCAGTTTGCTGAAAACCACTTTACCTCTTGGGATTTGATGAAAGAGGCCTTCAAAAATCAGTTTCAGCACGGAAACACGGCAGAGATCATTATCGAAGATTTAGAAAACTTGAGATTGGGTCCAGGAGAAAAGTTCCCAGAGTTTGTGACCAGGGCCAAAGCACTAATGGCTAAACTACCAGATCCACCACACGATTTCTTTGTCAAGAAATGGCTAGCCAAACCCCTACCTGTGGTCACCCAATGCAAAATAAAAGAGTTAGTGCTACCTACTGCCTCTGTTGAGGAGTTCATCAATATGGCCACACGCTTGGAACAGATAAGGCACCAGTATGGTGCAACTTCTTCCCAACCATCATATGGTACAGAACTGGAGGACCCAGTGATCCAGTTAAGAAGGGAGCTGGAGGGCTTGAAAAGGAATAAGCCTTACACAGAGGAGGAGACTGCTGTAGCTCAGCTGAGAAAAGAGATTGAAGCCCTCAAGCTCCAAAAGGAAGAGGAAGCCCAAGCAGAAGAACTAGCTCAGCTGAGACAGGAATTGCAAGAACTCAAAGGAGGCGGCATTAAGAACGGACTCTGGTGCTCCATGTACAGCAAGCAAGGGCACATAGTAAGTGAATGTCCTCTGCTAAATGTGACTTGTCAATTATGCAGGAAGATTGGGCATGAGGCCCATGAATGCCAAGTAAGGGGAATGCCGACAACGACATACTGGACACAAGGAGGACTCTTGCCACCAGCAAATGTAATGGCAGCAGCAGCAAACCAAGGTAACAACTATAATCCTAGACCGAGAACTAACTTTGCAAATGGGCCTAGAAGGCCAATTATTTGCTTCAGATGTGGAGAATGCGGGCACTACCAATCTAGGTGCACCCTCCCAGAAAATGCACCTCCTTGCAGGAACTGTCCAGAGGCCAGGGATCACTATACAAACTGTTGTCCTAAGAATCAAGCCTCTACTTCCGGACCCCATCTCCAAATGATCTCTGTATTCAAGGAGGAAACATTACCTCAGGTGAATGAACCCTCACCATCTACCAGAGTGGTACAATTAGAAGAACTTGAATCTTTTGCAGTACAGACAAGAAGCAAGGGAACGGCAAAAGTGGTAGAAAATCAAGAATCGATAATTAAGGGATTGGACAAGGACAGAGTTGCAATTGAAGACAAAGCCACCACAAGTGCAGACACAAACCAAAAGGAATGTCTCATAGGCACCAGTGATGCCATTGGGCATGCCTTTAACAGGGCTCAAGAAGAATTTGGCAGAGCAAACGAAGCTCACTCTCTTAAAGAGTCAGAGGCCTCAAAACTACTCAAGTCAATGAAGAAGGAGGTTAGTATTTTTGATTTAATAAATATGGATGGGAAATTCAGGTCAGAATTATTGCAGATAATTGATGAGGCTTCTACTACAAGCTTAGTGGCCAAGACTGCTATTTTACATAAAGGGATAATTAGGGGGGAAGCACCCCTTACGGATTATAAAAGTCCTCTGCTTACAATATCAATCAAGGGTCATGAATTTCAAGGTGTTATTGTAGATGGTGATCCTGGCATTAACTTGATGCCTGAACATACCATGAAAAGGATTGGACTCCACCCTTCAAGGCCTGCAAATTTCACGGTTACTTTTGCAGATCAGAGCAAAGTAAGGCCCTTGGGGGTAATCCCAAAAGTTCCACTTGAAGTACAAGGTAATCTATTCATTCTGGATTTTGTGGTTTTAAGATTGCCCCAGGTCGAAGGAGGATTTCCTCTCTTAATTGGAAGACCTTGGCTGAGGCATGCCAATGTCATTCATGATTGGGGTAAAGACACTATGTGGGTACAAAAGAAAGGGCAGGAGCTGACACAAATTCATTTAGAAGAAGGCCCAGACAATCAAGGAAACACGAGTATGATGCAAACAGTGAGCATTTGCATGGAAACAGAAGCGGAGGATCAACCCCAAATAGATTTTGAGGAAGAAGAGGATATTCTAAGTTGGCTCCAAGCAGGCAACTCTTCCTCTTGTTTTGGAATTTTTCTTGATAATCCTGGCACGACTGAAGATTATGATGAAGACAAGGAAAAGGTCCAGGTTGATGGATTGGGAGAGCCCATCACTGACCACAGAAGGGGCAGGAAGATACCCCTCAAATACAAATTGGAGGAGGATGTGTCAACAACGGATAACGAAGTTTCTAAAGCTAAAAACAAGGTAAAAAATTCTGAGGTTGAATGTTCTTTCCCAATTCAAGAAATCCCTGCAGGATGGATGCAGGACAAGGTGGAACACATCGAAGTCCAAAATACACCTGCTTATGAAGCAATGCACGAAAAGCTAGTAGAAGAAGACAAGGAAGCAGATGCACACGGAGATAATATGGTAACAAGAAATCCGGTCCAAGAAATACACTTATGCACTCAAAACAATAATCAACCAGTTCTGGTAGCCACTTGGTTGTGGAGCCACCCAGAGCTCCTAGAAAAGGTAAAATCATTCTTGACCCAGTATGCAGATGTTTTTGCCTGGCATTATAAAGACTTAGAAGGAGTGCCTGCATCTTATGGAGAGCACAGAATCCCTCTGGTTGATGGAGCCAGACCCATCAGAGGAAGGAGTTATAGACTTAATCCAAAGTATGCCGAAGCCCTATATGTGGAAATCCAAAAGATGGAGGATGCAGGAATCATCATTCCTGTAGAACACTCAGAGTGGCTCTCACCTATGGTTATAGTTCCGAAGAAGAATACTAATAAAATTAGAATTTGTGTTGACTTTAGAGCTCTCAACAAGGTGACCATTCCAGATGGGTTCCCTATGCCTTTTGCAGAACAGGTCATTGAAGAAGTGGCTGGGCATGCATTATATAGTTTTATGGATGGATTCAGTGGCTATAATCAAATATCAATACATCCAGAGGATCGTGAAAAGACTGCTTTTATCACACCTTGGGGAACATATGTGTATGTAAAAATGCCTTTTGGGCTCAGAAATGCCCCAGCCACCTTTAACAGAACGGTCAATCTCATTTTTGGCCCCCTATTGCTGGAATCACTTAGAATCTTCATGGATGACTTCTCTTCGTTTTCAAGATCTCACAAGGAAACTCATCTAGATTGTTTGGACCACCACTTGAGGCAGCTGCAGAATATTTTCCAAAGATGCAGAGAGACTAAGTTAAAGCTCAATCCAAATAAATGTCATTTCTTTGTGACAGAAGGAACCCTTTTAGGACATGTGGTGTGGGCTAAAGGTATGGCCCCAGATCCTGACAAAATCATGTCTATATTAAAGTTACCTAAACCTAAATCTCCTAAAGAGATCCAGAGTTTCTTGGGGCATACCGGTTATCATAGAAGGTTTATAAAAATGTATGCAAAGATAGCTAGACCTCTGACTAGACTTACAGGTAAGGAAGTACCTTTCAAATGGGAAGAAGAGGAGGAAAAGGCATATCAGACATTACGGTCAAGGTTGGTGTGTGCTCCTATCTTGGTCACACCTGAGTGGTCAAAAATCTTTCATATACATGTCGATGCCAGTGCATATGCAGTAGGGGTAGTTTTGACCCAACCCAGTGAAGAATTTAAAGTGGACAGGCCAATTCAATATGCAAGTAGAATCTTGACCAAGGCTGAGAGGAATTACAGTACTACTGAAAGGGAAGCCCTAGCAATGGTCTTCGCTGTCCAAAAATTCCGTCATTACTTACTGGGGCTAAAATTTATTATTATATCAGATCACCAACCACTAAAATACCTACTCAACAAACCCCAGGCCACTGGTAGAATATGGAGGTGGTTATTGTTGTTCCAAGAATTTGATTTTTCTGTAGTCCATAAACCAGGGAAAGACAATGTTATGGCGGATCACCTATCCAGAATAAATATGATGAATCAATCTAGTGGAATCAATGATGACTTTCCAGATGCTCATTTGTTTGCTGTAAAAGCTCAAGGTTGGTATTACGACATTAAAAATTTCATTAAAACTGGATTGTATCCAGAAAAGGCTAGTGCTGTACAAAAGAAGAGCCTGCTAATCAAGAGTAGACCATATACCTTCATCGAGGATAAATTGTACAGAGAGGGCAAAGATGACCGGTTCAGGAAGTGTTTGGAAGAAGAAGAAGTGAGGGAAGTCCTTCACTCTGCACATGAAGGTACAGGTGGTGGGCACCTCCCAGGACATATTATGAGTCAGAGGATACTGGATGCGGGTCTATGGTGGCCTACACTATTTAGGGATGCAGATGAGTGGGGAAAGGTATGTGATATTTGCCAGAGGTGTGGACCTAAGCCAACAAAGCAGAGACATAACCCCTTGGTTATTTCCACCTCCTGGCAACCATTTGAGAAGTGGGGGCTAGATTTTGTAGGGCCCATCTACCCTCCCGCTTTTCCAAAAAGAGAAAAATATCTCTTGATAGCTACAAATTATGCGACAAAGTGGGCTGAAGCTATTTCCTCCTCCGATTGCACTGCCCAAACTGTTGCTGATTTCATTTATAGTAACATCATTTGCAGGTTTGGTTGTCCACTTGAAATTTGTACTGATCAAGGTACCCATTTTGTTAATAAAGTCCTGCAAGAAATCTTCAACAGGTATAGAATTCTTCATAGGACCTCTTGTGCTTACTATCCACGAGCAAATGGACAGGCTGAGTCTACAAATAAGGTTTTAATTGCAATGTTAAGAAAGGAGTGTATGTTGCAACCCACTTCATGGGGCATTGCGTACTTAGGTACACTTTGGGCATACAGGTTAGCCTACAAAGAGGCCACTGGATATTCCCCATTCCAACTGGTCTATGGCATATTACCTATCGAGCCCTTTGAATTTTTACATGGATCGCCTAAGATAGCATTCATGCAGGGAAAGAAGGATTGTGATGTCTCTCAGAGGCTAGGAGCACTACATAAAGTGGAGGAGATTCGTCTACTAGCGACAAAACAATTGATAGAGACTCAGATGAAACGGAAGGAGGCACATGATCGACATCTGTGGAAAAACAACATTGAAGCAGGCATGTTAGTTCTTCTCCATAAACCTAACCCTCATACGACTGCAAAAGCAAAATGGATCCCTCATTGGGAAGGACCTTTTCGAGTTCTGAAAATGTTGCAATGGGGTGCTGTGCAATTAGAAACACTCGATGGATCTACCCTACCGCTAGTAAATATTTCTCGACTCAAAGCTTATCATCAAAAGTTCTAACATTCCACTCCATAGTTCTTAGCTCATTTTGTTTTTTTATTTTATTTTATTTTGTTTTCTATTGTACCTCTGTAATCATTGCTCATAATTGCCACGAAAAAAAAAAAGGGGCTCTATACAAACATTTGGCGCAAAATTTTTTTTATGGATATTAGTTCTTACCACTAGCTTTTAAGGCTAGCCCTTCCTTTGTATTTCTCGAATGGATTGGCATCTCCTCTCTTTTGAACTTCTTTTATGCTCCACCATTCCTTGCTGTGAGGTAAGCCCTTCATCCCCCTTGCTATATAATAAGAACATTCATTCATCATATTCATTCCGAAGTCTATGCAATACCAGAGCGCTGACCCTCTAATTGGCTTCGCCACAGCCACCAAAGAAAAACCATGGGCCTCACCCTCCTCCACCACCGACGCTCATGCTCCTCCTCTAGCATCAAAACCCCTCCCTCTCCACCCTCTACCCCGCCGCCCACCACACCCCTCCAACGCCCTCTGCCCCCGCCGTCACCCGCCCCCCCTCATCCCCCTCAACCCCAGCGTCCCGCCTCCCACCACACCCCTCCAACCCCCTCGCACCCCGCCCCCCACCACACCCCTCCAACCCCCTCGCACCCCCACCTCCCACCACCCCCTCCAACCCCTCAACCCCCGCGCGCCCCTCCACCCTCTCCACCCCCTCCAGCCCCCTCGAACCCCCGCCTCCCACCACCCCCTCCAACCCCTCAAACCCCGTGCGCCCTTCCCTCTCCACCCCCTCCAACCCCTCAACCCCCGAGCACCCCCGCCCACCACACCCCTCCAACCCCCTCTGCCCCGCCGTCACCCGCCCCCCCTCATCCACCTCAACCCCCGCTGTCACCTGCCTCCCCACATCCCTCCAACCCCCTCGAACCCCCGCCGCCCACCACACCCCTCCAACCCCCTCTGCCCCCGCCGTCACCCGCCCCCCCTCATCCACCTCAACCCCCGCTGTCACCCTCTCCACCCCCTCCAACCCCCTCGCACCCCCGCCTCCCACCACACCCCTCCAACCCCCTCGCACCCCCGCCTCACACCACCCCCTCCAACCCCTGAACCCCCGAGCGCCCCTCCCTCTCCACCCTCTCCACCCCCTCCCACCCCCTCGAACCCCCGCCGCCCACCACACCCCTCCAACCCCCTCTTCCCCCGCCGTCACCCGCCCCCCCTCATCCCCCTCAACCCCCAACGTCCCGCCTCCCACCACACCCCTCCAACCCCCTCGCACCCCGCCCCCCACCACACCCCTCCAACCCCCTCGCACCCCCGCCGTCACCCGCCCACCCTCATCCACCTCAACCCCCGCTGTCACCCTCTCCACCCCCTCCAACCCCCTCGCACCCCCGCCTCCCACCACACCCCTCCAACCCCCTCGCACCCCCGCCTCCCACCACCCCCTCCAACCCCTGAACCCCCGAGCGCCCCTCCCTCTCCACCCTCTCCACCCCTCCAACCCCCTCCAACCCCCGCCCACCACACCCCTCCAACCCCCTCTGCCCCCGCCGTCACCCGCCCCCCCTCATCCCCCTCAACCCCCAGCGTCCCGCCTCCCACCACACCCCTCCAACCCCCTCGCACCCCGCCCCCCACCACACCCCTCCAACCCCCTCGCACCCCCGCCTCCCACCACCCCCTCCCACCCCCTCGAACCCCCGCCGCCCACCACACCCCTCCAACCCCCTCTGCCCCCGCCGTCACCCGCCCCCCCTCATCCCCCTCAACCCCCAGCGTCCCGCCTCCCACCACACCCCTCCAACCCCTGAACCCCCGAGCGCCCCTCCCTCTCCACCCTCTCCACCCCTCCAACCCCCTCGAACCCCCGTCGCCCACCACACCCCTCCAACCCCCTCTGCCCCCGCCGTCACCCGCCCCCCCTCATCCCCCTCAACCCCCAGCGTCCCGCCTCCCACCACACCCCTCCAACCCCCTCGCACCCCGCCCCCCACCACACCCCTCCAACCCCCTCGCACCCCCGCCTCCCACCACCCCCTCCAACCCCTCAACCCCCGCGCGCCCCTCCCTCTCCACCCCCTCCACCCCCTCCATCCCCCTCGAACCCCCGCCGCCCACCACACCCCTCCAACCCCCTCTGCCCCCGCTGTCACCCGTCCCCCCTCATCCACCTCAACCCCCGCTGTCACCCTCTCCACCCCCTCCAACCCCCTCCAACCCCCGCCTCCCACCACTCCCCTCCAACCCCCTCGCACCCCCGCCTCCCACCACCCCCTCCAACCCCTCAACCCCCGCGCGCCCCTCCCTCTCCACCCCCTCCAACCCCTCAACCCCCGAGCGCCCCTCCCTCTCCCGCCTCCCACCACACCCCTCCAACTCCCTCGCACCCCCGCCTCCCTCCAACCCCTCGAACCCCCGCCTCCCACCACCCCCTCCAACCCCTCAACCCCGCGCGCCCCTCCCTCTCCACCCTCTCCAACCCCCTCAACCCCCCTCAACCCCGCACGCCCCTCCCTCTCCTCCCACTACCCCCGACTAATCCCTCCGATTATTCCGCCATCACCACATCCTCTGTCCCCACACTCTTCCCCTACAATTCCCTCCACCTACATTGGTTTCTATTGCTCGGCTTCTTATTCCCATTTCCATCAATGGCTGACCCCTCCGCTCCGGGTGATATTTCAGATCCTCCGTCCGAGCTTCCTCCCAACCATCACGATCAATCCTCTCCCACCTCCACGCTTCCTTCTGACTATCCAAATCAACCCCCTCCCTCATCGGCAGAACAATCTGTTCCAGCTAACCCACCGCCTCCTACTGCCCTTCTTGATATTCCTATTTATTCCATACACTGATTCCACCGACCTTTATTCCCCACCTCCCATCCCTCACCCTCCTTCTCCTTCCCCATCTGTGTCTCATTCCTCACACCCATCTTCGCCAACCGGGGATTATATGCGCCTGTTTCTTCCACCTGACTTAAACCTGCAAATTCGTATGCATTTATCCCTACCTACCATTGCCCTTCGTCAAATGTTTTCCATTGAGGATCTTCAGCAGGCGGGCCTGTGGAGCTTGGCCAATGTTTTCTTCAATACCCCCGCCAATTTTACCTAGGTTTATGAAGCTATCCGCCTCTTCCCTCATTTTAGAACCGGCACTCTCTTCATCCCAGCCATTGCCACCAGTATTGGGTCCCCCCTATTACATTTTCGTGCTCCCCCTTTCCTATACTCTGGATTGTCAGCCTCGGCTACTATTGCCTTTTGTACCGATCACTTTCAAAGTAATGCTAGGTTTTCACTCCGCATGACCACCATTCTCAATGCATTCATTTTTTTCTTTTTACTGCGTAGTCCCACATCTTCGCTCCCCTGGTCCGATATTCGTATTGTCGATCCGCTTTTCTGCTTTCTCCATAGCCGTCCTTACCCTTACGCAACCCTCATTTATAGTTCCTTGACTTTGCGCTCCCGTCGACTCCGCGAGGCTATCTCTAGGGGCTCTCAGGCATTTTCCATCTATTCTACACCCTTCTTAGCTTGGATCTATCAAATTCCTGCACAATCTGCCCACAATGTTGCTTTTCTCCCTACCAACCCTGGGCTACCGTCCATTGCTCAATCTCCCTCCCCCCCTCTAATCTCAATTGACTCAGCTTCCGCATCAACACCAGCATCTGCACCACCTGATGTCCCCTCCTTCCCTCCCCAATCTTCTTCACCTATCCCTCCAGCATCTACCACTTCTCCGTCCATGCCTACCCCTCCCCTTATCCCTAGACCTCCCCTCTCTTCAGCTTTCAAGCCACTCATTCAAACGCAGCTCAACCCTCAAAACCCCACCTGTATGCCCCCACTTCCTCCGGATTCCACCTCACCCCCTATCATTAATGTTCCTGTCAGTCAACCACTTCCCTCCCACAATCCTTCCCTTCCCAATCCATCTTCCACTACAACCCTTCCTCCTCATCCGCCGGTAATTCCTCCTTCCCCTCTCCCTCCTGATCCATCGGCCACTCCTCCTCCGCACTTTGACCTCCCATCAACCCCTTCCTTTTTGCAATTACTACAGGACGCGAGTGTAGTTGCTCTCGGCAATGCTCAGGCCTCCCAGATTTCCTTGGATTCGGTATCGGCCGCCGCTTCGGTTCATCAACAGTATATCTCAACAATAGAAAACATCAATCGCATGGCCAATTCTCAATGGCACTCGCTCAACGAAACGGAACGATTGCTCAAAGAAGAGAGAGATCATTATCGCGATATGGCCGACTCTGCGTTGAAAGCCTTAGAAGATCTTCAGAATCGCTCTAACTTAGGGCTTTGTGCTAATGCTGCATGCAGACGTATCCGACGGGAAAGGGATATTCTTAGGCAATGCCTTAGTTCCCTACAGCATATGATTGAACAAGCTTCTGCTCCTTTGCCCCCCTCTCCACCAACCTCGGCTGAGAATCTCAATCAACCTGCACAATAAATTGCCATCCACAGTATCAATAAATTGCTCATCCCCTTCATAATAATTGCTCTTAGATTCCATTATCGCTTTGTCAACACTTTTCTCCTCCCTCTGATTTCTCAATAATTCTTGTAGGGTGCCTTATACTTTTTCTTACTTAAATAATATACACACCCTTTAAACTCTTTTCTTGCCTCAGCTTCGTTGTGGTCATGTCTGTGTCTTTGCAATTTTTCTGTTTTGTATTGCTGTTGTCTCTCCGAGACGGAGAGATCTTTAGGTGGTGGGCATCTGTCGAGCCCTAACCGGTTGAAACTAAGGGTGCAAAGTATTTTTTCTCTTAAGGTTCAAAGGATGAATTTAAAATCTTAAGGTGCAAAAGTAAAGAATTAAAAGGAAAGGTGAAGGTATGGAAGGCCGCGTACGCAAAGGTGGAAATAGGGCCGCCCAATCAAAATTTTATTTTAAAGTCACTCTTGTTCTAAAGTCACTACAGGACAAAGTAGTGAGTCGTTGAGGACCAGTTCAAAAGACAATCTTGGGACATTGAAAGGGCACCAAGATTGTATTACAGTTAGAGTGCGCGAACCGGCGGACTACACAAAAGGGAGACAAAAGGCTATTCTTGGACACAAAAAGTAGGAAGAAAGGGAGAAGTGAAGAGTGACTGGTGTGTGTCGACTGCAGAAGGTGAAGAGTGCAAGAAGTGAGGCAAAAGGAGGTGCAGGGAGTGCGAAGCAGGGGGCCAAAATCCCAAAAGTCTCTCTCCGCGATCAGGCCCGAAAGAGATTAGTCCCTCAGCTCGTGGAAGCTTAGTGCAAGGTGTGCACAAGGAGAAGCTGGAAGCAAGTGAAGGACTGGTGCAGAAGAGGCCGGCTGCTGGGAGATTCTGAGATAATTAATCTTTTATGATTGAACATTCACTGTAATTGCGCCCCGAGTATTAACTTGGATTGAATGAAATAGTATAATCCTTCTATGGTAATCAAAAACTCAAGGTTCAAAGGTTCAAAGGTGTTTCTGTAGAAGCTTGTCTGAGTTATTTCGTCTCTTGTTCTTCTTCTTTTTCTCCTACAAACCCTCAAACTCCTTCACGTCCAAGAAAACCCCCAACAACATGCATCAACTACATTTTGAACATGTAATTCAATATTACAATAGAACATATCTCAATACCGTACATAATATTATGCAATACCCTCCCAATAGTACGTGATCCATCATATATGCCATAATGGGTAGATAAACCATCCAACTTAACTTCAACAACCCTCATATAAAAAAATTGAGTGTTTCTTGCGGAGCTCAAAAACACTTGTAGCAACTTTGGAAACACTTGTACTAACACGCAAAAATGCAAACAAAAATTAGCACAAAGAACAATTTTATCTCCATAATTGTTACATAGTGCATTCCAATGCCAAAACAAACTCAAATCAACTTTCTTTAAATGCAAGCTCTTCAAGTTATTTTGCAATAAATATTTCCCCAAAAGTGCTCAAAAAGTTGAGTAGCAAGCTATGAAAATGAACAAGCTCTAATGGCACTGTACCTCAAGAAGCAACAACATGCGCTGATACCAATTGGAGTTCTACACATGAAAATACGCACAAAAAGCACAAGGACAAAAAAAGTAGCTTGAAAGCACAACACAAAATGTATTTATAAGTGCGGAATGTATGAAGGTTAAGGAAGCTATTAAGATTATTAGCATGTATACAAGTTAAGGAGAAAAAAAAAGATCCTAAATAATTTCTTGATAGTCCTATATGTGTTCACCAACATCACTACAAAAATATATCAACACCCTCATATTGTAACCATCAAGCTTTGATGGAGTCTACTAGTAGAAGCAAGATTTTTCTAGATTTGAACTCCTCATTAAGCTAGGTTTTGTTATGAATGAGTTTATCGATCACTTCCAAGAGTGAAAGATGTTGACGACATGATTGCTCCTACTTCATCTACATTTGTATCCGCATGAGTGCATCTCCATTTTGTATCTAGGGGGCACTCCATTTATAGTCTATTTCCATTTTATATTGTATTTACTTTGTATTTGGGTACCTTGCCATGTGCGTCTACCAGTTGTATTCATTCTCCTTTCAAGAGAATTATCCCACATGAGATGTACTTTGGAGAGCCCCTCCCAAATCTACATAAGGAGGTCCTCTCCCCTCATTTGTACTTGGTTAGAAGCTTGAGGAGCCTACTCTATGCTCTTGGCAAGCTCATTTCTAATCCACATGAGTGTACCTATTTCATGGTCTACTCATTTTGTGTCTCACACATTCTTTCTTTTGTGAGATTACTTTACTTTTCATTTTGCTTCTGCATGTGTACTCTCTACATGGTATCAGAGCACTAGGTGGAGGTCTTGGTGGTGTATTTGACGGTGATTTTGGTGGTGGCGGTGGTGCTTTACTTTGGTGGTGTGCTTTCTCCTCATTGAGCGAAGCCTTTTTCCATCAACTTTTGGGACACATTTTGCCCATTTGCCCACCCTCCCACCCATTTTCTTGACCTGTTTGTCCACCATTTACCCTCATTTTCCCCTCCCATGCACCCTTTTTTTGTGACAAGCTTTGTTGGTTTGCTTCATCTTTTTGATTGGTGTCATGAAGTTGATGTAAAACCTCTACCTTTTGAGTGTTTATAAACACTTATTGTTTCTTTAACCCATTTTCGCACCCTCTTTGTGGAGATAGTTACAATTTTCTTCTTTCTGGAGGTCTGCGTAGAGTCAAAAGTCTCTCATCATTTATAGTGTTTATAAACACTATTGCGTAGTTTTCTTTTAAGATGCTCTTTATGTCTACCCTGGACATTTGTTTACTGGTCATTCTGAAGTTGTGGCTGCTCAGTTGTTGTGAAGATATATAAAGGTGCGGATTTCAATCTGTAGCCGACCGGAGACGTTGGTGGTGACTCAGATCAATGTTGTTGAATCCTCACCTTACGAACTCGACATGGAGATGATAGGAGACGTACACTATCTTTGATGCAGAGGAGCTCGAAACTCGAACGAAGAGGTTAACAAGGCGATGATGAAAATCGAAATGCCTGCTTGAAAATGGATAGATCTTGCTTCAGACTCTGAATGCGCACACAGTCACCCTCTTCCCTTCTTCAATATCCAAGGTATATGTGTGCAACTCGACACAAGACATTGCAGGTACGTGCAGGGACTTGGACTTCCATACTCCCCTCTACATCCCCAGCTACAGATCGTGGCTTCTGAGCCTCTCTGGGACAACACACGCAGTGCGGATTCACTGAAGCAGACCGTACCTTCTTTGCCTATAAGAGAGACAGAGCGAGAAAGCCAACAGTGTGCCTTCTACTATGCACCAAAGAATAAGAGAGAGAGAGAGTTCTCTTCGACCTTGCGTCCTGCTGCAAGTGTGTCCGCCTGTATAACAGAGAAATAGAGAGAGAGAGATTCACTATTGTGTGCATTAAGTCTTCGCATCTGTGTTCTTCTGTGCTACTGTGTGAATCAACCACCAAGAGAAGAGGTCATCCCCGTGTCCTGCTCGAAGCAGTCCCTGCCACTCTCCAAAGGGAGAAAGAGAGAGAAAAGTGCACGCTGCACACTGTATAGTCATGATGTCCTTCCCTGGATCCTTCCGGGTACAAATTGGTCATGCTAAAGCATCACTGATGAGTGCATATTTGGTATCTGCAAATTGACGCACACAGAGAAACTTCCTGATTGTGATTAGCACACCAAGTTTGACGCCCAATAGTCACGCATAATTAGTGCTGACACTTTGCTGCAGCTTCTTAGATAGACAAAGGGAGAAAAGTAGGAGCTCACTGTAATAAGCATTCCTCACTTGATACTCCGATGAGTTGGTGACACATTGGTGCATTGCATTTTCGTCTTCACGTGATAGGTCTGCATGCTGATTTGGAGTGTTTGGTTCCCACCTTCGCACTGACTTTAGTCATAACTTCAACTCTGTAACCTCTCAGCACATCTGAAATCGGCACTCATGACAAAATAACTTTCTTTCGTCAGATTTGCGTGCTGATTGGAGTGCCATGTATAGATGCACTGAATCGCTTGTTTTCTGATTGTGCATATTCGAATTGTCTATAATGTTTGCCCGGTTCTTTCTCTCCAAGACGTGAGAATTGGCAGGACCCGCTTTCGGTGCATATAACTGCATCTTGGACTCAACTGGATGACCACTTGTGGCTCTAAACAGTTCTCTGACGGGAAAAAAGACAGCCAATGCTATCAGCAAAAAGAGAGCAAAGTACAGTGCTAAAAAAATTTTCGCTCATTTATGTCCATGTTTTCTATTCTTGGCCATTCAATGAAGTCACTGAAGGTTATTATGTGCTAGTTGAAAGTGTTTTTAGCAAGTTGTGAAAAATCATTCAGCAAAAAAAAAAATGGCTCTCTGTCATCGTACTCATTTAGGGTACACACTTCGTATTGTTCAAGATTCCAACCCTTTCTTTTGTACCTCTCTCAAGGGTTTTTACTCGCAAATCTTGGGTCATAGGACATTCCAAGTCCCCAAGGGTACCCACCTTGGCTCAAGGGTACCTCCACACTATTTTGGCTCACTCAAGGCACTAAGTGCCTCCCTCTTTGTACACTCAAAATATAAAAAGAAGTATTGTGTGTGTGCGCACCGTTGTGGGTTGGAGGCTAGTCTAAGCCCACCCACATAGTTTCTTGCGTACCCAAGCCTACTCTAAAGCTCAGTTGATGTGCAACGGGATACTCTAAGCCCTCCTCTCGCGTTGACGTATCTTGATGTTGTACAAGTGTAGGGCTAGTCTAAGCATCCCTCCCCAAGAATTTCAAGTGTGGTGTCCAATTGTTCATTTCAAGCTTTGCAATTATTTTGAAGCGGGATTTTTGGCAAGTGTGTTTGATATTGTTTCTAAACACTTTATTCTCAAAGCTTTGTAATACCAAAAGTGAAGGTAGCTCATTATCTATGGCTAACTTCTTACCCTCTTTCACCCCTATTTTTATGCCTAAGGATGAACGCCTCGATGGACAAAATTAAAATCTATGGAAAGATTTCATGTGTGCATATCTCTACACGAATCTCCTTCATGAGGTATTAGATGGGTCAGACCCCGAACCCAATAGGGATACCAACTTAGACAATTGGCATGTGTGGAATGTCAAGGACAAAGGAGCTTTAGATCAGTTGTTACTTGCCTGTGATGAACTAACAAAAGGACATATCACGGCATGTACGACGTCCAAGGATGCTTGGGATACATTAGCTGCTTTGTATGAAGACAAAACCCCTTCAAAAATATATGCATTAGAGGCCGAGTTTTATAATTTGACCATTCGGCCACACGACACAATTACCAAGGTCATAGCCCAATTTGAGGACTACCAGCGTAAATTAGCACTATATGGTAGGCAGATTTCTAGTGAAGACATGGCCATTAGGCTTCTTAACAAGTTACCTAAGTCGTAGGAGATATTTGTCACAACTTTGTATAATCGCAGCCAAGTCTTAACTTGGGAAGAGGTTCGTCGAATATTGCTCCTTCACGACTCGCGAGCCAAATTGACTTCCTCCCAAGAGTCTTCCATGAAGGCCAAAGGCCCATTCAATAAGCGCAAAACCACAAGTCATCATGCTAGCAATGGATCTAAGCAATGATCGCATAATTCATCGAAGAAGTTCACGTGTAATTTTTATGGAAAATCAGGACACTTAGAAAAGTTTTGTTATAAAAAGAAACAATCATCGAAGGCTTCTACATCTAGGCAAGCATCCAAAGGATCCCAACATAGATCCCATTGCTCTAGTGAGGAACTCTTCATCTCCACATAAGCCAATGCCCTAGTTACTTCTAGCTCCCCGCATGAGTGGATCTTTGATAGCGGAGCTACCTCCCATATGTGCAAAGACCTCCGGTTCCGCTTCAGCGCTTGGTGGACCTCTGCAGCATTCAACCGCTCCAAAATGGAGTTGCAGAGGGGATGTTGACGACATGATTGCTCCTACTTCATCTACATTTTTATCCGCATGAGTGCATCTCCATTTTGTATCTAGGAGGCACTCCATTTCTAGTCTATTTCCATTTTATATTGTATTTACTTTGTATTTGGGTACCTTGCCATGTGCTTCTACCAGTTGTATTCATTCTCCTTTCAGGAGAATTATCCCACATGAGATATACTTTGCAGAGCCCCTCCTAAATCTATATAAGGAGGGCCTCTCCCCTCATTTGTACTTGGTTAGAAGCCTGAGGAGCCTACTCCATGCTCTTGGCAAGCTCATTTATAATCCACATGAGTTTACCCATTTCATGGTCTACTCATTTTGTGTCTCACACATTCTTTGTTTTGTGAGAGTACTCTACTTTTCATTTTGTTTCCGCATGTGTACTCTCTACAAAAGAAACTCAGTTCTTTTTTATGTGTTCATACTCAAGGTATGGGTGTATGTGTATGTGTATGTGTATGTGTATGTGTATGTGTATGTGTATGTGTATGTGTATGTGTATGTGTATGTGTATGTGTATGTGTATGTGTATGTGTATGTGTATGTGTATGTGTATGTGTATGTGTATGTGTATGTGTATGTGTATGTGTATGTGTATGTGTATGTGTATGTGTATGTGTATGTGTATGTGTATGTGTATGTGTATGTGTATGTGTATGTGTATGTGTATGTGTATGTGTATGTGTATGTGTATGTGTATGTGTATGTGTATGTGTATGTGTATGTGTATGTGTATGTGTATGTGTATGTGTATGTGTATGTGTATGTGTATGTGTATGTGTATGTGTATGTGCATGTGCACATGTGCGTACTTATCAATCTTTTGGAGGATGTGTGTGAGTACTAATGACATTAGTGGGGATGTCATAGTATCTGATGGACACAATAAAGAATGGATGGTTGTGGTTGACTACATTGACTTTGTAGTTACATTCTCTTTGAGATTTAATATGAAGTTGTCTGGATCCATCGTGACACATTTGGGTCGACCGATCTTCACACCAAGGGAAGTGTCTTAATGAGTGACAAGGTCATCTTTACCACCCATTTTGGAGAGAGGTTTGAAGTTCTTTAGTATGTTGGTCTATTTTGAATATTATGTTGTGTACCCACCTTCATGTCGGAAAGGTCATGACTGCTGAATTTTATGTCTGTAGAAGATCTACACAGAGAGAGGAGAGATACAGTGATAGAGCCGGAGAAGACATGGCCAAGAGAGAATCGAACAGTTACTACAGTTCATTAAGCTAGGTTTGAAATGTTCACTTGTAGTTACACTTTCTTTGAGATTTAATATGAAGCTGTCCGGATCCATCTTGACATGTTTGAGTTGACCGATCTTAACACAAAGGGAAGTGTCCTTCACACCAAGGGAAGTGTCTTAATGAGTGACAAGGTCATCTTTCCCACCCATTTTGGAGAGAGGTTTGAAGTTCTTTAGTATGTTGGTCTATTTTTAATATTATGTTACGTACCCACCTTCATGCCGGAAAGGTCATGGCTATTGAATTTTATGTCTGCAAAAGATTTAGACAGAGAGAGGAGTGATACGCTGATAGAGCCAGAGAAGACGCGGCCAAGAGAGAATCAAACAGTTGCTACAATATTGTTATCATCACACACACATGTATGTATGTATGTGTGTATGTGTGTGTGTGTGTACATGTGTGTGTGCATGTATGTGTGTATGTGTGTGTATACACGTACACGTACACGTGCATATATATATATATATATATATATATATATATATATATATATATATATATATATATATATATATATATATAAAATTGGTGGCCGTTCATATGGCTTTAACGTGATTCTTATTGCAAGACATTCAAATTAACTCCATCACTC
The DNA here is from genome assembly GCA_020310875.1 of Ceratopteris richardii. Lineage (NCBI taxonomy): Eukaryota > Viridiplantae > Streptophyta > Polypodiopsida > Polypodiales > Pteridaceae > Ceratopteris > Ceratopteris richardii. The sequence continues at coordinate 158,746,327 of CM035410.1, read as the reverse complement.
CCCCTTGATGTGAATGTCCACATTGGGAGATGCTGAGAGAATGTTGATATATTTAGGTAGTGATGTGTGTGAACACACTAGGACCGCCAGGGCACTTTTTTTCCCTCTTTAGGAGGTTTTTTCCCTCGGCTTGTATATACGCCTATTGCCCTAATGGGCTACTTATCTTTGTACATTCTCTAGTAATACATTAAGTGTTGTGTGTTTGTGCTCCAAGCTTCTTCTTCTTCCTTGTGCTGTTCGTGTGCTTCCGCAGACGTCTAACTCCAACAATTGGTATCAGAGCAGGTCGTCACTTCATCTAGGGCGCCGTCGACACTCCTTCGTTTGCAGTCTCAGATTCACACGAAATTTGGTGAGCATACTCAGGGTGTTTCAGAGATCAAAACAGCTTTGCTGAGTGGTGCCGAAATCGCGATCTGAGCTCGTTTCGGCCTCCGAACGCAGTATCGCAGTGCTTGTGCAGGCTATTTCGTCTTTTTGTGCCAAAGGTATATACCAGTTTCTGTTCGCAAGTATAAGCGTCTCAAAGTCTTCTACAGGTCTAACAGAATTTGTTGGGGCAGTTCTGTTCAACTTTTTGAGATACAGTCAATTTTTTGCATCAAGGTATTTTACTGCAGAGCAGATTCGTTGGGATGGCAGAGATGCCCAGGCACATGCATTGATAGCTTTGTCTGTCAAACGTGCCATTATTCCTCACATTCGCTCTTGCAGAACAGCCAAGGATGCTTGGGATACACTTATCACATTGTACCAAGCTAGGAATGAGGCTCGTGTTGCTTACCTCCGAAAACAGTTGGAGAGTGAGCACATGAATGAAGGTGATTCTATGGACAGTTTCCTAACAAAGATCAAAGACTTGAAGGAACAATTGATTTGCTGATGAGGTTATACCAGATAGCTCACTTGTGCAGACCGTCCTGAATGGTCTTCCTTATTCATATCAGAGTTTTGCTTCTACTCTTCGTTTGATGATGAAAGGCAATCCGAATGCTTTATCATTTGAGGAGTTAGTCTCTGTTCTGTTGCAGGAAGATCAGTCCAGGCAGAACATGTCCATTATGCGAGTTGCAGATCAAGCTTTCCTAGCTACTCAGAAGGGCAAAGGAAAATGGAGCTCTTCAACTAGTAAGCAGAAATCTGCTAATTCTGCATATTCGAAGAAGGAAGATAAAGATGATAAGAAATTAGAAAAGCAGAAATTGTTTTGTAAGGTGCAGCAAAAACAACAGCACGAACAGGAATCTGTGGAATATCATCTTCGGCACCATCTTCATCAGCTCCAGCACCTGTATTTGCAGTACCTATAGTCAGAGGTGTAACAAGACGTCTTTCAACACCCTGTACAATGTTCCACAATCCTTTTGCAACCAATAATACATGTCGCATCATATAAGCCTATAACAGGTAGTTGGTACCATCCAACTTATCCTCAACAGCCAACATACGGAATACATCACTGCTTTCAGGCCTGGTCGGTGAATAAAGAACTGTCCAAAACTGGCTGCTAAAGAGGCAAAGAAGAAAGAGGCTGGAATGGTTGTTGCAGAGACCTCTACACCAAAAACAGAGTCTGTAAATCTTCTGCAGGAAGAAGAATGGGCGTTTACTATTGTCTGCAGTTTTGACCCATCTTTTCATGATCAGTGCATGTCTGCAGTAGACTCAGATGTTTGGTATTTTGACAGTGGGGCAACCAAACATATTACCTCATAGCGCAGTTTCTTCTCTTCACTCGAGCCTGCCCCTACAGGGAATACTATTACATGTGCCAACAACTCCTCTTATCACGTCATGGGAGTTGGTAAGATCATTCTGACTACTACTGATGGTAGTTCTTTCACTTTGTCAGATACTTTATTTATGCCAGGGATCAAAAAAAACCAATTATCAGTTTCTGCATTAGCCAAGATTGGCTTGGTTGTGAAATTTATTGATGACAGGTGTACAATTCATGATCCGTCAAATGGCGATGTGATTATCGCTTCTGGCATTTTATATCGTGGGCTATATAAGCTCATAGACTATGAAAGATCTCAAAATGATTTGCATGTGCAGTCAGATGCAAAGCTTTGGCATGCACGCTTTGGTCATCTGAATTTTGCTAGTTTGCTACGCCTGCAGAAATCTTAAGTGGTGTCCTCTTTGCCCAAACTTGAGGCACCTGGAAAACATGTTTGTGAAGGTTGTATTTTCGGCAAAATGCAGTGTTCCTCCTTTCCAAAAGATGGTTCAGTTCGGGCTACACAAAAATTGCAGCTTGTACATAGTGATGTTTGTGGTCCTATGCAGACACCCTCTTTTGGAAATTACCTTTACTTCGTGACTTTCATTGATGATTTTTCCAGGCATGCATGGGTATATCCACTCAAAGCAAAGTCCGAAGTGTTTATGTGCTTCAAACAGTTTTTTATTTTGGCTGAAAATGTGTCAACATGTAAAATGGGCACCCTCCGTTCTGATTGAAGGGGGGAATATATGTCTTCTGATTTTAATGCATTTCTGGCTGAACGTGGGATAAAACACCAGTGTACAGTGTCGTATACACCTCAACAGAATGGAGTTGCTGAACGAAAGAACAGGTCACTCATGGAGATGGCGAGGTGCATGGTCAAGAGTCAGGCTTTACCACATAGTTTCTAGCTTGAGGCTGTCATGTGTGCAGCATATGTACTGAACAGGTGTCCCACTAAAGTGTTGTAGTCTATCATTCCATATGAGGCTTGGCATGACTGCAAGCCATCTATTGCTCATCTGCGTGTTTTTGGTTGTTTGGCATATGCACTAGTGCCTGAACAACATCGCAGAAAATTGGATAATAAGGCAGTAAAATGTATTTTTGCTGGGTACAATTCTGAAAGTAAAGGCTATCGTCTATATCATCCACAGACTAAACGCATTTTGGTTAGCCGTGATGTTGTCTTTGTGGAAGATGCTATTCAACCATTGCTTTCATGTACTAAGGAGACATATGTTAGCTCCAAAGACATGTATGATACTTTGATGCCTCTTTTTATAGGTGGACAGTCTAGTGTTGGTCCTAATGAGGCAACTTCTCAGCCTTTGCAGATTTCATATGATGATGCAGATTTACATGATATAGCAAATTAGATGCACCTTTGTCATATCGTACTCGTTCAAGCTCTCATAGTGCATCCTTTGCATCAGATTGCTATGCTATGGCTTTGTCTAGTCTCTGTGATGAGAATGAGCCTGTTTCTTTTGATGAAGCACAGAATTCAGAAAATTGGATGATTGCTATGCAATCTGAATATGATGCTATAATGAAGAATGATACATGGTCTTTATGTGACTTGCCTCCTGGCAAGAAGGCCATTGGCACTAAGTGGGTATACAAGCTGAAGTGTAAACCTGATGGTACAGTTGACAAGTATAAGGCTAGGCTTGTTGCAAAGGGTTATGCGCAGGAAAGAGGCATTGATTTTGATGAGACATTTGCACCTACATGCCGTATGACTACTGTTCGGAGCATTTGTGCACTTGCAACCCATCATGGTTGGAATGTACATCAGTTGGACATTAAAACAACATTTCTGAATGATGACTTGCATGAAGAAGTGTATGTTTTTCAGCCCTGTGGCTTTGTTCAGAAAGGGCATGAAAATCAGGTGCAGGTTAAAGAAGGCATTATATGGTTTAAAGCAAGCACCACGTGCTTGGTATGAGAAGATACATGCCTATTTGGTTGCACATGGTTTTGAGAACAGTCCAACTGAAAGCACCTTATATGTTAAGCGTGCTAATGATGTCCTTCTGATCATTGTTGTCTATGTTGATGACATGCTCCTCACTGGTCCTATTGAGAAGCATATTGTTCATTTCAAGGCTGATTTGCATGCCTCATTTGAGATGTCTGATTTGGGGCATTTGCATCACTATTTGGGCATTCAATTTATGCAAGTTGATGGTGGAATGGCTTTGTGTCAAACGAAATATATTGACACATTATTGCAGCGTTTTGGCCTTGAAGACTATAAGCCTATTGCTACTCCTATGGAGACAAGTTTACGATTGAGTCTTCATGATGCTAGAGATGCATTTGATGTTGTTCTCTATCAGCAGGTTGTTGGATGCTTGATTTACTTATGCATTACTCGGCCAGATATTCAGTTTGTTGTCTCACAAATGAGCAGGTTTATGCATTGCCCAGGAGTCACGAATTGGAAGGCGGTTAAGTGCATCTTTCGCTACTTGAGTGGTACTCGGCTACTTGGGTTGTTTTATCCCAAGGGGGGATCACTACCGCCAGATTTGCATGCTTTTTCTGACTCAGATTGGGCTGGTTGCTATGACACTCGTGTGTCCACTAGTGGCTTTTGCTTCATGCTTGGTAGCTCATGTATATCTTGGTTGAGCAAGAAGCAACCTACTGTGGCCACTTCCAATTGTGAGGCTGAGTATAGGGAAGCTTTCACAGCTACTGTTGAGTGTGTGGCTCAGACGCCTTATGGCTGATTTGTGTGTTGGTCAGACTTCTGCCACCACCATCTTCACTGACAGTCAGAGCACATTGGCAATTGCGAGGAACCATGTGTTCCATGCTCACACTAAGCACATTGAGGTGCATTATCACTATGTCAGGGAGAGGTTCTCTGCTGGGGAGATCAGCTTGGCATGTATGCTCACGCAAGAGAACATTGCAGACCTTTTCACGAAGGCTCTGCCTAGGGAGAAGTTTGAAGCTTTCCGCAAAGCTTTGGGCTTACTTCCTTTTATGGAGTGATTTCCACATAGCTTGGCACTTCCTTATACATGAGTGCTAGCTGCTTATTCACCACATCACTCCCAGGGGGGATTTGTTGATATATTTAGGTAGTGATGTGTGTGAACACACTAAGACCGCCGGAGCACTTTTATCCCTCTTTAGGAGGTTTTTTTCCCCGGCTTGTATATACGCCTATTGCCCTAATGGGCTACTTATCTTTGTACATTCTCTAGTAATACATTAAGTGTTGTGTGTTTGTGCTCCAAGCTTCTTCTTCTTCATTGTGTTGTTCGCGTGCTTCCGCAGACGTCTAACTCCAACAGAGAACTCCATGTGATTAAAATGTTATTGAAATTAAGATTCATGTAAAAATGACGGTGATATAAGTGAATTTAAATTTGCAATTCTTTTGTAAATGTAGAATGATCAGACTTGAGCTTGAGCCATCCGTGCATGCTTGCCCTCAAGGACAAGTCTCGATCATGTAGCAAACATGCCAAAAGAGAACAATAATTAATTTAAGTTGAACAATCAAATGCTCTAAAGCAATCTAAGAAAAATTTTAAGCGAGGCTATTGTGAAGGCTATGCTTTCTAATCAAGCTCACAATGGAGTCACAAGATATTCAAACAAAGTGCCTCTTTTTTTATGGTTTGGCTTGATCCTAACATCATGTGTCACTAGGCACTCTTTATGAGGGAATTCTCCATCCTCTAGTGGTAAGCGAGGTCTGTGTAAATCATGGTGATCAAGCATGACAGACAAGGCAATCATAAAGTTTCTTAATATGCTTTCTAATCAAGCTCACAATGGAGTCACAAGATATTAAGCAAGGTCTGTGTAAATCATGGTGATCAAGCATGACAGACAAGGCAATCATAAAGTTGCTTAATATGCTTTCTAATCAAGCTCACAATGGAGTCACAAGATATTAAGCGAGGTCTGTGTAAATCATGGTGATCAAGCATGACAGACAAGGCAATCATAAAGTTGCTTAATATGCTTTCTAATCAAGCTCACAATGGAGTCACAAGATATTCAAACAAAGTGCCTCTTTTTTTATGGTTTGGCTTGATCCTAACATCATGTGTCACTAGGCACTCTTTATGAGGGAATTCTCCATCCTCTAGTGGTAAGCGAGGTCTGTGTAAATCATGGTGATCAAGCATGACAGACAAGGCAATCATAAAGTTGCTTAATATGCTTATGGCCTGGCCAAGGTCATGATGTGCAGGCTCCCCATTGGTGATCGTGCATGAAACGTGAACATATTTGGAGTTGCCACCAATAGCCACTAAGATGTATAAGAAACAAAGCCATGAGATGAGACTATGAATATCAAAGAACATAAAAATCCTTAGTCAAGGATAGCTCTCGCATGAGAAGCAGGTCCATGACCTTGAGATAGCCAATTCCAGAGAGGCAGGTCTCAATGAGGATTTGTTCAGAAAACAAATGTTTGAAATTTGAAAAGAGATTGAAAAGGATGATCTTCCCTGTGTTCTGTCTTTCTGATTCATGCTCAGCATTGCTCTGTGATTTGCGGATGCTGGTTAGTGCTTCATCATGTTGCTTTCGGGAACAATCCACGTCACCTTGAGTCCTCACCGTCGAGCAGTTCAAAATGATCAATAGTGCAAAATTCACGGATGCCATTTCCACCCACATTGTTGCAGCAAAGAGAAACTCCAATTTGATTCTCTGCAGCAGGATAAAGTGGTGTCGGAGACACTGACAGGGAACCTTCTTCAGGGGCTGCCACAGGTGATGAAGGGATTATGGTGACGAAGACTTTGATGGGGTTAAATGAGAGAAAAATGTCCCAGGCACTGCGAACAGGGAATGCTTCATTGCAGAGCGGCCATAGATTCCAGTTAATTATGTGGGCCTGATTGCATAGCTGCAAGAATCACATTGACATGTTGGCTTTGTAACACTGCGACCACATCGCTAGTGGAAGAGAAAAGTTTTGTTGCACTCAGAGGTGATGCATAGGCTAACTGCAAAGGGGTGATGTGTGCTCACCCCCCTGCTTAAATGGTCATGCTCTACTGGCCTGCAACTAACAGGATGTTCCATGCCTGCAACACAAGTAATAGATTTTTATTACAGCTTTCACTCAAGCTCTATTATTTTTGAGGAAGCTAGAAGTCTCCCTCGTTATTCGCATTTTGTTAAATTGCCCCCAGTAATGACTTGTGACTGGTTAAGCTATATGCATAGAAACAGAAATTCTGAAGTGAGCTTTCCCCATTCACCCTGGCAGATTATATTCTCTGCCCATTAAGTCTCTGCCCTTCTTAATTCGATTTGTCTTCTTTTTTCCCTCTTGACATGCAGTTAGGAATCTCAGATCAACGCAATATGCTTTTGTCCCAAACATGGCCATCTATGACTAGGGAATGTTGCCCAGGTAAAAGTTAGAACTAGCGAAGGATCATAACACCCAGGAAGTAGCAACAATTGCACATCTTCTCTTTATCCTCTTCAGAAACTGCTTAGAATCTCTGATTAATGAGGAATAAAGCACTCTTTCTGAACATAGCCATCAAATTTAAGCTCTCTACCATCTCAAGGAAAAGAAGAGATCCTATACCACATCTTCTACAGACGTGCCCATCCGGTTTAAAGCTTTCACCTTCTCAGTAGCACAAAGAGATCTGAAATCCCTCCATGGAGTATTCACTATTTAACACGTACATCACTTTGCACCGAGACACTGATAAAACACACGAGGGGATAGAATAATGAGCCTGCAATCAACCAGACATGCTTTAGCAAAAACAACATGAACCACCCATCTAAAAGGGACAAAATATAGCCTTTGGACTGTGTGATTGCTCAGGCTAAACCAATGATCCACTCCACCCAAACTAGTCCACTTGATTGCAAACTAGTGGACCTCCAGGCTGCAAAGCAGTTGGCCTCCAGGCATTCAGCTTTTGTGTATCTCTGTTTTATGGGATATGTGGATCCTACAACACCATGTCCATTCACCATGTTATGTCCAAACTCATTCTCATTGAAAACAGAAACAGGCCAAAGGTTAGAGTCCCTTTGAGCCTATTGGATTGCAAAAGCACAAACATACCCACGTTGAGTTTCAGAGAAGATTCCAAATACTGTCTTTATTACCGAAGCCCCACCATTGAGCTTCATTAATGACACTTTAAAAACTGTAATTTACTGTACAAAGGCTCTGAATGGTAGAAGGCTTCTCATGTGGCATTACATGTGCAGCATGCCCTAACCTACCCCAGCACATGGCATACACCCTAATCTCCATAAGAAACTCACATCAAAGTTTATTTCAGTATTTAATGAGCAGAATTTAAAGAGTTAAAACATCTCCTACCTCAAATGAAGGCTGTTGGGTGAAGTGGAGTGCACGTTTGAGATGTCTCAAATGGGATAGACCATGAACCACTTACGTTTAGTTGGATTAAATTATAAACACAGACTTACTCAGGTTGTCTTTGACACACATGATTCAAAAACCCATATCAAGAATCGACCCCATGTTCCAGTAGTGCACTTCAAAGAGTCAAAAAATATTTGTCCACTTCCAGAAGAGGCTGTTTGTTTCAATACTTCCATGCACAAACTGATGCTTCTTCTAGGGCTCTATGGTGGGGATAGCTTCCATTCGTTTGTTTCTTGGTTCCATTTTGTATTCCAATGTGATTGCATGTCTCCAACATCACCTTATTTGGAAATCCATTGCAAAAAATCATTCCTTTTTCTTGCAGAAAACATCAAAGAGTCAAACTTCTACATCCAGTAAATACTGCCTCTTCGAATTTCCAGATGTACAAGACAATGTTTTATGCAGGGTAAGCATCATCAAGACAGCTTGACCTTCGTGATAAAGAACACATCGAAGCGAAGAACATCAAGTTATACAAAAGACAGGCATTTCTGTACATAACCTTGTTGTACTGAGCAGGAAAAGTTAATACAGCATTAACTGCTCCTATTCATGTATCTTGTACTTGAGCCCTCCCTCCCTCTCTTTCTCTCTCTCCCTCTCCCTCTCCCCCTCCCCCTCCCCCTCCCCCTCTCCCCTCTCCCCCCCCCCCCCCCCTCCCCTCTCCCCCCTCTCTCTCTCTCTCTCTCTCTCTCTCTCTCTCTCTCTCTCTCTCTCTCTCTCTCTCTCTCTCTCTCTCTCTCTCTCTCTCTCTCTCTCTCTCTCTCTCTCTCTCTCTCTCTCTCTCTCTCTCTCTCTCTCTCTCTCTCTCTCTCTCTCTCTCTCTCTCTCTCTCTCTCTCTCTCTCTCTCTCTCTCTCTCTCTCTCTCTCTCTCTCTCTCTCTCTCTCTCTCTCTCTCTCTCCCACTCTCTCTCAAACAAAAATGGGATGACACATAAAATCAAGAAAGCAGAATTTTATATTTTTTTCCTTTATACACCTTGCATTGCAGGCATTGCAGGCATTGCAGCTCTACCGCCTGTTACTTGATGGCTTAACATATCCGACAAGAAAAACTGCAAAAAAGACGACTCCAAAAATCCCTCCGTCCTAATCGCTGAGAGGTATGTACGGATCAACCACTCGAGAGATTGAATGCTTCAAAACTCAGTTAGAGCTCTTAAGATTTCATTATGCACGGCGAAATAGGAAGGAGTCCCTTCTTTCTTCGGAAGTGGTGCCTGAAAGCCCAAACCTTTCAAACAGGCCCTGATGCTTGTCTCTCCAACCAAGCTGCCTTGCTCTTCTCTCCCACATAGCAGATATTTTTTTCTGAGCTGACAATGCAGCATCTGACCTTTCTCGAGCTTCTTCACAGGTCTCCATGCCTGAGGAGCACTTCTCGGCCTCCTTCTGGTACTGCGATGCCACTTTCTTCGCTTCTAGAAGTGCAGCATCGGCGCGTCGTCGACTCTCTTCAGCAGTTGTTTCATGCAGCCTAAGCTCCTCTGTCAGTGAATCCACAGACCTTGTATCCGAACTCTCTTGAAGTTTCTCACAATCTGCATTTTTGAAACAGAAATCGTAAACGCAAGAAAAAGGAGAGGGACTGTGCAACAGAACTATTTTAAAGGAGTTCTTGGACGTTACCTGAAGGGATTAAGCTTTCATAACCTGCACCCAGGAAAAGACTCACTAAGTATCGGACTCACATATTCAATTCGAAAATGGAGCATTCTTTACAGAAGAGATACAAGCACAATGACATAGACGCCCCAAGACATAAAAATTCTTGAATACATGACAATATGAGAAGGTTCAACTATGAAGCCACTATCCAGGAGTCCAGATTAAGCAGAGGGGGCTTTCTGAAGCGTGCCCGATGACCGGCTACATGATTACGAACGATTCAAAGAAATTAAACAAGGCGTAGAACGTGATGAGCTCATGTCCAGACAGACAGCTCGACCATCTAACGGCCCAGCTCACAGCTTACTCAGAAGAAGAGAAGTCTGAACAAGTTTGATGATCAGGCAATCGCCAAACAAACAGGCGCACGCAATTACAACTTACAAAACGTGCATACATTGATGCTGTGCATCTCCCTGTCTAAACTTCAGGTGCAGCTAAACCTATCTGAGTAAGATCATAACTTCATGGGAAGCTCTATCATGCTGTGCATCTATAGAATCATTGTAACGGCACATAAAATTTTGTTCTGAAAGTAGGGTCCCTTTTTTTTTCTTATACATACCTGGTAGAAGCATTGATTCTGAGTCCAGCAAGCAATCGCATACGCATGCCGCACAGTCTCGAGAAAATGTGGAACGGGCGCTCTCTGTTATGATATTCCAGTACGAATGAGGATTTAGTAGATAAAGAGCCAACCCACATGCCAACAACGCTGCAGCGATCCTCCCGATCGAAGCTGGTTGCTGAGTAGCTCGAAAAACCATCTCTCTATCTTTGTATCTATCAGTATCTCTAGCTCTTCTGCACTGCGACCATACAGTAAAATGCGTATCGATGCAATTCGCGAATATTTTGCTGATCCGCTACTAGGCGACCGTACCGGCTACACGCCTCTGGAATACGCAGCTAGAAAGTCTGTCTTTGGCAGATGGGTGACGGCTCTCAGAGGACAGACAAGTAGCGCGCAGGCAGACGGAGTAGCTACTAGCGAGGTATTAGTCAGAATTAAATGAACTGGAAAAACACCTTCGCTTACAATGATGGCTCCAGCGAATGGGAAAAGGAATATATTTCAGCAGGAAAAGGCAGTGCTCATTGCCTCCTACAGGTTACCAAGCCGAGTGAATCTCCTAGTTGGGTCCAGAATGGCTTGGAAGCGGGTCAACACGCGGAGAGGTACAGCCATAGCTTTTTCTCAATTCCAAAGCTCTGTATCCCTGAGAGTCCGAGTTATCTGTGTATGTATACACTTTTCACAATGCATATTAGATGCAGCCCTCCACAATCTGCTTTATCGTTCTACCACTTCCCAATCTTCCAGATCCCAACTTCCCAAGTTCCGACCCCCTCTTCCTCTCACCTCTTGTTCATGTCTGTTCTTCTTGACATGTCTGTTCTTGTGAAGCACCTAGAAAAGGCAATGTTACCTTGTTCGAAGTCTCAGTTTGACTTAGATGGTGCAGGTGATAACCTCACAGGTAATGGTCGGGACTCGGTTATGCAGCATCATACCAGCATGCAACTGTGAATCATAGGGTGGGCTTACTCGGTGCAGTGGTGATCATAGGGTGGGCTTACACGGTGCAGTGGTGCACTGATTTTTTTTTTTTTTTTTTTTTTGTTTAAATAAGGAAATGATCGGTGTTGATTTTTATGTCTAAACTTAGGGTTTTTTTAGACAGAGGGGTGCCCTCATGGTTTTTCAATGATAAACCAATAATTATATGCCAAGTGTTTATGTGTCCACATTGTGGAGCACTCCCTACAAGTTTTACAACCATGTCAAAGAACATTTTGGTGCAAGCTGGTCCGACCCCCTCCCTCTGCCCCGAGGCATTTGTGCTCCCTAAGTAAGAGTTCAACATATCTTTTAAAATATTTTTTGTAATTTTATTCCACCACATGTGAATACAAGACCGGAGGAACATTCAAAATATCCATGGCTCCAGGTGGTACAATGTGTTTTTTTGCTCATCATTTCGGAGCCAAAATCTGAAACTACCCTTAGGTTGCCATTTGGTTCTAGATAAAAGTAAACATTGCCATTTTACTTATCTTTGCACAACCCATACGAATTCACCCTTACCATGTGTTACCACCATGTCATAATGCTACAAGAAGGAGACGTGTAACTAGAAAGGGTTGAATAGGAGTCAAACGTTTTGAAGGATTCGTACTTCTTTAATGTGTGTTAGATGCTACAAAAAGAAGAAGAAGAAGAAGTGTGACTAGCAAGGGTTTCATAGGAGTCAAAGCTTTTGAAGGACTCATACATTTGTAATATGTCATAGTATAGGTTTAATTTAAATTAAAGAAGAAACTCTCATGTTTTTTTTTGACATATTGTTTTCTCTAGAAAGTTGTACAAGAAGCCTAGTAGACAAGCCAATCCCCCTCACTTGTAAGAGAAATTTTCGACTTCATTTTTTGTCTATTTTGAGGCATCAGAGAGAGTTCTTTTTTCAAACCCATGGTCCATCTTTGTTTCGCATTAGTGAAAAACATTGTACAAGAAGAAGCCCTCTCGAAAAGCCCAATACCTTTCACTTGTTTTTTTTAAGTATCAAAAGAGAGATATTTTTTCAAACTCATGGTACTTGTATTCCAGATGCTCAATACTCCACCCTCAAGTGATCACAAATGATTCATGGTGCTCTAAGTTGTAAGGTCCCCATTATGAGGAGAAGCCATTGTGAGAGCCCAAACATTTGTGAAACCCTAACTTCTAAATTAGATGAGGTCTATGTGTGACCATTGATGGTTATGGATGATCTTTGTGAGCCTAGCCATTAGGTTAGGTAGGGCATAAACTTTCGAGCCATTGGGTTGCCATTCAAGGCTAAAATAAAGGCCATGTGGTGTCGCACGGTTTCCCCATAGAAGCTTAATGGGTCCTATCCCCGAGCCCGTAAGGCCGAGATGATAGGACTTATGTGTTGGATACAATGTCAAACTTGGTCCACGATCTCTATAAGCACAGGATATAAGTTCTTTTTTAGACTACCTAGCACGAGAAGCATGTTGGGCATCTTGGATAAAGCAAGAACCTTTCAAAGTAGCCATCTGGATTCGATCCCCATGGATAGTGAATGCAAAAGAGTTTTGGAAATCAATTTTTGTAGAACGTTTTTTGCATAGCTTTTTTAACGATGTCGATGATTAAGCAATCATACGATAAAACTTGCTTTTGATGATGTGCTTTTCAATAGGCACCAAACACTATATAAGAGAGGCCTTACTTCATTGTTCATCATCATTCAAGGAGTGATCAAGAAGATCTTCTCAAGGAGCTCTCTCAAGTGCTCAACACAAGGGGGAGATCTTGGAGGCCCTCTTGGAGGGAGAGTTTCTACACTCTTGGAGAAGGTGTGCTCTACATCTAGGGATATCTAGAGGAGTTCATGTCAGCTTACCATGAACATCAGTTATTGAGTTACTGTGAGTAACAAGTCTATCTCTATTCCTACTTTTTAGTTCACTAGTTTCTGATTTAGGATAATCAAAATTCGGATTTGTTGTTAAACAATTCTAAACTATTCATATTCTCCATATTCTCACAAACACTCTCTTCATACCTCTTAGGCACACAATCTCTTTGTTATATATGAGTAATCCCTTAGAGAGGTGTGAACCACCTTTTAAGTCATTTAAATGGGCTCACACATGAGTGCCATGTGGCACCCATGTGCAGAGCCAAGGGGGTCATTCTCATAATTGGAAAGAAAGAGAATTATCTTGAGAGTCGTGCATGGCTCTACGGCAAGAAATCCTCTCGTTCTCCGTGCGCGCGCAGAGTTCAGAGAGCTGATCTACTTTACTAATAGAGAGAGAGTTTTCTCGTGGAATGTGTCAAGCTTTCCCCCCCAAAAATGAGGGGGATCATCAGGAGAATATGACACTGGTATCCGAGCATAGGAGACGATGATGGACAGCCCACGGACACATACAGGCGCCAACAGGCCCGCGGTCGGTTAAGCGATGGAGTGCACAACAAAGAGCTCAGCAGTCGGAGCTTCCCTCCACTCCTCTTGGGTGAAGGAGTCAAGGACTTCTTGATCTATATATGCTACTACAAACTTGCTGCACCCGCAAATATGGGATAAAAAGCTTCTCCATCGACAGTCCAAGTTTCTTTGGTGTTGACAGTGAGTTGGAGTTGAGGAAGGAGGTAACATTTCGAAAAATTTTTGGAATTTTGGAGTGAAAAGGTGATGTTATGAGCCAAATGTTTGGGAAAATTATGATGCACCTATGTATTATGGGCTTTGGAGTTGGGCTATGGGCTTTGGGTTGATTCAAAAAAGCTTCAGTCCCTCAATTTTGAGCTTCTCAAAGTCACTCCTCCAAGAATATTAGCGTTTTCACTTCCTATTCTTGACCTACTCGGTTTCTCCGCACCATAACTTCCTCATACGATATCGGATTTCAAAAATCTTGGTCATGTTTCAAAGCTACACTCCTAAGCTTCACTCAAAAACCATCGATGTTGGATTTAGACGAGATTTGCCCCACCAAAATCTCTCTGCAGCACTTCAGTAGGAACTATGCGGCCACTGCCGGGCCTAGTTTTTCATCATCCGGTGTCCAAATTCACTTTTTTCACTTGGGATAGTCTCAAATTTTTGAAGTACAGGTGCTGAGCTACATTTTTTGGACTGGTGAGGATTGATAAATCTCAGAAGTTGCTCAGTTTTGCTCAGTTTTACTTAGTTTGCCCAATTGGGGCTATTCCCATGTGGTTTTGGCATTGTTTTGGATGGTTTTTGGTGTTTAGAACCTCCCCAGACCAACCGGACATTTCCAATTTTTGTTTCAGCATGGCAAGGATTCAAAATCAGCGACCTAAAGCTTCAAGGATCACGTGGATTACACTTACGCAACTCCATTTTGTAACAAGGAGGTGCTCTTGTGATATATTTCTCTTCTTCTTTCATATTTGAACTTTATTTCCATTCATTTTCATATACTCTCATTAGCAAACGGGGGAAGGGTAGTAAAACATGGAATCTAAAGGCAAACAAGTAGTTGAAAACACTTCTCCATCTAAAGAGAAACTTGAGGATCCTGATTCTAGAATGGAAGAAGTAGAATTAGGGCAAGAAATAGAAGAGAACCTAGAAGAAAAAGAGCCTTCAGGAAGAATATACATATGAGGAACTTATAGATGATTTTGTCACTTGTGACCAATTCATAGATTTGAAAGAACAAACCCTTAAATTAGAGAAAGATCTTGGTAGCATCACATCTCTTATACAGCAGCTTAAGTCTCAAATGATCTCACTTGAGACTAGTGTCACCTCTTTCCTAGCTAGGAAGGAAAGAGAGATCCCTCCTATTCCTCTGGAGCTCACTAGGAAAGATACTTTTCTTCCTAGTAAGCACAAAGGAGAGAGCTATAGGGAAGCTCCCCTCCTGAAAGATTTCAAGCCACCTACCTTTACGGGGGATGACTGAGACAGGAACAAGGATGCAATCTACACTTTTTTACAAAAGTGGCATGATTTGCATCAATTGAAGGGCACCCCACCTGAGTATCATGTGCTAGAGGCGAGTCTCTCCCTCGTCCCGCGTGCTTATAAGTGGTGGATGATTCTTAAGGAGGCGAACTCTATCCCTACTAACTAGACTCAGTTTGAGACTCTTTTCCTAAAAGAGTTTCTTCCTAAGAATGAGGAGGAGAGGAATTGGGATGAGTGGGATAAGATTACAAAGAGAGGTAGGCCTCTTTCGGTCTACCTATCCCACTATAGAGAGATCATTTTGAAACTTGAGGGATTAGATGATTTCCAAAAGTCTAGAGGGTTTGTTAGGGGCTTGGACAAAGCCATAAAGAGGGAAGTCAGAAGGAATGCACCTAAGATGTTTGAGGAGGCAATCAAATACGCAAAGATCTATGAGGACCATAACCGTCGTTAGTATACTCCTATGGAGACGGATCAGCCCCTCAAGCCTCTTAGTACGACCAAATTCAAGAAGAAGTTTCCTTTTGGGAAAACCAAAGATCAGAAGGGCTTAGGTTATCCACAGACCAGTTTGAGAGGGCCAAAAGAGAGAACCTGTGCTTTAGGTGCCTATCTCCTAGCCATTCACAATAGAACTGTCCACTCAAGATGGGGGAAGAAAAGAAGAAAGGACCAGAGTCTAGTACGGCCCCTGAAAAGGGCAAAAAGGAGTTCCACCTAGTGCAGACCCTTCCTATTCATGGCAGCTCTAGCTACAAGGGAGTGGAGGTGATGCACTAGGATATAGAGCACACCTGTTGTTTGACTCAGTCATTGTGATCACTGCAATTTGGACCACATGACATAGTTAAAGTGCATGGTAGTGTATACGGGACCAGGGTGCAGCTCATGATAGATGACTCTGCTACTCATAATTTTATAAACTATGCTTTGGTCAAGAAATTAAAGATTCCCCAGCAGCCTAGTGCACATAAATACACTGTATCTATGATGCAAGGGCAAGATAAAAGAATATGGGATACTATGGTATCCAATTTGGAAGTCAAGATGCAGGATTATACAGATTATATGGACTTCCAAATTATGAATATGGAGAGGACATATCTAGTCTTGGGAAGAGAGTGGCTATGGGGGTTGGGAGACACACTTAAATGCAGCTATCAAAATAACACACTTGAATTTGAAAAGAATGGAAGTAAAGTTTGTATTCAGGGAGTTAGAGATGTACCTAGTGAACCTCTCATTTCATCACTAGAGTTGTATAGTCTTTGTTATTCTCAGCATGTACAGGACATGTTTTTATTGTATAGTCATGATATGGAGCATTGTACAGACAGCTCATCTGATGTATATTTTCATGCTAGGAATGTAAATATGAACAGGACTTTCTACTATTCATTTTTGCAAGAGTGTGTGGTTAAAAGTTTTAAGGAGCTTATGTTTGAGTATAGAGATGTTTTTCCCACTGACTTACCTAGAGGGCTACAACTTGAGAGAGGGGACATTGACCATGCCATTGAGGTTGTTACTAACACTAACCCTATTTGCAGGCCACCTTATAGGCTTAGTGTTTCTCAACATGAGGAGGTTGAGAGGCAGTAGCAGGATTATTTAGATAAAGGCTTCATCAAACATAGTAACTCACCTTGGGCATCGCCAATGCTCCTAGTTAAAAAGAAAGACGGCTCTATGAGGTTATGCATAGACTATAGATCACTTAATAAGGTAACTATCAAAAATAAGTTTCCAATGCCTAGATTGGAAGATCTATTTGATCAGTTACATCAAGCTAGGTATTTTACCAAGCTTGACCTTAGATCAGGATATCATCAGATCAAGATTAGGGCAGAGGATGTCCGTAAGACTGCATTTAGGACTAGATATGGGCACTATGAGTTTTTGGTGATGCCTTTTGGTCTCACCAATGCTCCTGCCACTTTCATGAAACTCATGAATAGTGTGTTACGGCCTTATCTAGGGCACTTTGTAGTAGACTTCTTGGATGATATTCTGATCTATAGTGCATCCGAAAAGGAGCACTCAGAACACTTGAGGAAGGTATTTCAAGTGCTAAGGGAAAATTCACTCTTTGCTAAGGAATCAAAGTGTGAATTTTTCAAGACAGAGGTTAGATACCTTGGACATATAGTCTCCCAGGATGGAATCCAGATGGATCCTAAAAAAGTAAGGGCTATTATGGAATGGCCACATCGAAGGAACCTGGAAGAGCTACAAATCTTCCTAGGTTTATCAGGTTTCTATCGAAGATTCATTAAGAATTATGCCAAGATTGTTGTCCCGATGACGGAACAGCTTAAAGGGAAAGGGAAAGCCTTTCATTGGGGAGACGAATAGAAGCAAAGTATGGAGAAGTTGAAAGTAGCAATTGCTACAACTCCATTTTTACACATAGCACATCCCAACAAACCATTTGTGGTTGAGACTGGCGCGAGTGACTTTGCCATAGGAGCGGTTTTAGTACAGGATGGTCGACCAGTAGCTTTTGAGAGTAAGAAACTAGAACCGGCTCAGAAGAATTAGTCCATCTATGAGAAGGAGTTGTATGCAATAGTCCATGCTTTGAAGAAGTGGCATCATTATTTATATGGTGCCAAAGTTATGATAGTGTTTGATCAATAGAGCATTAAGTGGCTCTCTAATCAAACAGACCTTAAAGGTCATAAGGCCCGATGGGCAGAGACCCTTCAGGAGTTTGATTATGAGCTTAGGTATAGGAAGGGAAAGTTTAATGTGGTGGCTGATTCACTTAGCCGCATGACTATGCTCAATGGACTGAGTTTTACTCAAATCTCTAGTGAGCTACTTGAGTCCATTAGAGGAAAATGTAGGCTTGATCTTGCATATTCTGAGATTTGGGAAGCCATAGAGAATGGGGATCGTGATATACGGGTTTCCAATGAGGATGGAGTATCGATAGGTACTCAAGAAGGATTCAAGTGGAAGAATTACAGTGTCCATGATGGATATCTGTTATAGAAAGGTAAGGTGTGTGTCCCTAGAGATACTGAGATGAGACGGCATATTTTGTATGAGTGTCGTGACACACCTAGTGCGGGACACCCAAGAGTTAACAAGACTTATGATCTTGTTAAGAGGCAATTTTATAGGCCTAGACTTCACAAGGACGTCCTAGAGTATGTGCTTAAGTGCAATAAATGCCAAGTCAACAAAGCTGAGAGGTTGAGGATTGGAGGACTACTCCATCCATTGGATATTCCTAATGGGAAGTGGGAGAGTATCTCCATGGATTTTATAGTCCGATTACCTAAGACACAGAGAGGGCACGACTCACTCTGGGTAATTGTGGATATGTTAACCAAAATGGCTAGGTTTATTCTAACACATACTACAGTGAAGACACTAGGGTTGGCTAGACTTTTTGTGGAGAACCTATACCGGTTATATGGTCTTCCTTTAGACATGGTTTTTAATCGCGATAGGAAGTTTACTAGTCACTTTTGGAGAGCGGTCTTCAAAAGGTTGGACATGAAACTTAGCATGAGTACGGCCGAGCATCCACAGTCGGATGGGCAAATAGAGAGGGTTAACCAAATCCTGGAGGATATGCTTCGAACATATGTGAATGAAAGGCAAACTAATTGGGAAGAGTACTTACCTATATTAGAGTTTGCATATAATAGTGCCAAGCATTCTTCCACTGGGCATAGTCCATTTATGCTTATGTATGGGTTTCAGCCAAGAGCTCCTTATGGAGTAGGCTTGCAGAATGAAAAAGTTCAAGCTGCAAAGGACTTCTTGGAAGTGATGAATGATATGCTTAGGCTTGCTAAGGATAGCATTAGGAGAGCTCAGGATAGAGCTAGAGCCTATGCTGACCCTCAAAGAAGAGATATCAATTTTGAGGTAGGTGAGCAGGTCTATCTTAGAGTTCCATCTAGATTTGAAACCATGAAGATGGGACCTTGTCCAAAACTATCTCCTAGGTATTGTGGACCTTTCCAAATACTTAAGAGGATAGGAAAGATGGCTTACCAGCTCCAACTTCCAGAGAATAGTCAAATCCATCCAGATTTTCATGTTAGTCAGCTTAAGAAAAGGCTAGGCGAATCTGACAACCTCATTCCAGATAGCGAGGTAGTAGAGCCTATTTCTATTCAATCTATTCCACATGAGCCTGAGATCATATTACACACTCGAGAAAAACGGACGAGAAGTGACTTGTATAAAGAGTGTCTAGTGAAGTGGAAAGATAGTTCAGAAGATAGTGCCACATGGGAGCAGGTTAGCACCCTTTAGAGATGGTTTCCCAACTTTAGATTACCTTCCCAAGAGTCTTCTTAAGGGGGAGGATATGGGGGAACAACACGGAGACAAGACCATGTATTTTTATACATGGGGATTTAGTGGGAGCAGTACTCTTTTGGTTATCTCTTTCATAGGACCTTCCAGTACCATTTTTGAGGACAAAAATGGAGTTAAGGGGAAGGAAATGTTATATATGAGTAATCCCTTGGAGAGGTGTGAACCACCTTTTAAGTCATTTAAATGGCTCACACATGAGTGCCATGTGGCACCCATGTGTAGAGCCAATGGGGTCATTCTCATAATTGGAAAGAAAGAGAATTATCTTGAGAGTCGTGCATGGCTGGGGCAAGAAATCCTCTCGTTCTCTGTGCACACGCAGAGCTCAGAGAGCCGATCTACTTTACTGATAGAGAGAGAGTTTTCTCGTGGAGTGTGCCAAGCTTTCCCCCCAAAAATGAGGGGAATCATCAGGAGAATATGATACTCTTGTATCTAGTTCCTATTTCTGCCTAGATTCAGATATTGTCAGTTTTTATCATACTCACACATTGTAATTTGACATTGGAATATAAGATAGTGTAGGTGAGCATTCTAGCTTACCATACACTTTGAAAGATCATGCTTATTCTCTCTCTATCTCTCACTCATGTCTTTTCGAGTCTTAAGGTGTGTATGCTATGTCACGAGGAAGGAGATAAGGAAGCAGGCTCACAACAAAGAGGAGTGCACACACAAATTGAGGCAAGGAAGAATGATCTTCCTCTGATTTTTCTATTACATAAAAAGCAATGTACAAGAAATGACCTAAAACAACAACACAAAAAGTGCAATATATAAAGTATTAGAGTTGTTGTTGAAGCTGAGTTTTCAGAGAAGTTAAAAAACCTTATCAAAGTGCAAGATGTATAGGCAATATGTGACAAAGCGGGCATCATTAGAAATGGATATGCTGCAATGTACACCCTTCTGAGGCAAGCGTTACAAGCAAAAGGTATTTCTCAAAGTATATTTCCATGCCCATATAGTGTCCATAAAAAAAAAACTTATAATGAGGATGTGACTCGTACTATTGGACAATATTTATTCATAGAAGACACTATGCCTGCCTCTGTTTATCATCCAAATATTCCCAAGAAGCAATCAAAGATCCTATCTACACAAGGATTTACTTACACTAAATTCAACAATATATTTGTGGATCTTCAGGAGCTTCAATAAGCAATGGTTCACTTTTATAGTTCAACGATCAGAGGTACCCCTACTACATTTTATTTGGTGTTGAAGTTTTATTGCATTCAAGTATCATATTAAGGTAATGTTTCCTCTTTTGTGTAGACTGTAATGTTAAGTTAAAGTTCATACTAAAGCTTGATGAGTGCCAAATCATAAAGGGTCAGCGACTGAAAAAGTTGAGTGTGATGCTAATGAATGAAGACAGATAGGAGATGGTTGAACTACACCCTAAGAGAGAGGATTAGGAAGTAATCCTCAACCATGGCTTTTGGGGCAAGTTGTTAGCCCATCACGTTCCTAACCAAGAGGTTGTGAGTTCAATTCCTTACATTGGTATCAGAGCTAGGAAGTAGGCTTGGGCAAGGTGGAATGATCCAATGGCCTCTAAAAAAAGTGCTTGGGCACTCTATCATGTGAAAGGGTAGGAATTATGGAGGTGGCGCTTTGAGAATTGGACCCAACAAAGAATCAAGCGTATCTCTCAATCTGTAAGTCGAATTGAGGCATATAAGATACCATTAGAAAGCTCTCGGAACGAACTTCCAAATCTTTTGAGCTAGATTCGAAGTGTGAAGTCCTTGGGAAACCTTGGGTGGCACTTAGTTGAGTGTTCAAGATACTGAACATGGGTGAGAACAAGGGTTCAAGACACCAAGGTTGCGAACAAGGATCAAGAAACTATGGGAGGTTGAAGACACCAATTTAAGGGTACCAAAGGAGTTCAGGAATGGATCACCGAGGCTAGAGGGATACATGAGTAGATCATTGAGGACAATGATCAAGATTAGGGGGGGAGAATGTAATAAAGTGGTAGGTAGGAGATGGTTGAACCACACCCTTGATAGATAGGAGATGGTTGAACTACACCCTTGATAGATAGGAGATGGTTGAACTACACCCTAATAGAGAGGATTAGGAAGTAATCCTCAACCATGGCTTTTGGGGCAAGTGGTTAGCCCATCACATTCCTAACCAAGAGGTTGTGAGTTTAATCCCTAACATTATGGACCGCGCAATGAGTGATGAAACTTTAGGATCCACTTCCCATTTTACTTACAGTGTGCAATCAAAGAGAGATATATGGTGGTTAGGTGCTATAGAAGTTCCCAAAGAAACAAACAATGTGATTTTGTGGATTTTTAATAGGACTCCATGGATTACAGAAGTAATCTCTTCTCAAATACATGGACAAAAGCTTTCTGTAGATAATATAGGTGATTTTGAGGTAGAATGGCATTTGAATGGAGACCTTAAGAGTATAAAATGCATGTTAGGTTATAAACAAGGAGCATCTTGTCTCTATCCTTGCCCATATTATACAAAAGGTTACAAAGGATCTAAGAGACAGTCTAAACCTGCAAGGGCATTGATGAGAGTTGATGACTCTGAAGAAATTGATGAAATAGACTCATGGAATCACAGGGAATAGGAGATATCACTTTTGAGGTGTCCAATGTTACAAGAACCAACTTGTGATAAAATAAGCAATGATTGGAACCCCATTATTCCATTTCCATTAGTCAATGTTCACTTTTGTACTTCGCATGCATTCATGAGGATCTTTGATAGGCTTTTGAAGCTCCATGTCGAATATGCATTTGCAATGAAACCACTAGAGAGGTCTACAATAGCAATCCAAAAAATAGAAGATCTTTTGAATTCTATTGGTTGTCATGGTGCCCATGTATCTTTAGTTGTTAAGAAGTATGGTGAGTCTCAAGAGATTATTACAACAAGTTTCAATGATTGACAAGAAGGCAAGACGTTTCTTTAGAAGAGATGTGAATAGTCAAGATGATGGGAAATGGGAGCTTTGGAAGGATCTCCGTTCGATTACGACAAACAATGATAGACAGGTTGATCTCATTAATAAGCAAAAGAAGCTTTGGTCATCATTAGATCAATTGTTACATTTGATGGGTTTGGTTTCCACTAATGCTTCACAACGAGAATTATTCCAAGTGACTTTGAAGGGGTTTACACAGTCATTCATCTTATCATGGGGAGAAAGCAACATTACACATTACATAGTAAGTTTTGCTTACATTTTTTTATTTGGTCTTAAATACCATGTGTATATCTTATTGACCAAACCATAGCATACTCTTTTTGCACATGGAGCATATTTTATGAATCGATATGGATCACTGGACATTTTTAGTACACAAGGAATGGAGAAGTCACATTATAGGGCTAGATGTGTTTAATTTAAAAACACTCATCATAGGGGTGGTCTACTACAATCAAACTATTTAGAAGAAATGTTCAACTGGTTTTTTCATACGACATTCGCTAGAAATTATGTAATAGAATGAGCATGTGAGTCACAAATAGCAAAGATTACAAGAAAGATACAACATGATATTGCAAGAGAGAAGTGGATTTCATCATCAAGACCGCTACATCATGCCCAATGGCATGCACAACGAGTCCACGAGGGTTCTTTTTGGAAATAGTTTCCCAACTCTTGCAATGCATTATTTTTTATCAAAACGTTTTTCAAGGTTTTTATAACTCCTTTCAATTCAAATAAACTTTCAATGTTTTTGTGAATATCCTTTTAATGTTTTAAAACTAATTTTTATCCATTTAATGTGAACAGGATAATTCTTAAGTGAAAGGCTATAAATAAAGCTGTCCTTTTTCATTTTACCACTTCACATCCTAAGAGAATGACACGCACAAAGTAGATTGCTAGAAAGGATCATGTCATCTACCCTAGCCATGTGCAAGGTACTCAATGCCCACAATGGATGACACCCCACAAGAAGCCTCGAACTACAAGCCACTCTTCTAGATGAAACTGGGGTGTAGGGACACACTCTGGTAGCATTCCATTGCGAGGGGGTGAAGCTTCACAACAAGAGAGAGATGTAACACAAGAAATGCAATATTCCTCTTCTATATCTAATGATGAGCCCCCACAGAGGACATCACTCAAGGCAAGGCCCAAACAAAGAGGACAAAAACAAGTTTTACTGGAGACAACATCAAATTTAGAGAGTTCCTCGGATGAAGAAAGTGTTAACAAGCCACCATGGACCCATAATCATACCTCCATGAACCGTTGAGTAACACAAGGAGGCAAGACACTCCCTGCAGGACAAGGACAATGACCAACCAATGAAGAAAGAGAGAAAAAGTTGGATAGAGCAAGTAAATGATGAGGCAGGACCATCTAGGCATGCTCCAAGAAGAAAGAAGAACTATCAACCACGTTGTAGACCACAACCCAACATCTCGCCAAATGCAAGAGCACCACAAAGGTGCAAAAAGAAAACCAGAGCCTTTGCAGAGATTTGACATTATCAAAATTCTATGGAGCTTCTTATTCCACGAAGGTCATTTGCAAGAGTTGTGAAGGAAGAGATCCAAAGCTATTGCGCTAGACTTCATATCCAAGGGATAGCCATTGAAGCCCTCCAAGAAGCTGTAGAGGCATATCTTATCTCAATGTTGGAGGACTTTAACTTGTGTGCCATCCGTGCAAAGAGAGTGGCAATACAACCTAAAGATATGCAGCTAGCTAAAAGAATTTGTTGGGGGATTCTTGGACAAGAGGGGATTTGAGTGTTTGTAGAAGAAAAGGGAAAGACAATAAGAAAGATACACACTGGAAGCCTCTGTCGATTGATTATAATAAGACAAATACAATGGTGATGCACAATGCAATCCAATGCTTCTGTGCAAAATCCCACAGAGTGCTCAAGTACAAAATACCAAATACCCAAGATCTTGTTGTTGCCGGCCTCCTCTGCACCAGACCTCCACCTTCTCCAAGCCTACAGTTGTGCACATCTTGCACCAAACTTCCAATAAGGGGGAGGGATGGACACCTTTTGTCTGCACGCGCACACTGCAATGAGACCTTGGGATCCTTGGGAGGATAGCTTAACACTTCTCTGCACACTTCTTAGTCACTCTTCATGCACACCTTGCACTTCACTTCTCTGTGTCGTACACCATGTGTCTCTTGCACTTCTATCTCTTGCCTCACTTAGACTATGCTCACCTTGCTTAGTCTTAGAATAGTCCAAGAATAGTCTTTGCCTTGATTTGAGTGTCGATTCACGTACTCTCCTAACTGAAGGAGTATCTTGGTGCTCACTTTGATGTCCCAAGATTGTCCCCTCAAGTGGGTAGCCAACGAATCCCTGTTTTGTCCTGTAGTGACTTTAGCCTAAAACAAAAATTTTAATCGGGGGGCCATACTTTCACTTCTGCATACGTTGCTGCTTCACATCCTTCACATTTTCCTTTTAAGTCTTTACTTGTGCACCTAAGAGAGGGTTCACCTGAACCTTCCAAAACACTTAAAACACTTTTGAACCTTAGGGAAATTACAGAAATACCTCTGCAACCTGCAACCCACTTTCTGCAACTTTACCCTTTGTGGACAAGTAATGGTGCACTACCTGTGCACTTTGACACCTGAACTTTAACACTTTGACTTTGCCCTTGTTGACTTTGACCTTGAACTTGTTGAATTTGACTAGTTTGACTTTGATTATAGTTGACTTTGACTACGATTGACTTTGACCAGTATGACTTTTATGGGCTCAACAATTTCCCACCACCTAATGTGCTCTCCGTCCCGGAGATCTACAGCCAAAACTCAAAGCAGATATGACACCATAATATTTGTGCTGCAAAATCTTTAAAAGGACACCTGAGCAGCTACGAATCCACCAGAAGCAGGAGAGAACAAGCACCAGAGAAGAACCCAAAAGTGGAATTTTTGCATGGAAAAGCAAAGGAGGGCAATGGAAGACTACAAAGGAGGGGCAAGGGAGGGCTGAGGGGGCTGAGATGGATAGGGCAGGGAGGGGAAAGGACGTTGTTGGGCATAAGGTTAAGGGGAGGGTGAGGGAGTAGGATTATGGGTTCTGGACAGGGTCAAAATGATCAAAAATCAGAGCTACAGAGGGTGCATATGGGAAAATGTGGAAGATATGGTGAAATGAGGTGAGAATAGGCAATGTGGACCATGTGTTTAAATAAAAACACGTGATAAATGTGCTCAAAACATGTGAGTTTTGACCAAAATTCAAAGAAAATGTGGGATTTTGGAAAAATTAAGTAAAAAAATGAACCTAGAGGTGCCAAACTACATAAAAAAATGGCCATCCGAGGCACGATCCAGAGCCAAAAGGTTTGACCCATGAAAATTAAAAAAATACATAAATTTTCAATTTTTATTAAAAAATAAAAATAAATAAATAAAATAAAATTATGCCTTTTAAAAAAAAATATTTTGATGAACGCTTAGCAGAACTTGAAAAAATAAAATAAAATAAAAATAAAGCAAAAGAAAAATAAAATAAAATAAAATAAAATAATAAAAAAATAAATAATAATAGGTAAAAATAAAATAAAATAAACAAAAAATCAAAATAATAATAAAAAAATAGAAAAGGGGGGAGGGGGGGGAAGAGGGGGGGGCGGGGGGCGAGGGGAGGGGGGGAGGGGTGGGGGGGGGGGGCGGGGGGGAGGGGAGAGAGAGAGAGAGAGAGAGATTTTTTTTTGGGAAAAAATTCCTAGGGGCCCCCCTTTTTTGGAATATCCAAAATCAGAGAAGAATACTTAAAAAAATCCAAAAAAATCCAAAAAAAAACTCAAAAAATTATCTACAAGTCTAGGCCAATTTCCTTACTCAAAACCAGAGAGAGTTTCCTTTATTCCTCCAATTTGGCAAGGAAATGACATTTGAAAAGGATAAAAAATGCTAGAAAATTTCTAAAAATGCTTGAAAAAATTCCCAAAAATTTCCAAAAATTGTACTTATGTCGAGGACTATGAAAGGGTTGCTAAATTTGCTAAGGACTCAAAGAACAAGCATGAAAAAGGATAAAAACTATTAAAACTTAAGCAGAAATGACATGAGAAGGCTATGTACAACCTGGATAAATTTTGCAGGTTCCAGGTGATCCATAAATCATCACTTTTGTTGAGGGTAGGCCTTGAGCATTGATAGTTTGACTTAGAAAAACTCCTCCATAATCTCCAATTGTGCTGCACTTCATTTGTTTTGACTTCGTGTTGGGCAGGCTGATCATCTGATAGGGGTATCCTAAATCCTTCAGAAAAATATTATCTCCTCCATACTACATCTTTTGTATCTTTGTTTCAGCTACATTATGACTTAATCTGCAAAATTCCATTTTTACTATTCCAGCTTCTTCATCAAATGGAGCCCTCTGTTTCCAAAGACTTGCAGGTACTCCTTCCGCATCCTTATAAAGCCATGCACTTACTATCATAAAAATGGACATAACACATAATATCCATACCAGTATCCATAAAGAAATGGCCATTGACATATGATTTGAAGTATATTCTTCATCAATGTTGTACTTAAGGGTTCTTCTTTTCTTCTCTCTTTTATGGCCTTTGACTGAGACTGTCTCACTCGAGTCAGTAACCTGAATGATGTCCTTTGGTTTGTCATATGCTTCCTCTCTACTTGAGTTTGGAAAAATTCCATAGCATGAAGATGGGTCTTCTACATGTAGCCAAGCCAACATGTTTCATCTTCATATAGATCTGCTTCTTCAAATAGATGTGCTTCTAGGTTGTCCAACAATTCCCTTTCCATACAAATACCAATTGTTTGCATCATGCTAGTATGTCTTTGATTGTCTGGTCCTTCTTCTAAAGTTATATGCTGCAACTCTTTTCCCTCTTGCTTTACCCACATTGTGTCCTTGCCCCATTCATGTAGCACATTCGCATGCCTTAACCAAGGTCTCCCAATTAACAGGGGGAAACTTCCTTCTACCTGTGGCAGCCTTAAAACAACAAAGTCCAAGTTAAAGATGGTACCTTGTATCTTGACTGGGACTCCAGGGACCACTCCCATAGGCCTTACTATGCTTTGGTTTGCCAGTGTTACAGAGAAGTTTCCCAGTTTTGAAGGGTGTAGTTCAATCTTATTCATGGTATATTTAGGCATCAAGTTAATGCCAGAACCACCATCCACAATAATTCCTTGAAACTCATGACCTTTTATAGAGATTGTTAGCCGAGGGCTCTTATAATCTGTGAGGGGTGCTTCCCCTACAATTTTATATTTATGCATAAGTACAGCCTTTGCCATTAAACTTGTTGTGGACATTTCATCAATTATCTGCAAGAGTTCTGACATGAATTTCCCATCCATCTTTATTAAATAAAAAATGCTGACCTCCTTTTTCATGGACTTGAGTAGTCTGGAAGCTTTTGTTTCCTTAAGAGCATGGAATCCATTTGACTTATCAAACTCCTCATGAGCCCTGTTGAATGCGTGTCCAATGGCATCATTGGTACCTATGAAAATTTCTTTTTGCTTTATATCTGCACCTGTGGTGGCTTTGTCTTTAGATGCAACTTTGTCTTTGTTCAATCCATTAATCATTGATTCTTGACCTATGTTCGCTTGAGCCTTCCCCTTGCTTCTTGTCTGCACTGTAAAAGATTCAATTTCTTCTAACTGCACCACCTTGGTAGATGGTGATGGCACCCTGGCTTGATCTACCATGTTTTCTTTGCACAAAAATCATTTGAATGTGGGGCCCAAATGAAGATGCTTGGTTCTTAGGACAACAATTAGTATAGTGGTCTCTGGCCTCTGGGTAGTTCTTGCAAGGAGGGGAATTTTCTAGGAGAGTGCACCTACTTTGATAGTGCCCACATTCTCCACATCTGAAACAAATAATTGGCCTCCTTGGCCCATTTCCAAAATTATCCATCTGTATAGGGTTGTAATTGTTACCTTTATTGGGTGCAGCTTCCATCACATTTGCTGGTGGTAGGGGTCCTCCTTGTGTCCAATATGTTGTTGCAGGCATTCCTCTTGATTGACATTCATGGGCCTCATGCCCAGCTTTCCTTCATAATTGGCAAGTCACACTTAATAGAGGACATTCACTTACTATATGACCTTCCTTGCTCCACATGGTACACCAAAGTCCACTCTTGATGCCACCCACTTTGAGTTCTTGCAACTCTTGTCGCATTGAGCCAATTCCTCTGCTTGGGCCTTCTCCTCCTTTTGGAGCTTTAATGCCTCAATCTCCCTCCTCAACTGAGTAACAACATTCTCCTCCTCTTTGTGGGGCTTATTCCTTTTTAAGACCTTGTTGGAACTCAAAGTCAAGCACAAGCAGGGAAGCACATCAGAAAGGTGGAAACACACAAGAAGAAGGAGCAGGTAGGGAGCTCCATGAAGTAACTGTCAACTTTTCATAAGAATCCCCTACAAAAATAGTGATTTCCATCACTAAAACCATTGTAAATACCATTTTCTATTTTGGTAGCTCCATTTTGTGCAAGCTGAGGAGTCCTCGAGCTTGAGGAGTATTAGAAGTACCATCGTACCAATTTTCATAATTTTTAGACTTCGTTTGAGCCCTCAAATAAGCCCTAGAACCTAATTTTTAACTAGGCCGGACACTAGGTCTGGACAGGGCCAAAACTAGTCCAAAAACTATAAAAAGAGCTAGAGAGCTCATTTTAGGGGGTAGCTTCTTGTAGATTTCAGTTTTGTAATAGATTTCTTTTTGTAATCAAAATCCTTCCATTGTTCCTCTCTTTGATCTTGCCTTGTGCGCGTGTGTGTGTATGTGTGTGCATGTTTGTGTGCTTTCACTCACGCACTTGTGCCTTCACTTGCTCATGGTCTTCATACCGGTCCTCACGTCTCCGCGGATTGACAAGTAAAGGAGGTGGTGCTTACGCTTGAGCTACACCAAATTTTGGCGCCGTTGCCGGGGAGAGTGCTTCGAGGACGAGCGTTGTGATGGTAAGATCGTAGATTTGCGACGTTGGAAGGTAAAAAAATTTTGTCATTTTAGTTCATTTTCTGTTTTTTCCTCTTCATATTCATCATCATCATCATCTCCACCTTCTTCCATCTTCTTCTTCATAGAAATTTCTTGTTTTTTAGTGCATTTTCACCATTTTCATACCATTTTTCATGCATTATTGTGTGGGAAGGAGTTAGGAGAAGCAAGGGAGAGCAAGTGCTGTGTTTTTTTTCATGATTTTCTGCTCATACGGAGCTCGCCATAGCCGGCGCTCAGAAATTTGAATTTCCCGCCAAAAAAAACGCGATTCTGTGATGAAAATCGCGATTCTGTGAAAATTCAAAATTTTTTGAAAAATCACGATTTTCAGTTTTCCCACCTAAAAGTTGGTTGAAAAGAATCGCGATTCTGTGTTTTTTCTCAAAAAAAAAAAAAACACGATTCTCTGCTCAAAATCGCGATTTTCAAAAAAACACGATTCTCTGCTCAAAATCGCGATTCTCACCAATCACGATTTTCAGCAAAAACACGATTTTGTGAAAAACACGACTTTCTGCTCAAAATCGCGATTCTCACAAATCACGATTTTCAGCGAAAAATACGATTTTGAGAAAAACACGATTCTCTATGACAAAATCGCGATTTTCATGCCAAAAACACGATTTTGTGAAAAAGGCGATTCTGTGAAAACACGATTTTTTGCTCAAAATCGCGATTTTCAAAAACACGATTTTGTGCTCAACATCGCGATTTTCATGTGAAAAATACGATTTTCAAAAAACACGATTCTCTGGGACAAAATCGCGATTTTCAAGTCAAAAACACGATTTTGAGAAAACACGAATTTTTGCTCAAAATCGCGATTTTCAATTCACGATTTTCTGCTCAAAATCGCGATTTTCATAAACACGATTTTGAGAAAACACGATTTTCAGCAAAAAAAACACGATTTGGTGAATCACGATTCTCTGAGTCAAAATCGCGATTTTCAAAAATACGATTTTGTGCTCAACATCGCGATTCTCTGAAACACGATTTTGTGATCAACATCGCGATTCTCTGAAACACGATTTTGTGATCAACATCGCGATTCTCTGAAACACGATTTTGTGATCAACATCGCGATTCTCTGAAACACGATTTTGTGATCAACATCGCGATTCTCTGAAACACGATTTTGTGATCAACATCGCGATTCTCTGAAACACGATTTTCTGATCAAAATCGCGATTTTCAGAAACACGATTTTGTGATCAAAATCGCGATTTTCAGAAACACGATTTTGTGATCAAAATCGCGATTTTCAGAAACACGATTTTGTGATCAAAATCGCGATTTTCAAAAACACGATTTTGTGCTCAACATCGCGATTTTTTGACTTCACAGCATCGCGATTTTCAGAAAGCACAAAATCGCGATTTTCTCCTAAGGTTCTGTTTGCCTGTTTTGACCCCCAGGAGCCTGATTTGACATAACTTTCTCATCCAAAGTCCATTTTTTGAGCTCTATAGCTTGTTGGAAAGCTCGTTTCAAATCCTACACGATCTCAACTGTTTTTTTCAAGAATAATGCGTTGATTTTGAGTTAGGATAATTTGAAGTTGACCCTCAAGTGGGACTAGGAAACCAAGGGGGCTCCCAAGGATTTTTGAGCAATACAAAGGGGGAGAAAATTGTGTCATGGGAAAGAAAAAAGCAAAAGATAGAAGAAAAGGGGCTACGATTGAAAAAAAGGAGGGGGATAAACATGAAATACATGAGATAATATCACATAAAGGTGAAACATCTAGAGAAAAATTGCAAGCAGTCAAGGAAAAGGAGGAAATGTCTAGGGGGGTCGGATCCATATTTGCAACAAGAGAATATCACAATACTTTGGTGGATATAAGAATAGGATATGACTGTAGAAGGTTGAGTGCATATATCAATCCTCATTGCACAACTTGAGTGATGCTTAACTACTGTATGTACCAGAGCAGCCAAGGAGATATCTGCAAAAGGTAGTTCTAGAGGAGAAGACTCCTGTATATGGAAAGCTAAAGAGAATATGTGAAACTCAGCTTGGTGTAGTTACCCGATGTTGCTTGCCAAAGAATATAAAGCAATTCAATTCTCAATATTTCCTGAACCAGTATGGAACAGTAGCACTGGTGAATGGTCTATGTCAATCAGCATGGTAATCTCTTAGAAACCGGCACGTGTCCAATATTCCTCTGAGTGTCAATATAGGGAAGTGAACGTGCATGAGCCCAAGCTCAGAAATGCACATTGTTAGTGACAAATGTTGCTTTGAAAAGAGGAAAGGGGATTCACCACTCGAAAGATCTCATCAGTGGACAATCAACATGGACATTCATCAACAAGGTTCCATCCCAAAGGCCGAGAGTACAACACGAAGAGACAAAGCATCCATCAACCTTCTCCATGGTAAGTATCTTTACTCTGGAAACATCATAACCATGATAGTTTAGGAAACCTCTTCGTCAGCATACCCTTGAGCACTTAGCTCAAGACCTGCAATTTTTGCACCATACTTCTTCCAATGCATTTTCCAAGTAAGCATGCATAGGGCTACATTACAAGGCCGTGCACAAGGCACATACTTTTTTCAACCCGTGCACTAACACACTTACCCATCATTCACTATGGGTTATGAGTACTTGGCATGACTACTCTGAACATCATCTTTAGAAGAGCTAGAGGACATCCTGGGGACCACATCCATACCTAGGAAGCAATTCGAAGCTAGTAGTTGCTCTAACTCGATCTTGACAACCTCTTTTGAGCAACTCGCGATTTTTGAGTGCTCTCAACGACGCATTCATGCTGCAATTCATGAAAGAAGCACACACCAAGGGACTACGACTTGTAAAGGCTTGCAGTGACACATGAAGAACCGGACAACCAACACTACCAAATTTGGAAGATCGACGGCTCTTGTTCATACAGAATGGATACTACCTCTCAAAGCACTACATGGAACAACCACTACGACAAGGGTCTGTCAGGGACGACAGACTCGAGAGGGGGGGGAGTGTTGGAACTCAAAGTCAAGCACAAGCAGGGAAGCACATCAGAAAGGTGGAAACACACAAGAAGAAGGAGCAAGTAGGGAGCTCCATGAAGTAACTTTCAACTTTTCATAAGAATCCCCTACAAAAATAGTGATTTCCATCACTAAAACCATTGTAAATACCATTTTCTATTTTGGTAGCTCCATTTTGTGCAAGCCGAGGAGTCCTCGAGCTTGAGGAGTATTAGAAGTACCATCGTACCAATTTTCATAATTTTTAGACTTCGTTTGAGCCCTCAAATAAGCCCTGGAACCTAATTTTTAACTAGGCCGGACACTAGGTCTGGACAGGGCCAAAACTAGTCCAAAAACTATAAAAAGAGCTAGAGAGCTCATTTTAGGGGGTAGCTTCTTGTAGATTTCAGTTTTGTAATAGATTTCTTTTTGTAATCAAAATCCTTCCATTGTTCCTCTCTTTGATCTTGCCTTGTGCGCGTGTGTGTGTATGTGTGTGCATGTTTGTGTGCTTTCACTCACGCACTTGTGCCTTCACTTGCTCATGGTCTTCATACCGGTCCTCACGTCTCCGCGGATTGACAAGTAAAGGAGGTGGTGCTTACGCTTGAGCTACAGACCTCCAGCTCCTTCCTTATCTGGATTACTGGATCCTCCATTTCTATAGAATATGGTAATTGAGAAGAAGTTGTTCCATATTGATGCCTTATCTGCTCTAGTCGTGTAGCTGTGTTGATGAATTCCTCTATGGAGGCTGTAGGCAACACTAATTCTTTGATTTTACATTGGGTGGTCACTGGAACTGGCTTAGCTAACCATTTCTTAACAACAAAATCATGTGAAGGATATGGCAACTTAGCCATTAGTGCTTTAGCCCTAGTTACAAACTCTAGAAATTTCTCACCTGGGCCCAATCTCAAGTTTTCTAATTCATCTATGATGATCTCTACAGTATTTACATGCTGGAATTGATTTTTGAATGCATCTTTCATTAAGTCCCAAGTTGTAAAATGGTTCTCAGCAAATTGGCTAAACCATTTATCTGCTAACCCTTCTAATGTGGCAGGGAAGAGTATCAAAAAGGCATCCTCTCTTCCCATTAAGCCTCTAGTCTTGCATAGTGCTAAAAGCCTTCTAATATGCGCATCCGGATCTTCCTGAGCTAAACCTTTGAAAGAAGGAAATTTTATTCAATCTTGATAGTAAGGTTTCCAAGTCTACCTGACCAGCCATGCTCTTTACTGATGAAGTTGAAGATAGTGGACTAGAGGATCTTCTAATAGCCTTCCTTCTTGTTTGCTTGCAGGTGACCTTCAATGTTTGGGACCGGGTTGCGGTCATGGGTTGTTCATAGTCCTTTTAGTATGAGATAATTGATAAGAATATTTACCTCTTAGTCCATTGAAGTAGTACTGTCAGCACTTGAACTCTTCTACCTTTTGAACTTGGCTTCTCCTATGCTCAAATCTCCTTGGAGTCCCACCGTGTGTGCCAAATTTTGTTGGGGGATTCTTGGACAAGAAGGGATTTGAGTGTTTGTAGGAGAAAAGGGAAATACAAGAAGAAAGATACACACTGGAAGCCTTTTTCGATTGATTATAATAAGACAAATACAATGGTGATGCACAATGCAATCCAATGCTTCTGTGCAAAATCCCATAGAGTGCTCAAGTACAAAATACCAAATACCCAAGATCTTGTTGTTGCCCGCCTCCTCTGCACCAGACCTCCACCTTCTCCAAGCGTGCACTTGTGCACACCTTGCACCAAACTTCCAATAAGGGGGAGGGATGGACACCTTCTGTCCGCACGCACACACCGCAATGAGACCTTGGGATCCTTGGGGGGATAGCTTAACACTTCTTAGTCACTCTTCATGCACACCTTGCACTTCACTTCTCTACGTCGTACACTGTGTGTCTCTTGCACTTCTCTCTCTTGCCTCACTTAGACTATGCTCACCTTGTTGAGTCTTAGAATAGTCCAAGAATAGTCTTTGCCTTGATTTGAGTGTCGATTCACATACGCTCCTAATTGCAAGAGTATCTTGGTGCTCACTTTGATGTCCCAAGATTGTCTCCTCGAGTGGGCAGCCAACGAATCCCTGTTTTGTCCTGTAGTGACTTTAGCCTAAAACAAAAATTTTAATTGGGGGGCCATACTTTCACTTCTGTGTACGATGCCGCTTCACATCCTTCACATTTTCCTTTTAAGTATTTACTTGTGCACATAAGAGAGGGTTCACCTGAACCTTCCAAAACACTTTAAAACACTTTTGAACCTTAGGGAAATTACAAAAATACCTCTGCAATGTGCAACCCATTTTCTACAACTTTACCCTTTGTGGACAATTAATGGTGCACTACGTGTGTTTACTTTGACACCTGAACATTAACACTTGGACTTTGCCCTTGTTGACTTTGACCTTGAACTTGTTGACTTTGATTGTAGCTGACTTTGACCAGTATGACTTTTATGGGCTCAATAGAATTTTATAGGGAATAAACATTAACATTTGTACTCTCTTGTTTGGAGAACTTTTTGTATATCCCAAATGATTAATATAATCTTCTTCTTATTATATTTGCTCTCCCAAGTGTTTGTCTCTTAGTGTACATGTTTTGAAGTCTCTTTCTCCTATGTATCTAAAAGTGTCTTTGAAGTCATTGCACATATTTGGTGATTACATTGCTTGGAATGGCCTATAAATTCAAAAAAAATTTCCTACCACAAAAGCAAGGGGATGGGCCCTGCAAAACCCATCCCCACGTTTCTATGGCATGCCTTTTTTTTGCATTTATAGGCCATTAAACTATATGCCATGCACATTGGAGCATACAATTTGCCTTAGATAGGGTGCAATTCATGCAAAACCTCTGACCAATAGAGCAACAATCTTGATGAACATTCAAATGTACTTATAAATTGTTGCATGCTTATATGCACCTAGAGGAGTCTAGATATTCTCTAATCATTGCACATAAGAAGAGCCTTCCAAACTTCCCCAAGTTTAGGTTGTAGTTGAGGGGCATAGACCTTCAATATTGGGCAACTAGTGCATGCAATGGTCTAGGAATGCAAAAAAAAGGCCTACCACAGAAACGCAGGGATGGGCCCTGCAAAACTTTTGCAGGGCCCATCCTCGCATTTTTGTGGCAGGCCTTTTGCATTTCTAGGCCATGAAACCATATGCCATGCACATTGGAGCATATGATTTGCCTTAGATAGGGTGCAATTCACGCAAACCCTCTGACCGATAGAGCAACAATCTTGATGAACATTCAAATGTACTTATAAATTGTTGCATGCTTATATGCACCTAGAGGAGTCTATATATTCTCTAATCATTGCACATAAGAAGAGTCTTCCACACTTCCCCAAGTTTAGGTTGTAATTGAGGGACATAGGCTTCCAATATTGGGCAAATAGTACATGCAATGGCATAGGAATGCAAAAAAAAGGCCTGCCACAAAAACACCGGGATGGCCCCTGCAAAACTTTAGCAGGGCCCATCCCCGCGTTTTTGTGGCAAGCCTGTTTTGCATTCAAGGCCAGTACAGGCATTTTGGACAACAACACTTAAAAGAACTATACTGGAAAAAGACTGATCAAACTATGCAAAACTTATGAGATTGTCAAAAACATAAAGACACAATAGATTGAATGTACATGGAAATTGAAAAAAGAATAATTGATATTATATAATTTTTACAATTGACTCTTGGCCTTGAGCCTGTTGGTGCAAGACAAGCCTACACACATTGGCTTGAAACCTTGGACTAATGGAAGATTAGCATGGATAAAGATTTATCAAGGCCTCACTTAAAGCAAGGCTCATATGAACATATGCTTATTTGTTTTTACCTCTTTACCCCTTGTAAAAGTCCTTATGACTTGGCATCTCATGTAATCACTTACCTACCTCATAAGTCGTGGAAATTTGAATGTTGTAATGGAGAGAATATCTCCCTACTTTTAGTGGAGAGATTCAAGGGAGCCTTAGTTTGAATTTCAAATTCAAATGAAGAACAAACTCCTATAAAAGTTGAAGAAGAAAAGTCGCGGGTTCACTCACTCTAGCTCACTCCCCGAGGCATATTTTCATTGTAACTGAGTGTGTGTTAGTGCTACTCCATAGCCTACACCACCACACCTCAATTAGCTATGCTTGTCATGCTATTGAGCTTGTACAAACTTATCAATCAATAGATATACACACATTTATCATTTCTGGTTCTCTGTGTTATCTTCTCCAAGTCTGTCAACTTCATCAGGGCATATCTCTGGATCTACTGAACCAAACCAAGTGATCTATAGCTCATTGGAACCAGCTCAAGGTCTACTACAAGCATACAAAATCTCAAAGGATTTCATTCAGCCATTTGGGATAAATCCGCTTCGAAGTGCACACTGGTCTGTGTCTGCAGAGTTCCTGAAAAGTCGGGGGTGATTATAATTTTGCTAAACTTATTTCTCAGTGCATAGTTTATCAATTGAAGTGATTCCACTTGTGATTGGTAGCTTACTAAGGTACTTTAATACTCCCAAAAGGAATTGTTCCAATTTTAAGTGTGCTGGACACACTGAGTAAAAGTCTGAGCAGGTATCACTACAGGAATAGAAAGTTTTTCTTGATTTTTGAAGTACCAAGTTATCTGTTTTAGTTTGATCATTACCCAAACCATTTCCAAAGTACATATATGGTTTCTTTGTGTCATTTGGAAGCTAAGCAAGTCTACTAAGCATATCTGAAGAGAAAAGAGGGCAGGTGTGAAGCAGGTTTTGCAGCACCAACTGATCTTCTGAGTGCATCCATCCATCACTCTCAACAGTGGTATCAGAGCAAAGAAGGTAACCATGGGTGATGGTTTCCCTTCCTTCATTGACAAATTGGACAGAAACAATTATCAAGCTTGGTCATTAAGAATGAAGACCTATCTGCAAGGGAGAAGTCTATTTGGATACATATCAGGGGATGAGGAGTTGCCCTCATTCAAGACTAGAGGACTACCTACAAAGGATGAACATGAAAGGCTCAACCAATGGTGTGCAAAGGATGCTTTGACAAGGTCTTATCTCTTAAACTCTATATCTGACTTTCTTTTACCACATGTAAGGAATTGTAAGACTTCCCAGGAGACTTGGGAAACCTTGTCAAACTATTTTTCTTCCAACACAAGGGCTAGGAAGAATCAATTATGGATAGAGTTCACAACCCTTAGGAAGCAGCCCAAGCAATCAGTCTCAGAGTATGTGACAAAAATCAAAGATGTGGCAGACCAACTAGCAAGCATTGGAGAGGAAATTGAAGAGGAGCAAATAGTCAGGCAAGTGACAAATGGACTCAAGGCAGATGATAAGTGGGAAAGTTTCACCACTGCAATGGACCTCTACATGGACATGCATACCCCTGATCTCACAACACTCATGGGCCAACTATTTACACATGAAGCAAAGTTCACCAAAGCTGGAGATCAATCAAAAGGTAACAACCCCTCTGATCTCTATACTGAAAAAAAGGTTAAAGATAAAGGCAAGAAGAAACAGGATGAAGAAGGCTCTACCTCTCAAGCTAATTATGCAGGGAGAGGTAGGTCATCTAGAGGAAGAGGCAGAGGAGGTAAGTCAGGTAGGGGGAGACCCTACAACTCATCACCTTGCAACATCTGTGGATTGTCCAATCATACCACAGATGAATGCTACAAGAACTACAAAAATCAGAGAGGAAGAGGCTACTCAAGAGGTGGATACTCTCAAGGGAGAGGCAGATTCAACCAACATCAAAGCTACAATGGGTACAACAACCAATACAACAACAACTACAACAACAACCACAATGGAAACTACCAAGGTGGATTCAGAAATAGAAGAGACTACAACAACTATACAGAGGAGCAAGATGACTCCCTATTGATCATGAATATGACCTCCAAGATAGGTACAAATGATGATCATTTATTTTACATTGACTCAGGATGTTCTAACCATGTAGCTGGCAATGTGGCACTACTTTCTGATTTGGAAGAGCCCAAGGGCAAACATCAGGTACAAACAGGTGATGACACTAAACACTCTGTTGTCAAAATTGGAAATGTGAAGACATGTGATGGTAATCAGAACCTATTAAGCAGGGTACTCTATGTACCAACAATAACTAAGAATTTAATGAGTGTTGGTCAGATTGTGGAGAAAGGTTTGCAGGTCAGATTCACACAACATGGAGCATATGTGGAGGACCCAAAACAAGGATTCAGAAGGATAGCCAAAGGGGAGAAATCAGGTAGATTATTTACATTTGAGCTAGAAGATACAAAAAACATTGCTTTGTATAATTACAAGGATCAGACACTTTCAGAGTTAGAGATATGGCATAAGAGATTAGGGCACATAGGAGAAAGAACTCTAAAGCAAATGTGCAGGGATCAATGTGTGCTTGGGATACCTAATGTATCCAAGCAACACATGATTTACAAATGTGGATCATGTCAATTTGGTAAGTCTCACAGATTACCCTATTCAAGGAAAGGTTTCATGCATGAAGACTACCTAGACTTGGTACACACAGATGTTTGGGGACCTAGCAAGGACCCTTCCATTTCTGGTTCAAGGTATTATGTGTCCTTCATTGATGACTATAGCAGGTGGACCATTTTATACTTTATGAAGCACAAAGATGAAGTGTTTAATTGTTTCAAGAGGTATCTTGCACTTGTTGAAAATCAAACAGGTAGAAGCTTGAAGAGGCTAAGGTCAGATGGTGGAGGAGAGTACTTCTCCAATGAGTTTGAAGATTTCTTGCAGGAAAGAGGCATCAAAAGGGAGATCACTACAAGGTACTCACCTGAACAAAATGGGGTAGCAGAAAGAAGAAATAGACTTATAGTAGAAACAGCTAGGTCTATGCTTAATGAGAAAAAGTTGCCAAATTACCTATGGGCAGAGAGTGTATCCACTGCCACTTATCTCATCAATAGGTTGCCATCCAAATCACTTGATGGCATGACACCATATGAAGCATGGCATGGTAAGAGACCTTCTCTAGATCATTGCAAAATCTTTGGTTGTGTAGCATATGTGCATATTCCCTCACAGGTAAGAGGAAAGCTAGACCCTAAAGCTGAAAAATGTATCTTCATTGGGTATGATTTGAACCAAAAGGGATACAGATTCTACAACCCTACAAACAAAGGATTCAAGGTAAGCAGAGATGTCATATTTGATGAAAATGACTCTTGGTATGAGAATGAATGCAGGAAAGTGAGTCTACCCTATGACATGGAAGAAGATTTTCCAAAGCTTACCAAGGAAGAGCCAACTCAGCAAGAAGATTCAAGCTCAGATGATGATACAATAAACATTGAAGAGTTCAAGGCTTGGAAGTCCAAAGGAAAGATGAAGATGAAGCAATTAGAGGATAAGCCAGAAACTTCTACTCAAGCAATGAGGAGATCTCAAAGAGAAAAGAAGAAGCCTATCAGATTTGGGTATGACACATCACTTGTAACTAAACATTCTGTATATCTTGCAAAAGACTTGTTGAATGAAGAACCAGGTACCTATGAAGAAGCAATTACTAAACCAGAATGGAGAGAAGCCATGAATGAGGAGATAGAAGCTCTCAAGGAAAGTGACACTTGGGACTTGGTACCCAAGAAAGACTCTATGAAGGTAATAGGATCCAGATGGATCTACAAACTAAAGAAGAATTCAGATGGAACAATTAACAGGTATAAAGCTAGGTTGGTAGCCAAGGGTTTTGCACAAACCCAAGGCATTGATTATGAGGAGACATTTTCTCCTGTGGCCAAGATGCCAACTATCAGAGTATTGGTGAGTGTAGCTGCATCCAAGAATTGGAACATGTACCAATTGGATGTGAAGAATGCATTCCTGAATGGATGGATATTTGAAGAAGTCTACATGTCACAACCACCTGGCTATGAAGACCCTAAAAAGGTACATTATGTTTGTAAATTGAAGAAGGCTTTGTATGGTTTGAAGCAGGCACCTAGAGCATGGAATTACAGATTGACCACCTACCTCCTAGACCAAGGATTTGTGATGAGCAAAGCAGACACTTCTCTATTCATAAAGAGAAGTAGTACAGAGGTAATCTACTTATGTGTTTATGTTGATGACATCATCATTACAGGCAATGATGTCAATGGGATTAGACACATCAAAGGACAGATGATGAAAGAATTCAAGATTAGTGATCTTGGATTACTAAAATATTTCCTAGGTCTTGAATTGATCTACACAAATTCAGGTATCTACATCACTCAAAAGAAGTATGTACAGGATATGATCAAAAAGTTTGGTTTGCAGGATGCTAAGGTATCTACTACTCCAATGGAGGTTAATCAAAAGCTAAGTGCTCATGAAGGAGAAGAAATCAAAGACATTACAGGATACCAAAGTATGGTAGGTAGTTTGAACTATGCTACCTTGACAAGAATTGACATAGCATATGGAGTAAGTGTGCTTAGTCAATTCATGCACGAACCAAGGGTACCTCACCTAGAGGCAGCCAAGAAGATCTTGAAGTATTTGAAGGGAACACAAAGTCATGGTTTGTATTTTCCTTATACATCAGATATTGACATAAAAGTTTACTCAGATGCAGATTGGGCAGGATGCAAGGATGATAGGAGAAGCACCTCAGGATATGTTTGTTTTGCAGGAGATAAGCCTATCTCTTGGTCAGCTAAGAAGCAACCTACAGTGGCATTGTCATCCACTGAAGCAGAGTATAGAGGGCTTGCCAATGCAACTCAAGAAGCTATCTGGTTGAAGCTCCTATATACAGAGTTAGGCCTACTCACAAGGCCACCTATTATCTTTGGTGACAACACTAGCTCTCTTCACCTTGCAGCAAATCCAATTTATCATGCCAGAACCAAACACATAGAGGTTCATTACCACTATGTGAGAGAGAAGCTACTTAGCAAAGAAATTCAATTGACATATGTATCTACTAATATGCAATGTGCAGATTTACTTACAAAGGCATTGGATGGAAACAAGTTATGCAGATTCAAATCCATGATTGGATTGCAGGAAGTAATTGAAGAATGAAGAAGAAGACTTAAGCCAAAGTGTTTGGCTTGAGGGGGAGCTGTTGGTGCAAGACAAGCCTACACACATTGGCTTGAAACCTTGGACTAATGGAAGATTAGCATGGATAAAGATTTATCAAGGCCTCACTTAAAGCAAGGCTCATATGAACATATGCTTATTTGTTTTTACCTCTTTACCCCTTGTAAAAGTCCTTATGACTTGGCATCTCATGTAATCACTTACCTACCTCATAAGTCGTGGAAATTTGAATGTTGTAATGGAGAGAATATCTCCCTACTTTTAGTGGAGAGATTCAAGGGAGCCTTAGTTTGAATTTCAAATTCAAATGAAGAACAAACTCCTATAAAAGTTGAAGAAGAAAAGTCGCGGGTTCACTCACTCTAGCTCACTCCCCGAGGCATATTTTCATTGTAACTGAGTGTGTGTTAGTGCTACTCCATAGCCTACACCACCACACCTCAATTAGCTATGCTTGTCATGCTATTGAGCTTGTACAAACTTATCAATCAATAGATATACACACATTTATCATTTCTGGTTCTCTGTGTTATCTTCTCCAAGTCTGTCAACTTCATCAGGGCATATCTCTGGATCTACTGAACCAAACCAAGTGATCTATAGCTCATTGGAACCAGCTCAAGGTCTACTACAAGCATACAAAATCTCAAAGGATTTCATTCAGCCATTTGGGAGAAATCCGCTTCGAAGTGCACACTGGTCTGTGTCTGCAGAGTTCCTGAAAAGTCGGGGGTGATTATAATTTTGCTAAACTTATTTCTCAGTGCATAGTTTATCAATTGAAGTGATTCCACTTGTGATTGGTAGCTTACTAAGGTACTTTAATACTCCCAAAAGGAATTGTTCCAATTTTAAGTGTGCTGGACACACTGAGTAAAAGTCTGAGCAGGTATCACTACAGGAATAGAAAGTTTTTCTTGATTTTTGAAGTACCAAGTTATCTGTTTTAGTTTGATCATTACCCAAACCATTTCCAAAGTACATATATGGTTTCTTTGTGTCATTTGGAAGCTAAGCAAGTCTACTAAGCATATCTGAAGAGAAAAGAGGGCAGGTGTGAAGCAGGTTTTGCAGCACCAACTGATCTTTTGAGTGCATCCATCCATCACTCTCAACAGAGCCTCCCCACTACATTCTTTCTTCTCTGTAAAGACAAAGGCAATTGGTAAGTCAAAACTGATTGGGATATTAAATGAGGGTCTATAAATCCAAGACCCAAAGCTATTCCTATTTGACCTAATATTTTTCCTCTAAATTTAACTCCTAGGGTACTAAGGGCAAAGGACTTCCTAACCAAAATTACATAATTGTTCCCTTGCATTATTGTAGATAGGCACAAAAGTTTGCTCAAGGCCTTCAGACACCAAGTCATGAAGTGTCCTTGAGGGGAAAAGTCCTTGTGGATTATAACAAAATCTTCCTTTGGCAATTTCCCAGTGTAATGTGCCAAGGAAGAGCCACTACCACGGGTAACATGGTCACCACAACTCCTTCCTGCAAATTTATCCACTTCAGTTGCTTCCTGCACGTAGACAATCATAAAATTCATTAGATACTTACATCTTGTACGAATATGAGACAACCATAAACGTCATTAGATACTTACATCTTGAAGCCTATCTTCATTCTCTCCTCTTCCCATTGCATGTAGTGGAATGGAAGAGTGAGCCATGCCATTTTGCTCCACAACAAGGGATCTTGGAATCTTCTTCTCCAAAATTCTTTTCCTTGCTACGACTAGATCTTCTTCAATGGCATTTTGATTGGCATCACTCAAAATCTCTTCACATACAAATGCAATGGTGTTAGAAACTGAATCACCAAGTGGAATTGTTGTCTTTTCAATTTTGTCAGAAGTGTTGTCTGTAATAAAGTAAGTCTATGATCTAGGGATCCGATGGCTTCAGACAGATCTGAAATCGGATACCGTTTGGTCACTCGTCTGTAGGACCAAAGATCTCAAGAGTAGACTCAAGCATAAGTCATGTGCTCTCATATTCAAGTAATCCACTTAGCCTAGTGGTTAAGTCTCATGGTTGTGAAGGAAGAGGTCTTGGGTTCAACTCCCATGGGGAGCATAGGGAGAGAGTTTTGCCCAAGTTAACGTGAGTTAACTTGAGTCTAGTGGACTTAACTCAAGAGGTGAGTACAACAACCACTAGTGGACTCTAGTGGAAGGTACTAAAGTAGTGGTCGAGATCACTCCAGCCACTAATAGACTCTAGTGGTGGATATGAAAGGAGTGGAGGAGATTGCACATGCACTTGTGGACTCTAGTTACATTTGTGGTCCTCATTAGTTCAAGTAGCTATATATACAGGCATAAGGTTGGGAGGAGAGTCATTCATTCATGAGCATTTGCAGTCGTTACGCTGTTGCATTTACTGGAATAGGAAGTATAACCTGTTGTCCAACTAGATTATCTGAATCTG
This sequence comes from Ceratopteris richardii, assembly GCA_020310875.1. NCBI lineage: Eukaryota > Viridiplantae > Streptophyta > Polypodiopsida > Polypodiales > Pteridaceae > Ceratopteris > Ceratopteris richardii. Next base: position 158,702,176 of record CM035410.1, on the reverse strand, counting down.
TTAGACTCTTCCTAAGCCGACTTACATGGAACACTGGATGAATCCAACTATCGTCTAGAAGTTGTAGTTCATAAGCCCACAAACCAACTTTCTTGGTGATTGGAAAAGGACCGCAATATCTAGGCGACAACTTGGTGCATTGACCAGTCTTGAACTTTTCCGATCTTTCAGGGATATGAAGACAAACTTGATCGCCAACTTGAAAAGTAACATTTCTTCGCTTTGGATCGGCATAAGCCTTTGCACGATCTTGAGCTTTCTTTAGGTTTTCTTTAGCTAACTTGAGCTTAAAGTTCATGTCTTGAAGGAACTCTTGAGCTGTTTGAACTCGTTCATTTTGTAGTCCTACTGCATAAGGAGACCTAGGCTGGAAACCATACATCAACATGAATGGACTAAATTCAGTTGATGAATTCTTGGCATTGTTATAGGCAAACTCAGCTAATGGAAGATAATCTTCCCAGACAGTCTATTTGGAAGTAACATAAGCTCTGAGTATGTCTTCCAAAATCTGATTGACTTTCTCTGTCTGTCCATCCGTCTGGGGATGTTCAACTGTACTTAAACTTAGTTTATTTTCAAGTCTACTAAAGACTGCTCGCCAAAAATGACTTGTAAATCGAGCATCTCTATCAGAAACTATGTCTACTGGAAGACCATAGAGTCTATAACGTTGATTTACAAATATTTTTGCAAGTTCTGGAGTCTTATAAGTAGTCTTGACTGGTATAAACTCAGCAAGTTTAGTCACTACAACCCAGACTGAATCAAAGCCCTTCTGAGTGCGGGGTAATCCAGAAATGAAATCCATGGAAATGCTTTCCCACTTTCCTTTGGGAATTTCCAAAGGATGCAGCAATCCTCCAACTTTAAGTCGTTCAAACTTATTTACTTGACATTTATGGCACTTAGATACATAGTTTTGCACATCTCGATGCAAACTAGGCCAATAAAAATGTCTTTTCACAAACTCATAGGTTCGGTTAATACCAAGATGTCCTCCACTTGGAGCATCATGGCATTCGAAAAGTACTTGATTTCGTATGTCCAAGGTACTTGGAACACAAACCTTACCTTTATAAAGCAAATATTCATCTTGGAGAGAATAGTGTTTAAACTTTCTTTCAGAAGTACTTGCTTCATTTTGTTTATCTTGTTCAGCTGCTTTCCATGCTTGACTGAAGCTTGGATCCTCTTTGCAGCTTCCTTTCAAAGTTGAAATAGATTCACTTTGAATTTGTACAAAACTTAGATTGTTCAGCATAGGCATCGGACTTAAGGCGTCTGCCACTGCGTTGAACTTTCCTTTTCTATACCTGAGTTCATAATCGAACTCTTGCAACTGCTCGGCCCACCTCGCTTTTCTACCTCTTAGATCAGGTTGGTTTGCAAACCACTTTATGCTCTCTTGATAAAAAACTATGGTCAACTTTGATCCATATAGATAATGGCGCCATTTCTTTAGAGCATTTATAATAGCGAACATCTCTCGCTCATAGGTAGAGTAATTTTGCTGAGCAGGACTTAGCTTTCTACTCTCGAAAGCTATCGGTCGACCATCTTGGCTTAGTACTGCTCCTACTGCAGATGAACTTGCATCTGTCTCTAATTGGAAAGGCTTGTTCGGATCTATAATCTGTAGAACGGGAGCCGATGCTAAAGCAAGTTTAAGATCTTGAAAACTCTTTGCTTGATCTTCTTTCCAATTTAACTTTTGATGCTTCCCTTTGAGTTGATCCGTCAAAGGTACTGCAATCTTGGCATATCCAGCCACAAACTTCCGATAATATCCTGCCAATCCGAGAAAACTTTGTAGTTCTCGAACCGTCTTGGGCTCAGGCCATTCAAGAATCGCTTGGACCTTTTCAAGGTCAACTTTGATTCCTTCCGCGGAAATAATATGACCTAAATACTTTACTTCTGGGGTAAAGAATTCACATTTTGACTCTTTACCGTAAAGTTTATTATCGCGAAGAAGTTGAAAAACTTTTTCCAAGTGCTCTAAGTGATTTTCATGATCTTTACTATAGATCAGAATATCATCGAGAAAATCTACAACAAATTTTCCCAAATACGGCTTAAGCACTTGATTCATCAAAGTCATAAATGTTGCGGGTGCATTTGTCAACCCGAACGGCATCACTAAAAACTCGTAGTGACCAAACTTTGTTTGAAAGGCTGTTTTAGGAATATCATCATCTTTGATCCTGATCTGATGATAACCTTGGCGTAAATCAATCTTAGAAAAGACTATAGCCCCCTTTAAACTATCGAAAAGATCTTCGACTAGTGGCATGGGATACTTGTTCTTTATCGTAAGATTGTTTAACGCCCTATAATCTATGCACAGCCTCATAATTCCATCTTTCTTTTTCACTAGAAGGATGGGTGCTGCCCATGGAGACTGGCTTGGGCGGATAAATCCTTTATCCAAATACTCTTGGATTTGATTTTCTACTTCTTGATTCTGGACATAGGGGAGGCGGTATGGGTTTTGAGATTTTGGCTTGGTACCCGGAAACAGATCTATACTGTGATCGATGTTTCCACGAGAGGGTGGCAAGCCGTAGGGGAGTTCCTTAGGGAACACATCTTTAAATTCCTTCATTAAATTGTTAAATTTAACATAAACTTCTCGAGGAATAAAGGACGAGACATAAGAAACTTGATTTATATTATCAGAATCTATTACATCAGTGCCAAGGACAAGAAAAGCTTGAGTCCTGGCTTCTTTATTGACAAGTTTCTGAAGTTCAGTGTATGATATCAAAGGGATACTTGGAACATCATGCTCACCCTTGATTTTATACACTACACCGTCACGCTGGAATTCCAAAGTATTTGTAAAATAACACCTGGTCAATGAAGGTCCTAGACTCCATAGCCACTCGCTCCCTAAAACAAGATCTACCCGATCCATGTTCATTATTTGGAAGTCCAAGGTGTCTTTAAATCCTTGGATTTCTAGTTCCAAATTACATATCATTGTGTCCCAAACACGGGTGTCTTGACCGTGCATCATGGAGACAATGTATTTATGAGGAGATGGTTCCTGAGGAAGAGCCAGTTTTTTTACTAACGCATAATTGATAAAATTATGCGTAGCAGAGTCATCCACCATTATCCGGATGGTGTGCCCTTTTACTGATCCATGCAACTTGACCAAATCATGTGGACCAAACCCTTGAGGTTGCCACATGTTTTTGGAAATTTGGCATGAATGGGTACTGTCGCAATGCATAATCTGAACCTTCTTTGCACTTGAACTTGCATCCAAGTTCAAAGAGTGAATCAGATTGATTTGCTGCTTACCCTTTCCCTTACTTTCTCTTCCGACTGGACAGGCACGGCTTCGATGTCCAGGCTTGAGACATTTAAAGCACAAGTTTTCTTTTTGCGCTTTATCATGATCTTCTGGAGAAAGGATGTGTCTAAAAACATGAGGTTTTTTAGACACTCTTTCATTAGATCTAGTCCCTTTGCCCTTACGCTTGAAGTTATTCTTCTGGGAATAACTGCTTTCCTGCGGGACATCCAAACGTGAATTGTCCTCATAAATCTGTGCAACCTTAATCGCCTCTTCAAGGGATTTAGGCGCATGCCTCTTAACTTCATTACGAATTCGCTGGTTAAGTCCTCTGACAAAACCGCGAAGTCGATGGAAGTCATCTAAATTCTTTAACTTCAGAATTACATCTCTGTATTCTGAAATATACACTAATAGCGGTCTACCCTTCTGCTGAATTTTATCCCAAGCTTCCCAATTGCGTTCCCAGTAAATGAAACAGTTCCTCATGAACCTGAAAGGATACTTCGCACCCGAGATAAACGTACAAGAAGCCACTTGTATGAAGAGTGCTTAGTAAAATGGAAGGATGGAACTGAAGAAAATTCAACATGGGAAAAAGTTTCCACAATCCAACGACGTTTTCCAGCTTTCAAGTTTTAAGTTGGTCCCAACTAAAGAAGGTTTTTATTTTCAAGTTTCTAAGTAAATAACCTAATTGAATGAATGCATGTTCTTCAAGTTTTAGAACATGAGGCTCGGGGGTTGCCTACAGTTATATATATAGCTTTATTTTCGAGGACGAAAATCTTTCCCAAGGGGGGAAGAATGTAATAAAGTAAGTCTATGATCTAGGGATCCGATGGCTTCAGACAGATCTGAAATCGGATACCGTTTGGTCACTCGTCTGTAGGACCAAAGATCTCAAGAGTAGACTCAAGCATAAGTCATGTGCTCTCATATTCAAGTAATCCACTTAGCCTAGTGGTTAAGTCTCATGGTTGTGAAGGAAGAGGTCTTGGGTTCAACTCCCATGGGGAGCATAGGGAGAGAGTTTTGCCCAAAGAGCTCTAGAGCCTTCTAACTCAAGTTAACGTGAGTTAACTTGAGTCTAGTGGACTTAACTCAAGAGGTGAGTACAACAACCACTAGTGGACTCTAGTGGAAGGTACTAAAGTAGTGGTCGAGATCACTCCAGCCACTAATAGACTCTAGTGGTGGATATGAAAGGAGTGGAGGAGATTGCACATGCACTTGTGGACTCTAGTTACAGTTGTGGTCCTCATTAGTTCAAGCAGCTATATATACAGGCATAAGGTTGGGAGGAGAGTCATTCATTCATGAGCATTTGCAGTCGTTACGCTGTTGCATTGTCCATGGGAACATCCGAGGTCGAGCAAAAAATACTTAGGCATTCGTCGAGGCATAGACCGAATGCCTTCTCAATATCATGCATAGACAAAAATTCTTCTCCGTTGACAAGTACCACTGAAAATATTTCCATCTCTACCTCTGATAGCATGGGCTCTGATTTGGAGGGTGGAATATTATGTGTATTGGCTTCCTTTAATTTGTCCAGTACCCCTTGTGGAAATTGTATGCAAAATTTTTGACTCTCTTCTAATAAGTTGAGAGCTTGTGTCTAGGGTTCCTTTTCATCATCTACAAAACCCCGAGTGACAAGATGGGGTAGGTCCATGGGTGTAGGTTTGGGCTCCTCATTGACAAAAAAGGTTGTTGTTGCAACATAGGAAAGATATTTTCTTCCCATCTTCCTCTTCTTATTTAGTTGTTTAATTAAGGGCATTGTGCCATCTGACATGTGCCTTGCATCTTCAACAATAGCCATGAAATGCTTTAAGCGCTTAGCAAATGCCTCATCTCCTTTATGAATGTACAAAAGTAGGTCACAAGGGACCCATTTACACTCATATGATGGAATATCTATAACATATCTTAATATATAGAATTCTAGAAAATCTGTAATCTCCTCGAGCACCTCGGAGTTCATGACTAGTGTCCCTTCAAGATTAGGGACTCTACAGATTGGGTCATACAAATTTGTACGACCATTGTAGTCTGTAGTATCCAAAAACTCCATGAATAGATCTCAAGGAGATTTGATGGGAGTGAAAGTGCTAGCAGCCATTGCTTGCGCGCGAGAATTCTATTGGCTGGTCTACGCTTTCTAGCTCTTTGTGAGGGCAAATGTGAGAAATGAGCACATAGAACCCATTTTTATAGCAGTTTCAAGTTTTTAAAGTGACTCGGCCCACTTTTAAAAGTACATAATAAAATAGTGAAAGTTAAAAAAATGTGTTTCTGATGACAAAATAATGCACAGAACACCAAAGGCTATGAGTTTTTTTGTTTCAAAGCAAATGTCTAAACATAACACAACAAAAAACATGAGAAACCACATTTCAAAGTAGTGAACATAGTCTTTTTGACATTCCAAAAGTTTTGAAATTACCATTGCGAATAACAAGGTATATATAATATCTAACATGAATTGTTTGTCTTATTTTTTACAAGTTTCTTGAAAGTGCAAAAACCATGAGATACAATGACTAGGACCCAAAAAGTGACATTCTCAGGTTGCAAAAGGACTATGACAATGAGAGTTCTTTTCCATCTTTGCTCCAATCTATAGGGACTTTCATTTTGTATTCCAATCTTCTTCCCACCTGTAATCAATTTGCAAGAAATTGAAGTTATAAAAGTAAAGTAAGCAATAATGAAAAGATTACTTTAACAAAACCATAAAACATTTTTCACCTTATGTCCTTGTATTTTAAATTTGGATTGACTTAGTCCTTCAAACCCCATAATCACCAAGTGAATGAAGATCCAAGTTTCCATGATCTCTAACTAGATGAAGCCCAACTCTAGAGGGTTGCATGTACACCCATGCACCTTTGGAGTACTCATGTGATAGCCATTGTCCATCTATAACTTGATATTGTGACATCTTAATGTGAGGATTTCATCTTTCGGTCACCTAAAAGCTTTAGATGTTGCCATTGAAGCTAAAGGTCTTCAAGCTACAACAGTAATTCAAGATAGGAGATGCAGGTAGGTTGGAGTGTAGAATAGGAGCTTCAATGGTGTGCTACAGAGTGAAAGTAGTGGGAAAAGATGACTTTTTGGGAACTGGGTATGAAAATGTGAAGTTTAGGAGGGAAATAACTATTTTCTGAATATTTTTGAATAAAGTCATTTTTTTCAGCTCAAAACATGCACGGATTTTGAATTTGAGGTCAAAAAGAGTACTTTTGACCCTAAAAAGTAATGGGGGTTCCATTCTTAGGTGTTATGATGAGTTTTTTAACTTTTCAAAAATTTTGAATTTTTGGGCCAACTAAGTTACGAGATTTCTTCTCTCTCTAGAAGCAGCTCATTAAATAAGGGAGAAATATTTACCCTCTCCCCCCTTCAACCTAGTATGTTATAGGGCATAGACTATGGCCACCACCCTCTTCGGATTGGTCCATCACTAATCACTCCTAATCTAAAAGGCCCATGTAGGGTTTATTTTTTCCCTTAATGGCCTCATTAATGCTTGCTTCATTATCACCTCCTAAAATCAAGTCATCAACGTAAATAGTCACAAGCATGATGCCATCATCACCATTCCTTGCATATAATGAATGATCTACTTTACACATAGAAAATGCAGTTGTGGTCAAATAATCACCAATCCTTGCATGCCAAGCACAAGGGGCTTGTTTAAGTCCATACAAAGCCTTTTGCAACTTGCAAACATGTTATGGATGCTTTGAATCTTCATATCCTTGTGGCTGGCACATATTTAGTTCTTCCTGTAACTCGCCATGTAGGAAAGGAAAGCATTTTTCACATCCATTTGATGCAAAGTACATCTTTTTTTTGTAGCTAATGCAACAAGTGCTCTAATAGTAGACATTTTAGCTATAGGGTTGAATGTTTCCTCATAATTAATGCCATATGTTTATGCATATCCTTTTGCAACCAATCCTGCTTCATACCTACTTATGTTACCATCAGCATTGTGCTTTACCTTGTAAACCCACTTGCAGCCTATGGGTTTCTTTCCTTGTGGCAATGGAATCAGCTTCCATGAAGTGCAACCATCTTCTCATCCATAGCTTTCTCCCAATCTGCTTTCCCAATTTCATCTTCAAAACAAGACGGTTCAACATCTTGTATACCTTTGACATGTAGGCACAATGACGAGCCATGTAACTGTCATATGTCAATTGTTGCACTGAATTCCACATCCTCTCAGATTGTCTTGGTTCTGGATCACTTCTCCTTGTATCATCTCCATGTGCCTTTCTTACTCCTAGAGTCTTCATAGAGGGCAATCCAAGTTCCTCATGAAGGATCTTTTTTGAACCACTTGAATCTCCATCAATGTCTTCAAAACCTGTAGATGTTTTACTATAAATAGAAAGCTTTTCTTTACCTTTCTTGGATGTATTTGATGAATTTGTTGGATTGAAATTTCCACGTAATCTTCCATTCCACGGATTTGAGTTGGAACTATTGTTTGGTGATGAATTTGGTCCACTCAAATTTTGCACTTTCATCATTTTCTTTGTCATTTGGTTCAAGATTAAGTCCATCTTTGGCGTCTGCATAGAAGCTTGAGATTTCATCAAACAACACATCTCTGCTTACCTTCACCTGTTGTGTGAGTGGGTTATAACATTTATATCCCTTTTTCTCAAGGAAGTACCCAACCAAGATACATTTTTCTACTTTTGGATCAAGCTTTGTCCTCAACTCATCTAGAATATGCACATATGCAATGCAACAAAAAACTTTCATATGTGATAAGTTTGGCTTTTTTCTTGTAAACTTTTTTTCAAGTGTAACTTGATGCATAGCAGCATTTGGGGTTCTATTCATGATGTATACAGTAGTATGCATAGCATCTACCCAATAACAATGAGGCATATTCTTCTGAACCATCAAGGCTCTTGCTATTTCTACAATATGTCTATTTTTGCATTTAGCAACACCATTCTATTGTGGTGTGTACCTGCATGAAAACTAGCATCAAATTCCATAAATTTTACGAAAATTGCTAAACTCATTTGACATGTATTCACCTCCTCCATCAGACCTTAATGTCTTAATATACTTTCCTGTCTTCTTTTCCACCATAGCCTTAAAATTTTGGAAGTGAGTGAACACCTAACGCTTCTCTTTAATGAAAATATCCCATACTTTCCGTGTATGTTCATCAATGAAAGTAACATAAAACCTGCAACATCCATAGATGTGGTCTTTTTGGGATCCCAAACATTTGTATGTACTATTTCTAGCACATTCTCACTAACATGCTTGTCATGTGAAAATGATGCTCTTGACTATTTACTGAATTGACATGCTGCACATACCTTTTGCATTTGTGCAACTTTGAAATTTGGTAGTCCATTGACAATCTCCTTTGATTGCATCAATTTCAGCCTCTACAAGTTTGCACGTCCAATTCTTCAGTGCGAGATCTCTATATCAGCAATAACTCCTGCAGCTTTTGCAAACATGGCTGCATTCATTTCAAGAATTTTCATATTTAAGGTGAATATCCTACCCACTTTGTTTCCTTCGACATTCAATTGTCCATCTTGTTTATACTCTTCTACATATAACCCATCACTATTGAACCTGACTTGTAATCCCTGGTCAACCATTTGTCCAACAAAAACTAGATTCTTTGTTATATTTGGAGCATGCAACACATCAACAAGATGTTTTACCTTCCCGTCCTCCATAGACAATGTTATGTTTCCTGTATGCATGATAGGGTGTGGTGTGTCATCATGTGTTTCAACATATCCAGGAACTGACAATTTTTGCAAACTACTAAACCATTTTGCATGATTGGTCATGTGATTTGAAGCACATGAATCAACATATCAAACATTACCATTCGATTTTGAAACATCAATGGAAATCATATTCATCATATGTTGAACCATGAACAACTTCTTAGAATCATCTACACTTGTGGATGCATAGTTGTTTTGCTACCTTCTGTTATTTTGATTCTTTAACCTGCAATCACATTCAAAGTGTCCAAGTTTACCACAATTCCAACATCCTTTACTATCATTATCTGAATCGTTTCTTTGGAATTTTTCGCAACCTCTTTGGCTCCCCCTGCCTCGAAACTATACTTTACCTCCTGCATGATTCTGATGTTGTCCTTGGTCTTGGTTATTGTTTCCTCTCCCACTTATGAAGCCTCTACCTCTGCCTCTTTCTCTATTAGAGTAAAATACCTGCTCAAAAATAGATTTTCCTTAGGAGTTTGAATCCTCCCCAAGATTCTTTTCTTCAATAATCAGCATGGATACCATATCAACAAAATTCAGAATATTTTCCCTGGTCTATATAGAAGTTCTGAACTGCTTATATGCAACTCCTAAACCACGAAGGCACACTTACACCTTATCACCATCATCTAAATTCATGCCAATAGATGCAAGTGACTCACATATGCTTTTGATTTTCATGGTGTAGTCACTTATCGACATGCCCTTTTTCTCCAATGTATGCAAGTCGTTCTTTAGTTGCGATTTCTGTGCCTTTGTATTGGTCCCATACAATGTAACCAAACTATTCCAAGCTTCTTTTGGAGTCTTGGCATTGTATATGTGCCCAATCATGCTATCCTGTATGCTAACAGATAGCCAATACATTACCTTTCATGTTCCTTGATTCCATTCCTCATATGCTCTTAACTGGTCTGTAGCTTGATTCCTCTCTGGTAAATACAAGGCATTTTTGTTCTCTCCTTCGATGTACTTCCAATAACCTTTCTTATGAGAAAATTTTTCATTTTCAATCTCCAAGCATGGAAGTTATTCTTGTCCAACTTATCACTCATAAGCTGACTCATTCCATCTGCATTTGCCATTTTTCTAGCAATTCACAACACTACAAAAACACTACAAGCAGTACTTCTGCTTGAACACTCTTGCACTTTGACATGTGAGTTCGAACTAAAAAAACACAATTTTTGTGTATCAACAGTACACAAAATCACTTGAAATTTTGGATTTGGAATATATGAGAAATATGAGGTCGTTTGTGAATCATGCTTTCTCCATGCCTTTTCACGTACTCTTCACCGTCGGCCTTCTCCACAAACTCTCTACATCCACACTAGCTTTGATACCATATCACGAGGAAGGAGATAAGGAAGAGAGCTCACACACACTCTCACAACAAAGAGGAGCACACACACAGATTGAGGCAAGGAAGAATGATGATCTTCTTCTTCTTCTTCTTCTTCTATTACATAAAAAGGAATGTATAAGAAATGACCTAAAACAACAATACAACAATTGCAATATATAAATAACAGTACACAAGGAAAATCCTAATGTCCACAAATAAGTGAGTTGGCAAGAAACACATGTGCCATCACTCTTGGTAGATAAAACTAGTAAAGGTCAATGATGTATCCCTAACATATACCAGTGTTACCACTATACATGTCAGAGAAATAAAAAAGTGATGCATGTCATCCTTGATCATCACATGTTGAGCTTGATATCTCAACATGCTAAGGCTCATGTGTTGGAAGATCCTATAAATCTATGATTATTTGTTATTGAGGCCCACCCCACTTCCAACATTTGGTATCATAGCATAGTTGACATATACCCTTCGCAAGATGAGTGATTATTGACTTGAGAATGAATACAAGATTGAGGGAATGTCTAATTATCCAATGTGGAGTTTTATGATGATGAATCTATTAGTATCCAAGGACTTATGGAATATTGTCAATGGCACTTATCCAATGCCAAGACAAGTCGGAGAAGAAGCTACTTCATCTTCTAGAAGATCCCTTGTTCCTATTTTTGCTCGATAGGAGGTTAATGAAGAAGAAGGAACCATTTCATTATAAGGAGTCAGTTGTCAGACATTGATCCACATGGATCATGACATTGGTCCATAGGGATCAGTCCATCTGTGTGAGGGACAAGGGCCAGCTAGTCAAGGTCTCAAGCTCGGGGGATACCCTAAGGTATTCTATAGTGATGGCGATGAGTGTTGCATGATGGCCACATGGAGGCACTTTGAACTATCCTCATCCACTCTTTTGCACATAACTTGAGCATATCTTATCCAAATTGGGAGATTTTTGTTGGTGTGGCAAGCGCTCTCAGAGCTCTTTCCAAAGAGTGTTGCAAGCCATAGTTTGGATTCATTTTCCATTATCTTCAGAGTTTCAAGTTTTCCCATTCATCTTCAATGACCCTCTTTTGAGCATGGTTTTGAAGCATTGATTATTGGAAGGGTTTTGCAAGCTATTCCGACAAAGGATGGACCATCTTCAACACTTGCACACAATTGCAAATGATCTTTTGAACCTCCAAATAAGTCTCTTGTCAATTAACATGCATTGTTGCTTTCTTTTTGCATCATATTGCATATAGGACATGCAGTTTTGCATAGTACCTAGACAATACGCGTAGTTAAGCAAGGAAAGAAAGATAAATTTGTTAAGGTGTGTAATTACCTTTCACTCTATTTATAGTAAGATTGTGCCTGTCAACATTGTTATCACAAAAATTGCTTATCAATTACTTAGTGTAATTTTTCCATTTTTCAAAATTATGTTGTTATGCTGCCAAAATTTTTAGAAAATTAGTATGCATAAGCATTCAAGAATAGAAAACATACTTAAAGCTTTTGGTTTCTTTATTTTCCCTTGAACAAAGGATTGTGATTAATTTCTTTTTTGCTGCCACTAATTTACTTAGGTTTACATAGAATGTACTATTCTAAAATTAAAAGAAATATATAAAACAAAAAATTAGCAAAAACATAAGTTGACCATAGCCTAGTATGGACTCAGGACCATTATCCCCTTCTAGGAGAGATACTGTAAGGAATTGAACTCACAACCTCTTGGTTAGGAATGTGATGGGCTAACCACTTGCCCCAAAAGCCATGTTTGAGGATTACTTCCTAATCCTCTCTCTTAGGGTGTGGTTCAACCATCTCCTACCAGGATTATGTTACATTCTTGCCCCCTTGGTCGATCATCGTCCTCAATGATCTACTCTTGTATCCCTCTAGCCTCGGTGATTAGTCCCTTGAACTCCCTAGGTGCCCTTAAATTGATGTTCCTCAACCTCGCACAGTTTCTTGAACCTTGTTCGCAATCTTGGTCTCTTGAACCCTTGCTCTCAACCTTGGTGTCTTGAACCTTCTTGTTCGCAACCTTGGTGTCTCGAGCCCTTGTTCTCAACCTCCGTCTTGAACCTTGTTCTCACCCATGCTTGGTATCTTGAACACTTAATCAAGTGCCACCCAAGGATTCCCAAGGAATTCACAGTTCAAAGCTAGCTCATTGGAAAGTTTGTTCCGAGAGCTTTCCAACGGTATATTACACACCTCAATCCGACCTATGGATTGAGAGATACACCCCAATCATTATAAGGTCCATCCTTGAAACCGACGCGCGCGCCTTCTACAATTCCTACCCTTTCACATAGAGGATGCCCAAGCGCATTTTTTAGAGGCCATTGGATCATTCCACCTTGCCCAAGCCTACTTCCTAGGCTCTGATACCAATGTAAGGAATTGAACTCACAACCTCTTGGTTAGGAATGTGATGGGCTAACCACTTGCCCCAAAAGCCATGGTTGAGGATTACTTCCTAATCCTCTCTCTTAGGGTGTGGTTCAACCATCTCCTACCAGGATTATGTTACAGATACACTCATGGAGGAGCAACCCGCAGATCCCATTAGACCATGACTAATAGGACTACCAATTTAGAGACCACATCTTGGAACACATTCGTGGTTCCAAGAAAGAGGAAGATGTGCCAGAGCCTGACTTTCCAAGGATGGACATAGATGCTCCAGATGAGCCTCCAGCTATGGGCTACCTAGTGATAGGACTGCTGATGCTATTGAGTAGTGGCTCAACAAATGGGAGTAGTGCTTCCGCTTGTGCCGTATTGTGGATGATAGACATAAGATTCAATAGGCCATGTATAACCTTATGGATGTCAACCATAGACGGTGGCATAAGATTGAACAAGATAAGAAAGAACCCAAGACTTGGGATCAATTCAAGATCTTGTTCTATAACAATTTCATACCACCTGATGAGAGGTCTAGAGCTCTAGACACCTATTTCTTCATCAATCAAAAGAATCAAACAGTTCAATAATATGCGAATAAGTATAGAGAGGTGCTTCTTAAAGTATGTGATACTATCCCAAAATTTCTCCAGGTCCACAAGTTCATCTTGGGACTTAGGGAAACTATTTGACCATTGGTGTAGAAGGAGAGATATCAGTCCTTGGCACAACCCACAGAGATGGCTTTAGTATATGAGGATGGACATAGGGGCACATGCTTCCAAGGTTAGAGGTCCTCATGGCCTAAGGTGAGTTAATCCTTCCACACATCTACTCAGTTTGATCAGTGCAGAGCCTTCAAGAGAGGATAAGCAGGTGCATATGATCAAGACAATTTCAGGAGGTAAGAGAAAAAGAACATAGAGCATAGAATCAAATTGGTACTAGGAGCGAGTCCGACTGCTCGGCCACCATTTCAAATGAGTTTGCAAGAGGAAAATGAAGTCCACAAGGTCGTGGATGAGTACCTACAGAAAGTGTTGATTAGACCTAGCTATTCACCCTTTGCAGCACCAATTCTTTTAGTGAAGAAGAAAGACAGATCTTATAGGATGTGCATCGACTACCAAGCACTCAATAAGATTACTATCAAACACAGATATCCCATGCCTAGGATTGATGATCTTTTAGATGCTCTAGGTGGAGTCGTTGTATTTAGCAAAATATATTAAAAAGTGGCTACCATCAGATTAGAGTAAGAGATCATGATGTACATAAGAAAAATTTCAAGAACCTTGTTCATTATGAGTATTTGGTCATGCCTTTTGGTTTGACTAATGTACCAAATACATTTATGATGTTAATAAATGACATTTTACGACCGTTCATTGGAAAATGTGTTGTTGATGATTTTATAGTGTGTAGGAGGATTGTGCATGATCATGAGAGTCATCTTTGATTAGTATTGAATGTTTTAAAAGAAAATAAGTTGTATGTCAATCCGACAAAGACTCAATTGTTTCTTCTGAGGATAGAGTATCTAGGGCATGTGGTATCGGTTGATGGGGTTCATATGAATGTTTTAAAAGAAAATAAGTTGTATGTAAATCCGACAAAGACTCAGTTGTTTCTTCTGAGGATAGAGTATCTAGGGCATGTGGTATCGGTTGATGGGGTTCATATGGATCCCAAGAAGGTCTCAATTATATTATCTTGGCCTACTCTTCAAGATGAGGGGAAATTATGATCATTTCTAGGACTTTCTTATTTCTATCGAAAATTCATCTCTTGTTTCATCGATAGCAATGCCCATGAAGAACTTGCTTCAAGGCAAAGTTCCGTTTGCATAGAGTTAAGAGCAAAAAGAGACTTTTGATACTCTGAAACAAGCTCTTTTAGAGGCTCCTATACTCAAAGCGATAGATCCACAGAAACACTTTGAGTTAGAGACAGATGGTAATGGCACATCCATAGGGGCAGTTATGAGCCAAGATGGCAGGCCAATATCTTTTGAAAGCAAGAAATTGACTAGTGCACATCACAACTCGCGAGTGCATGAACATGATTTGTATGTAGTGGTGCATGCACTTAAGGTCCGGAGACACTATCTTTATGGTGCATACTTTAAGGTATACACATATCACCATACACTTAAGTATTTTGTTGATGCATTATCATGGATAATGTATCAAGTGAGCTTTACAGTTCTAGAAAGCTCATTGCTTCAAGAGATAAAGGAAGCACATGTGGAAGATCCACATTTGTTATAGATTATTAGACCCATAAGTGATGACTCTATTATAGGAGATGAGACAGTTCCAACTGTTTCTTCCCCTAGCAAAGCGAACAAGTCCATTCCGTATTCCAAATTCTCATAGGAGAATGGAATAGTCAAACGGAAAGGAAAGGTTTACATATAGATTCTCAAGATTTGAGAAGAAAAGTCATGCATGATAACCATGATGTGCCTTGCATAGGACATCTTGGTGTTGCCAAGACAATACAACTTGTTAGAAGAACATTTTGGTGGCCTGGATTAGCTAGAGATGTCCACAATTATATTCAACAATGCTTTATGTGTCAAGTCAACAAAGCAAAAAGGGTAAAGACACCAAGTCTTTTGCATCCTTTATAGACTCCATATCATAATTGGGATAATGTATCCATGGACTTCATAGTTAGGTTACCGTGAACCCAAAGGAAGCGGGATTCTATCCTAGTTGCGGTAGATAGATTGAGCAAGATGGCTCATTTCATACCCAATAATATGATAAAAGCTCCACAGGTAACAAATTTTTTTATAAAGATTGCATGGGTTATCGACATCCATAGTTTCATATAGGGATGTGAGATTCACAGGACACTTCTGGAAGTTTTTATTTGACAAACTGAAGGTGTCATTAAATATGAGGAGTGGTAATCATCCTCAAATAGATGGTCAAACCGAGAGGGTCAAACAGATTTTAGAAGATATGTCTCTTTTGAGATGAATTTGGCATGAATCCCTTATGCTCCAACTACCATAGACATGCCAAAGAAATATCCTAGTGTTTCAGAGCTTTTAGCGAACCTCCAAGAAAATTTAGAAATAGCTAAAGCCAAGATGTAGCAAGCCACTGATAGGGCTAAAGAGTATGATGATAGGAAGAGATCACTTAGATCCTTTGAGGAGGGAGATAGAGTCTTTTCTTCAGGTACTAGCTAGATATACTTCACTCTCCATAGGGAAGTGTACTAAGATTTCACCAAGGTTTTGTGGACCTTGCAAGATAGTTAAAAAGCTAAGTGAAGTTGCATGCCGATTAGAGCTTCCTCCAGATTGCAGAGTCCATCTGGTATTTCATGTCAATAAACTTTTAGAAGTATATTTCTAGGGAGGATAATATAATTGAAGGTATTGTTTCTTTTCAGGAAAGTGATAGCACAGATCATTCTCCAAACAAGATACTAGATCGGAGACAAAAATGATTGAGGAATTGTGTCATCCAGGAGTATCTAGTAGCATGGAGAGGATTACCATTTACTAACTCTACTTGGGAATCAAAAGAGTTGATTTTTCCCTCACTAGGGGGAGAGAGTATCAAACATTTATCCATAGGGATCATGACATTGGTCCATAGGGATCAGTCCATGTGTGTGAGGGAAAAGGTCCAGCTAGCCAAGGTCCCAAGCTCGGGGGATACCCTAAGGTATTCTATAGTGATGAGGATGAGTGTTGCATGATGGCCACATGGAGACACTAGACCATCCCAAATCATTTCTATTTTTAGAGTACAAGAGGGTATATATGGGTGGGAGGAGAGACACACACACATCATTCAAGCCTTTTCTGACATCAATGGTACTATTACCAGACTACTTCCTGTAGAAGAGCAATGCAGATGGGATTCAAGGGATGCACTAGCACTTTCATATATTGCTATGGGAGTCAAGAGGCATATTATAACTCAAATCAGGTCTTGCAGAACCTCTTGATAGGCTTGGTTGGAGTTAGACAATCTCTATCAAAGCAGAATCCCTGCTAGGAAAGCTCATCTAAGGAGACAACTAGATAACATAAGGATGAAAGTTGGAGAATCAGTTTAGACACATATTTTGAAGCTCAATGATTTATGAGATCAACTAATCAATGTTAGAGTCACCATTTTAGATGAAGAGATGGTAAATACACTTATAAACTCACTTCCATCTTCATATCATGATTTTGTTACTTCTTTATCTCTCTCCATAAGAGATAAAGAACTTTCATTTGAAGAGCTATAGTTCTTGTTACTTCAAGATGAAGATCAACAAAAGAGTATGGAAGAGAATGTGAAGCCATGTTATCATCATCGAAGCGGAAGGAAAGAAAGTCTCCTAGTCTTCTCTTAATGCTTCCTCTACACCCAAAGAAAAGTCTTTGACTACATCTAATTCAAAAAAAGAAGTATGCCATTACTGTAAGAAACTAGGTCGTTAGATAGCAAAATGCAGCATTTGATCAGGCAACATTAAATGCAATCTCAGATAATCCTTGGATTTTTTATATTATGGAGCTACTAAGTATATGAAATGTTATAGAAAGGTATTTTCTTCCCTTTTTAACTCTTCACGTAGAAGAGTGACCATTGTGTATGGTCATGGTTTAGATGTTGTAGTGGCTGGAGAAGTGAACCTAAAGTTAAGAGTAGGAGAAAATTTTACAATTTCCAATCTACTTTATGTTCCAGGCATGAAGAAAAATTTGTTCTCTATCTCTAGTTTCTTGTCAGATGGTTACAAAGTTGTTTTTAAGAAAGATTCATGTCAATTCCTCTCACTTGATGAGGAGAATTATCTACTTCAAGGTGAAAACACAAGTGGCATGTTTGTGTTTCCAAAATTAGTCATGCTAATGTTGCTAGGTCTACTACACCTACGCAGAACATGAAGTTATGGCATGCTAGATTTGATCATATCAGCTACACAAGTCTCAAGCATATCAAAGATCAAGATATGCTGGAGAGATTGCCTACTTTTGCTTTACCAGATGATGCAAAATCATGTGAAGGATGTCTTGAAGGAAAGCTTCATAAACTACCTTTCAAGAAGCATGGATACATCACATCCACAAGGAAGTTGTAGATAATCCATTTAGATGTGAATGGTTTGATGAGAGCAGATTCCATTCAAGGTTACATGTACTTTGATATGTTCATTGATGATTTCTCAAGATATTCATGGATTTACAGTCTTAAAGTGAAGTCAATGGTTTTTTTGTACTTTTAAGAAGTTCTTAGCTATGGTTGAAAATGAAAGTCAGTCAAAGATCTAGATTTTGAGAAGTGATAGAGGAGGAGAGTATATGTCTAAAGACTTTAAGTCTTTTCTTGAAGATAAAGGTATCTCTCATCAACTAAGTATTGCTTATACACCATAACAAAATGGTCTTGTAGAGAGAAAGAATAGGATACTTGTTGAGATGATGTGTAGTATGATGTCATCCAAAAAGCTTTCTCCCAAGTTTTGGTTTGATGCAATACATACAACTAATCACATTCTGAATAGGTCTTCCACAAAAGCTTTGAGGGTCATCACAACTTATGAAGCTTATTATGGGAAGAAACCCAATGTGAGTTATTTCAAAGTTTTTGATTTCCCAACTTATGTTCACATTGAGAAGAAGGATCATGATAAGCTTGATGTAAAAGCCATGAAAGCCATCTTTATCAGTTATGTGATTGAAAGAAAAGTATACAGATTATATGTGTTCCAGATATAGGTGATATCCTACTCTCACACAATGCATATATAACAGAAAGTCAAATTTACGATAAGAAGGAAGAGATTATAATTCATAAAAGCAGTTGACTATGCATTTTTTAGAAGGAATTCGGATTCTTAAATGCAGCCATATAAGGGGTGTGATGAACCTTCTCAAAACCAAAGAGAAGCAGGTGAAGAAAGAGTTTCATTACCTACACCACTACCTAGTCCGTCATTAATACCTCTCGAAGTTCCAACTTATGAAGTTGGAGAAGGTTCCAAAATTCTAGAACAAGGAGATACTAAAGAACCAAAAAGGATTCCACCACTTTCTAAGAATACAGCAAAGTGATTATATCAAACTTGGAAGGACACTGGTATAAAGGAATACACTAGAAGAACCAGAGGTCAGACAAGGAGACAAAAAGGAGAACAGATACATTATTCAGAACATTTTGAGAGTCATAATATTTTAGCTCTTACTTTAGTTGAGAATGAACCAGCTAGTGTTCAAGATGCACTACAAAGTGATATGATTATCACAAGTCCCAAAGATTCAGATATTCAATTGTTTAAAGGAGAGCTTAAGCATACATTTGATGTAAATGGCTTAAGGTATTCCACATTATTATCTTGGGATTGAGTTCAAGTACAAAGATGTGTGTATCCACATGACACAAGAAAAATACATTGAGAAATTATTGGAGGGGTTTGAGATGATAGATTCAAAGCCTATGCAGACATCTATGTGTGAAGAGATGGATAGGTATGTGCTTGAAGATGAAGAGGTGTTGCAAAATCCTTGATCTACACCAGCCAAATGAACTCCAAGAGTATATGGTGGGCCCTTTTAGCTTGCCAATGGATGTATTAGACACCCTATGTACCTTGGAAGATCACTCTCAAAAAGATAGATCAAAACAGATAAGTTGGAGTTAGCTCAGAGGTGAAAACTTGCTATTCTTGGTTCATACACATGTCCAGTGTTTTACATAATTCTCTGAGCACAACAGCAATTAGCTCAATTCCTCTTGGGGAAGTCTAGGTAGCTTAAAGAGCTAACTTTCAATAGTAATCTCATCAACAATAATGAACCACACACTGAGAATGAGTTTTAACAAGTGATGACATCATCCCGATTTTCACGGGCTGCTACAGAAATAGACCAGTGAGCAGAAAAATCACCATAACTCAAAATTTAGAAATCCAATGATTATGAAAATTTGTATGGTTATACTACACAGTAAGTTGAATCCAACAAGCTTTAAATCACTGAATTTGGATAAGTAACCACTGAGAAATGACTCTGACAAGATGAGTGAAAAAGTCGGGTACCTGACAGAGAAGTGAAGATGAATAGACCCTGTTGACTTCAAATGAACATAACTGAAGATTGCAACATCCAAATGACATGAAAATTTGTGAGCATATAGTAGACTTATAGAGCTAACTTTACCAAGTTAAACCACTGAAAATCATGCACCAAGCTCAGAGAAAACATCTCTGCAAGCTGACTGAGAAAACTGAGAGTAATGGCAGTGAGTAGTACACTTCACAAGAACATGGAAATATGAACCCAAATGATACTGAAAATGAAAGTATATTGCTTGTAAAATACAATGGACTTACTGATACATATGTGTGCCTTGTAATCACACCTTGATATGGCATAAAGCTCAGCTCTTGGAGGTCTTCACATAGGTCTCTCTAACCACGACTAAAACTGCCATCTATTTATAGTTGAGTTTGGGAGGCTAACTTCCCTCAATCACTCTCCAATCAATCAATGATTGATTTGATTCTCTACCTACCACAAATCACGAATTCGTGGCTCCTCTTTCCATTCTTGATCAAGTGGACTCAACCACTTAAGATTCTCTTACTTTTACATTAAGTAAACTCTTCAAAAGTTACAAGAGGTAGTTCACAAGTGAACTTTACATAGTCTTCTTTTTAAAGCTTCTTCTAAGACTTTGTGAGACTCAAGCCAATACTTAGGCTTGTCATAGACTTGCTCCAACAGCTCCCCCTCAAGCCAAGTATGCTTGAGGTCTTCAATCTTCCAAGATTACCTGCAAACCTATCATAGCCTTGAATTTGCAAAGCTTTGTACCATCCAATGCTTTGGTTAGAATATCTGCACATTGTTGATGAGTGGACACATATGATATTTGAATCTCTTTGCTTAGAACCTTCTCTCTTACATAGTGATAATGAACTTCAATATGTTTAGTCCTTGCATGAAAAATAGGATTAGCAGCCAAGTGAATAGAACTCATATTGTCACAAAAAATAGTTGGAGTTCCAAACTCCAATCCAAGATCTTTGAATAATGTCTTCATCCACATAGCTTCTTGTGTAGCTATAGCAAGACCTCTATATTCAGCTTCAGTAGAAGAGAGAGCAACTCTGGGTTGCTTCTTGGATGACCATGAAATAAGCTTTGAACCTGCAAAGGTAAGATAACCTGAAGTGCTCCTTCTATCTTCCTTGGAGCCAGCCCAATCTGCATCAGAAAATAGCTTCAAACCTAAATCAGATACATAAGGATAATAAAGTCCTTCATTTATGGTTCCTTTGAGATACTTGAGAATCCTTTTTGCAGCATCCATATGTGGTTTCCTTGGTGTGTGCATAAATTGGCTTAGCACACTCACACTGTAACATATATCTACTCTTGTCAATGTGGCATAGTTGAGACTACCCACTAGACTTTGATATGATGTGATGTCCTCTATGAGTTCACCTTCATGTGAGCTCAATTTGTGATTGACCTCCATTGGAGTACCTGCAATCTTACAATCTTGCATCTTGAATTTTGCCAACATGTCCTTAATGTATTTTTTTTGAGTGAGAAACAAACCATGATCTTTGTAGACAACTTCCAAACCTAGGAAGTAGGTAAGTGAACCCGAATCACTTATCTTGAACTCTTCTCTCATCTGATCTTTGATATTCTTCATACCATCTTCATCATTTCCTGTCAATATAATATCATCTACATATACACATAGGTAGATGACCTCAGAATTACTCTTTTTAATAAAGAGTGAAGGATCTGCCTTGGTTGGTTGAAAGCCTTTGTCCTGCAAGAATGAAACAAGCCTGAAATTCCAAGCTCTTGGAGCTTGCTTGAGACCATACAATGCTTTGTTAAGTTTACACACATAATCAGGATAAACTTGATTCTCAAAACCAGGTGGTTGTGCCATATATACCTCTTCTGTTATCCAACCATTCAAGAATGCATTCTTTACATCTAGTTGAAGTATCTTCCAATTCTTGGAAGATGCAATACTAAGCAAAACCCTAATAGTAGGCATCTTTGCCACAGGAGAGAAGGTCTCCTCATAATCAATTCCCTGAGTTTGTGCAAAGCCTTTTGCTACAAGCCTTGCCTTATACCTGTTAATTGAACCATCAGAATTCTTCTTGAGTTTATAGACCCATCTTGAGCCTATTACCTTCATGGATGAAGTCTTGGGCACCAAATCCCAAGTGTTGTTTTCCTCAAGTGCTTCAATCTCTTCCTTCATTGCATGCTTCCATTCTGTTTTTGCTTTGGCCTCTTCAAATGATGATGGCTCCTCTTGGTTTATGTCCTGTGCTATGTAGATAGAATGTTTAGTTACTAATGAGGTGTCAAACCCATACCTTTCTGGTTTTTTCTTTTCCCTCATAGATCTTCTTAGGCCATGATGTGATGATTCTGCTTCATGTCCAAGTTCTTGCAATTTTGCTTTACCTTTAGACTTCCATGCTTTGATCTCTTCCATGTGAGATTCTTCATCATCCTCTGAGGTGTCTTGTTCTTCAATCTTTGATTGTTCTCTACCAAGCTTTGGAAAATCTTCGTCAAGATCATATGGTAAATTGATCTTCCTGCATGAATCTTCATACCATGAATTGTTCTCATCAAAAACTACATCTCTGCTTACCAAGAATCTTTTGTTGGTAGGGTTGTATAACCTATAGCCCTTTTGATTGTTGTCATATCCAATAAATACACACCTTTTTGCCTTTGGATCCATCTTGCCTCTAACCTGTGAAGGAACATGAGCGAAAGCAATACATCCAAAAATTTTACAATGATCTAAGCTTGGTCTTCTTCCATTCCAAGCCTCATATGGAGTCATCCCATCAAGGGATTTTGAAGGCAACCTGTTAATCAAGTAAGTGGCTGTAGATACAGCCTCAGCCCATAAGTAATTAGGTAAATGCTTTTCATTTAACATAGACCTTGCAGCTTCAACAATCGTCCTATTCCTCCTTTCTGCCACTCCATTTTGCTCAGGAGTGTACCTTGTAGTTACCTCTCTTTTGATTCCTCTTTCTTGAAGAAAAGAATCAAACTCATGGGAGAAATATTCTCCCCCTCCATCTGACCTTAGCCTTTTTAGTGATTTACCTGTTTGATTCTCCACAAGAGCCAAATATCTTTTGAAACATGAAAAAACTTCATCTTTGTGTTTCATAAAGAATAGGATAGTCCATCTACTGCAATCATCAATAAAGGAAACATAATACCTTGATCCAGATATTGAAGCTTCCTTGCTAGGTCCCCATACATCTGTATGAACCAGCTCCAAGAGATCTCCATGCATATAACCTTTTTTCATGAATGGTAACCTGTGAGACTTTCTAAATTGACATGCACTGCACTTATAAATCATATGTTGTTTTGACAAATTAGGAAGTCCAAGTACACTTTGGTCCCTGCAGATTTGCTTTAATGACCTTTCACCAATATGTGCTAACCTTTTGTGCCATACTTCCAATTCTGTGAGTGTCTGACTACCATAATTAAAGAGAGCAATGTTTCTAGTGTCCTGTAATTCAAATGTGAACAATCTACCTGTCTTTTCACCTTTTGCAATTCTTCTGAATCCTTGACTTGGATCTTCAACAAATGCTCTTGCTTTTGTGAACCTGACTTGCAACCCTTTCTCTACTATCTGCCCAACACTTATCAAATTCTTTGTAATGGTAGGGACATAGAGTACCTTACTGAGTAGGTTGATGTTTCCATCGGGTGCTTTGACATTACCTATTTTCTCCACAGGATGTTTTGTATCATCTCCTGTTTGTACCTCATGCTTATTCCTTGGATCTTCTAAATCTGATAGGAGTGCCACATTTCCTGCCACATGATTTGAACAACCTGAATCTATGTAGAAAACATGCTCATCAGATTTACCTTGTGGCATAGCCATGTTCATGATCAATAATGAATCCTCTTTGTTTGAGTCTTCTGTGTAGTTATTGTAGTCTCTCCTTCCTTTATAGCCTCCTTGATAGTTTGAATGAATGTAGTTGTTGTAGTTTCCATGGTAGTTGTTGAACCTTCCTCTTGAGTAGCCATAACTTCCTCTATTGTATCCTCTGCCTCTTTGATTCCTGGAATTCCTAAAGCAATTTTCAGTTGTATGATTAGTTAATCCACAAATAGAACATGAGTTGGAGTCTTGGGATCTCCCCCTGCCTTGTCTACCTCCTCTTCCTCTACCTCTGCCATGTCTTCCTCTACCTGCATAGTTAGCTTGATATGTACCTGCTTCATCATCCACTTTCTTTGCCTTTCCTTTGTTATCTTTAGACTTGCTTTTATCCGTGTATAAAGCTGAAGATTGATTACCTTTAGAGCTTTCTCCATTTTTGATAAGCTTTGCCTCTTGAGTAAGTAGTTGTCCAATGAGTGTGTTGAAATCAGGTACATGCATGTCCATGTACAAATCCATAGCTGTGGTGAATGCTTCCCACTTATCATCTGCCTTCAAGCCATTGATGACCTGCCTTACAATTTGCTCTTCATCTATTACCTCTCCAATGCTTCCCAACTGATCCGCTATGTCCTTGAGCTTTGTGACAAAATCAGTCACATTTTGTTTGGGAGCCTTCTTGAGAGTTGTGAAATCCAGCCATAGTTGATGCTTCCTAGCTTTGGTACTTGAAGAAAAGAAAGCTTCAAGTGCATCCCACACTTCCTGAGATGTCTTACAACTTCTAATGTGAGGCAACAAAAAATCTGAGATAGAGTTGAGGAGATAAGACCTTGCAAGTGCATCCTTGGAGCACCATGTGCTCAATCTTTCTTGCTCTTCTTGTGTTGGTTGACTTTTGTTCCTGAAACTTGGCATAACTTCATCTCCAGCCACATAACCATATAAACTTCTACCTTGGAGATAAGCTTCCATCCTTAATGACCAAGCTGAGTAATTACCTCTATCCAATTTGTCAATTGATGAAGGAAATCCATCTGCCATGTTGTCCAACCTTGCTCTGATACCACTGTGAAGAGATGGATAGGTATGTGCTTGAAGATGAAGAGGTGTTGCAAAATCCTTGATCTACACCAACCAAATGAACTCCAGGAGTATATGGTGGGCCCTTTTAGCTTGCCAATGGATGTATTAGACACCCTATGTACCTTGGAAGATCACTCTCAAAAAGATAGATCAAAACAGATAAGTTGGAGTTAGCTCAGAGGTGAAAACTTGCTATTCTTGGTTCATACACATGTCCAGTGTTTTACATAATTCTCTGAGCACAGCAGCAATTAGCTCAATTCCTCTTGGGGAAGTCTAGGTAGCTTAAAGATCTAACTTTCAAGAGTAATCTCATAAAAAATAATGAACCACACACTGAGAATGAGTTTTAACAAGTGATGACATCATCCCGATTTTCACGGGCTGCTACAGAAATAGACCAGTGAGCAGAAAAATCACCATAACTCAAAATTTAGAAATCCAATGATTATGAAAATTTGTATGATTATACTAGACAGTAATCTGAATCCAACAAGTTTTAAATCACTGAATTTGGATAAGTAACCACTGAGAAATGACTCTGACAAGATGAGTGAAAAAGTCGGGTACCTGACAGAGAAGTGAAGATGAACAGACCCTGTTGACTTCAAATGAACATAACTGAAGATTGCAACATCCAAATCACATGAAAATTTGTGAGCATATAGTAGACTTATAGAACTAACTTTACCAAGTTAAACCACTGAAAGTGATGCACCAAGCTCAGAGAAAACATCTCTGCAAGCTGACTGAGAAAACTGAGAGTAATGGCAGTGAGTAGTACACTTCACAAGAACATGGAAATATGAACCCAAATGATACTGAAAATGAAAGTATATTGCTTGTAAAATACAATGGACTTACTGATACATATGTGTGCCTTGTAATCACACCTTGATATGGCATAAAGCTCAGCTCTTGGAGGTCTTCACATAGGTCTCTCTAACCACGACTAAAACTGCCATCTATTTATAGTTGAGTTTGGGAGGCTAACTTCCCTCAATCACTCTCCAATCAATCAATGATTGATTTGATTCTCTACCTACCCCAAATCACGAATTCGTGGCTCCTCTTTCCATTCTTGATCAAGTGGACTCAACCACTTAAGATTCTCTTACTTTTACATTAAGTAAACTCTTCAAAAGTTACAAGAGGTAGTTCACAAGTGAACTTTACATAGTCTTCTTTTTAAAGCTTCTTCTAAGACTTTGTGAGACTCAAGCCAATACTTAGGCTTGTCATAGACTTGCTCCAACACTATGGATGTCAATGTGTCATTATAGTCGAAAGTAGATTCAAAACCATTTGATGCTACATTATATAGTTAAGAAGTTGGTTGCTTGATATATCTATGTAATACACATCCAGACATTCAATTTGTAGTTTCTCAAGTATCGAGGTTTATGTGCAACCATTGAAAATTCATTGGAAAGTAATTAAGTGAATTTTCATATATTTGAAGGGAACTCTAATTATGCTATGGTATTCCCAAAGTCTTCACATTTTTTACTTAAATTTTTTTCAGTTTTTGATTTGGTATGTCATAAAGAATCAAGAAGAAGCACAAGTGGGTATTGTTTCTATCTAGGATATTGTCTTATCACTTGGTTAACCAAGAAACAACCTACAGTTGCTACATCTTCGAGTGAAGCAGAGTACATGGCAACCTTTACAGCTACACTTGAATCAACTTGGTTACAAAAGATTTTGAGTTATCTTGATGTTCATATTCATCTTCTAGTTCAAATATTTTGAGACAGTCAGCGTGCTATTGCTATTGCAAAGAACCCTGTTCATCATGCTAAGAAAAAGTGCATAGAGGTTCATTACCACTATATTTGGGAACAAGTATCTAAGAAGCACATTGAGGTAATCTACACACCTACAAGTGAGAATGTTGCATATATTTTTGCCAAAGCATTGACCAAGGAGAGTCATAGGAAGTTTTTCAGGTTATTGAATCTTGTATCATTGTGACATTAAAGGGGGGATTGTTGGAGACAATGTCAAACTTGGTCCATAATATCTATAAGCACAACATATTTGTTCTTGACTCTCCTAGCACAAGAAGCACGTTGGGCATCTTGGATAAAGCAAGAAACTTTCAAAGTAGCCATCCTGGTTTGATCACCGAACGACAACATGCAAAAGAGTTTTTGAAATCAATTTTTGTAGAACGTTTTTCGCATAGCTTTTTTAACAACATCGATGATTAAGCAATCATACGATAAAGCTTGCTTTTGATGTGCTTTTCAATAGCCACCAAAATCTATATAAGAGGGGCCTTACTTCATTGTTCATCATCATTCAAGGAGTGATCAAGGAGATCTTCTCAAGGAGCTCTCTCAAGTGCTCAACACGAGGAGGAGATCTTGGAGGCCCTCTTGGGGGAGAGTTTCTACACTCTTGGAGGAGGTGTGCTCTACATCTGGAGACATCTAGAGGAGTTCATATTAGCTTACCATCAGCATCAATTACTAAGTTAATATGAGTAACAATTCTATCTTTGTAATCGAAATTCGGGTTTGCTGTAAAATTATTCTAAAGTGTTCATATTCTCCATATTCTCTCACACACGCTTCATACCTCTTAGGCACACAATCTCTTGTATCTAGTTCCTATTTCTACCTAGATTAAGATATTGTCAGTTTGTATCATGCTCACACATTGTAATTTGACATTGGAATATAAGATAGTGTAGATGAGCATTCTAGCATATCGTACAATTTGAAAGAGTTGATTCTCTCTCTCTCTCTCTCTATCTTTCACTCATCTCTTTTTTATTCTTACGGCGTGTATGCAAAGGTTCATGTGTTGGAAGATCCTGTAAACCTGTGATTATTTGTTATTGAGTCCCACCCCACTTCCAACATTCTTGTCATGGAGATATTGTTGGATTGTATATTTTGCTGACTATTTTGGATCTCCTAACTTCATTTATCTATACTCACTCCCCTTGTAAAAGCTATATAAGCATTGCCCAGGTTGACCTTTATGTAGCATTGCGCACTAGTAAGCCCTTCATCTAGAGTGTGTCTAGATTGCCATATAAGCTCCACAGTGGGAGTGCACGGGTGGACAACACCATCCTTGTAAATGCATTATGCTTGGCAATATGAAAATTGGAGTTCTCTATCTCTTAGTCTACATCTATCTTTTCCTGCATTGTTTTCTAAGCTCTATCTACTGATCTATTCTGCTGTGATGTTATTTTCTTACATGGTATCAAAGCTCAAGAGACTCTGAGTAGTGCAAAAGCAAAAATGTAGAGGTTTCAATGACAAAAGAGAGAAGATGTTAAGCGGTACATCATCATCTACAACTGGGAATCAAGGTGGTTCATCAACAAGAGTAGGTGGAGCACAAACAAGAGCAATAATGATGTTGGTCATCCCAACATTGTAGATACAACCACCAGCTTTCATGAAAGGTAAACTTGATGGTACGAACTACACCCTATGGAAATTTAAAATCACTTCTATCCTTGATTCATATGAGCTTTTGGAGACTGTTCTTGTGACTGATCATGATCTCCAAGGAAAACTTGATCCAAATAATCCTCGTTGAATGATTCCTCGTAATGTTAATCTTCTACGTGCTTGGAAACGTAGAAACATAGATGCACTTTATGCTCTAGTTATAAGTACTATTGATAGTATTCTGACTCTCATTCAACATTCTACCAAGGCATGTGAAGCATGGAACATATTGAGAAATCAATATGAAACTCATAATCAGACACCAACTCAAAACTTGGAGAATCATCTAGTAGCACAAAGGTTTGTTGATGGGGAAACTACAAAGGTTTTTATCACTTCCATAAAGAATATACAAGATCAAATGGTGGGATTAGGTGTGAAAATCCACAAGAAGAATAGAGCAAGCTATGCTCTAGAGTTGGTGCATGCTGACTTGTGCAAAAAATGATGGAGAGTGTTAATCTCCAAAAGAACAACCTACTCTTGTGATTAGAGCACCTCTATACCAAGAGTAAGTCAAAACTTTCACTAAATTAGAGGTCCAATCTCCAAATTATCAAAATTGAGAAAATCTGTGAAGAAGATAAAACACAGAAAAGTCTGCTGCACTATTTCCTCACATTGACCTATCAAATGTGTAAAGTTTTTTATGAAACTTTGTACGAATCATCTCCTAGAGATTGCGCATCACCTCCAAGTTGAATTACTTCAAAAGCTTCAGTATAACTTGAGAAATCAACTTCACAAGTTACCTATGTCCAAATCTGTACTTCTGAGAAGTCGATTTGACACCCCTAACTTCTTAACTTTGGTTCTCACAATGTCGAACCCGTTTTACAAAATGCTTCTAGCCATAAGTAGCTTATCTTTCAACTTAAAGATTAAGCCCTCACTCATGCAAAACTTTAAACTGTGCTAGGAGAAATGATCAAAACATTAACTTCGAAATCTGCGCCTGTTTTAGGAACCTGTGAACACACTTCACATATGAATGTTCCTACACTTAATTCTCTAAGCCTGATTGCAATTAGAAGCTAAAACTTTGTATAGAGGTCAAGCACCTTCTAACTTAGACTTGTACAAAAGCATTTCATGATTGATCTACTGTAGAAGGAGAACACGCAGAAACATCGGGCGCAAGATTTTCAATTACTCAGAAAAGTTTACAACTGAGTGATGAGAGCTAACTCAACTAACTTTTCTCTATCTCATGACTTCTAACTTCCTCAATCTTGGCTTCTAACTCTTGTCACATATGCTCTCATACATGCCCCGACTTTTCTCAAAGTATTTATAGATAATTTGTACAAGATTCTTACTCAAACAAAGATCTAAGTCACCTATGACTATACTAATGTACATATGTGTACACTTCTCTTATGCTCTGAATATGTCTTTCTTTCAAGCTTCAATAGTTGATCCTTCCTTCACTCTTTAACCTTCCAAGCCTTCAATTGGTGATTGATCTGCACCAACAGCTCCCCCTCAATCATCAATTGAGGTCTTCACTATCTTCTTTATACCTGCCATGTCTTTGAACCTTTGTAACTTTGGTCCATCCAAGCCTTTTGTAAGCATATCAGCTATCTGATCTTTTGTTGAAGTATGGATTACTTCAATCTCTTTATCCATCACCTTCTCTCTTAGAAAGTGATACTGAATCTCAATGTGTTTGGTCCTGGCATGAAAAACAGGATTAGCAGCTAAATACAATGAACTCATGTTATCTCCATATATAATTGGTACCCCATGCATAATGTCAAGACTCTTCATCAAGGTCTTGAGCCAAATTACTTCTTTTGCTGCTTCAACCATGCTTTTATACTCAGCTTCTGTAGAAGACAAAGCAACTGTATGTTGCTTCTTAGAACACCATGAGATTAACTTATCTCCCACATAACACATGTATCCATAGGTTGATCTTCTATCATCTGGATTACCTGCCCAATCTGCATCACTATAAATTTTGATATTTGTATCTGAGGTAAACCCATAATACAAACCTTCATTGAGTGTACCCTTAATGTACCTCAATACCCTTTGTCCTGCAATCCAATGTTCTTTCCTTGGGCAATGCATGAATTGAGACAAAACTCCTACTGCATATGATAAATCAGGTCTAGTTAGAGTAGCATAGATAAGGCTACCAACCAAACTCTGATATTGTCTCATGTCCTTGAATTCTTCACCTCCATACTTACTCAATTTGTGATTCACCTCCATTGGTGTAGGTGCTACCCTGCAATCATCCATTTTAAACTTGATTAACAAGTTCTTCAAATACCTTTCTTGGGTCACAAATACTCCATGTTGAGTATATGTAATCTCCATGCCCAAGAAATATGACAAGTCTCCCAAGTCACTTATCTTGAACTCCTTTTCCATTTGCCTCTTGAGCCTTTGTATTCCTTCTTCATCTGTACCTGTAAGGATTATATCATCAACATATATGCACATGTATATGAAACCATTATCACTTGCTTTGATAAGCAAGCTACTATCTGCTTTAGACACCTGAAAACCAAGTTCTTTTAGGAACTTTACAAGTCTATAGTTCCATGCTCTTGGGGCCTGCTTCAAGCCATACAAAGCTCTCTTGAGCTTACACACATGATCTGGATATTTTTTATCTCTGAACCCTTGAGGTTGCTCCATGAATACATCATCTGAAATGTAACCATTCAAAAAAGCATTCTTCACATCAAGTTGACATAACTTCCAACCTTTACATGCAGCAATAGCAATGAGTGTCCTTATAGTTGTCATCTTTGCCACAGGACTATAGGTCTCATCATAATCAACACCATAAGTCTGAGCAAATCCTTTGACAACAAGTCTAGCTTTGTATCTAGACACACTTCCATCTGCAAACCTTTTTGTCTTGTAGACCCACTTGCATCCAATAACCTTCTGACTATTTGGTTTTTGAACCAAATCCCAAGTTTGATTCTCCAATAGTGCATCATATTCTTCCTGCATAGCTTTCTCCCATTTTTCCTTACCTTTTGCCTCTTCATATGTAGAAGGGTCTTCATCTGTATTCACCATATAAGCATAATCTTTTGTGGCTAGAAATGAAGTATCATAACTATACCTTGTAGGTTGCCACCTATTTCTTGTTGACCTTCTGAGTTCTCCACTCCTTGAGGTTTCTGGCTCTTCACATTCAGGATCAAATCTTGGTGTCTCTTCCACTTCATCCTGCACTTCATTATTCTCTTGCTCATCAAATATCTGAACTTTTGATTTACCTTTTCTTTGACTCACTTCTTCTTCATCACCTGTATTGATTTTGATTGTACCTGCATACCAAGTGCTTTGTTCATCAAATGTAACATCTTTAGAAACCATAAATTGTTTTGTTGATGGACTCCACAATCTATAGCCCATCTGCTTGTCATCATAGCCAATGAAAACATACTTTTCAGCTTTAGGCTCCAACTTATGCCTTAATTGTGATGGCACATATGCATATGCCACACATCCAAAAACTCTGCAATGATCCAAGGTAGGTCTTTTACCCCACCAAGCCTCATATGGTGTCATACCCTGCAAGGCTTTACATGGTAACCTATTGACCAAATAAGTGGCTGTATTTACAGCCTCAGCCCACAAATAATTAGGGCAATTTTTCTCCTTCATCATGGATCTTGCAAACTCAACAAGAGTTCTATTTCTCCTTTCTGCAACACCATTTTGTTGAGGAGAGTACCTGCAAGTAACTTCTCTTTTTATACCTGCATTCCATAAGTAATCACTGAACTCATTTGAGAAATACTCTCCCCCTCCATCTGACCTTAGTCTTTTCAACTTATGACCTGTAATTCTTTCTGCATATGCATGATAGTGTTTAAATGTATTAAACACTTCTGACTTATCTTTAATCACATAGATAGTGATCCATCTAGTAGCATCATCAACATAAATCACATAATACCTTGATCCATTTATACTGAAATCTTTTGATGGTCCCCACACATCTGTGTGTACCAACTCAAGCTTCTCTGAGTGCATAAAACCATGCTTGGAGTAAGAGTTCTTATGAGCCTTACCTAATTGACATGCCTCACATTTGTATGTCATATGTTGACCTGCAACATTAGGCAATCCAAGCACTGAACCATTGTTAACCATATCTTTAATACCTCTTTCATTGAAATGTCCAAGCCTCTTGTGCCAAAGATCTAACTCAGAGATCTTATGTCCTCCATATGTGAACATAGCATGACCAATATTGCCTTGAATCTTCAATGTAAATAATCTTCCTTCCTTTTTCCCTGAAACAATCTGTTTATACCCTTGGCTAGGGTCTTCCACATATACTCCATCATTAGTGAACCTTACTTCATATCCCTTTTCAACAATTTGTCCTACACTTATCAAATTCTTAGGGATTGTAGGAACATACAAGACCTTACTCAATAATGTGCTTCCATCCTTGGCCTTCACTGATCCAATTGACTTCACATTATGCTTTGTGTTGTCACCTGTTTGAACAACATGATTAAAAACTTTACTCTCCAAATCAGTCATCAAAGATATGTTACCACTCAGGTGATTGCTACATCCTGAGTCAATGTAGAAGACTCTTTGATCTTCATTCTGCCTTTCACAAGTTGCATTCATTATCAATGTTGAATCTTCCTTTTGATCTGAAGCATAATTGTAGTAGGTGTTGTTGTATTGTTGACTTTGGAATCCTCTACCTGCATTTCTTCCAAAGTAATTCCTTCCACCTCTACCTCTGTAATTACCTCTTTGATTTCTGCCACCTCTTCCTCTTGAATTATAATTTTGATTGTATCCACCATTATTCTGATTATTATGCCAACAATCATTAGCTAAGTGATTTGTCTTACCACAAATCCAGCAAGCTTTGCCTCCATCTTTGTTGTTCCTGCCTCTTCCTCTACCTTTGCCACCTCCTCTTCCTCTTAGGAAGTTGGCTTGAGTAGTTGTTCCTTCATCTTCACCTGCTTGTTGTTTTCCTTTGCTATTCTTCTTCTTGTCCTTTGAGTACATTGCATGACCTGCACTCTTGTCACCATCTCCTTTAACATCCTGCTCAAATGTTAGCATATGACCTAACAATTGATTTAAATCAGGAGTGAAATGGTCAAGTGATAACTCTGTAGACAAAATGAATGGCTTCCATTTGTCATCACCTCTCAAACCTGTAAGGATTTGCCTTACCAATTTATCCTCCTCAATGTCCTCATCAACAGCTCCTAAAGCATCTGCAATATCTTTCATCCTTGTTACATAGTCTGAGATGGATTGAGAGGCCTTCTTCTTGAAGGTAGTAAACTCTGCCCATAAGGATGCCTTCCTTGACTTTGTAGTATTCTGGAAATGCTCCTCCAAAGCATTCCATATATCAGTTGCACTTTCAAGACCTCTAATATGAGGTAACAAGTAATCATTGACTCCCATATAGATAATGCTCCTAGCTTGAGCATCTTTCTTCATCCAACTTTTCAGATCTGCTAACTCTTCCCTAGTTGGAACACTAGGATCTCTGAACTGTGGTTTCTCTTCTTCTCCTGTGATATAAGCAATTAAATCTTTGCTCATAAGATGAGCTTCCATCCTCATTGACCATGCAGGATAGTTTTCCCTATCCAATTTCTCTATCTGTAGAGAATCTCCCATCTTGTGTCCACCTGTGTATTGAAATCTTCAAGCTTTACAAACAATGTATGTACCTTTACTTCGAATTAGACTCCTTTTGCCTTTCTTGATGTCGAGTAGACTTCTCCTCAGCCTTTTGACTCCAAGCTTTCACTTCTTAGTTCTTCAAATGTTGAACTTCTTGAATCTGCAGCAGTCGGGACCTTCCTTTCCTTGATTTTGATGTCTCCTGCTCTGATACGACTGATGGAGAGTGTTAATCTCCAAAAGAACAACCTACTCTTGTGATTAGAGCACCTCTATACCAAGAGTAAGTCAAAACTTTCACTAAATTAGAGGTCCAATCTCCAAATTATCAAAATTGAGAAAATCTGTGAAGAAGATAAAACACAGAAAAGTCTACTGCACTATTTCCTCACATTGACCTATCAAATGTGTAAAGTTTTTTATGAAACTTTGTACGAATCATCTCCTAGAGATTGCGCATCACCTCCAAGTTGAATTACTTCAAAAGCTTCAGTATAACTTGAGAAATCAACTTCACAAGTTACCTATGTCCAAATCTGTACTTCTGAGAAATCGATTTGACACCCCTAACTTCTTAACTTTGGTTCTCACAATGTCGAACCCGTTTTACAAAATGCTTCTAGCCATAAGTAGCTTATCTTTCAACTTAAAGATTAAGCCCTCACTCATGCAAAACTTTAAACTGTGCTAGGAGAAATGATCAAAACATTAACTTCGAAATCTGCGCCTGTTTTAGGAACCTGTGAACACACTTCACATATGAATGTTCCTACACTTAATTCTCTAAGCCTGATTGCAATTAGAAGCTAAAACTTTGTATAGAGGTCAAGCACCTTCTAACTTAGACTTGTACAAAAGCATTTCATGATTGATCTACTGTAGAAGGAGAACACGCAGAAACATCGGGCGCAAGATTTTCAATTACTCAGAAAAGTTTACAACTGAGTGATGAGAGCTAACTCAACTAACTTTTCTCTATCTCATGACTTCTAACTTCCTCAATCTTGGCTTCTAACTCTTGTCACATATGCTCTCATACATGCCCCGACTTTTCTCAAAGTATTTATAGATAATTTGTACAAGATTCTTACTCAAACAAAGATCTAAGTCACCTATGACTATACTAATGTACATATGTGTACACTTCTCTTATGCTCTGAATATGTCTTTCTTTCAAGCTTCAATAGTTGATCCTTCCTTCACTCTTTAACCTTCCAAGCCTTCAATTGGTGATTGATCTGCACCAACAAAAAAATGCCTACACAGGCCTTGGACAGATCTTCCTACTTCATGTTACTTGTCAACGACTATAGCAAGAAGATGTGGGCATACTTCCTTTGTGATAAGGCTCAAGATTTTGGTAAGTTTAAAGAATGGCTTCAGCTTTTTGAAACTGAAACAGCGAAGAAGATGAAGAAATTCAAGATAGATGATGCTCATGAGTTCACATTAAGAGAGTTTGAAGATTTTTGCAAGAGTAAAGGAATCAAGCATCAA
This sequence comes from Ceratopteris richardii, assembly GCA_020310875.1. Lineage (NCBI taxonomy): Eukaryota > Viridiplantae > Streptophyta > Polypodiopsida > Polypodiales > Pteridaceae > Ceratopteris > Ceratopteris richardii. The sequence continues at coordinate 158,666,627 of CM035410.1, read as the reverse complement.
CTCATAGTGGCACATATCCCTCAACAGAATAGTGTTGCAGAACATCGGAATCGAACCATCATGGTGTGGGAAAAGGTTTTCCTAATCAATTTTGGTTTGAGGCTCTTAGCACTACTTTCTACATCTTGAATCAAAGCTACCACAAGGCACTTGATGGAAAGACTCCACAAGAGGCCTGCACTGGTAAAAAGACTTTTGTTTCTCATTTCAAAGTAAGCGAATGTTATGTACATGTTCTAGATAGGGAGAGAAACAAGCTTAAACCAAAAAGCATCAAATGTATCTCCTAGGGTACAATGAAGATAAGAAGGCTTATAAGCTTTATGAACTTGAGGCTAAGAAATCATGACAAGTCGCGATGTGGTGTTTAAGGAGGAACAACCACATGTAGTGGAGGAGGAAAAGAGAGATTCCACTTTATCATCAGACGAAGAGGCAATCCACTATGAACTTGGCCCAAGAGCTATCCCTTCTACACAAGAGAAGGAAGCATCATCTTTAGATGATGAGTTTGAAAGTCATGAACATGTCATCACCCAAGTGGAAAATCCATTGCCATATTGGGTGAGGCAACTCTATGATTCTACGAACCCTCCTAACTCCTTCTCACACAATAATGCATGAAACATGGTATGAAAATGGTGAAAATGCACTAAAAAACAAGAAATTTCTATGAAGATGAAGATGGAAGAAGATGGAGATGGTGATGATGAAGATGAAGAAGAAATATCAGAAAATGAACAGAAATGACAGTTTTTTTACGTTCCAATGTCGCAAATCTATGATCTTACCATCACAATGCTCATCCTCGAAGCTCTCTCCCTGGCAACGGTGCCAAAATTTGGTGTAGCTTAAGCGTAAGCACCACCTCCTTTACTTGTCGATCCGCAGAGACATGTGTCTCAGCTACCATGATTTGAGGCTCCCCATTCAGAGAACAAGGTATGTAAGATGAAGAAGATATTATATGGGTTGAAACAAGCCCCTAGAGCATGGTACCAGTGATTAGATAGGTATCTCTTGGATCTAGCTTTCAAAAGATGTGCTTTGTATGTTCTAAAGAGAGGTGGGAAGAAAATTGTGCATGCACTCTATGTAGATGACCTTATGATTACAGGAAATAATGATGCTCTTCTTCAACAAACGAAAGATGCCATGAGTTCATAATTTTAAATTACGGACTTGGGTTTAATGCATTATTTCTTAGGCCTTGAAGTTTGGCAAGAACCACAGGAGATTTTCACCTCTCAACAAAAGTATGCAAGATAGATATTGAGGGCATTCGACATGGAGGATTACAAGCAAATTTCTACACCTACGGAGGTCAACACCAAATTATATATTGAAGATACTTCACCTCCAGTGGATATTGGAAGATACATGAAATTGGTTGGAAGACTCATCTACTTGTGCAATAGCAGACCAGATATCTCTTATGCTATTTGTAGCTCAGCGATGAGTAGCACCTCCTTTAATGTCAATCAGGGAAGACATGAGGATGGTATGAAGACGTCGAACAAGTGATGGTATAAGTGTGTGAGTGAGAAGCACACAAACATGCACACACATACACACACACGTGCACACAAGGCAAGAACAAAGAGAGAGACAATGGAGTTCTTTAGATTACTCAAAACATCTCATACAAGTTCAAATCTACAACAAGCTAACCTCAAAAATGAGCTCTCTAGCTCTTTTTATAGTTTTTGACTAGCTTTGGTCCTGTCCAGACCTAGTGCTCGAGCTAGTAAAAAATTAGGTTCTAAGGCTATTTTGGAGGCTCAAACGAGCTCTGAAAATTATGAAAATTGGTGCACAAATACTACTAATACTCATAAAGCTCGAGGACTCCTCAGCTTGTACAAAATGGAGTAGGAATGATAAAAAATGATATTTACAATGGTGAGAAGTGACTAAAATCACTATTTGGGAAAATATTAGTTCATGAAAAATGATGATCCTATTTGCCAGATCTCCGTTGACTGCTTTGCCTACTTGTCCCTTCTCTTTGCTCTGATTCTCTTCGTTGGCTTCCTTGTCTCGTAAGTCCTTGACTGCCCTGACCACTGCCAACACTCCCCCCTCTCTTGCGTTTGTCGTCTCTGACAGACCCTTGTTGAGTGGACCGTTGGATGTAGTATTCCATGACATCTGTCACCAATTGGTGCTCAGCTAATCTCAATCCTTTGGCCAAATCGGTGAGTAAGGCATCCCAGTCTACTGGCCTTGGTACCTCCGGATGTGGCATGCATAGCTTCTGTGAATGTAGAGCCTGTTCCACAACCAATAAATGTAACAAATGAGATGGTCTGGGAATGAATATCTCTGAATGATATTCCCAGAACTCTATGATAAACATTTCTTCAAACGTTTGTTTGAAGTAGGCTGGCAGATATTTGATACGAGCATGCCATGCATATACAACATTGATAGATGGGGTGGTGCTCATATCATAGATGAAGCCTTGATTGCCTTCATTGAATCCTAGGGCTGAAAGGTGAGGTTCTTTGACATTTTTAAAGGTTCGGAATGTGATGAGCACGAGCTTGAATATTTTGAGGCACATCTGTGCCATGATGTCTAGTACATTCTTGAATCTAATTCCCCAATATCGATTGGTTGAAATCATGTATGCGATCATGGGTTGGCCATGAGGTGGTGCCAAATATACATGGTTCAGCCATTTGTCACATCCTTTGACAGTCAACACTGTTTTGGTGTACTCGGGCCATGATCTGCATCGAAACACAGGGCAGTACCAAGGATTATACTTGATATATAGGGGCATATTATTCCACATGTGCACCATTTTGGGGTATGTTTCAAGTAGGCATATTCTCCAGGTAGGTTGAAATATGTTGCCGTGCATTGCACTTTCAGGAATGTCATCTGGTGCAAATTGTGTTGCCGAGGTTGGTTCTTTTGTGGTGCGCTGCTTTATTTCAGCATTATAATTTGCCATTAATACACAAAACGGAACATAAAAATCATCTAAAGTGCCAATCCATTGATGATGGGATAGGTTTCTGAAGTAATTCGATTTGATGACAACCTCTTCCAGTCGGGACATGGATTGAATCTGCATTGCTACTCTATCATCATGGGTTGGACCTACTTTTTCTAATCTTTGCATCCATTCTGGAGCTTCAATCTCAAATGCGCCCATTCCTTCCTCTGTTTGTTTACCTCTTGGGATAGGCATGGGTACATACGGCTCAAAATTCTCCTCGACTTCAATTTGAACTAGGTCCTCCGGCTCTAGCTCCATGAGAGGAGAAGGTTGATGCTCATATTGGAGAATTCTATTTTGCAGCTCTACAAGTTATGCTCTCAGTTGGGCTACCTCTTCAGATGTGTCAACTGTGGCTGCTACCTCTGGTGGTGGCTCTTGCTGAGTGGCTAATTGCTTCCATAACTCATCACACTCTATTTCTAAGGTAGCCTATGCCTCTAGTAGGTCTGCATGTGTGTCCAAAATGATTTGCATGCTGTCAGATGGTATGGCTTTGAATCGGTTTGGATCGATTTCTATTGGGGATCCTTCCATCGCTACCTCTAGGTTTTCTTCATTCTGTCTCTGCAGTCTTTTATTTTCTTCTAGCACCGCTCACATGTGTTTCCTTAATAATGCAAGGTTGCGTTGGGTTTTGAGGTTTTCTGCTTGCTGGGCATGTAGTAGTTCTTCAAGGTGTTGTTGTGCCTATGAATTTGGCGTGGGGGGATTGGCCACTAATTCGCCATGTTGTCTCTGCAAGGTATCACATTGTTGTTGTAGTAGCCTCTTGTCCTTTTCCAAGTTGATGAATCATTCTTGGAGTGCTTCATGGGTTCTGAATAGGCTCGTAAGCTGAGCATCTAAATGCTGGTAATGATCTTGTAATTAAGACATACATTGATACAAAATATTGAATACATTATTGACCGGTGTGGATGCTTGGAAGGTGTTGAATGCAGGGGGTAGGGAAAAGGGAAAGGGAGTGTGTATGTGGTGCTTGAGAATAGTGAATTGGGTGGAAGGGGAATGGGAGATTGTGGGAATATGGGGGGAGGGAGAGGTGCAGAAGTGGGTGATATGTCCATGAGGCCATCTGTGGATGCGATCATGAGAGTTATTGTGTACATGGGAATGGTAGGTGTAGTGATGGTCATGAAGGTGTATAATGATGTGTGCAATTGTGCATATGAGCCGCCAAGAAGCGTGACAAAGGGAATGGGATGTTCGGTGACTACCATTAGAATTACAGTGTCTGTTGTGGTAGTTACAATAGTGATGGCATCAGGTTGTGCAGATTGTGAAGATTGAATCACAGTTTGTGCTTCACTATGGGAAGTGGAGACTGTGGCTGGGACAGTAGTGGTGACAGTGGTGGTAGGAGGTGAGGGTGGTAAAGGTGATGATGGGGGTGCACTTGAGGTGTGGGCTTTGTTAGTGTGATGAATGGAGTGAGTTGTGCCAATGGTTGTGGAGGTGGTGCGTTGTGGTTCTGATACCAAGATATTTATCTGTTTCTCTGGTCTGGGGGACATCTCCTGTGTCGTCGCTCAAATCTCCTTGAGTGTGCAAGTGCGGTGTGCACGGTCTCTGGTACTCCTAGTGCATCAGCGAGCATGTCAAGGGTAGCCCTGTATTGATCATCTACACCAAATTCTTCAAGTATCTAGTTCATCAAGGCCTTTCCTATTGCCAAAGATAGTCTATGTTGTTTCTGAACCAGGTTGATAGTATCATACAATCTTTTTAGTTGCTTCGTATAAGCTGGGGCTCCCGCAAGTTCTAGTATAATGTGTTGCTCGTCTTCATGCTCCCCTTAGTTGGATGGTCCTTCTTGATCTTCATCTTGTTCTTCTTCTGCAGTCTTCTCTTCATCTTCATCTACTTCGACGACTTCTAGTTGAGTTGGATGGGGCTGGTCCGTGACAGTTTGTTGCCCACTTAATTTCTTTGCGTCAACTTCCAGATTAGTTGCATTAATTATCCTTTCTACCTCCTCATCAGTCAAATCCTCCAGTGTGAAGCCATGAGGGAACTCTAAATCGGTGGGTATCGGTGGGAACAACAGATTAGGCCCTTTCGCACTGTGCCTTGGTAACCTGATGGTAAAGGGTTGCATGCGCCTCTAGGGTGGTGGAGTCATTTTCGGTGTCAGGGTCATGCCCCGGGCCTATGCACATGGCATTTGAACAGCTCCCCTCATTTTCTTTGAAGGAGACCCTGCAGTTGATGTCCTTCATTTAGTCCAGATGAGTTCCCTTTGAATTGGCACATCATATGCCAAGCATTGATATACAATTCTGGTAAGTGCACAACATCCATAGAGCATTGGCTTCTGTTTCTTGTACCAACATTGGTGTGCCAGATGGATTTGTTCAATGATCCAATGTGGCATGTTAATTGTCATATTGAAGGTGTCTGCTAAGTATAAATTGAACCAAATCTTCTTGGGTGGCATCGTGAACCTTTCTTGAGCAGGGAATGCAAAGTGTTGCATGCACATTCGGAGTGAATGGCAATAGTTGGTGTCATTGCCACCATATCCTTCAGCTTAGTTAAGTTCCTCGTCTTCATGTTGCCCGGAATCATTGTCTCTTTCTCTGTGGGGATGTGCATACCTCTCATTTCTAGAGCTTCCCTTACCAAATTGTTCGTCAATTTGAAGCGCTTTAGTTCATTTCTCCTTGTAAGAGAAGGTAGTACAAAGGTGTTGTACCCCTTCTTCTCTTTATTGGGATTGAGGGTGCTAATCAAGTATGAACACCTCAGGAAGTCCGCCTTTGGTAACTAAGCTTTGAAGTGATCATACAATCCAGCCTTCTTCCATATTGGTTGTAGTCCTTCACTATTTTGAAGCCTCTCAAACTCTCGTGTAAAGAAATGATACTGCCCCCAATGTCCGTTAAACTCTATCTCAACCTCCCATAAATATGTGCCTTCTCCAAGGGGTCCTACAACTTCACTGAACCAATGGGAGTTCTTGCTTATTGGCAAGGTGTGCCCTTTGGGGGGGTTCTGAATCGGTATGACATGTAATGCTCTCAACACCTACGGCCTTTCCTTCAACTCCTCCTGAATAGGGAGACTTTCAATGTCTACCACCTGAGAACTGGTGCCTGCCTGGGAGCTCGTTCCTGCAGCCTCTACCATGTTTGAGGGACTCCGGTAGTCGGTTCTATGAGAATATATAAATGAATGTTAACATTTCAATGGACACAAAGTGATCTTGTGTCCCCATTACAACATTAACATGATGAACTGTGACGTAGTTAGTCGGTTATTTAGTGCTCGGGAGGTTGTGAGTGTGGAGTGTGGTTAGAGTATAATGGTGCCTAGGTGCTAATTAAGATGGTTAGGTGTACAGCAGATATAGTTAGTAAGTGGAGGTGGCTTTACAATGGGATGAGGTGGTTTATTACAAGATTGGGCAGCCAAACACAGTGGATGGCTTTCGGTTTTGATTTTGTGGAGACTCTGGAGCGCTTTATAAAAATTTCTACTTAGAAATGAGGCTTTTTAGGGACCCATTTACACGTGATTCTACTCGTGCTCATGGATGAATAGGTGTTTGTGCATGTCAAATGAGAGTGGGAATCAACTGTTCACGTGGGTGAATTATGTTGTACATGGTGTGTTTTGTGTGCACTATTTGAGCCCGCAAGCAAGCCTTAGGCACCCAAATTTGTCTTGATTGCGGGTCAGCCTTCATCGACTTCTTCGGTACCCAGATAGACTTTACTTTCGTAGAAGAATCCTTGGAGGACTTCTTATTAGTGTCCTGTTGTTCCTCTCGGATTCATTTTTCTTCTTCCTTATGTTTCTTGGTAGTGTTGAGCCAATTGAGCATTTCCTCAATGAGGGGTTTTTGATATAGTTTGACTTTGCATCCGCTAATGTAACTAGGGAGAACATCACCTTCTAGTGGAGCTAACTACACTGTTCCACTTGTTGAGATCCTATTGATAATAATTGGTCCATGTCCTCTCTTCTCTAATTTATGTGCATGTTGCTTCAAAGTGTACACTAAAACTAGGTCTCCTTCTTTCAAGCCCTTATCCTTCACATGTGCATCAAAGTACGCGTTCTGTCTTTTCTATAAATCCATGCGGCAGCTCTCAGTCTTGTTTCACCTAGCCGTTCAAGATCAAAGATCCTAGAAGAGAGTTCATGCCCTATCCACTCATGCTCCTGTGCTACTCTCAGTGTAGGTATCAAGAAGTCCAATGGGAGTATGACATTTTGGCCAAATATCATCTGAAAGGGTATGGCTTGGAGTACCATTTTATAGGCAACTCTGTATGCCCAAACAACATGGTGTAGCTATTTGTCCCAATCAGAGCGTTTATTATTCACTAATTTTTTCAATACATTGCATAGAATCTTATTGGTGCTTTCGACTTGTCCATTAGCTTGTGGGTGATAGGGGGAAGACTTCTTGTGTACTACCAAGAACTCTTGGAGAAGATTTTCAATGACTTCATTTAAGAAGTGAGTGCCTCTATCACTTACTAGCTTGATAGGTAGCCCATATCTAGTGAACACATTCTCAAATAAAAACTTAGCTATTGTTTGAGCATCGTTCTTTGTTGTGGCTTTCACTTCTACCCATTTGGTCAGATAATCTGTGGCCACAACGATGTATTTAACATGTGAACCCTTAGCTGGGGGGTTAATAGGACCGACAAAGTCTATTCCCCACTTAGAGAATGCACGTCCACCCATCATAGGTTTCAATGGCATCTCATCTTTGCGTATAGGATACTGAGTTCGTTGGCACACATCACACCTCTTCACATAGGCATGTGCATCCATGTGAAGGGTTGGCCACCAAAGACCTGCAAATAGTATTGCCTTGATCACCATATCGGGTCCAAAGTGTCCTCCTGCTACACCTTGGTGAACAGTTTCCAAGATCTTTAGATATTCGCTCTCGTGGAAACATAATCTAAGATACCCATCTTTTCCTCGTCTGTATAGATTATCTCCTTTGAGAATATAGTCTAAAGCTTCTTGTTCTAAGCTTCTCTGCCTAGCGAGGGTCATCTCTTGAGGGAATGTTTTCTTCCTCAGGAAGGCGGGCTACTAATGGTTCACTCCAATCTGGTATTAGAGACACTTGGTACAGAGTAGCATGCTCCATAGGTGGTCTAATATGGTAGAATGGGCATTCATTGCACAACCTATAAACATTTGCTTCTATAGTTGGCCAGTGCACTCCAAGTCTCCTTAGTGTCTGTAGGGTTCTTTACCTTGAGTAGTGTTACTCTCATGCACCTACATGTGTTAATTGCAACCATTTAGCGTGCTCATCCTCTTCCACACAACAAGCTAATATTCCTTGATCGGTATGCTTATACATACTCCCTGCCATGATATGGTACCTTTGAGCTTTTACTACCTCCCTATCTTGAATGTTTATGATTGGGTGGTTAGGCCCGTATGTCAATACTGGCACTAATGGCTTAGCCCATTGAGGTACAACTTCCAAATTAAACAAGTAAGCATCAGGAAGGTCATCTAACACTCCTTGTGGGGGGCCTCTCTGGATGTGAGCCTCGAGAGGTGATCTGCTCTCAAATGAGTCTTGCCTTTTCTCACCATTACTTCAAAGTCATATTCCATTAGTAAGAGGAACCATCTTACTAACCTACCCATATTGCATGGCTTGTTTACCAAGTACAACAGTGCTTGATGATCAGTAAAAAAATTTAAACTTATTTGCAAGCAAATAGTGTCTAAACTTTTCAACCACATATACCATGCCTAATCCTTCTCACTTCGGTGGTGGTATAGTTCCGTTCAGCTGCATTCAACTGTCTACTAGCATAGGCAATTGGAAGATCAATATTACCTTCGCTCTTAGGTTGTGCAAGTACACACCCAATAGCATAATTGGATGCATCCACGTGAACATGAAAGGGCTTATTCCAATCGGGTGAGGTCAGAATTGGTGCTGAACATAATTGCTGTTTAAGCTCATTGAAGGAGTTCTCACATTCATCAGTCCACTCGAAATTAGTCAAAAGAGAGTACAAAGGCTTTGCAATAATGGCATACATGTGTATAAAGCATCGATAATAGCCACAATGCCCCATGAAAGCTTGTACTTCCTTGATGTTCCTTGGCCTAGGTAGTTATGTGATAGCTCTCACTTTCTCTTCGTCATTGGATATGCCGTTCTTCGACACTATGTGTCCTAGAATCTTGCCTTACCTCACCATGAAAACACACTTTTCTAGGTTCAAGCAGACCTGATATTCTCTACATTCGTCAAAGATTTTCTTGAGTTCAGGTATATGGGTTTGTCTAATGTTTGAATGAGCACAAAGATCATCAACATAGACTTCTAAATTCTTCCTCAGAAATTCTTTAAATACGTGACACATCAGCCTCTGAAAAGTGGCTGGCGCATTGGTGAGACCAAATGGCATTACCCAAAAAGCAAATATGCCCCACTTTGTGGCAAAAGCTGTCTTATGAGAACTTCTGGAGCTATGGCCACTTGATTGTAGCCAGAAAATCCATCAAGGAAGCGGTACACTTCCTTGCCTGCTACTCTGTCTAAGAGATGTTCAATGATAGGAAGCGGATATTTATCTCGAATAGTGGCTGCATTAACTTTCTTCAAATTAATGCATACACGTAATTTTCCATTCTTCTTGGGTACCACTACAATGGGGGATACCCACTCAGTGTGCTCAATTTCATAGATGAATCCAGCTTCAACCAAGCGATCTATCTCTTCTTTGATCTTGGCAGCATAGTTATCATTATATGTGTATGGCTTTTGCTTAGAGGGTTTGGCATCTGAGGTCATGGGGATAGTGTGTGAGCATATGTTAGGGTCTACACCTTTCAAGTCCTTGTAGATCCAAGTGAATGCATCTCTGTATTCTCTTAGCAAAGCTACCAACTCTTGCTCTTCTTCTTCTGTCAGGTCATGTCCTATGTATGTGCATCTTTCTTCTCCTTCTTCTATGGCTACAGCTATTTTCTTCATGGTTTCCTTGTTACCATAGGCCTCTCCTACCAGTGCATCACATTTAGGCATTCTTATCATGACTCTCCTATCGTCTATCTCATACTTTTTGAAGTTTTCTAGGACCTCAAACAAAGATTCTTCTTCTTCTTGTGTGATTTCCTTCTTCTTTCTTTTCTTGCCTTGACTCTTGGAGGCCACTTATGTGGTTAACCTCACATCATTGGTAAGCTCTTCATGTCTCTGAGGGTGGGCTTCTACCTCATAGAAGTATTCTTCATCTGATGCAAAAGGTGGGTCCATAATGATTGACTCTAGATCAGAGTCACTTGCATCCTCAAATGCATCAGTGCTAGGTTCACATTCTTCCAAAACCGAATCTCCCATGATTGACTCTATGGAGAAGACTGAAATTTCATAACCATGAGGTTCAAATTCTTCATCAAGAAACACTACAGGTGCATAGGCTGGGTCTTGAACTGATCTATGGGTTTCTTTTGCACCTACCTCTCTGGCTTTCTCTCTCTTCTCTTCTTCTACTGCTACTTTACACATCCACAAATGAGTGTCTTCATGCATCCATGAGGATCCTGATCCTATGGAAGGCACTCACTCAGTATCATCTTTGGATCTATGGATGGGATTCCATTGGATGGGGGGTACATCTCTATGAGAGTAATCCTTGAGATTAACTTTGGTTGTGACACCTAAGTGTTGCAAGTACAAGGAATTGGTTCCCCAATCCTATACCACTTGTAACTGCCACATAAATGGTCTTCCTAGAATCATCTCATAGGCTTGATTTTTGCTAAAGTCACATATAGCAAAAGTATGCTCAAACTCTACACCACATGTAGTGAGAGTTATTCCTTCTAGCAATCCTAAGGGTCTCTCAATGTGAGCATCAACCATCTGCAATTTCATTCTCATTGACCTGAGCGCTGGCTTGCCCCAACGCTTCCATAGGGAAGTGGTAGCAATTGCAACTCCTGCACCCGAGTCTAGAATTGCCTCGGTTGTGTATCCTTGGTGAGTGATAGGGAGATAGGTGTTTCCTTCTTCTCCTTTGCTCATGTTTCCTATCTTGTCCAAGGGTATTTTTGGCATTGTTCTATGAGATCCTACTTGGGAACGAGGTTTGGCTATTTCAGGCACTTGGTTGGCTACATGCTTCCATAGTTCTGGCCTAATCTTGAGTAGCTCTTCCAAAGTGAGATTGCACTGCACTTTAGTGTTCTTTACTACCTTCGTATTCCTAGGTATGATTGGGTCTTCGTTTCTTATCATGACACTAGGTGATCTCATACAAGTGGACTTAGCTTCCCATGGGCCTATGAAATGGGGTAGTTCCTGTAAAGAATTAGACTCAAAGTCTAATCTCTCCTGAGATTGGGTACTCTCTTGTTCCTCATAAATGGAAGGAACGTCTTGTGGGAATTGATCATGCGCATCATCCACAAGTTCAATGGGAGGAGAAACTTCACTCTCTTTAGCCCATTTCTCTTCTTGAATTTCTCGCAGAAACTCTTGTGAGTATCGATTCATGGAAGAAGATGTGTCTGGTTCCCTGGAGTTAGACACATAAGCTTCCTGGGTAGGAACGCTTATCCTTTCACTTGCCTTGTCCTTACTTGGAGAGGTGGGGTCCTTTTCTGATTGAGCAATTAGCCTCTCCAATCTTTCTGGCAGTCCGTCAAAGTGCAACTGCGTCTTAGTTGAACTAGAGAAGTTAAAGAGGCATCTGGCTTCAAACATGGTTTGAGCCAATTCCACCATCTTAGCACAAATTTTAGTTCCTTCGAGCTCTAGTTCAGCTATAGGGTAATGTTTTCCATGATCCGTTACGTTTGGCCCTTCTTGGATCCTGGCCTGATATGCTTTAAGCATCATGTCTAGGTCCTTATGAGTGGGATCAGCTAAGACTGATCCTACTCTAGGGGGTGGTGGGACTGTGTGAGATGGATTGGAAGGTGGTGGATTGGATGGAGATGGGAATGGTGGTGGTGGAGTCGTGTGAGAGTGAGTTTGAGATGTGAGTTCAGTTATCTTGGCTCTTGTTTCTCTTAGGCTTTCCTCAAGTTTGTTGGGAAAGATGGATGGATGCTCCAAGAGACTGAGTAGGTACTCCTAAACCTGCTTTGTACCAGCCCTCTTTTGCTTCAAACTTGATAACTAGACCTCCTTAGCATTCCAATGATACCATAAAATGTCCTATGTACTTTGGAAATGATGTGTGCAATGATTGAATAAAAACAGATACCTTTGACACTCACAAACTCAAGAAAACCTTCTATTTATGTCTTGATACCTACTGGGTATTTTGCTCAGTATGACCAGTAGATTAGGAATTGGAAAAGTTCCTTTTAGGGGTATCTAATTAGCTTTGTAAGCTACCTATTTCAAGTGGAATGATGTAAAAAGATAAACTATGCTAAGAGAAATCAATTTAGCAAGTTAAGTTATACACCCGACTTTTTAGGACTGTAGCAGAAAATGACCAGAGATCATGTCGACACATATTTCTCCAAAATGGCTGAATAGAATTTCTTCAAACTTTGCCAACATGTAGATAACTTCAATATGAACCCAACAAGCTTTGAATCACTGAATTTGGTGAAGAATTGATTGAGATATGCCCTTCACAGAGAACTCAGAGATGGACAATGTGAATGTATGTATTAATAAACACTTGTATACAACTCCATTGGCATGAACTTCATTGCCAAATGGTGTAAAGAGGTGTGGGCTAGAGTGTAGACCTCACACACACTCAAAAACCAATAATGAGAGGCTCGGGAGTGATCTTCTCTGCTGCAACTTTTCATGTCCATTTTTATAAGGAATGAGTAAAAATTTGAATTCAAATTCAAACTTTTGGCTCCCTATGATCAAGCTCCTAAATGCTAGGAGATATTCCTTCAATCAAACAATTAATTTTTCCACGAATCCTTTTGGTAGGTGAATACAAGAGATTCCAAGTCAGTCTGACTTTTACAATGAGATAAAGTGGTAATTAACCACTAGCAATGATTCCTATGCTTCTTCACATATGTAAGATCTTCAAGACATCTTTCAAGCCAAATGTGTAGGCTTGTGATTTACACCAACAGCTCACCCTCAAGCCAAACATTTTGGCTTAAGTCTTTATTTTCAATCTTCAAGTATATCCTACAATCCAATCATGGCTTTGAACCTGCAAAGTTTGGTTCCATCCAAAGCTTTAGTTAACAAATCTACACATTGCATGTTGGTTGATACATAGGTAAGTTGAATGTCCTTGCTTATCAACTTTTCTCTCACATAATGGTAATGGAACTCTATGTGTTTGGTCCTAGCATGATAAATAGGATTAGCTGCAAGGTGAAGAGAACTTGTATTATCTCCAAAGATTATTGGAGACCTAGTAAATAAACCCAATTCTATATACAAAAGCTTAATCCATATTGCTTCTTGTGTGGCATTAGCCAGTCCTCTATACTCTGCCTCTGTGGAAGACAAAGCAATAGTAGGTTGCTTCTTTGAAGACCATGAAATTGGTTTGTCACCTGCAAAAGAGATATATCCAGAAGTGCTCCTCCTATCATCCTTGCATCCTACCCAATCTGCATCTGAATAAATTTTGATATCAATATCTGAAGTGTAAGGGAAATACAAACCATGGTTCTGTGTACCCTTGAGATACTTCAAGATTCTCTTGGCAACCTCTAAGTGAGGTATCCTTGGCTTGTGCATAAATTGACTTAGCACACTAACTCCATATACAATATCTATCCTTGTTAAGGTAGCATAGTTCAAGCTACCCACCATACTTTGATAGTCTGTAATGTCATTGACTTCATCACCTTCATGGGCACTTAGTTTTAGGTTTACCTCCATTGGAGTGCTTGCTACTTTGGCATCCTGCAAGTGAAACTTCTTCAACATATCCTGTATGTATTTTTTCTGAGTGATGTATATCCCTGAATTAGTGTAGAATAATTCAAGTCCCAAAAAATACTTCAATAGACAAAGATCATTTATCTTGAACTCCTTCATCATTTGACTTTTGATATATCTGATTCCATTGACATCATTACCTATAATGATGATGTCATCAACATAAACACAAAGATATATTACCTTTGAATTACTTCTCTTGATGAACAGAGAAGTATCTGCTTTGCTCATGACAAAACCTTGGTCTTGGAGGTATGTAGTTAACTTGTAATTCCATGCCCTAGGTGCCAGCTTCAATCCATATAAAGCCTTTTTTAATTTGCAAACATATGTTACCTTCTTAGGGTCCTCATAGCGAGGAGGTTGTGACATATATACCTCCTCTGAAATCCATCCATTCAAGAAAGCATTCTTGACATCCAATTGGTACATATTCCAATTTTTTGATGCAGCCACACTTACCAACACTCTGATGGTTGGCATCTTGGCCACAGGTGAGAATGTCTCCTCATAGTCAATGCCTTGGGTTTGTGCAAAACCCTTGGCTACCAATCTGGCTTTGTACCTATTAATTGTGCCATCAGAATTTCTTTTAAGCTTATAGATCCATCTGGATCCTATTACCTTCATGGAGTTCTTCTTAGGTACTAACTCCCATGTGTCACTCTCTTTGAGTGCTTCAATTTCCTCATCCATAGCTTCTTTCCATTCTGATTTGGTTATTGCTTCTTCATATGATCTTGGTTCTTCATTTGACAAATCTTTGGCAAGATAAACAGAATGTTTAGTAACAAGAGAACATTGTATCATACCCAGATCTGATAGGTTTTTTGCTTTCTCTTTGTGATCTTCTAAATGGTTGAGTTGAAGATTCAGGTATGTCTTCAAGCTTCTTCATCTTCATTTTGCCTTTGGACTTCCATGCTTTGAATTCTTCAAGATTGATAGTATTTCATCATCTGAACTTGAGCCTTCATTTTGAGTAGGTTCCTCCTTTGTAAGACTTGGAAATTCCTCTTCCAAATCATAGGGTAACTTAACCTTCCTGCATTCATTCTCATACCAAGAATCATTTTCATCGAAGACAACATCTCTGCTTACCATGAATCCCTTATTGGTAGGATTATAAAACCTATAAGCTTTTTGATTTAAATCATACCCAATAAAGATGCATTTTTCAGCCTTTGGGTCTAGCTTACCTCTTATCTGAGAAGGAATGTGTACATATGCTACACATCCTATTTTGCAATTGTCAAGTGAGGGTCTCTTACCATGCCATGCTTCATAGGGTGTCATACCATCAAGAGACTTAGATGGTAACCTGTTTATGAGGTAAGTGGCAGTAGAAACACTTTCTGCCCATAGATAGTCACGTAATTTTTTCTCATTTAACATAGACCTAGCTGTCTCAACAATTAATCTATTTCTTCTCTCAGCTACCCCATTCTGTTGAGGAGAATACCTTGTGGTTATTTCTCTTTTGATGCCTCTGTCTTGCAAGAAGTCTTCAGATTCATTGGAGAAGTACTCACCTCCTCCATCTGACCTTAGCCTTTTCAAATTCCTTCCTGTCTGATTTTCAACTAGTGCAATTTATTTTTTAAAGCAATTAAATACCTCATCCTTGTGCTTCATGAAGTACAATACAGTCCATCTGCTATAATCATCAATGAAAGACACATAGTACCTTGATCCTGAGATAGAGGGGTATTTGCTTGGTCCCCATACATCTGTGTGGACAAGCTCTAAGTAGTATTCATGCATGTATCCTTTTTTATAGGAAGGGTAACCTGTGAGACTTCCCAAATTGACAAGCACCACTCTTGCAGAGCAAAGGAGCACAAGAAAAGAGCCCCAAAATTTTCAAATTAATGGGCATAATTTTTCTTCTTCGAGGTCTTAGAGAATTCCCTCAAAGCCATGTAAATGCAATAGAGGAGTCCTCTAGATGCATAATCCCAACTTATTGTAAAATATCCCTTGTAAATTAGTAGGAAATTCACTTTTTTAGTAATAAAGTGCCGGTCTCTTGTGTGAAAGGACCAAATTTAGGGCACATGTATATAAGTCACTTTGTGACTCTTTGTAGACACTTTTTGCCATTGTGAAGAAGGAGCTCTTAAAAATTTCGAATTTGCCTCTTTCTTGCAGATTTCCATCTTCTCTTTGATCTTGTATGTGTGTGTAATGCTTGGAATGTGTGTGTAGGACTGTTATCTATCCCTCCCCACTGTTTTTGAGCTACTATAGTGTGTGTGTGAGCTTGTAGGAGTTGTGGCGTGAGTGTAGGTGTTTCTTGCCATTCACTATTTTGGTCATAACTTAAAGCAAAGTTGTCAGAATCGAGTGAAAGCATTCATAGTAGATGCGTCTCGTCGAGAGCTTCGAAACGACTACACTATTGACTATATTTGAAGCTTGGAGCTGGGAGAAATCCTTGATTTACTGAAGACTACTGTAAGAGGTATCGCGGCAAACACTTTCAGTCAGTAGTGAGTTTGAGAGGTGGATTAGTCTTTTCTCATACATATCAACTGAACCACTTCATTTTCCATCATGTGTGCACATGTCCTCATACACTTGGTTAGGTCGTTCGATTGGATTGACATTTAAATGTGTGTTAATTTCTCACTATACGCACTTGTGTTGCAATAGAGGTACAGTCTCATTGGCACAAGTCCTTGAGTCTTCTTGACTCGAGTACACACGTTTTTGGCGACGTTGCCGGGGAACACTCAGCCAAGGTGCTTTTGTGCGACCTGTATTGCATGTGAGGTATCGTGCATTCCAGGCCACTAAAGCTTGATCTTGAGCTCAAGGTGCAAGCAGGACAACACTAAGGTAAGATTCCATAAAGTATTTTGAACAAAAACACACTAAAAGTGCACAAACACGTGATTAAATGCACATGCGGTATCGCTCCACTTGCCTGATTCGTATCGCGATACCATTTTCAGTATCGTATCGCCTCGGTTCTCAGGTATTGTATCGCGAGGACCTTGGTATCGTATCGTCCCTGATCTTGGTATCGTATCGCTAACCCCTGAAGTATCGTATCGCCCACTTCCTAGTGTAGTATCACGATATCACACTAGTATCGTATCGTGCAAGTTGGTGGTATCGTATCGCCACTTTTCTTGGTATAGTATCGACTCATTGTCGAAAGTCGTATCACGATACCAACTTGGTATCGTATCGGCATATATTCTCGTATCGTATCGGTGGAGTACCTCGTATTGTCTGGAGGCTTGGTATCATATCGAGAGAGTCCTAGGTATCGTATTATCTATTTTGAAGGTATCGTATCGTCAGGATAGCTCGTATCGTATCGCGGCTAGCAGTAGTATCGTATAGTGTAGATTACAGGTATCGTATCATGGCCAGATTGGTATCACCCAGTGTAGTATCGCCTGGAAGTGGTATCGTCCAGAGTGGGTGAAGCATTTTGTCAGGCAACTTGAGGCATTGGAAGAGCCACTCAAGGAGAGTCTCAGAGACTTAGAGAGTCTTAGGAGGGTGAATGAACTTGAGGTGAGGGAGAGTGCTAAGTAGCCGAAGAAGTGTCATATCTTCTGTGGGAAGTGTTGCCCAGGTTAGTCACCACTCTGCCTATTCAGATACCTCTAGTGACTCAGAGGAGGAAATACCCATGGCTTCGGAAGACATGCAGGGTCCAACTCCAAGTAGAAATTTCATGACTACTGTAGAGGGAGATTACCGTACTTCCTTGCAGTATGTGTCTACCAATGCCCAGGAGATCCCCATCTACCTGGATGGCTTAAACAGATATGTGGCTAGGATGGTAACTTCCATGGATGCCAAGATCGTGCCCAGACCTGCTGTCAAGTACGAGGGAGGAGCATACATAGACAAGATTGGTCACATCTACATAGTGACTGAATTTCCTGAGATGATCAATGAAAGGGGAGAGTTATTGGAACCAAAAAACTCAGGAAGAACAAACCCGGAGGAGCCTGTGACTACCCCTAGAGGAAGATCCCAAGTAACACGAGTCTTGAGAGGGGACTTGATACCTCAAGACGACTACTTATTGGAAGTCTATATGATCCATGGATCAGACTTATTGCTTCAAACAGACTTACCGACTCCAGGGAGAGAAGAAAGCCCCATGACATTTTATGAGCTGAAGGATCCAGATGACAAAACTAAACTCACATACTTGGACAAAAATCAGAGGAGATATTGGCCGGTTAGTGCCTTAGACAGGGCTCGGCTGAGATACATGGGTGTGCCTATATTCCCTCAGAGAGATCAGGCAACTACTTCGCAGAACCCCTTTGGAAATCAACAAGAGACAAAACACACCACGTCAGGACATACCAGCCAATGAAGTGTGCCACACCGTAACCATGTACAATTTGCAACTCCAGGAGTGCAAACACACAATCAGGCCCACGCAGGGGTAGGTAATCAGTACCAACCACCTGTAAGACTACAACCACCAGTAGGAGGGCAGCCGGGAATGCCCCCAGCTAGACCAGCAGTTCCCATCTTCCCTGTAATGCTGAGACCACCAGAACCAATGAGAAGACTGAGACCTATCCAAGTGGCCAAGTGTGTAAGAAACCATTATGAATGAGTCTTTTGGACTCACCCTCACAGGAACGGCTCTAACTTGGTTCCAGCCGTTAGATCCTAATCAATTTGGAAACATGGAACAATTCTTTCAAGAATTCATTGGGGAATTCATGAAGAGAGGGATTAAACACAATTTTGCATCTTTAATCCATAGTTTTAAACAGAACCCTAATGAAACAGTGAAAACAGCAGCCAAGAGATTCAATCAGTATGTGGATAGATGCCCAATTGCAGAGAGACCCACTCAACAAAAAATGATTTCGTTATTTTTGGATGGACTCACAAACAGAACCCTAAGAATGCTAGTGTACGTGAAAAGACTACAAACTCTGAGTGAATGCCTGCAAGAATGCATTGATTTAGAAGATAACCTAGCAAAGGACCTCAAGAGTACACCTAGCCCCACTAAATCAGAAGACTCGCGAAGTACCATCACCTCCAACTCAACTAATACGGAAGAATTGGCGGAACTATTAGCAAAAAAACTAGGAGTTCAGGGACAAAGAACTTACCAACACCCAGCACAAAGAGTGCCTATGCTATGAAGATGTAGTCTATGTGGAGGAGATCACCCCACACACGTGTGTGCGAGGAGGGACCGATGCACATCAAACATACCCATACAATAGACAACACCGACCAAGAAATGCTTTGTACTGCCACATAGAACAAAAGTACACTAATCACACCACTAAAAATTGTCCATTCAATAGACAGGCATGACCATTCCAACCACCTCAATATTGACCATATGGATATCCACCTAGAGAACAATGCAGAGAGATGCCCAGATACAATCCCTATCCAACACTAGCAGGAATAGCAAGACCATATGAACAGGCACCATATCCACCACCACAACCAGTGCTAGGGCCACAACTGTCACAACCTCAACAGGTAGTACCTGTGAAGTATGCCCAGCCCGAAGAAAATTTGGAGAGAGCCATAGTGCCAGCATCATCCACAATCAATGAGGAATCAGCAAACCCTGGATATGAGCTGCCACGAGGAGATTACTACCCATATGAAGCCAATATGTTAGATTACGAACCAACCTATGATTTGGCTTATTATGGATATGGAAACTATGAACCAAGCTATGGCACTGAGGTCGCAACTCTAATGTATACCACTCCTAAAGCACAACCACCCATGAGACCAACCATTAGACCACCTGTACCAAGAGGACCTTGTTATAGGTGCGGAGGAGACCATTTTATTAGAGAGTGCCCTCGACCTTACAATCCACCACCACCTAGGACTTGGGAAGGATATTGCAACGATTGCGGAAAGGAACATCTTTTCAGGGACTATCCTAAGAATCCAACCAAAGTCCAAGACACTGCACCAATCAATGTAATTGAAGTAATAGAAGGATCTGGAAGTGATAAGGAATATAGGGTGCCATTGAAAGCCATTACAAGAGCTCAGATAAGGCAATGAAAAGGGAAACAATCAGAACGGGAACAAGAGAGGGATAAAGCCGTAAGCCCGAAAGTTCAGGTAGTTGAAGATTCTGAGGATCACGCGAGAGTACGTAGAACACCAAAGCACAAAAATGGAAGGAAAGAAGAGAAAAACTCAAAGATAAATGGGCGAAAGATGAGAGTCAAAAAAATAAAAAACAAATCCGAAACAAAAGGGAACATAAAGAACAAAAGATCCACGAGGAGATTCCGGTTTCACCACTTATCCAAGAGAAAGAGAAACCAAGATCAATTCTAGCTGACCCAAAACCAGACGACTTAGACATGTGGCTGAAAGCATACCAAGCTAGAATTAAGACTGAGCCGAATATAGAGCAACATGAAAAACTTTACCCACAAGGGGAGCTGGAAAAAGAAAGACTATCGATATGTAGGAAGCTTATAGAAGTGGCACAAACAACCCTAGAAAAGACTATCCCATCTCTGCCAGAGACAAGGATAACAGATGATCAATACGAAGAATGTGTCCAATCCAAAGGTAAAGAACTTAGAAGGAAGGAAGACATAGGTGAGCAGATGAAAACTCAAGATGAACCTGTGTCAATAATACTAGACTTAGAGGGAGAATGGCCGAAGGAATTATGGAATAGACTTCGAGAAGAACAATGGAAGAAAAATGGAGTATCAAAGCCTCCTTTTGAGGAAATAGAAGTGGAAGTTTATCAACCGAATAGCAACCTGGAGGAAGTATATGAGGAAGTATCAAGTCTCGATAGAAATAGAGAGGAAACCCTGAGTATTTCAACCTTACCTAATTACATGGGAGAATATGAAAAGGAGTCTATAATAATATGAGCCCCTATAATATAGGGAAAAGGAAAAGGAAACTCAGAAAAAAATTCACACAATCTAACGGAACTCAAGAAGACAAAAGTACAATGCAAGTTGACCGTGGAAGAATTACTTCAACTTAAGCCACAATTATGGAGACAATTAGCGAGCCAATTAGAATAAGGGCAAGAAAAGGAAGGAAAGGGAGAAGAAAACACATCTAAAATACAAATCCTAGTTGATAAAGTGGGAGAGTTTAATGAAGGAGACGAAGGCAATACATGTCTGCCTGTCACTTACAATGGGTACATGACCAAGGCTATACTAGACACGAGAGCCGGGGTAGGAATCGCCACCAAGGAGATTTGGGAGAAATGGGGAAAACCTGCCTTACGACCCACACGCATGAAGCTCCAATTAGCAGATGGGCATGTGGAGAAACCCTTAGGAATATTGGAAAGAATCAAATTAACCACCTGCAGAGTAGAACTTGAACACACATTAGCCATTTGTAAATTCGAGAAAGCTAACAACTACGAGATGATATTAGGGTGACCCTTTATGAGACAAATGCGGGTAGTGCAAGACTGGGGAAGAGATTCATTGTACCTACAACATCAAGGAAATACAACCAAGATAAACTTGCATACGTTTGCTTATCGAGATGTCCCTCCACTATAGTGGAATCCCATACACAAGGAGGAAGATGACCTATCCATGCATAGTGCTGGATCGAGTGATCAATCTTGGATGCATGAGGATGCCCAGTTATGGATGTGCAAAGAGGCCAAGAAGGAGGAGAGTAAAAGGCAATTGTGGCCGATAGGACATCCCAACTACTGACCAGTAGAGGACCCAGGGTACATGCCTCAAATATTTCCAGATGAGACCTTTGAACCGCATGGATGGATGGAAATTCTAGCAACCTTAGATGTGTGCGTGAATGAAGAAGTTTTGACAATGAACGAATGCATAGATGAGGAAGGCTATGATGTAAACCTTTATATGGTGGTCCTTCAAGAAGTAGATGAAGGGGAAATCGTGGAAAAAGAATGGAAAGAGGAATATGAGAGTATAGAAATGGAGCCAGAATTCGATTCCAAAGAAAGCTACCTAGACAACATTCGAAATAGAGAGACACTGGAACCTACCAAGATCTTAGCAATCGAAGCTACTCCCATGGTACAAAAGCAAGCAGAAGACATGAGTAAAATAGGACCTGATCCAGATTCGTTTGAAGTTCTTGAACATTTTAAAAGATATGAAGTAGAAGAGAGAAAGGTAACCATTCAAATGCCTAAACGAGAGGCTAGGGATGGAGAAGCATACGACAACAAAGAACAAACAAAAAAAATTGTAGTAATAGTAGAGGATGGAGAAGAGCGATGCACCTACATAGGCAAAGATGTATCAGAGGAGGAGGAAGAAGAACTCATACAGCTGATCCAAGAATATCGAGACGTGTTCGCATGGACATATAAGGATCTTAAGGGTGTAGAACCCAATATTTGTTCTCATCGAATACCAATGACTACAGATGCAAAACCATCAAAACAACGCCCATATACATATAACGAGGTCTACGCTGCTAAAATTAAGGAAGAAATAGACAAACTATTAGCAGCAGGATTCATATATGAGATAGAACACACCGAGTGGGTATCGCCTTTAGTAGTTATGCCTAAGAAAAATGGAAAATTGAGGGTGTGTATTAACTTGAAAAGGGTCAATGCAGCCACCATACATGATAGTTATCCATTACCCATCACGTACCATCTATTGGAAAGAGTAGAAGGAAAGGAAGTCTATAGCTTCTTAGATGGATTCTTCGGATACAATAAGGTAGCTATTGCTACTGAGGATCAACATAAGGCCGCATTCGCGACCGAATGGGGAGTCTATGCTTTCAGGGTGATGCCTTTTGGACTCACTAATGCACCTGCTACTTTCCAACAATTGATGTGTCATGTTTTCAAGGAATTCCTGAAAAAGAGTATGGAAGTGTATGTAGATGATCTATGTACATACTCGAATCAAAGACGAGATCACATTCTCGAGTTGAGAAAAATATTTAATAAATAGCGCCAGTATCGAGTCTGCCTAAACCCAGAAAAGTGTGTCTTCATGGTGAGACAAGGGAAGATCTTAGGACACATAGTCTCAAGAAATGGAATATCCACAGATGAGGACAAGATCAAGGTCATCTTAGAGCTTCCTAGACCAAAGAATGCGAAAGAGGTACAAGCCTTTATGGGACATTGTGGATATTACCGTCGGTTTATTGACATGTATGCCATAATAGCCAAACCCTTGTATGGTCTCTCAACTCAATTCACTTGGACTGAAGAGTGTGAGAAAGCATTCAATGAGTTAAAAAAGAGACTTAGCACGGCCCCAATTCTGAAAATGCCCAATTGGAACAAGCCTTTTCATATTCATGTTGATGCTTCTAATTATGCAATAGGATGTATCTTAGCCCAACTAGCTGATGAAAGAAAGCTAGATCATCCAATTGCCTATGCAGTTAGACAACTGAATCAAGCTGAAAGGAATTATACAACAATCGAGCGAGAAGGATTATGAATGGTCTATGCCGTTAAGAAATTTAGACACTATCTGTTAGCCAACAAATTTAAGTTCTTCATAGATCATCAGGCCCTACTGTACTTAGTTAATAAACCTTGTAACATGAGCAGATTAGTAAGATGGTTCTTGCTATTAATGGAGTTCGACTTTGAAGTGGTAGTAAAAAAAGGAAATACGCATGTAAGAGCAGACCACCTTTCTAGGTTAACTCACGGAGAACCACCAAGTGGGGTACCCGATGATCTACCAGATACTTATTTGTTCAATCTGGAAGTTTTTCCGAAGTGGGCAGAGAAATTAATTCCTATACTCACCCATGGCCCACAACACTCAATCAATAAGGATAGAAAAAAGGAAATTCTTCAATCAAGGAATTTGCACATTATTGCTGGAAGTGTGTACTATAAGGAACCCAATGGAGTGTTGCTAAGATGTGTCGAGGAAGATGAACAAAAGAAACTAATTGAGCTAGCACATGTGAACAAATGGAGAACACACCAAGGGACTTATGGAACCATTCAAGAGTTAAAAAGATTAGGAGTGTATTGGCCTGACATGCCCAAGGATGTCCATGACTACGTGAGTAATTGTGCAGAATGCCAGGAGACAACCCCAGAGGATCATATGTCCATAACTTTTTTGACCATAGCACCCAATTGGAGTAAAACATTGGTTAGATTCCTAAAGAGCAGAGAGCATGAGGAAGGAATAAGTTTAACTAGAAGACGATCCCTAGAAGAAATGAGCAAGGAATACGTACTTGTGGGAAAACAATTGTTTAGGAGAGGAAAGGATAACCAATTGCGATTATGTGTGCATGAAGGAGAGTATCTACCCATATTAGAGATGGCACATGCAGGTGCTGCGGGAGGTCATTTTTCAGCTGAGAGAACTGTCAAGATGATCCTCTTCGCCGGTTTGTGGTGGCCAACTCTACATATGGATGCGGAGACTTATGTACGAAGCTGTGAAACGTGCCAAAGGGCTAAATACCCAATTCAGAGAGATGACATGCCATTAAGACCTATGGTGTGTGTGAGAGCATTTTCCAAATGGGTATCACTTCATAGGACCCATCAACCCACCAGCCAAAGGATCACATGCTGAGTACATCATAGTAGCCACAGACTATTTGACCAAATGGGTAGAAGCAAAAGCTACGAAAAAGAACGATGCTCAAACCACTGCTAAGTTCCTTTTTGAGAATATATTCACCCGTTTCAGATTACCAATTGAAATTGTGAGTGACCGAGGAACGCACTTCCTTAATGAAGTAATAGAATCCCTCATGAATGAATTTTTAGTGATTCACAAAAAATCAGCCCCGTACCATCCCCAAGCCAATGGTCAAGCAGAAAGTTCCAACAAGGTGTTATGTACTGTATTGACAAAGATTGTCAATAATGGGAGGTCGGATTGGGACAAACAATTGCATCATGCAATTTGGGCCTTCCGAGTAGCATACAAGACTGCCATTGGAACCACCCCATTCAATTTAGTGTACGAGCAAAATGCAATTTTGCCAATTGATTTTTTGATCCCAACATTGAGAGTAGCCCAACAGTATGAATGGAACGGACATGAGTTATCCCAACAACTTGACCTAATCAAGAAGTTACATGAAACTAGGTTACAAGCAGTGGCAGGAATCTATGCAGCTAAAAGAAGATAAAAGGCATATTATGATGCACATATAAAAGACAAAGGACTTAAAGAGGGAGACCTAGTCTTGGTGTACACCTTAAAGCAACATGCCAAGAAGTTACAAAAACGCGGATATGGACCTTTGATTATCAATAGAATCTCTACTAGTGGAGCAGTTAATCTAGCCACTCTAGATGGAGACATTCTTCCTAACTACATCAGTGGATGTAGAGTGAAAAGGTTCATGGAGCCATCGACGGATCAAATATTAGCACGTCTAGTAGGTGCTCAAAATAGGAAGAAAGAGGAAGAACGGATTAGAGAGGAGGCCCGACAAGAAGCCCAAGAACGCATTAAGAAATGGAAAGAATGGATAAGACAACGAGATGAACGCTATCTCCAAGGAGAAGAGCCTATCCCTATGGCCAACTACCAAGTCCATGACTCGGACACGACGAAGTCATACATGTCACAGCCTTACCTGAACCTAGGGATTCGCAAGATAGAATACAAATTGATATATGCATTGATAGACTCAGGAGCAGGACTTAGTTGCATACGTAATACGGTCATAAAAGATCTGCAAATGATTATGAGTCCCACAAAAGCTCAATTGAGAGGAATTAGAGGTCAAACCCTAGAATGCATTGGAACAACGATAGTGTCTCTCCACCTAGGAAATTCTTCCATGGAACAATGAGTATTAGTGTGCAGAGACGAGGATTTAATAGAGGATTTGATCCTAGGACAAGATTGGATCATTGAAAATGAAGTCAGTATCAACCTAGCTCAAGGATACATTTCAGCCAAGATAGGGCACAAGGAAATTTTTAGTCTATTAGGAGATAAGCCTTTATTCCAACCCACCACCATCGAGAGTTCAGGGAGATGCACGGAAAAACTACCAAAACATGATCCCAGTCCCACCATCTCAGAAACCAAGCCAGAAGAAGTAGAAAGTTCAAACCATCAAATCTCCAAAGAAGAAGGAGAATCACTCCATCCAGTTGAGGAGCAGTCAGACACTAAGGAAACCAACTCCCATGCTGCTTCTCACCCAAACAAAGGACCAGCAATATGGAATCCAACACTTAGATACTTACGGCAAAGAACGGCCAAATACCAATGGGTACATAAAGATCAGAAGGAGAAAGAGCAGACATCAACATCAACTCATAAGGAGAAATAGAAATGAAGAAGTCAGCTTCACTTAAGTCCAAACCAAAAGGACTCTTGCAAGTATGGCTCCCCAAGCCCTTGATTGAAGCTCAGAGAGCATGACATCAGATATGGATCCCCAAGAAGATAATAGAGGCAGCCAAGCTGGAGATAAGCACTAAGGAGGAAGCATTACATCAGCAAAGGCGAGTGAAGAAGCCAAAACACAGTCATCCGAGAAACAAAAATGGAAACACCTTTATCACTAGGACCATAGAGGAAACAAAACAAACAAAGAAAGTCCAAGGAATCAAAAGAAGAAATTGACCTATTCGAGCGCCCATGAAATGGATTTGGAAACCCAAGCGACTGCACGGGATGGACCATCGAAACGATGGATACACCAATTGCACTCATGACGCAACGGATGCACCTAAAGTATGCATAGTAGGGCCACATTACAAGGCCACACATTCGGCACAGGATGTACCTGAGAGAATTAATAGTGCACATTCTCCAATGGAGATTAGATCATAGCTTCAACTCTCTTAGGAATGGACATACTATGTTCATAAATAAATGGTTCGGCTATACTAACGCATGTTTTCTTTCAAGATAAGAAATAAAAAGATGTGGTAAGAGACCTCACTTATAGAACCATGGGAAACGGAGTGATGGAACGCCAATAATCACCACAATGCACCACACAGCTTCATGCTTTCCTTTGAAGCTAATGCACTTTTCCTTACAAGTGCAGATGGCTTCTGAAGATTCTGAAGCAACAGTACAAGAGGAAGTATTGGAATTTCCACTCCATAGTATCACCAAGGCAAAGGGACACTGGTTCCAAGAAGATCAACCAGCTGTGGAGTATCTCTTCCTGGCAACGATCAAAATTATGGATACAGATCATCAATTTCTAATCATGTCCCAGGATTTCCGAGTTCTACATGGACTCCCATCTATCGTGGACACTATGAAGAAAGCAGGCATACATAAATATTTTGAACTGCCAATCTATAAGCCCGACTTTCAAAGATGCACACAGGTCATGAATACCCTACAGCCAGCACTGCATGATCCATTGGTGCCTGAGGCTAGAGTGATGGATAAAATCGGTGAATCGGTAGTCATCCAATTTACGCATGACTTGATTAAAGAAGCCTTTGGATGGGAAAGAAGAGAGCCGAGGCGCAAAGACAAGAACATTCACAGACATTAACAGGGTAGACATAGAAGAGGAAGTAAGGCTTATTCACCAACACTTCTGCTTCCCAAATATGCATCGGTATACGGCCCCTCAAAAGATTATTGTCCAACTGCTCTCACACGCCATTAAGCAGATTGGCAATCAGATTAATCTGACACCTTACGTCCAAGAAAGGTTATTCGAAGTAAAAAAGCAATGGAATAATAAAAAGTTCCTCAATGGCAGTGTGGCCCTGATGATATTGATCTACCATGCTTTAGGCATTCGAGAGCACCTGCAAGAAATGCCATCATCAATTGCGATGGTGAAGTATGCCAAAGTTGCCATTGTTCCTAAAAAGAAAAGGGGAGTCAAGATTGTAGAAGAAGCAGAAACTAGCTCTCAACCCAGAATGAGAGGCACAAAGAGACTAAGGGAAGTCAAGCAAATGGAAGAGGAGGCTCCAACCACGAAAAGGACACATGTACTGCCGAAAACAACAATTGAAAAACAAAGGCCGATTACAGAGGAAGACTTAACTAGGGCCCTGGAAGAGACACACCAATATACAAAAGGGCATGTCAATTTACCTGTGCAGGGGCATCATTATCAACAAACTCAACAAGAGATGGAGGCAAAAAGAAAGCTCACCAAAGTCCATGGCTATCGAGAGTTAAAGTTGGACAATTCAAGCTCATCCTCGGATGCACAAGAAGAACCCGACACCTCACTATTAAATGTGGATATTCAAAGTGAGTCAAAGGATGATGGACAATGGGTAGAATTGAACGAAATCAACTACAATGAAGAAGCAGAAGGTCTGAAGACGGATGACCACACTACGCATAATGATACAAACACCACAAGTAAGGAAGCAGACCAGGAAGGTACGCATGTGATAACACTTAATGAGACTTCCACTATTCGTATCAAGGAGGCCACACCACCTCACGAAATGTCCATAAAGATACCAAAGAAAAAGCCTCAGGAAGAGAAAATAGAAGACGAAGAACCCTTCACACCAATAAGGGTTGTGGCAGAACCCTCCCCCATGGATGTCACATTTCAAGGGAGTGCCACAAAAGTTTAAAGGAACAAGAAAAAGTACAAAACATACAATTACAAGTTAGACAACCACACAATGAAACCATCCATTTGGAGCAGGGAAAAGATGTGCAAACCGGCAAAGCTCCGAGCATACCTAGGACGTGGTTAAATGTCGACATAGCTCAGCTCAAGCCAGTAGTACAAGACATGATCAGAACCACACTAGATACACAACAGTTAATGCTTGAGGCTGATGAAGACTATGATCAAGCGATGCAGGACACGCATGCGCTTAAAGAAAAGAATAACAGTCTTTCAACAGAATTAAAATCCGCTAAAGAACAAGTACAGATGAAACACAATGAATTTCAAGAGTTCAAGCAATAGTGTCAAACTCTAACCATGGAAAATGAAGGGTTAAAGGAACAGCTACAGGTATTAACAAAGAAATTAGAAACTAACGAGACTGAGAAGGCATAGATGAACGCCAAGACCAAAATATTGGAATCTCAGCTCAAGGTATACATGGAGGAAGCGAAAAACCTACAAAACCGCAACAAAGAGCTCATGACAGCTCTTCTAAGTGATCAGCCATTAGAAGCTCATGAAAGCTTAGAAACGGATGTCAAAAAATTGGAAGAAAAGCTAACGAAATATGAAAATCAGCTCAAGCAGGAGTAGGCAGTCATAGCAGATTGGGAAAAAAAATACATGGAGGACACAGCTGCCCTAAGAACTAAATGGAAAAAAGCTAAAAATCATTATCTCCTGGAATGTAAAGAAGACACTGATCATTTAGATATAGTTGCTCAAGAACTTCTCAAACACAAGGATACCATTGCACAAGCTACCGAGGAAATAAAGCAGAAAGATGAATTGATCAAACAGCTTCAAGAGCAATTGGCACAGCAATCAATTGAGGGGACACCAGTAGTTCCAAAATCTGCAGAGGCTACTGTGGAGACTGAGGTATGTCCTCTCTCTCCCCCCTCATATCATTCACCGATAAAGGAGGCACAGGAGGTCCACATTGAACATAATCATCAAAACATTGCAGAACTGAATCGACCGGAAAGGGCACTACCGGTGTCCCCGCTTACGGCTGAATTTGAAGATCAAATCATCAAAGTAATGAAGGAGGCTAAGATAGAAAGCAAAAATTTGGAGCAGATTTTGAAGCCTTTCAGTGTACCATATGGCCTGTGGAAAGAACAAACGCGACAATATATAAAGACTACGACAAATAAAGATCCGGACTACAATCTCCACTTCAGCCAAGATACATTCAAGTACACCCAAGAAGAATTTGAGAAGGCTGATCCCATGTGGAGACGCAAAGTTTTGGAAAAGAATCCAACACTGCGGGTACAGTGGGAGGCATCACCATATGTGCTTCAGGTAAACCCATCTTTTTGCCTTGTACCCCGCAGATGCTCTTGGTCGCAATTTTGGGAAGGACAGTGCCAGGGAAGCATTAATAATCAGTGGCTGAATTACCCATTGTTACCTAGTCCACCTCATAATTACCTACCAACGGAAGAGTATATGGTAAAAACAATGGAATTTTGGATTGCCAGATACGCTACGGTCCCAGACTTAGCAGTTAAAATGACCAATAAAATATTCAGTATGCTACTAACAGTAATCAAAGTCTTCCAGCACGCAAAATATACTTTTTTGAATTTCATCGACATTACGCAAGGATCCGAAGCACTCATTTTTGATCTATCTACTATTCCAAGCCGTTTAACACTTATGGCATATTATTCTTGAATTATGTTCTTGCCATCAACATATATGCAAACTTTTGAAGAAGCATTTTTCACTGGCTTCTTCGAAATCGATTAAAAAATTTTCGTCAAAATGACTTCGAACCTGAATGCACGTCTGGTCGCTTATGAGACGAGTTTTTTTGCGGATCATCGACAAGCACTAGAGGATGGAGTGAAGTCCACCCAATGGAAGGAATTTATGATATGTCATGCTAACCTTCTAAACCAGAGAGAGCAAGCCGCCATACAGACCTATACATGTCGCCACAAAAAGCCTGTCGGGGATGACAGAGTTCAGGAGGAGGGACGTGTGGAAGGGGAATCAAGCAAGAAAAGAAGAAGAAGAAGATCAAAGTCAAAAATGAATCAATAAAGAATGAAGATCATAATACAGGAAAACCACCCTCTGCCCAAAGCCCCGCAGGGACACGCATCAGGCAACAACGCGAATCATCCATGTCCTGAGAATTGGAATTAAAGATCAATCGGAACCAGGACATTTCATGGGAAGGACGGACCAGGGTCAGGAACTATACATGAAGAAGTGCAAGATAATATTTGGCAGGTAATAATCCTTCCGCTGATAGCATGCGTTGTCAACAACGTAAATAGGCTCCAAACAATACAACCAGATCAGATGTGTGCAACCAGGACAAATCAGAAGACCAAAAGCAAGAAAGAGGTGACTAAGGACAACACATTCCTAGTCACTGGTGGTGTGCGTGGCAGCCCGACTGGATGCAACAACCTAGATTTGTGATGTACGGGATATCAAGGGGAAAATAGAAGCAAAGGACTTACATCGGATAAAATAACAAATTCGCTGACAACCCTTGTTGCCGCTTCGACCACTGGGTGCGTGCATTCAGACCTCTTAAACAAGCTGAAGACAAGAAGTAAAGCCTGTCAAGGGACAACAGAGACAAAGAGGGGGAGAGTGTTGCAGAGCAAAGGAGCACAAGAGAAGAGCCCCAAAATTTTCAAATTAATGGGCATAATTTTTCTTCTTCGAGGTCTTAGAGAATTCCCTCAAAGCCATGTAAATGCAATAGAGGAGTCCTCTAGATGCATAATCCCAACTTATTGTAAAATATCCCTTGTAAATTAGTAGGAAATTCACTTTTTTAGTAATAAAGTGCCGGTCTCTTGTGTGAAAGGACCAAATTTAGGGCACATGTATATAAGTCACTTTGTGACTCTTTGTAGACAGTTTTTTCCATTGTGAAGAACGAGCTCTCAAATATTTCGAATTTGCCCCTTTTTTGCAGATTTCCATCTTCTCTTTGATCTTGTATGTGTGTGTAATGCTTGGAATGTGTGTGTAGGACTATTGTCTACCCCTCCCCACTGTTTTTGAGCTACTGTAGTGTGTGTGTGAGCTTGTAGGAGTTGTGGCGTGAGTGTAGGTGTTTCCCACCATTCACTATTTTGGTCATAACTTGAAGCAAAGTTGTCAAAATCGAGTGAAACGAGTACCCTATTGACTCGTCAAGAGCTTCGAAACGAGTACCCTATTGACTATATTCGGAGCTTGGAGCTGGGAGAAATCCTTGATTTACTGAAAACTGCTGTAAGAGGTATCGCGGTAGACACTTTCAGTCAGTAGTGAGTTTGAGAGGTGGATTAGTCTTTTCTCATACATATCAACTGAACCACTTCATTTTCCATCATGTGTGCATATGTCCTCATACACTTTGTTAGGTCGTTCGATTGGATTGACATTTAAATGTGTGTTAATTTCTCACTATACGCACTCGTGTTGCAATAGAGATACAGTCTCATTGGCACAAGTCCTTGAGTCTTCTGGACTTGAGTACACAACCACACTTATAAATCATATGTTGCTTGGATACATTTGGTATTCCAAGCACACATTGGTCCCTGCATATTTGTTTCAAGTTTCTTTCTCCTATGTGTCCTAACCTCTTGTGCCAAATCTCAAGCTCTGAAAGTGTTTGATCTTTATAACTGTATAGTGCAATATTCTTTGTATCTTCTAACTCAAAGGTGAAAAGTCTACCTGATTTTTCTCCTTTGGCAATCCTCTTGAACCCATGCCTTGGATCCTCCACATATGCTCCATATTGGTTGAATCTAACCTGCAAACCTTTCTCCACAATCTGACCAACAGTCATCAAATTTTTGGTAATTGTTGGTACATAGAGTACCTTGCTCAACAAATTCTGATTTCCATCACAAGTCTTAACATTTCCAACTTTAACTACTGAATGCTTTGTATCATCACCTCTTTGGACTTGATGCTTACCTTTTGGTTCCTCAAGATCAGAGAGTAGTGCTACATTGCCAGCTACATGATTTGAGCATCCTGAGTCAATGTAGAATAGGTGGTCATCATTTGTACCTGACTTTGAAGTCATATTCATGATTAGAAGAGATTCATCCTGCTCCTCTGTGTAGTTGTTGTAATCCTTTCTGGATTTGAATCCTCCTTGGTAGTTGCCATTGTAATTATTGTTGTAGTTGTTGTTGTACTTATTGTTGTAGTTATTGTTGTAATTATTGTTGTAGCCTTGGTGATGGTTGAATCTACCTCTTGACTATGAGTATCCACCTCTTTGATATCCTCTTCCTCTCTGATTCTTGTAATTCTTGAAACACTCATCTGTAGTATGATTTGATAAACCACAAATGTTGCATGGTGAGGAGTTATAAGATCTCCCCCTACCTTGCTTACCTCCTCTGCCCCTTCCTCTTGATGATCTACCTCTCCCTGCATAGTTGGCTTGGGAGGTAGAACCTTCATCTTCCACCTTCTTGCTCTTGCCTTTATCTTTAGACTTCTTATCAGTGTATAGGGCAGAAGAGTTATTACCTTTGGATGTGTCTCCATTTTTGTTGAGCTTTGCTTCATGAGTAAACAATTGTCCCATGAGAGTTGTAAGATCTGGAGTGTGCATGTCCATGTAAAGATTCATAGCAGTGGTGAAGCTTTCCCATTTGTCATCAGCCTTGATCCCATTGATCACTTGCCTTACAATCTGTACTTCTTCAATCTCTTCTCCTATGCTTGCTAACTGATCTACTACATCTTTAATCTTGGTCACAAATTCTGAAACAACTTGCTTAGGTTGCTTCCTTAATGTTGTGAATTCAATCCACAACTGATTTTTCCTAGCCTTTGTGTTGGAGGAAAAATAAGATGACAAGGTTTCCCAAGTCTCTTGGGATGTCTTACAATTTCTAATATGTGGCAAAAGAAAATCAGATATAGAGTTCAGTAAATAAGACCTTGCCAATGCATCCTTAACACACCATGTGTTGAGCTTTTCATGTTCTTCCTTGGTTGGTAATCCTCTTGTTTTGAATGAGGGCAATTCCTCATCTCCCGAGATGTATCCATAGAGACTCCTTCCTTGTAAGTGGGTCTTTATCCTTAGAGACCATGCTTGATAATTGTTCCTGTCCAATTTATCAATAAATGAAGGAAAACCATCTCCCATTTTACCTTAACTTGCTCTGATACCACTGTTGGGAAAGATGGATGGATGCTCCAAGAGACTGAGTAGGTTCTGCTAAACCTGCTTTGTACCAGCCCTCTTTTGCTTGAGACTTGATAACTAGACCTCCTTAGCATTCCAATGACACCATAAAATGTCCTATGTACTTTGGAAATGATTTGTGCAATGATTGAATCAAAACAGATACCTTTGACACTCACAAACTCAAGAAAACCTTCTATTTATGTCTTGATACTTGCTGGGTAGATTGCTCAGTATGACCAGCACAATAGGAATTGGAAACACTCCTTTTAGGGGTATCTAATTAACTTAGTAAGCTACCTATTCCAAGTGGAATGATGTAAAAAGATAAATTATGCTAAGAGAAATCAATTTAGCAAGTTAAGCTATACCCCCGACTTTTTAGGACTGTAGCAGAAAATGACCAGAGATCACCTCAACACAGATTTCTCCAAAATGGCTGAATATAATTTCTTCAATCTTTGATAGCATGTAGATAACTTCATTTGAAAAACCAACAAGCTTTGAATAACTGAATTTGGTGAAGAATTGACCAAGATATGCCCTTCACAAATCGAAAGACTTTTGAGTAGACTAACAGAGAACTCAGAGATGGACAATGTGAATGTATGTATTAATGAACACTTGTATACAACTCCATTGGCATGAACTTCATTTCCAAATGGTGTAGAGAGGTGTGGGCTTGAGTGTAGACCTCACACACACTTAAAAATCAGTAATGAGAGGCTCGAGAGTGATCTTCTCTGCCGCAACTTTTCATGTCCATTTTTATAAGGAATGAGTAAAAATTTGAATTCAAATTCAAACTTTTGGCTCCCTATGATCAAGCTCCTAAATGCTAGGAGATATTCCTTCAATCAAACAAGTAATTTTTCCACGAATCCTTTTGGTAGGTGAATACAAGGGATTCCAAGTCAATTTGACTTTTACAATGAGATAAAGTGGTAATTAACCACTAGCAATGATTCCTATGCTTCTTCACATATGTAAGATCTTCAAGACATCTTTCAAGCCAAATGTGTAGGCTTGTGCTTTACACCAACAAAGTTCACTCATTTTCTTTGCCCATTGCTTTTTCATTTTCTCGCGGCTATCCTTCGAGGCTCTAGTCCTCTTCTTGGTTAAGCTCTTAGTCTCACTAACCTTAGAACTCTTTTCTTGGCCTAAGCCTTGATTTTGCTACAAGGCTTGAGCTCTAGTGACCACTTGCACAGGGGCAGTAGAAGTCACACTTCTTGTAGAGTCTACTACTAACCCAGTAACGTTGATAGGAGTGATTTTCGGCATGTTATTGGGGTTCTTTGGGCAGTCTCGTAAGAGATGATCTTTTCCACAATCTTGACAAAAGCCTTGAATTGACACAGATTGAGGTTGTGTAGGGGCATGCATTGGACAATCACGTATGAGATGATTTCCCTGACATCGATATCATGGGCCTTGAGGAAATGGGGGTCTTACTTGCCTAGGTTGAGGTCTAGGGTTGGATTTGTGTACATGAAATTTGCGTACTCTGGATCCCAACTAGGTTCACTTGGTTCTTCACAATAGTAAGACTCATTATGCTCAGGTGACTTCATGTAGTAAGGATGGGGGCTATCAATATGTGTAGAGTCGAAACTATGATCACTGGGGTCACCTTCTGAGAGCAAAGAAGTCACTAGCACTATAGCTCTATTGGGATTTTCTTCTAAAGCCGCGTAGTTCACTAGAATCACATTAGCTGGAGCAGGGGGTTGCTGTGCTAGAACTGGTTGAGGTCTCTGCTACCCTTGATAAGGTGGTTGATAGGGTTGCTAGGGCCTACCGTACTATTGTGGTGGGTACTGGTTCTGGTATCTTCCTTGTTGAGGGTAGGGCTGTGGGTACGTTTGCCTAACTTCTTGCTTATTGTAGGGGCAATCTTGCACGGTGTGATTAGTGTATCTCCGTTCTATGGTGCAGTACTCACTACTAGGATTCACTTGGGGTTGAGCCATAATGGGACATACACTTGCCATATGTTCACCTCCACAAGTGTAGCATCGCCTTGCTGGGGTAAATCGGGGTATCTGTTTACTTGAGACACCTAATTTCTGAGCTACCTTCTCTACTAGCTCCTCAATGGATATTGATTGTTTGGAAGAGAGACTGGTAGAGCTATCTGAATCCTTATAGATTTTGGCAAGCTCCAACTCCTCTCCTAGATTTTCCTCTATGTCAATGCACATGAGTACGCACTCTTGTATGGTCCTAGGGTCCTTTAGGTACACATATGATCTTAACTTGGTACTCAACAATCCGTCTAAGAACAAAGCCACCTGTTTGGCTGGAGTGGGTAACTCTGGAATAGGGCATCTCTCTAGGTATGGCCTAAACCTTCTTCTTGCCAGTCTAACAATCTCTTGAGGTGTCTGCTTGAAGCTGTGAATCAATGAGGAAGTATTATGACGTATGCCACTCTTAGAGAATTCAGTAATGAATGCTTCTAGAAGTTGATCTATATTCCTGAACTCTCTCTCATGTAGTGGTTGAAACCATGTGAGGGCTATGTTCCTAAGGGTTAGACCAAAATCATTGTATTGCATGAATAGGTCCTCAACTTGTTCAGCTCTCAAGACTTGCCTAAACTCGGCCACATGATTGTATGGATCTCCAGTGCCATCGAAGTAATTCTTCATGGACTTAACCAGCTGAGTTGGCCTCAAGGTCCTAGTGTGTTCTCTAGGCCTTGGCAAAGGAAAATCATAAGCATTTCTTTGGTTTCTTGGGTCTCTAGGTCTCTCAGTTTCTTCTCTATCTGTCTTTGTTCTCACCCTTTCTCTTCCCACTGGGTTGGCAAAGCTTACCTCTCGCCTGTCTCTACTTCTATCTCTTTGAGCTCCATGAGCTTGGGATGTCCCAACTCCTTGGTGGCTATAAGAGACATTAGATCTTGGTTGGGGAAAAATAAATTCACCCTTCCAAGTGTAGGCATGCCTTCCATGCTCTGTGACCACAAAGATCCTCTCTGAAGAATTGTCTAAATATGTCACTTTGCCTGGGCTAGTAGGATCTTTGAACTCATAGATTGTGATTGTTCCTACCTCATTCGGTTGATCATGCTTATACCTCCAAAAAGCTTCATCGGTCTCTCAGTTTAAGAGTAGGTCTATGCTCTTATTGTCTTGGGGCACCCACTTTGGAGTGAGGATTCTCATCAGAACTGATTTACCTCGAGGGGTCTTGGGCTCTCTTCCTAAGTTCCCTTGCTCTATGTCACCTATGTCAGTTTCTGGGGTCACATTGCCGAATTTGTCTGTCCTATCTGGGTGATTGGTGACTACGTACATGGTTCCTTCTTTGTCTAGGTATGCACCATTTTCAAACTTCACTGCTGGATGTTCTAGTCCAATGGGCTGATCTGGGTTTTTGATCTGGACCATAGATCTTCTTAGGCCATCCTCATAGATGCAAGCACCTAATCAGTTGGTCCTAAGGTATTCCAGTTGCGTCTTATACGGGCCTTTGACCTTTTGCAAGTAAGCCACGCCTGAACTTCCCATTGGTATCTCCATCCCATGAGACATCTCGGATTTGCTAGTTTCAGAGCTAGGGTAGTGTGAATAATTGCTCAACTGTTGGGCCCACTACCTAGTAGTGTGATTGACACTAGCCTCTGAAGACTTAAGACTTTATCTATCTCTTCCTAGATGTCGTCCTGATCTCAGGTTCATATGTCTGGGTGAACAATCCCAGGGTACAACCTCATTGCAGATCAATTTGTATCAATCACTTAGTTCTTGTTTAGTTGATTATCATGTTTTATGCTCTTGTCTGTATCAC
This sequence comes from Ceratopteris richardii, assembly GCA_020310875.1. Classification (NCBI taxonomy): domain Eukaryota; kingdom Viridiplantae; phylum Streptophyta; class Polypodiopsida; order Polypodiales; family Pteridaceae; genus Ceratopteris; species Ceratopteris richardii. The sequence continues at coordinate 158,629,166 of CM035410.1, read as the reverse complement.
GTCATCAAGAATGTTTAAGTGAATTTTCCACACTTTATGTTGATCACACCATGTTAAATTCTTTTCCTTTAGTTATCGATCACAAAGAGATTATACTTCACCTTGAACTTGAGTGCTTAGGTAGTCTTCGACTTGATAGATGCCTATTGTCACCTAGAATTACTTCTAGCACTACTCGCACTTAGCCTATGCTAGGAATTGAAAAAGGAAGTTGAGAATGATCCAACCTCAAGATGCTTATCCCTTGCCCTTGTAAGGCCAGGAAGTGTGTTCCCAACCTTGTACTCACTCTTGCCTTGAATGCCCTTCGATGCTCTCAATGGACCTGTAAAAGTCCCAAAGTTAGCTCAAGACTTAAATTCAAATGACATAACAAACCACTTTCATTCATGTAACTCACAGACCAAATTGTCTTTTGCCTTTATGGAAAACAATTCCTAGAGATCCCTCACTTTTCTTCCCTTGGGGTATGGTCAACTCCAAAACAAGCTTTCCAATGAGCCTAAGATCACTCCGAACGGATTTTGTATGAGGAAGTTATGAGTGTTTAGGGTTCTAGGGTTAAAACAAGGTTTAAACAGGCTAACAATCAAACATGTTTTTTTCTCAAATCACTAGTCTAAGGACCTCACAAAGTGCTAATTACTTGATAAATATGCCCAAAATTTACCCCAAAATTTTGAATAAAAAACCCTAAAAATTTAGTCGAAAATACCTGTCAATCGCGATTGATAGGTCTATCAACCGTGATTGACAGAGGTGTCCATCGGGGCTTGTCAGCCGTGATCGACATGTCAGTTGTGATTGATTGTGTCAATCACGATCGACAGAGTCAATCGTGGGGTCTGTCAGTCATGATTGATGGTGTCAATTGCGATTGACACGTTTTTCGCAAAATCTGACATAAATTTAGTCAATCGGGGTTGTGTCCGTCGCGATGGACATGTGGGCGCGTGATTTTTTATGGCAATTGTAAAATTTTAGTCGGTCATGATTGACAGTGTCGATCGCGATTGACGAAGTCCTACGTGGCAGTCTGTTGTGGTATGTCGATCACGATTGACAGAGTCTATCGATTGCGATTGACAGAGGCTATCGATCGTGGTTCTCGATCGCGATCAACAGTGTCGATCGCGATTGACAGAGAAACATAGAATTTTTTTAGTTTTAATTAGTGATTTGTAATGTGCTTCTCATGTGTGTCATAGTGGTGCACTTTGTTTTACCAAAAGCTCAAATTTTATGTCGATCGCAATCGACAGAGGTCAACGCCGCAGAGATAGTGTTGAACTTTTTCATACCTGTGTAGACTTCTGGAGATGATGACACAATAAAAACCTGCAAGAACACTCAAGAAACATGCAAAAACAACACACACAAATCGCTCTCTCACTCTTTCTCACAAGTGAAATGAGGGAAATGGAAGGGAGAAGGTGATATGACCAAAAAACTGGAATTTTTCGCGATGATGGAGATGGAGGTGGGAGATGGTGAGGATGATGATGGTGAAGTAAGAAAGAAAAGTAAAGAAATTACCTACAACGCCAATGTCACAACTCTACATCTTACCATCACACGCTCATCCTCAAAGCTCGGTCACCGATAACGGTGCCAAAATTTGGTGTAGCTCAGTGATGAGTAGCACCTCCTTTAATGTCAACCCGGGAAGACATGAGGATGGTATGAAGACCTCAAACAAGTGATGGCACAAGTGTGTGAGTGAGAAGCACACAAACATGCACACACACGCACACACAAGGCAAGAACAAAGAGAGAGACAATGGAGTTCTTTAGATTACTCAAAAAGTCTCATACAAGTTCAAATCTATAACAAGCTAACCTCAAAAATGAGCTCTCTAGCTCTTTTTATAGTTTTTGACTAGCTTTGGTCATGTCCAGACCTAGTGCCTGACCTAGTCAAAAATTAGGTTCTAAGGCTATTTTGGAGGCTCAAATGAGCTCTGAAACTTATGAAAATTGGTCCATAAATACTACTAATACTCTTCAAGCTCCATGACTCCTTGGCTTGTACAACTATTTACAATGGTGAGAAGTGACTAAAATCACTATTTGGGAAATATTAATTCATGAAAAATGATGGGCCTATTTGCCAGATCTTCGTTGACTACTTTTCCTACTTGGCCCTTCTCTTTGCTCTGATTCTCTTCGTTGGCTTCCTTGTCTCGTAGTCCTTGACTGCCTTGACCATTGCCAACACTATTGGAGTAGTAAATAGGTTCTCCAATAAGCCTTGCCAAACTCATTGGAAGGAGAGCATGCACATACTCAAGTATGTGAAAGGAACCACTAATTATGGTATTCTTTATGAAGAAGGATCATCTCTTGTTGCATACTATGAGTCAGGTTGGGCCAGAGATATTGATACCAGAAAATCAGTGTTTGGATATTACTTTTCTTTAGGATTAGGGATTTTCTCTTGGATCAGTAAGAAGCAACCCACTATAGCATTATCTTCTACT